>OZ020604.1:177013507-178213507 GCA_963971545.1 Philophylla caesio | reverse complement strand
TTTAGATATATGTATGTATATGTATGTATACATATCTAAACAACATTTATTACATATAAATCTATGTATATACAAGTTCTATATACAGTAAAAGCTCTCTTAAGCGGACACTGACTGTCGCAGCGATTTTGTCCGCCTAAGGGAGATGTCCGCCCAATAGAGCGTTTTAAGGAAAATTAAAAAAGAAACCAACATTCTACATCCCACTACTTAGGAAATAAATATGTTAATACATTTCAAAACATTTTGTAATCAATTTTTATTATTAATGTAAAATATTCATGTACGTATAAGAAATTCAGATTCATAAATCATAAACTTAAATGAAATTAGTACTAGATATTACTACATATACAAAATTTAAAAATTAGTTTTGTTGCAGGAAAAATTGACGGATTGTTGATTGCTTTAGGTTGGTTTGCTTCCATTTTTTCTCATTTTCCACAAGGCGAATCTCTAAAGACGTTAGTTGTTGATATGCAGCAACATCACTTTTTGCAAACGTTTTCAAGCGATACATTTTTTTGAATGCTTCATGATAATTATTAATTAGATCCGAGTCTTCCACAGTTACCTCCTCATCAGAATCACTTAAATCCTCTCTAGTATTAGTAACGCCTATATAATCAATTTCAATACTGTCATTTTCTGTGTATGCAACGTTATCAATATTAAAATAATCCTCTAATATAAAGTCACTAAGTTGTGCAATTTCATTTAAATTAAAGAGCGTTGCTAATGAAATATCATCCTCAAGCTCAAACAGTTCGACATTCGAATTTTGTATAAATCCAGATTTTCGAAAACAGTTTTCTATGTTTGACGCTTCAATTTTGTCCCAAGAAGCTTTAACAAAACACAGAGCATCAAGTACATTTATTTTTTTTGATAATTCTGATGCGGATTTAGCTGTGTCCATATTTGATAGCATATCTTTTATAATAAAGTTTCTGTATATGACTTTAAAATTTTGTATTATGCCCTGATCCAAGGGCTGGCATATGGATGTTGTATTAGGAGATAGAAACTCTAAAGTTATGTTTGTCAGGCAGATATCTCTGGGATGAGAAGCAGCATTATCTAAAAATAAAAGAATATTTCTGTTGCGAGATTTCATTTTTGTGTCAAGTTGTCATAACCACTCTGTCATAATTTCTCTTGTCATCCACGCCTTTTTGTTCGATTTCCAATCGACTGGTAAATCGGCAATTTGTATGTGTTTAAAAGCTCTCGGGCGGGCCGCTTTTCCAATGACTAATAGCTTTTCTTTTTGTCCAACCATATTGACACAAAACATAATGGCAAGTCTTTCCTTCGACAATTTACCACTAGTACATTTCTCTGATTTTAGAGCCAGCGTTTTGTCAGGCATGGCTCGAAAAAAGAGACCACTTTCATCGGCGTTGTACACATCTTCAGGTCTGTACTGACTCAGCAAAGAAGGAAGTTTTTCCCTGAACTGCTTTACATCTTCTGGAGCAATATCAGCAGCTTCACCCGATATGCATTTAAATGCCACGTTATGTCTAGTTCGCCACTTCTGAAGCCATCCATCTGATGCGGAAAATGTTGTGTATCCTATGTGTTCCGCTATTTCTTTGGCCTTGGATTTTATTATTGTACCTGAAATAGGGATGTTTTTGCTTCTTGCTACAGCGAACCAGTCATAACACAACTTATCGACCTGGGAGCCCTTAGGTGTGGGGAAAATTATTTTTTGGTTAATATTAAACCCAGACTTCCATTTAGCTTTGATGTCTTGTTTATTTTTGATAATTGCTGCAGATTGCTTGTTTATAAACTTGTTCATAGTTATGAGAAAACTGTATAACAATTTGGGAGAGGAAAGAGAGCAACTCCCCCACACAAACTCTAAATTATGGTTGTATGCGTTTGCCGAACAATGATTTAAAAAGTGGATAAAGGAAGACAAATGGTGAAGTTGAAGAGAGAGTTGTCCGCCCATGGGAGATGTTTCGTAATAAAAAAGTGTGTCCGTCCAAGGGAGCGTCCGCTTAAGAGAGCATGATTCCTCCCTGAAACAAGGCGAAAATTTTGGGACCAAGAAATTTGTCCGCTAAAGAGAGCTGTCCGGCTATAAGAGCTGTCCGCAAGGAGAGCTTTCACTGTACATACATCATACATTTATTTACATACATACATATGTACATACAATTCAAAAATATGCATAATAATAATATATGTACATACATATACATATATGTCATCATTTGCACATGCGCTTCTAACTCATTCATTCTCATAAATTGGCTTCATTCATAATTTGTGCGCATCTTGCACACTTTCCCCGCTACGCGCATGTGCCGTCCACAAACCATTCTTGTTCGCGACGATGACAAAAATTATAAAATCTTCAATTTGACCATCCGCTGATGTCGAAATGAAAATTGGCACTAAAGTGCTGAAACCTCTTTCCCTTCCCACACTTGCATTGTCCACACAAAAATTATGAAGTCTGAAATTCTCTTCGCTAGTTGAAGATCGACAACAAAGTGCATAAAACCCTTTCCCTTCAAGTTGTCTTGTCTATCGTCGCAAGCAAAAAGTAAATTTGCGCGAGTTAAACACAAGTGCGCAGCAGCTCGAATCAAGCAAATAGTTTCACTTGCGCTTCTACCCGCCCTTGCTCCATAATCATTCTTCTTCTTCTTTTGCATGATGACAAAAATTGAAAAAGACAAATATAAATCAACCACCAAATTTGCAAATTCGGGGGCTGCTGGCATCGAACTCGTGCCAAAACAAAAACGTTCGATTATTGCTTCAACTCTATTCATCGCACCATAGAGCTTCTTACTGTCGATTGATCTTAATTACGGTTTTAAGCAGTTTGCTAAGAAAATTTGAATTTTGCCAATTCGTATACAGTATTGCTTGTTTAAATGCGTTCAACACTTCTTCACATCAGTTTTATTCCTGATGAGAGTTTATTTTTAATTAATAGTTCAATTTGCATTGTTATTAAGTCCGCCCTTTATGTAATTGGCGCTCACCAGCAGAGGGTTATATTTTTATACCAAAGTATAAATTTTTAAGTAAATTTCTTCGATTATGAGTGCGGGCAGATATATTTTTATTACGCTTGTAAGAGGGATGTACTGTAAACACAGATTTGTATGGCAGAGAAGAAAGTACATACATACATAAATTTTATTTTTTGCGGAGACAAACGCGAGAAATCAATTAAAATATAAAATTAAAATGTTATTTAAAAATTTAAAAAAGTTGAACTTAAATACTGTCTCAAAAACTTCAGTAATTTATTTGAAAATAAATAAAAGGGCATTATATGGAAACTTTTCGCGAATTTGGATTTTGACAAACCGAATACTAATTCTCACAAAACATCTTAAAATTGTAATCGAGTAACAAGTGTGTGCAAGAACAATCATTTTAGACTAAATTATTACATAATTCATATTTAAAAGTAAAATAGGGAAACGAGCATGAGCACGAATTTACGAATTTGCATTGTGACTAGCCAAATACAAATTAAATAAATTCAATCTCTTAGTAATTTTTTTTCAATACCTTAAAAGTACCAATGAGGTTCATTACTCTTAAAAATCTATATAAAATAATATCAATTGCCTTTAATTAAAAATTGTCAATATTTATTCATAACACGCAGGCGTAAGCCGTCGGCAAAACCACAAATTTTTGTAAACATATTTGTGCAA
Source organism: Philophylla caesio (assembly GCA_963971545.1). NCBI lineage: Eukaryota > Metazoa > Arthropoda > Insecta > Diptera > Tephritidae > Philophylla > Philophylla caesio. The sequence continues at coordinate 178,209,806 of OZ020604.1, read as the reverse complement.
CATATGTAAATTTGAGCAGAAAAATGCCAGTTTACAGAAATTTAGTGAAATTCTTCTGCTAAATCTCTGTGCAATAACATTCTGGATTCCCTAGCGCGCGCGTTTCACAAATTTATTTTTATCGTATACGAAATGCACCTTCTCATTATTGTACGTTCTCTGGTATAACTGTTGTCAACTATAATTAATGTAGGTAGGTACATATGTACATATGAACGAATATGTTAAAAACAATGGGGCGCATATACTCAAATTGTGTAAAAAGTTTTACTAACTAATAACCATACCTAAATTTGACAATGAATATCCCACAATGTTCTGTATTACAAAATTCTGTATTAAAATATAATGTTAATGTAATTATTTTTGATATTTTTAATTTTTTGCACAATATTGTAACTTTTTTTGTAACGCATTACGCACCTTGTTTCAAAAAATCTTTAGTTTGCCGGTCAGTAGCACCCTGTGCCGAATATGTCGTTTCCGCTTGTTGCCTACTTTCAGGCGCGAACAATTTTACAAACATTTCCAAAGAACGTAAATAGATATACGTTCTTTGTTACAACGGAAGAGGCAATTTTTATGCCTTAGGAAAATAGAAACGGACGTTTTCGATTTTTTAAAGGAAAACCAAAATTTGTTTAGAAAAGCAAAAACCGCAGGCCCTCACTCCACCTTCCGTACTTATATCAGCGCTAGTTTGAGCAAATTTTTCAGGCGAAAATGTGTACATGCATCCTTGCATTTTATCAGAAAGATTTTCATATTTTCTGGTCCTCTCTTACAGACGCATTGCGAATGTTGGATCTTTAGTCGAAATCGACTGGGCAACGCCGTTCAGAACAAATAATTTGAGTCTCCAATTTGTCTGGTATTTAGAGTATACATATTTGCTTATTTACACAAATTAGTGAATATCTTTGAAGATCCGATGGATTTGTAAAAACTTAGTCTGTTGTCACAAATATGGCGGTTAAAAAATAATTATTACCGGTAAAGTATTGAGTGCGCAGTTTCAGGTTTTTTTTTCGGACAAATTTATTTTAAAGGCAAACACAAGCTAATCGAAAAACGTTTGATCAGTTTATATTGAGAGTAAAAATTCTTTTTAATTTGCATCCCTTATTCTGCGAACTTAAAAACACTCTCTAATATGTTAACTATTTTAAATAGGTAAAATACATCCCAAATATAAACAAAATCTGCACACATTAATTAATTCAAACAAGTTGAATTACATTGTCATCGATTTAATAGCTGATCAGGAAGTAGGTTTAATATCGCTCATAAGAATTATGGTATGAAAACGAAACTAATTAAAAACACTTTAAAAGAGGAGCAAGCAACGAATTTCCCCTTACACAATATATAAATATATTTAAAATATATTAAGCAGAAAAACTCAACTTTTGGTTTATGAAAGAGTATTCAATCAGCGGTTTCCTCATAAATTTGCTTTCTGCTTTTCGTACAACAACTTTCAAAAATGCAATTGTAAGGCACTGCCAGACTGATATCCCTTTAGCAGATTTAAATATATGATTACCAGTTTTTTGTCGTTCATACAGTATAATCTTTCAAATTATAAAAAGAATTCAAACTTAATTTTTTTGAATATTGTTTGAACTACAATGCATTTGTTTCGTTTTATTTTTCATTTAATTCTTTCGAATAAGTAATTTTAAACAGTTTTTGTTTAATTTACAAATGTATACATTATTACACAGCATTTTATAATGCTATTAAAATATCAACATCTTAAGCAAAGCAATCATAAATAAAAAAAATATTACTCGTACATACACTACTCGTTAAAAAAAAGTCGCAAAGCCACCACAAGCGCCGCCTTTATTATTATTAATTTAAAACTAACTTTCTTTCAATTATCGCTCAAATGTCCAATAGACCTGGCCACCTTCAAACATTGATGACAAGTGCTGGGCGAAATCGCCGCTTACTCGAACCAATTACGGGCGTCGGCGGTTTCGGCGGTGACTTGGGCGAACGCTTCAAATCCCCACCCTTGGGACGTCGCCGGGCACGATTCGACTTGAATGTCAAATTGTCATCGAAACTCGGACGATAGATTGGTGGGGGCTGAGGATCGATGGGTAACTCTTCAAATTCGCTCTCATCGTAATGCTGTTCGGCCTCTTTAGTTTTCATCAAATGATGAAATTTCGGATTATTCAGCAACTGCAACTTGAGCGCCTCATCGAGTAATTTCTGTTGATCATCCAGATACTTTTCAATTTGTTTCTGTGAGGCAACACCCTTAAAACGTTCACGCAGCTGTGCTTTGACTCTGCTAGAACTCGAGGGATGCCCATCGTACTCCTCCTGTTCGGGTTCATAGACATTATAATTGAGGCTTGGTGTCGGTGAGACTGAGGATAGCGTGGACTTGGGGGGTGCAACCACATGGAAGGGATCTGGTTCATAGTATTGTGAGTATTTGTGGTGATGTATGTGTTTCTTCGTTGGCGGCGGTTTCGAGTCGTGCGCCTCGGTAGAAAAATTAACATCGGCATAGTTGATGCTCTTAAAATGATTCGGTATAAGTGTGCTGTATTTGGAATGCGATGATGTGGATTTCTTCGGTACCGTTATGGGATGTTGCACACGAATCTGTGTGCCAATGGTGTACTCGCGACTATCATTCTCCTTCGAATTGAAATGATGCGCCTCATTTGAGTATTCGCCCGAGCTGTAGCGTTCGCTGGAGTTGTCTTCTTCTTCCTGTTAAATTATGAGGGAAATAGTTAATTATAAGTACTGGGTACCTGTGTATACATATATGGGATAAGATAGATAGTTTGTTTCCATCTTACCGAAGCCAAATGCCGAAAGGCTAACTTCTTTGCATATTTCTTCGCCGACTCCTTTCGTTTGCTCTCCTCGGTGTGTAAGTCGCTCGCGTAAGAGAGTGGCATAAATTCATGACTGCTGGGATGCGATTGGAAGTAGTGTGCGGGTGGTGCGGAAATGGGGCTGTAATATGTGCGCCGGTAAAATGAACTTTGCGCTCTCACGCTTATGCCCATCCACAGCAAGCTAAAGTACAGCAACTGCAAGGGGAAGAGAGGAGGATGAAAATTATATTTCGGTGGCAAATTTTATCATTGTATGTATGTATCTCAATTAATAATGTCAATGTGGATGATAAGATAAGCTGAATGAAGTTTATGAATTGCTTTATTGAGATTATTTGCTCCATAACTAAACATACACATACTTATATATTTGCTTATACATACATACATATGTATGTACATTTACAACTAATTATTTTCTTTTCGTTATTTTCATGAATTTTCAATTACAATTCAGTTCATCCTCTAACATAAACTAAATACATAAATTAAAGTTAAAAACTTTTTAGAAAACTAAAAAAATAATTCATAAAAATTTTCTATACATATGTAGATTTTCCACTTTTTTCAGAAGTAGTAGTGGTGTTTTTATCATGATTTGAATTCATTTATTACGATTTTATTGGTCGCATTTGCTTCCATGTAACAAATAAGCTTAATTTATTTTTATATGGAAGAAAGTCGCAACACAAAAAAATCTAAAAAATCCACGGTAATTCCTAGTCACTTGAAACTTTCATATTATTATACTAAAATTCAAGAGACTATAAAACTGGATACATAAAAAATTCGACTACTTCTGAGAAAAATGTTCAAAATCTATATAAAAATTTTCTGATATTTTTTAGGTTCTGCAAAGTTTAAACTTGTTTTGATATAGTTTATGTTATATAATGAACTGAATTTTAATTGAAAATTATTAAAAATAAATAAATGAATAGAAGTGACAAAATATGTAATTTTAAATTTGATTGCAAATCAATTGGCAACCGCTGTATGTATGCGCCGATATTATTCGTCTACACTATCAAAGTATGAATGTACCCAGTGGGAAAAGTTTTGTTTTGGAATGTTGATAAGAAAGGGTAGCCCCTTAATACTTTGTACAAAAACTTGCAAGAATATCTCTTAAACGATGTCATACAAAAGAAGTTTGACGCCATAAAACTTCAACTACACATTACCCACAGCGTGACTTAAGGAAGCAACACATCATTCAATACAGTGGATTCGAAAGTATAAATACATATATTAATTAATATTATCATTTATTTTTGCAATGATACATTTTTCTCTTTTTTTCATTGGAAGTATTTTAAATTTCACTTTCATTTATACCGATTCACAACTATTCACTTTGGTACAAGTTTTACGCTATTACGCATAAGAAATGCAGCAAACTAAAAGTATTTATTTTTGAACTATCTCAAAACCATCCAAGATGTAACCAGTTAACAATGCGTTCTTAAGTTCTGCAGAGAGTTGTAGTTGACACTTTGTATGACATCGCAACTTCTAATGAGATAATTCTGCGCTAGCGGTGAAGTACAGCGATTTCCTACAGGGTACTTAAATATGGATCTAGATACGTATGAAAGTATTTACGTAGTTCAAAAGGCGACCTTGCTACTGAAAAATCAATGCTCATGTCTTCGCTGTTCATTCAATTTTCTAGACTTAATCGTATGCTGCAAATCGTTGGTCGGAATTATATCGCAGTAATGTTCACAGAAACGCTGATCATGAAGCAATTATTAACACTATCAAATTTATGTATTTCTTAATAGTATGTTAACTGCTTACTTTTGTTTCTGAATTGTATTGAATTCAGATGGTGGTGACCTTCGTTTTTAAAAATGTATAAATGAAGCATTGAAGCATAACAACTTAAATTTATTGTTCCATATTTTGCTTGGTTAAGATATTGCCAGATATATTTTCACAACGTGGTTAAATTGTTCACTTAATCCTTCAAAATCGAAGCAACTTAAAATGTGCATATTATCATAATTAAATTGAATTAAAAAGCTTTGCTTTAAAAGTTCGAACTTTTGATAAAATTTTCTTAATTTATAGTTTTGTGAACTTATGTAAATATAAAAATTTTGAAACTTGAAATTATTGGGGTTTTCAGAGAATGGACTGTATTAGAACTAAAAAATATTATAAATCAAATAAAACTAAATGCTGATAAGCAGAATATGTTTAAGCTCGTAAACAGAATGTTTCCCATAAATCATTAACTTCTTTAACCCATTGAAAGCAAAGGACACTATTGACCCTCCAAAACATCCAGTCTCTGGATGCAATTGGATGCTTCTTTAGAAATACCCGTTAATTTTATACATTTTTTTTAAAGGGGCTTAACAGTCAAAACAACAGAAATTTTTAATAACCTCTGATTTAAGTATAATTCATCAATGTTTTTCAAGAAGACAAAAATAAAATACAAACTCGAAGGAAATTATCGACATCACTTTGGCATCCACCGGAACTTGTATTCACAACTTGAATCTAAGGATTCTTAACTAACTCTGAATTTAGATTATTATAATTATTTTAACGGTATTAAATTGGTCCCTGAAGACTACTTATTCGAACCTCAACTGGTAAGTTCAGATCAACAAGTTCAAAGAATAGTTGATAAAAACCCTTCAAAACAAATTCTTGTAAACTACTCGGCTTCACAGAATTTGATGTCCCAGAATTGGCCCTACGCACATGCGATTAAATCCAAATCTATGGCCACCCATTACTATTTCATTGGTGGACGAGAGATCATTTAAAATCAAAAATTCAACATTTGTCTCTCTAAGAGCTGAAATTAGAAGAGAAATGGCGCGTCGAGAGCAGTAAATGCAGAAATGCAAATGTTCCCAGCAGAGGATTGAAGCTGTGGTATCTTTAATTTTGTTTAAGTTTTTTTTTGCACTTAACGACCTACATATATTTGAGGATTCTGATTAAAATATCTTGAATATTGATGCAAATTTGAATAATTTTTATAAATTTTTTTCAAAGTAGAAATCTTTGCTGCACGTGATTTCTGTTGAACTAATGCCGGTTGTACAATCAATTTTATGGTGGTATGAAGGAAAAAAGGTCGCAATATTTTCACAGATACACCGCTCGCTTCGAAAATGCCACTATGATATTACCAAGGTCTTCGAAACTTTCATCACTGACACGTTTTCACTACTCATTTCGTCGCCAATATATTGCGACCTTATATTCATTCCATTCGCAACACATATACCACTTTTAAAATGTCCAATCTGTTAAAACTTAAAATACCACAATCAGATTTTAGAAAATTTTAATATTTTAAAATTTAACAGTCTGATAAAATTTAAAATTAATTAGAGTAACCGGGCATACGAGTTATATTTTACTCAATTGACTCTAGCGAGAAAAGAAAAATTTGGGGAATAGTATTTTCTTGCCAAATTGAAAACTTTTATATGTAACCTTAGCTTTCTACAATATTTCATATAAATTTTTCGAAGAAATGAGATTCTTATTAATATTTGTATTCTCGTCATAATGTTAAGTTTTTTTTTAACTCTTTTTATGATATTTTAACAAAATTGTCATACAAAATATTTTTCTAAGAACTCAAACTTACTGTTTAATAAATTTCTTATTATAATCTGCGTTACAGTTAGAGATACCGATTACTGAAATTGCCGGTGTTCAATTTATATGCAGCGCTTCGTTTTGACAAAATTTTGACAATTTATTTTTCTTTTATTTATTTATTTTTAAATTTTTTTTAAATTAAAATTCAGTTCATCTTTTCTCAAATATGCAAATCAATGGTAACTTTTATCGACTTGAAACGTGCACATTAGAACAATTAAATTTAATGGGCTACTGCAAACTCGAAATTTTTCTAGAGCTGCTGAGCAAAAAATTAAAATTCTTTTGATATTTTTTTTTAAGTATTTAAAATTTTCTCAGCTTATGTATGTATGTAGTGTATGGTTTTTGTAAAAGGATAAACTCTAATTTAATTGAAATTTAAAGTAATATGAAAGGAAAAAAATGTCCAAAATTTATTTAAACACACCGCTGCTATTGAATTTGTCACAGGTGTAATGCGCATATATCAATGTTTCTGCTCTTACAAATGGAATACTCAAAGCAAACAAGCCTCCTTTGCACAAGTGTGATGTAACGCAATAATGCAAGCCACAATTTTCAAACTAAACATTTTGGTAATTTGATACACGCACGCCTTAAATGCGGTGCAACTTCGCGACTCCTAAGTGCCGACTGTTTTACGTGTATTCTCGTGATGAAGTAGCAACATACATATGTTTGTACGGGTATGCGTGTGTAAATATTTAATAATCAATTGAGTTTCGATTTACTGATTTGTTTTGAGTCACTTCGTAAGCTATTGCCTAGACTTTTCCTACTATGCACATGTGTTGAAAAGTACAAATACTTACATTCCAAAGCCTCTTCATTTTCACACAAATTCCGATTTCCAAAATCAACAATCGCCAAAATGCCAAAACGTCAGCACGTTGTCACGTTAAATAAGCAACTGTCAGTCGAGTCGGTCGAATGTAAGTTGTTTAAATAAAACTTGGCATGAATTTTAACTTCTGCTCTCCTATGTCCTATGTCTATTGCTTATCAATAGCGGTACGCCGAAATACTAGCACACACGAACCGAACACCACATTAACGTTGCAGCAGTGGTAGAAGCCACCAAAGGCGCCAAAAAGCAAAGCAAACCAAGTCAAATTACTAACGATTTACGCGCCAACGTTGTCTCTATGAAACTGAAAGTTTTTCCAATGAGCGCATTGGTTTTATGCAGCTTCCTAATGCCAAAAGCACACAGCGACCGCTCACCTCAACGCACCGCATCTACCATTGCAAGAGCCAGCTCTGCTCGCTTAACTAGTATGTAGTACGTCTCAGCTGCCACCAACTGGTAGTCATTGTCGGTTTGACGTTCGGTGTTGGCGCTGGCTGCCGCTCTGGGTCTATGACAGCATTTGTTGGATTGCTATCGCGATTGCTTTCTGCAGCAAAAGTAAAAAATAAATACATACATACATATGTTGCCAGTAGTTAGTTATGCGCCCTCACCCCCTCTCTGCCAATCACTAGCCGCACATCTATGCAACAAGTGGCGTCTGCATTTGCATTTCCCGAGCCATTTCAATGGAAGACATTAATGCAAACCAATTGGAAAATATGAAGAAAAATACAAAAGTGGGGAAATGTGGCGTAATAAGTTAAATGAATGAAACAGCTTACATACATACATACATAGGCGAGATTTGTTAGTATCATTTTATGCTACGATTATTTAACTGGATTTTCTTTTTTTTTGCTTTCTTTTCATGACCACGGCGTGACCGCAGATAAGTTAATTAGCTTATGCGCCGTTTTTAATGCTAACATACAAATGTATGTTCATCTGGATGTATGTTTGTGTGTATGTACATACATAAATTATTTACATATGAATCACACTTTTCTTTTGTTATAATATCGCATTTATCTTGTTTTACAAAATTGCTCAAACATTAAATTAAATGGGTTTATTGCTCCCATTCAACATTTGCCATGATTAAAACAATAAATACGGTTTAAGAAGGACTTATTTTTATAAAGGGCAAATTAATGGTGGCATTACATTTTTGGGCATCTGCACAATTCTAAACAGTGGCGCCGGCCTTTCCTGACAGAACTGAAATCAAAGATATTTCATTGCCTGCCGAGTGGTTATACATCTTTCCATTGGATGCTTACTGTGCGTGGTCAGTTTTGAAGGGAGGTTCTGATTTTGTGCCCATTATGATAACCTCGTAACTGTCCGCAATTATTTTTAGAAATTTAAATTACACTCAGCCGATTTATATCTAGTGAATATATCCCTGTAAAAATCTGACAGCATTTATATTGATTGCTTGTGATGTTGCTTGAGAAACCAAACGATTGTATGCGATCAGTGTGGATTCAGACCCCGGAAATACACCGCTGACCATGTATGTATGTTTATATTCGCTCTCACTTTAAAACGCAGCGGCCCAAATAAAATAATAATAAAAAGCTTGACGCGGTTAAGCAGTCCATCAGCATTCGCTCGCTTAGAGCAGTTACAAGAGATGCATTGGAGAACTTTATTTACGTAGGTTCCACCAAAATTATCAGAAATAATTTCAGTTGGGAAATGAAGTGCAAAGCTTAACGGAAAGTTAACTGAATGTGTATTCCATCAACTTTAAATTTAGATCTTCCTCTCTTCTGTATTATCTATAAAAGATACTAATATACCTATATTGTGAAAATTGAGGAGCGATATAGACTCTGGGCACAATAATGTGCACTAGAACTAGTCGCGAATGCCTTATTTTTCTAGTATTGAAGTAAATAGAATAAAAGTTGAGTTACCTAGAAGGAGATGTTACCTTCGATAAGACCACCTTACGTGAGGAGAAAAATACAGTACCTCACCGCACATATAGAGCACTTTTAAACGGATGTAACTTATGCCAACTCAGCGGGATACTGATTGAGGAATGACCTCCTGGCCAACTGTAAACCGGTGACTACCAAAAGTTAATATAAATATAATAATTTATCCATAAAGTTACAGATAAATATTTCGAGATATTTGAGTTATACTATAAATATTTTCTCATAAATCTGAGGCCGCTGTGGTCGAGTGTGTAGCAGTGCGTGCTGCAACTCGGTATGCCGCTGGAGTCCAAGATTCGATTCTCAGGCGGGGCAAGCAGTAATATAAAACGCTTGTTTCTAGAAGCGGTCACCCCTTGACAAGCAATAGCAACTTCCAAGGGTATTTCTGCCATGAAAAAGCTTCTCATAAAATACATTTGCCGTTCGAATTCGGCACAAAACTTTGCGTTATTTCATTTGTGGTACAATATATAGACGCACACCCTAATAGTAGGAGAAGTTCGGCCGAACACTGGGCAATTAAGAAAATTTCAGCAATTTAACTACTAATTGTCCGCAAATTACCATACAACTGGCCAATTTCCTAATTGCCCCAATTATTGATTAATTGCATCAATAATACTTATGAAATGTCAGCAAAAGAAATGGCAGAAAACAAATGTCGGTAATATAAAATATAGTAAAGTTCGAAACAAAAATGGTTGACACAATCGACGGTGAGTAAATTTATTGAAAATTTACATGAATTCTAAAAATACAAAGATCTTTGAGTTGCTTTGCAATGCTTCAAGGACCAATAACTGCTGTCTCGTTTTAATTAATTACCTTCTTTCTTATCTGTACAAAGCCAGATTGCAATCATTGCCTCATCTAATTGGTCTGTTGAAACATTGTGTTCGCGCCAAAGTATTATTATTATTCTCATAGATAAAGGGATCTTCCATTTTAAATAGCCTTTAGGAGCCCTCTGATAGTCAGCGTTTGGTTAACGTTGTCTTATTTAGTTTAACTACTTTTCACAAAAGCACCGGTATACTCGTACGTCAAGTAGATGAGGAAAGTACTATTAAAAAATAAGTTTTGAAGTGTAATTTTCAAATACTCGTATTCTGGGAAGTTTCTGCAAGTGCTGCGGAAGCATTTCGGGACTATTTTGAAATTGGATCGGTAACAGTTCGGTAACATTTCTGGGCTAGTTTGCACCTGTTTCGAGCAAAAGTTAGAAATCAACTTTTGTCGAGTTCGGGATTAGTATAAAACAAATTTGAAATCGATTTTGGATAAGGGCTGAAAAAAGTTCGAGATCAATTAAGAGCTAGTCTACGATAATTTGAAACTCAGTCGAGACAAGCCTTAAAATACTTTAGAATCAATTTAATTACCAAACAATTTAAGTGTTAAATCAAACAATCAAGTTAATAAGAGACTCCGTACGCAATCTGTGAAGCCATCCGGAACTATAGAAGCATCTAAAATATATTAAACGCCATCTGAGCAAAGTAAACAAAAATAAAATATTTACACAAAAAAAGGATCTACTGCGTTTATATTTTAATAAAACCAGTGGGTAAATATTAATAACAAACACATTTTTATTCGAGACATTTCTTTGGAAATTTATGTTTTCAAAGTGGTGGACACTTCCAAAAACTGTACTCATATTTCCACTATTTTAGATATATTTTGCAGACTTTTATTTTATGCTTAAATTCCGCAGGTTAAAACAAACAAACAATTGTTTAAGTTAAAGTTATTATTAGTAAAATGCAAGTTAAAAAAAAATTAGCTGATAATTTAGTTAGCTGCCAAATATTAGTTGTGGGCTTTTGTGGCAACAACAGGTTGGCTTATTTGTCAGGCCAATTCCGATTTGCCGGGTTAACTGTAGTAATTACATATATACATACATACATACTCATAAAATTGTAAGTGCGAGAGTGTGCAAGCAAAAAAAAGCACAGAAAGAAAATTTGGTTGCAAAGTGGCACGACCCACCAGACTGGTTAAATAATAAACGATTTATATACAATAAGCATTTTACAACCGCAGCATGCAACATACATAGAAAAAATACAATATCCACTCGTATGTACATATGTATGTATGTCCGCGGTTCTCTTTTTTTTTTTTCTTTTTTTTTTTTTTGGTTTTTCTGTGTACCCATAACGAATTGATTTCGTTTTTTTGAAGTTCAGGTTCAAATGCAGGAAACGTGCGAGTGCAACTGAGCCACATTGCGCAGGCGCGGCAACATTGCAATCACTTTTGCTGTATGCAGTCAATCGAGTTGCCATAAAGCGTTAGCATGTGGCATGTTGCAAGCTATATTACGTCGTATACCACATGCCACATGCCGCATACTACAGGCCCCCTTTACTATTTACTTTCTAAGGCCGCCCAACTGCCTTGGCATTGACGTTCATCACAGCGGCTAGCCACTGTTGTTGTTGGTCGTTGTGTGGTGGCTCAATCGATGGCGCTACAGGATGTGCTTAGCGCAAATGCGGAACAATTTTGTTTGGTCGCTTGCCGCACCACGCGGCGCGTTGGCAATTTATTTATGTGCATGCGGCAGCAAGTTGTGGCTCGCTCGACTAGTAAGCGGCGGCAGGTTGCAGCTATTCGCCATCATTGCTGCCGGTGTTTTTGCAATTGATTTTCGCATGCTTTCCTCTTTGTTTGACGTTTGGCGTTTGGCGTTTTGTGGTTGTTTTCTCGATGCGCGCACGCGCGCTGCAACAGTTGCTGTTGCGTAATCATTTTTCGCGCTGCGGCTTGCCTGTGCCGCCACGTCGGACTGAAATATTTGAAATTGCTTCATAGAGTGTGCGCGTATATCCGTGCAAGTGCACATCCTGTCCGACGGGTAGGAGTTTTGCTGTATTTTTGTTTGCTTTTTGTGTGTGCTCATTTCGCATTTGGTTTTTCATCGACAAGCCGCACAAATGCCATGGCATCATTGTCCAAATGATACAAAAAACCAATTTCTTTTAATTACCGTCAACTGACAGGCGGGAATATCCAATTGCATTTGATTGGATCTCTCCTAATAACGAATCAGTTGAAATTGCAAATGAGATTTGTTGTTAATTGCGTAATAATGGCACTTGCGCTAATCTTAGTGTAAATATGCCTACTTATACCAAAACATGCGTGAAAGAGCTTGTGCCTGTCAAACAAATAAGTTGTAAGAGTATTTTTTATTAAATATTATGCAAAATCTTCGCGACAAAGCTCAATGTCATTTAACGTTTCTGGTTCAAATATTTTCATAATTATTTCTTAATACAATTTTTTTAAATTAAATTAATTAATATGAATACACACATAAGTACAAATGTACGAGTATTTATAAGAGTATCTAATTGTTAAGTCTCCAATAAATCTATTACTACATTTAACTTTTCAGCCATTGCCTTTTTTATATTAAAAATTTGTTGGGAATGCCTTTTACAAATATTTTTTTAACGTAGTTTTCTTAAATGCCTGTCGTTTGACACACTAGTCTAAAACTGAATGTATTTTTGTATTATTTCCTATTTTACATTTTAAATAAAGTGACGACATGTTTTATTAGCCACATTTCCGTCATGCCTATATATTAAAAATAGTTCAGACACATAAACTGGCCCCTGGCTAAAAAAAAATTGTCGACAACGATAATATTTATTGATCTTCTTTTAAAGAAAGTTCAAGTTAAAAATACAATTGCACAGAAGATCGTACAACACCGAAAAAGATTTGTTTTCAAATTCAATTTGAAAAAGCATTGCGAAAGTGTGTTCAGTATGATTAAATTTTATTTTTCAATTAAATAATAAGTGACCACTCAAATATAAATAATTTCTTATTATTTTTTTGCTTCTTCTTTTTGCAATAAAACTGATTATGATGCGTAAACGAGTTTTCAAAACCTAAAACTCCTTAAAAATGTAAGATAAATTAGCGAAAAAAATAGTAATATGCATCTTAGAGTTTTCGGAAATCATTTTCGTTCCCTTGCACAGTGTTTTCGAAAAGAAGGAAATCTTTACGTACGGGATACGTACGAAAGGTAGTTCATTCGTTTATTTTTTTTTTCCCCCAGAACGCCACTTTTTTCAACGGTTTTAAAGTTTCAGCAATGACCCAGCATTTAAATATTAAATATTATTGGCATAAAGAAATGGAATTAAAGAAGAAGGTCGAGAGAATTTGAAAATATATATTTTTTTTCATATTAATAAAAAAACATGTAAAAGACTTTGTTGTTAAAGTTTCAGTCTTTCAAATTTTTTTTTTTAATTTAAAAAAAAAATATGAAAAACAAATTTCTAAAATGTTAGCGAAATTTTTTTATGAAAATTAGTAAATTGTTAATTCCCCTAACATTCTTATTTCGATTGTTACTCATACTATATGCAATGAAGTCATGTACTTCAATAGATTTTCGTGCTGGCAAATTTGATATGATTTAGTTTTAGTATCGCGAATACAAATATCGATTTTCTCATGTTTGAGGAAAAAGTTAAAATTTTTCGCGCTTCGCTATTCAGACGAATTACCGAAATTCACACTATACTGCCCTTTTACTATGCCTTTAACTATTTTAAAAATTAAGCCTTCTTTGGCTGAACTAAAACGGCTTTTAATTTTTCCAAAACCAGTTTGAAAGAAGCTCCCGTAAGACGCTTCTGAATATTAGCCAACACATCTAATACGTTGCCAATTGGGGTTCTTTCAATTTTATTAATTAACAATAGAGCACTGGCTATAATTTTTTGTAATAAAAACTTTTTTTTTTCTTAAATCAGAAATTATTATTTAGCTCGAGGAAATTTATAAGAAAAACATTAAAAAAATAAAAAAAGGTTAAAAAAGAGAATAATCTTTCAATAAAAGGAAAAACTTAAATATATGGAAAGAGGCAACACAAGAAAACATGAAATGTGAATATCTGGGGTAAATCGAAATTTGTTAAAGTCTTCTTACACGATGTGTATTTGCATGTGTAAATGCCACTTTTGCGACAGCTCATTTATTGTCAACAAAAATGATTTACACTGAAATATACTTAAACGAATAATTAAAATAGACACAAAGAAAATAAAAACTATGTTGACGCTATAAAATTCAAAAGGAACAGCTGATTATATCAATGTGTCAAATGAAAATAGCAACAGTTCTATTTCGTATGTACGAGTATGTACATTCATCTACTTAATAGTTAAACAAATCCAATTTGTGTTTACACGCGATGTTTGCATTTACGTATGTACATATGTATGTAAAAAGTGACCTTTACACATGTAAATACATATCTTCTAAGAATGCTTTTAATTTGCTGCCAACGAATTTCAACCGAAATCAAAAACGTTAAAACTCTTTTGTTAATTTTAAACAACCACTTGTCACTTCAATCAAATGAATAAATTAGTCAAAAATGACTGCATTACTTAACACCTCTGCCAAATAGTATTCTCTTTAGTTAAGTTTTTAACTCACCTACTTTGTATGTACCTACGTAATTACATGCAAGTGTTTTTCCATAACAAAGTAAATTGGCCGCTATGGTCGAGTTGGTAGCGGTGCGTGCTTTAACTCGATATGCCGGTGAGTTCGAGGTTCGAATCTCAGTCAGGGAAAAAGTTTTTTCTAATAGCGGTCACCCCTCGGCAGGCAATGGCCAACCTCCGAGGGTATTCTGCCATGAAAAAGCTTCTCATAAAATACATCTGCCGTTCGGAGTCGGCACAAGACTGTAGGTCCCTCGCTTTGTGGTAGAATATAAATGACAAATGGTAGGAGAAGCTCGGCCAAACACTGAGCTATAAAGTGTAAGCGCCAAAATTATATTATATTATAAGTAAATTAAAATGTATAAAAAGTCACCGCATATTGACAAATTAAAAAAATTGTATTTTATTTTATTCAATTTCTGTTAGTTTTCAGTTAAAATTTAGTTACAAAAACAACGTAACCTGAATTTTTAAGTTTGCACAAAATTTAACACTTAAAAATATGCTTTAGAACAGTTTTGCATATACAATTTTGTAGCCAATTTAATTTCAGGCAGTTACAAATTTCCGTAGATTTTTGACAATTTTTTAGGCATTGTTTTTTTTCATATAAAAATCTCGAGCATACGTTGTATAGAAAAAATTGCGAAAAAGCGTCAGTAAATATATTTTTTTTTAATTCTACGATAATTTAAAGCCAATGAAAATTTGCACATTATCGCACTAAAATCAAATGGACTATAATTTTAGGCATTTATGAAAGTTCGCCGAGTTTATTTAAATGACTTTATGGTAGATAGCGAATGCACTCTGTTGTAATTGAAAAGTATTAAAATGAAATGTAGATTGTGCAATTTTATTAGTGTTTAAATATGTATGTATGTATGTTTCAGAGTTGTATGAAACATTTTTGACAATTCTTCTTTAAGTTTAATATAACTGCATTTATTATAAAGAAATTGAAATTTTAAATAATTATTTTTCGTATTTATTGATAGACAAACATTTTTCACATTAATAACCAGCCACTCTTTAAATATTTTATAAATATTAGACATCTTATTCTTTGAAAGTTTACATTAAGGCACTCAGCTGAAAGTTGTTAACATTTTTTGTAATTATTAAATGTCATATTTATAAAAATATATGCATATATGTTATATAATAAAAGTTCGCACCGACACTGGCAAATCAGTATAATTTTTTTTAAACTACAAATAATGGCAAATCGCAAAGGTAATAACATTTTCGAGACATATGTTATGTAAATATAACAATAAGCTCCTTTTCAAATTGTAGCTTTTGGAGCAAAGCTAATCTCACTAAGTTCATACACTTTAACTTGTCTTAAACTTCAAAAACAACAAAAATTATATTTGCATATATAGTATGAGTAAATATGTAAACATTTATGTATGTTTGTCAGCTGCTTACAATAACTTGATACTTGAATGTGTGTGGGTTGACCATGTCTGTATTTTTTTTTTTTTAATAAAGCATGTCTGTATATACATATATGTACATCAATATATATGCACATACATATGTATGTATATACTTTTACTATAGTGTATACACGTACTTAAGCAGTTCAGATTTAAAATCGCACAGCTCCATAAAAATTTTTGAAAAAACAACTAAAATACTTCAGAACCCACACATGCAAACGAGTACACGTTTAAATATGTATTTATGGATATGTATGTATGTATGCCTGTAAACGCAAGAGTTTATACATACATACATGTGTATATTTATTTATTTGAATTTGTGCATGCACAAAGATTCCTACATCATACATGTGCCGCGATAAATTCTCGAGTTAGAAAAATTAGCATGTGCAATACTCGAAAGCCACTTTGTTAATTTTTCCACTTAAATTCGATATATGATTAAGGCACAACGAAAACACGAACAACTACTACATACTTGTTTCATATAAAAAATTAATAATCGTTGAAATAGCGGGCGCGCGCCTTTGGCGATGCAACGTGTTTAGGCCATTCACTATGCCCGCGAAACGTTTTTTAATCGGGCAGACCCACACTAATGCGCTGACGCGTCGCTATGCTGCGCGCATTGCGCGTGGGTGCTTTAGCGGACGTCGTGCCGCCGCCGTCATCGCTCGCTATAATCTCGCCATTGTGAAGACAAAGACTGCTGCGCAAATGCTTTTTCATATCATTTCCCAATGCTTCCAGCGGCTCGGTCGCTGTTGTGTCGGCGTTTTGCTTTGTTGTTGCGGCTGTTGGCGTTTTCGGTGTGATTTTTCGTGCAGCTGACGAGATTGTTTGATTATTAAGACGACTTGTTGTGTTATTGTATAAATTGTTTTTGCTATTATTCGTTATTTTATTGACCAAACTGTAGCGATCTTCATTGCCAATGCCACGTCTATTATTGTTTTTGTTTGTATTGTAACTGCTACCGCTATTTAATGACTTAATTGCCGTTGTTGTTGTTGTTGTTGTTTCATTATCATGCATGTCATTTTCCATAAATGTTTGCTCCAACGCCTCATTGGCATCTTCCACTAAATCCATTTCGCTGTTGTAACGTTGTAACTCTTGGTGTTGTTGTTGTTGTTGTTGGCGTTGCTGATTATTTCCGGTGCGCATATTTGGTAGCGCTGCTAATGTACGACTTCGCGGCTGAGCTCGTCGTTGCGACTGACTTGGCATTTCGTCGTCATGCGAGTAGGTGTCGTCGCTGTAGGTGACATGCTTTTTGGGCAAAATGCGCATGCGCATATTTTTCATACGGCCCTCAATGTTATCGACATCAAAGTCGGGGTCATTATAATCCTTGCTTTCGTGCTCTTCATCGTTACCCCTGTATCTGTAACGGTTATAGCCCTCATTGCTCCTATAGCCATCGTTGGCATAATCGTCGTGATATTTTCGCTCTCTGATGTGATTTTTTAGTATGCGCTTGGGTGGACTCGTAAAACGGCCAACACTGTTGGATCGTCGCACTGGCACTCCATATCGTGTATTGGGTGCGTAATCGGGTACTTCGTAGTCATCTTCGTATGTCTCGTAGTTACGTCGTTCACGTCTATAACCGTACTCTGGACTCATAGTTCTCCTATTTTCTAAGAGGTCTCGCTCGCGGAAGCGTTTATTTGTTAGTCGATTATCGCGTGCATGGTAACCCTTCCCACTGCCACCAATTTCTTCATCGAACTCCTCGCCTGCATTCCCATTATTGTTTGGTGTAATATCAGCATCTTCTCTGAGGATTCTATTAGCCACCCTCTCTACCTCAACTTTAATGCGTCGCTCTGCCGGATATAACTTTTCATTTGCGCTCAAGTTTCGCATATTATTTTTAACTTGCAACTTTGGACTGTTCTTCGTATTGCGCTCCATTTCTTTCTTATCATTCATGTCCATTTTTGCGCATCTCAAATTATTCCGGTTATTCAACTCATCGCCCATATAGTCATTGAACTCGATTTTCGAGGTAAAGGCCTGCTTTTTCTTGGCTGTGTTGTAACCCGCATTCACAACATTCTCGGGCAGTGGCAATTTTAGAGCTGTCGGCTTAGGTGTCACTTCGGTACTGTTACCCCGCAGCAAGAAGGGCTTTCTCGGCTTGGTTTCATCGCAGAGGTTATCCAAAAATTCGATAGATGATTTCGAAAACTCCTTCTGAAACAATTGTCTAGTGTTCACATCTGTATCCACGTTGCTACTCCTCGATGATTGCATGCGCAGCGGTGGTCGTTCGGCTTGCGCAATTTGCAAGCTGTTACGTCGCTTGACGCGCGTCTCCAATGCCGAATCGGTTTTGGTATCATCAGGCCAGAAAATACTCGATTGAAGGCGATTGCGTTGTGGATTGCCTCGATCAATCATGTTGGGTGGCAAACCCGTGTAGAATTTTCCATTTATCATCTTTGCTTAGATCACCAAATAACGACTATCAACGCGAGAATTAAAATCTCAACTGAAACGTTGTCGTGCACTGAGAATCGATTGAAGGTAATAAGTTAGTTGGTCGAATGGCTACAGCAGCTGACACTTGTTGACGCTGCCATATTATGGTAGAGATTGTTAGTTCTGTTTTGTATGTACATTCACCTTTACAGCTATATATGTATGTATGTATAAATGCTTAGTTGTTCCACTTGTAGGCGGTGTTGTTATTGCTTAAATGTTTAATAAATATTTAATTTTCTGTTCTGTGCGAAGTAATCCCAGTAAGCATTTGTAAAAGTACTTACATTCAAGCATTTCAGATGACACGAAACATGAACATAAAAAGTGATGAATCGTGTACTTTTTCTCACGATTGAACATTAAACTAGTCATTGATATTAATCGCTTGTATTGTTCCATACTCCAACTACATCAATATCCTGGGTTCTTAATCTTTAAAATGGGGCTAGATGCAATAATAGAGCGAGCTGTTTGGAAGAAGAGACTTCAATGCAAAGGCAATTGCTTCACTTCCCTTACATACTTTTGTTGAGTGAATTGCTGCTGCGTTCCTCTGATCGGAACTCAAGCTACAATAGCAAATTCCCCGACTAGTACGGTGTTGCTAAACTCGAATTCATTTATTGACAACATCATAGATATTGTACAATTCGACTTTCTATAAACAAGTCAAAAACAGAATTTAATTTGCCAATGACATCGAATAAAAAACTTTATAAAATGTAAGCTTTTGGTCTTGCGCAGTCAAGTAAGAAGTGGTTTTAGAGTGAAAAGTATACTTCCACTGGCGATGAAAACGCCTAATTTACGTTATAATACCTTCTCTCCAATGTTTTGAAGATCCCGATTTGATTTCTTAGGTTCTGCGTACTTTCCACTCGTACTAAGATATTGCGAAGCTAAGGGTTGGCCATTTGTTGTAAACACATAATAAAGTGATTTATGTATTTTTTATTTATATTCATTTTAAAAGTAGTTACAATCTATTTAAAGTAGTTAGTTGAAGCTTCTGGTCGAAAAACGGCAATAGTTCTATGCGAAGACCCGTTAGCGAAAATGAATCGAGCCATTACGACTGCCTTCAATTGTTGAACAGTTACAGATTTTCTATAATTATCTACCGATAAAAAAATAGGTAGATTGATTTATTTAACTAAGCAAGCAAAATTAACTTAATTGTAAACCGATGTGTCGAAGCAATCATGCATTTCGAAGTTCGATTTACAAATACTTACCAAAAGTGGCCCAACATGCCTCGAGGTTCTTGATGGAATACAAAAATGTATTAAGCCCTGTAAAACAAATTCTACTAATCATCACATCCATTAAATTCATTAAAAAAAGAGCATCAAGCATGCTTAACGACTCTGAAGCAAGGGTAAACTTATAAGCTTCAAGCAGTCTTTTTAGGGTGCGACATTTTTAAGCGAGTATGATGATAAAGTTTTTAATGCGAATGATAGCTAGGATCCCATATCACAGATGCATATTCCACAATCGGTCATCTGTAAATTTACCCAACATTCTCCTTCTCACTTCTTCTGATTTACTGATGTTAGAAATTGACAAGTAATCTATATGTCCGAATTTAATTAATCTTAAACCTCCCCCTTTTTAAGTTAAACATTTAAAGCTCCAACTTTAAAGTTTTGTTCTAAATAAAAGGAAGGTATTTTAACTCACTGGGTTAAAAATTTTCAAATACAGCCATGAACAGAAACACACATACAAACACAGAAATGCATAGCAATCGCATAGAATAATTTATGCCACCACTTTGTTACCTTTAGCTCGTAAAATGTTGCTTTTGTTGTTCAAATGGTTGTAGTAGTTGATTTCTTTGCAGCAGCAAGTTTCTTTTTACGGTCAATTCAACAGTTCGAAAACAGTTTACACTAAGGTGGTTGATGTTTGTCGTACTTATGTATTTCTTTATGGTTTGATAGAATTGTGGCACACAGACATTGCAATTGAAAGACTTTGTTCAGAATCTTCTAACCTGAAGTTGTATAGGCTCTTTTCAGGAAAATAAAAATGAAAAAAAAAAAATAACTTGCTTGGTATTTTTGCAATGTTGACAATTGCGCAACTGTAATTCTGATTACGAATTGCAGTTTAACAAGTGTCATTGGCTTGGCACAGCTGGCGTTTGCTTCATTGAATGGCCTAAAAATTTCTAAACGGCTTGTTTTTTTTTAATCTTTTATTTACACAATGTTGGGAACTGCAATTACCTAGAAAACCTCATTGACGTAATGAGTTAACTGGCATTCTCAATACTCAATTGCAAGTTGGTATTGTGTGAGGCGGCTGTTTACTCATTCAAAATTTCATCGACTGCGTGATTTTTAAGTCAGACATTGTATATTTTGTCGTATCTTATCATAATAAAAGTACTTTTGAAAATCTTTTGCAGGCAAATGGCTTTTCCGGCTATTTTCATTTGTCTAACAGACCTTTGTTCAATTGAATAATCGTAGTTCATCTCAACCAAATTCGGAAATTTATTCTCCTTCCACTTTTAAATTGTTTTAATTAAACTACAGTTTATAGCAATACCTTCGACATAAAAAATTTGTAATATTGACAGTATTATTTAGCAACTTTAAATTTGTACGTTATTATATTAAATTTAGAGAGCTACTTCCTGAAAATTATTATAAAGTTTGAAGAAAATATGCCAGTTTGTTAAATTATTTAAAATTTTGATTGGAATCTGCAACTTGAATGAACTCAATATTAATTAAAAGAAAATTAAATTTTGAAAATTTTCACAACATCTAAATTATTACATATCTCCAAAGTTAAGTTGAGTTAGCTGGACTTATTCTTAAAAAATTTCTGCACGTCCTCTTAAAGCTAGGACCAGAAATAAAATCGTTATTTCCCTATTAAAAATAAAGAATTATTTCCAAAGCTCTTCCATGGCTTTTTTCTCGTTTTTGGAAGGCTTTCAATAACCGTGGTCAAAAATTTTTGTGTATCGCACATTTTTCACCGATATTTTTATTTTTTCGTTAATATTAAATTTTTTTATTTTTTTTTATTGAAAAAGAGAATATTTTTCATTTAAGTTTTTCTATAGTAAGTCACGTGCTTGGTACATTAAAATCGTTTAATTTCCTTCGTTTTATTGCACAAACAATTAATTTCCTAATCTCTAATGTCCGATAGGATAGCTACTTGCCAAATCCGGTTTTCCGATCATTTCTTATAACCTCTGATAAAGCTTGAAATCAAATCGTAAATAATATACATTACATTATTAAAATTATACGATGCACCCAAATTGACAAGTTTATTTTTCTTTTATTGAATTTATAAAATTCTTCAATTAAAGCAGAGACTATTTTCTAAGTAAACCCATATAAAAACGAATTTCATCAATATTTGAAACTGGAAAAAAAATTTTTTGAATTTTTTGGAGTCTGCAGCTTCAATGAAATTAAAAAAAAACAAGGTATTTTGAGTATGAAGTTTTATAGCCCATCCAATTTAAGTACATTAATGTGCAATATTCAGTTAGTTTTTGAAAAGGTTTTTTGTCAAATGTCAACGGTAATTTCTGGTACGGTTTGATATTATTTTTAATTTTCTACAAATTTTGAAACAAAAAAGTATGTCTTTTCATTGCAAAATAAGGCAAATTTAATAAAAGCTAAATAAATGTCAATATTTATGTGCCTTTTATTTTAATATGCACTATAATATGCACGAAAAATGTTAAATCGAACTACGATTATCTTTGATAAAAGAATTCACAAAATATCGATAAAACTGTTGGATATACTCTTTATCAGCGTAGAGTTTTCGTAAAAATTAAAAACTAATTTACACTATTAAATATAAATTTTTTCTACTAGAAATTGTTTTTGTTACTATTCATTTTCAAAACAAACGATTTAATTTCCGAGAGTTGAGGTTATAAAATTGTAAATTTGTTTCCAGTTGTTGTCACTTTTCTAATTCAGAAACGATGTGCTCATTCAAAACAATTTTTTACACTTTTTAATTTAATTTATTATAGTAAATAGTGGTTGCATTTTTTTTTTCTCTTTATTTCTTTTGCTCTTTGTATGAACTACAATACTTTCGTATAATTTCTACGATTTTGCTTTATTTTATTTATCTTTTTTTCATGTTTTCCTTTCACATTCTACACATTTAAGTAATTTTTTAACGAGCAATCTGCTCTCTTATACTATAAATATGCATACATACAAATAATATTTATAAGTAATAATTACAAGTGTTTATTCATAATTTTTATAAATACGAGTAAGTAAAAATTCAAACTTGTATATGAAGAAACACACTTAAGCTAACATAACTCAGAATAACTGAATCTTACGGGAAAACAACAGTATTACAACAAAATGGATTGATTAAATTGGATTTTAAAACTTTCTATGGCTTTCGACTCATTTCACAAGAATTTTTAGTTGCCACCCTTTTAATTAGTTTCTGAATTGTTTCTTTGTCTTCAATATAATCGAAAATGGCGTGAAAACAGAAGTGGATATTTCGTCTTAGTGAACGATAAATTGATCCCTCCACGATCGGAGTGGAAATACTGGAAAGGATTCAACTACTAACTAACAAAAAAATCCTACTAAAGTTATAAACAAACACAGAATCTTATGAATAATTTTATTTAATGGTCTATTAACAAATTGAAAAAATATGTATTGCAACTTTGTCATAATTAAAAAAGAAACATTATTTAATACAATTTAAAATCAAATTTTATTAGATACTTTCAATTGAATATAGAGCGAATTTCGCTAACTGCAGATTGCTCTATATTTTATCATTAATTATTTTAGATATGTACTTAAATTTTTTTCTTAAAACTACTCATACACAAACATAGTTTTCTCATTTAAATTTATGACGGCAATTTTAAAGTAACCTTTTGGTTTAGTTTTTTTTTTTTTTTAATTTCAGAGTCAAATGTTTCTCATTATTATAAAATCATTTACAAATTGCATGTTAAAGTTATTTTTTTAAAAGCGCTTATTCAAAAATTTGTGGGTGCTACTACAAACATATATACTATTTCGCTTATTTTTTTTTTTTTGTTCAATGGTTCTATTTTTCTTTGGTAGATCCTTATTTTAATTTATTTTTTTGTATGCTTTTCTTTTCCATATTTTGTGTTACTAATTTATTATGGTATTTACAAACTTTTTCAAAGTACATCATAGCTTAAGACTTTAAGAAATACATACATACATAATAATAAGTAATTCTAAACTAGTGGATGCTTAAATAGTTACCTTTTAATTCGTGTCTATTGCAATATTACAAGTACTACATTTTTTTTTTAGTTTTATTAAAAATTTTCATTTCGATTTAGGTGGTTTTTATGCTATGGTATTTCTTTATTTTTTTTATTTTTATTTTAATGGGTTTTTTTGCCGGTTTTCTTACTATGGACACATCTTTTGCTGCGAAAAACAAAAATTCGAACTTGCTTTAAATTAAATCTACAATTTCAAATTTATGAGTCTTTATACGTACATACATACATATGTACATATGTAAATTTTTATGCATTTAAGGGTTGCCATTCCGTTTTGCTGTTAATGAAACAATCCCCGGAAAGATTTTTTGAACTATAATTTCTACCATCATAATAGCCATGCAATTGTTTAACATGCAATTTTGTCCCAACTCATATGCAATTTTTTATTATACCCAACGCACTTACAATAAGGACTTAGGAATGTACAACAGTAGGACTTGCGAATTAGAAGAAATACGCTTGCGGCACCCCCAGACTGGTTCCTTTTCCCAAAAAAATGATTGTGGCAAAATTTTATCCAACTCGGTTTGGGGGGAAGTGTTGCCTCAAAGCCCCGAAAATTTCGAAAAATCAGCATTTTTTCAAAAAAGTTGACTTTGGCCTTGAATAACTCAGCTAATATCAATTATGTACTCATAAAAATTACATTTGAGAGAAATGAAGAAAATTTTACGCCAAGCAATTTTGCCATAGAAAGTTGTTGATTATCTCAACCGCTTTCTATTTATACCTCTAGCAACAACATTTGCGCCTTGCAATTTATTAGTAGGCCTATATATGTTTCTGGTTGTATCTAAAGATGAATATTATTACAAAAATTATTTTATATGCGCTAGTGATGGGAAATATCGTAAATTTTGCTTGTCGACAAATATCGATACTTCAGAAGAGCTTGTCGATATTTGTCGATACTATCGATACTTGGTGATAGTATCGATACTTGATGAAACTGGCGTAGCGTACATTGTACATACATGAAATTTCCGCGACACACTGAATGATAGCCAAGCTTGAGCAGAAATGCTCTAATAAACAAAAACAAAACAACCTCTCATCTGAATTGAAAACCCGATTTCAATGTATATTTCTTCAAGTAATCTGGTCCAGTGTTTTGGGAAAGGTATCTCCATTGAAACTGAAATAATATATCGAGAATGTGCATATAGGTTGAAAACAATGACGACCTTATGACTGATATTCAGAGACCTTAAGTTATGTAGGGACCAATTCACCAGTCTGTTCAACAGTGGGCGCAGAAAGTGCATCTGAGAAGATGTTGAACCTGATTGCCCAATCAATGGTAACCGCTATATATTTTCTCTCCACCAATCAAAATTACTGTCTAGGAGACTCTTATTTCGATCGTTTGTGTGGCGCAGATGCATTAAAGCTATTACAAGCCGTTGATATTCTTTAGAATCTCCTCGAGAACGGCGATATACATATATATCTACTATCGAATTAAAATACATATTGTTAGTGAAATAATTCAACGCAGAACCGATTGGAAGAGTAAGGCCTCTTTTGTTCGCATTTTTTGAGAGTTAAATACGATAATTTTCGTTTTTAGCTTATTCTGCCCATATTTGTGGAATGTTAATTTAAGTAGTGATACCATATTTTGTGCTCGCGGTAAAAGGGTTAAGCAATCAGAACAGTAAATATCGATATCACTGAAAATTGTTTCATCTCAGGTTAATATAATAATAATAATTTTGGCCCGTACACTATAAAGCTCAGTGTTTGGCCGAGCTTCTCCAACCATTTGTGGTGTGCGTCTTTATATTATACCACTAATGGAGGGACCTACAGTTTTGTGCCGACTCCGAACGGCAGATGTAATTTATTTAGAAATATCCTTGGAGATTTGCCATTGCCTTCCGAGGGGTGACCGCTATTAGAAAAAAACTTTTCTATGATTTAGATTTTGCTTGCCCCAGCTGGGATTCGACCCTCGAACCCAGCGGTATATCGAGTAATAGCACGCACCACTACCCACTCGACCACAATTAACGTTAGCATGGTATATTTTTTAAGTGAAAATTATGTAAGTCCAACAATATCGTGTGGAGGTGGACAATCTCTTCGAGAGGTAATTTATTTATCAATTTCAGAATGCAAATAGCAAACGTGAGACACTAGTAACGAGGGATATATCTAGAATTTACTTAAATAGCGAAGATGCTTCGACAAAGTTCAATGAAATAGAGATTACGATAAAACTCATTGCACGACTATTTTCAGTTTCGTAGACTCAAAACTATAGACAATATTTTCGAGCGTATTGTTATTGTCAACTGTCATGTGAATAGTTGGAATAAGACTGTTAAAAAAAAGTTAAAATGGCCGATATTCCTCCCAATTATGTCTAACTACGAATACAGTGATTGTCAAAAGAAAAGGCTGTTAGCTCTCATTTGACAATCACATCCACAGCCACAGCTTTAAGACGGGATATAAAAAGAAACAAATATACAGCAAATCATGCCAAGAAAGTGAGATGCTAGAAAAAGGTTATCTCAGCTGTGATTAAACACTGCATTACAGTCATTTCGGTAAAATCGCGCACCTGCTAAACCTTACCACTGCCGATCTCAGGCGTACGTTGGGTATAATGATTGCAAATTTTCGTTACACACCCCTTAACATGTTTCTATTACTAGTTTCCACTCTAATTTAATGCTTTCCACTTAAGCTTAAAAGTAGAAATTTGGAAAACCATTTGATTTGTTGATTTCGATTTCTCGTTTACAACCACTCTGCCTTCCTGGCTGCTTGACCGCTTGCTTGCTTGTTTGCTCGCTTGATTGCCCGCCGCCTTATGGCTTCCTACAATTACCGCCAGCTTTTACACTCCCTTCACATTCCCGTTAAACCATTTTGTTCAATGCAAAAAGGCACCGCCTCCTACTTGTTGGCTCGCCGCGCAATTTGCATTCAATTCGGATTTTGCACCTCCACTTGCATTGGCACGTGCATCTGCATTTGCATCGGCACCGAAACGGGCATCGACGATACCGGCGACATCAGAATTATATTCGTTTTCCCCTCCTTGTCGGTTGTGAATTGGCCATGAATCTGTAGCAATTCCGATTTCTCTGCGGCACCTCCTGCATCATTGCGAGTGATTACACAATACTGATTGCCATTGTAGGTGACGACCGGTACACCGGTTGCGCCAACATCACTACCGCCAGCGTTTGTGGTGTTTGTTGCATTGGTGGCAATAGTGGCATTGGTGTTGTTCATGTTCGAATTTGAAATGTTGTTGATGTTGCTGATGTTGGCGTTGGCGTTAACGGTGGCGTTATTTGCAGAGCCAGAGCCGACAATGTTGGCGACGTTGGTGACGTTTGTGACATTGGCAGTAACTGTTTGGTTATCTGCAGTGAAATTGATGCCGTTTAGTTGCGCTTGGACGTATGAGGCTGCCGTGGGGGAGTGTGCAAATAAATGGGAAATCTGGTGGAAATGAAGCGAATCATTGTTAGTGAAAGTGTTGATTAAACTGGAGTTGTTGCGGGCAAGGTGTGAAGGAAGTGGTTGGTTGGTGTAAACATTTAAGTAGTTGCAGAAGAAGAAGAAGAAGAAATATATATATATATACATATATATACACACAGACATACATAACTGTATTATACATACGTACATACATACACAGATAGATAAACTAGTTGTACTGAAAAGGCGTTGTTAGTGTGAGGAAATCTAGCAGGAGGGGTTTGGACAAGTGTGTCTGGTTACTGGCTGAGATGAAAATACATATGCATTTCCGCTGTTGAGGGATCACTGGGGTGAAAATCAACACATAACTACATATATATAAACGCACACGATAATATGTTTAGTTTAATGTTAGTTACATCATTTTCATTGTGGTGGTTGTTGCTGTTGTTGTTGCTATTATTATTGCTATTGTTCGACATTGCTGCCGTGGTGGAAAATAATGTTGACGGTTGTGTGAGCTTCTTAAACTTTTTACTCATATGTGGCTGTTGTTGTTGCTGCTGCTGTTGTTGTTGTTGCTGTTGTTGTTGTGTGCTGATAATCATCTGGTTTTGTATGATTATTTTCTCTCTACGTGCCTCAGCTGGCATTGCATTTTGATTGGATTCAGTTTGATAGCTGCGCTGCTTTGTTGCATTGGCTGTTGTTGGTTTTGTTTCCTCCATTGTTGTTTCCTGTTCCTGTTGTCAATACTGTTAACAAATAAATAATGAAAAAAAATAATTAAACAAAATTCAAATGTATGTACTTCTTCTCATTACTGCCATCTACCGTCAACCAACTACTCACCTCTAGATGACTCTTGGCATGCAATGTCCACTCGTCCCGACTCGAGAACATACGTCCGCATAGCTCACAAGTCCACGACAATTGTTGCTGATGATGATGCGGTATTATAATGCCCGGTATGGCTGTAGTTTGTGTACTATGCTGCCCGCTGGTCGTTTGCACTATAATATTTTGCGTGGCCACTTGTACGGCCTGCTGTTGCAATTGCAATTCCAAATTTTGCTTATTGTCCTCCGG
Source organism: Philophylla caesio (assembly GCA_963971545.1). Taxonomy (NCBI): domain Eukaryota; kingdom Metazoa; phylum Arthropoda; class Insecta; order Diptera; family Tephritidae; genus Philophylla; species Philophylla caesio. Next base: position 178,181,200 of record OZ020604.1, on the reverse strand, counting down.
TTCGGGCTCTTTCTTCTTCACCATATTGTTGAGCCGCTTGCCCAGTGGCGCTATATTCGTTGGCGTCACATGTTTGAATTTGTTCATATGAATCACAAGTTTGTCGCGTCTAGCGAATGCTTTATTGCACACCTGCAGAGGGAAAGAGAGAGCATAAATTTTGATTAGTAATGGTTCAGTTTGTTTATGTAAACGATTGTTTTTTTTATATACTTCACAAATATATGGTTTCTCGCCGGTGTGGATGCGCATATGTATTGTCAGCTTATCCTTTCGGGCGAGTCCTTTGCCACAGACTGTGCATTCGAATGCTTTGTTGTTCGGATCTGGGATTATAATACAAAATATTGATTTAATTAGTAATTATCAAGTGCGAAAATTGCAGAATATTTATTACGTGAGCTCAAGAAAAACCAAGCAAATCTTATACGGCTATGTAAAATGTCGTTGAACAATACCGCAAGCTCCGTCAGGATTGGGAAAGACCTCTCCGAACCGATTGATACCAAATGGGGTTTCAAACAGAGTGACTCTTTGTCGTGTGACTTTTTTAACCTGATGCTGGAGAAGATAATTCGAGCCGCGCAGTTTGTTATGCCTTCTTCAAACTGGAGAACGAGGGCAAGCGAATAATCTCTTATCATCAAATAGACAGTGTGCACATTAACGACTGGGTTGAAACATCACTGTTGACAGTTATAACTTTGAAAAAGCAGAGGACTACGTTTACTTAGAAACCAGCATTAACATCGATAATAATGTCCACCTCGAAATCCAGAGGGGGATCACTCTTGCCAACAAGTGCTACTTCGGACTGAGTAGGCAACTGAGCAGTAAAGTCCTCGCTCGACGGACAAAAACCACGCTCTGTAAGTCTCTCATTATGCCCGTCTTATTGTATGGCGCAGAAGCGATAAATATATCTGATGAGAGAGCTCAAGGAGAGTTCCAGAGAAAGATATTTCTTTAAGCTTTTGCGATGACGAATACCTTAGAAGTTGGAACGACTATCTGTACGAGCTGTACAAGGACGTAGACATAGTGCAGCGAATAAAGAACCAGCGGCTTTGCTGGCTAGGTCATGTCGTTCGAAAAGATGAAAGCGCTCCAGCTCTGAAAGAATTGGACTTGGTACCCGCTGGTGGTAGCAGAGGAAAAGATAGGCCTCCTCTGTGTTGGAAAGACCAGGCGGTAAGGGACTTGGGTACGCTTCGTATTTCCAATGGTAACACAACCTTGGCCAAACATTGAGCTACATATATACTTTGTGTAAGCGCCAAATTATTATTAATTGTATTAATGAATGCTTGGCAAAGCATTGACTAACAGCTGTCCTGATTTCAAAGCAAAACGGATGGAATTAAAGTAGCAAGTAGAGAAGTTAGTTTCCTCTATCATGAAACTCCTTCCCTATGCTAAGTATATAATATACATATTCGCAGATATGTACGTACAATAGTTTTAGTGAGAAAAATCAAATTCGTTTAATTAAATTTGCCTCTTGTCATTTGAGCTGATTTTTAACTTATACTTAGTGAAAAATTGTCTTTTTCTTTTGCTAAAAGCATAAAACCCATAACGATTTTCACACCGGTTTGCAATTTATAATACTTTTGTGTCCAAGGTCTAGAAATAATTTTAATGATGGTTGGATTAGATTTGATTGGCTGATCCCAGAAGGATTGGCTTAGAAGTCTGTGAGTAGTTCCTTGTGAACATAAAGTTAATTTGAAAGGCGCTTATATCCACCTCGTTAAAGCTGAGCAGCTAGAAGAAAATATAGGGACAAAAGTGCGGCTGAAGTAGCCATTGGAAAGAGCCCGATAAAAACTCTTACAAGTTCCTTCATTCTTAGCGTAAGAAACCGAACCGACTGCCCAATTTGCTCTATTTATGTTTATATACTTGCTAAAATGAATAATGATTGTTGAATATTTAATATTTAATTAAATATATAAAAATTAATTGATTTAAAAATTTACTACCAATTTACTTATAGCATATTTCCTGCAAAGATTGCAGTTAGCCGACACACTTTCGCGAATTCCAGAAGTAGAACCCTTAGGAAATAGTGAGTTTAACCTTAGGCGATTATATAAAATTTACATATTAAAAGAAATCGAAGACCCTTTTCTTAATAAAAAATTATTTTGTATCGAATCAAAAGGAACTACGAGGCCATACATTACACAAAGTCTGCCTAGAGAAGCAAAATATATGTAGCTCTTTCCAATACTCGATTGATATAACATTTAATTAAATCCAAATATTTTGGCCATTAATTAATAAAAAAATAAATGAATGGGTACAAATTTGCAATAGCAAAATTATTTTAACATACTAAAACTCCTATTTCAAAAAGAAATATTTCAACAATATATGTACTATATATACATTATTGGTTCCTTACAAAATTCAAATGGGGTTTCATACATTATTGATCGAAGAAGACACAGCAAAATCAGTTGCTACTATTTTCTTTCACAGGCTTATGATATGGTTGAGAAGATAAACACTCTTTACAAAATACTGAGGGATATGTGATGGATGATAAATATTTAATACAAGTAAGGAATAAACACATTTCGACCCTACTCACTTTTAGATGGATTCGTTTTACGCACACCTGACGAGGCCTGTTGCACCTGTTGCAGCGCCTTCAGTCGACTGGCCGGATGCATCGAACCACCCTCGACATATGGTTCGGTGAATGGTATTAGATTCGGTTTAGGTATATTGTAGGTAACATTATCCGGTGACCAACTGCCCAAACTTTGTAGCACACGTACACCACCCTCGAAGCCCATTCCCACATCGTCGGGCACGGTAAAAGTGCTCTCTGCGCCACCCGAACTGGAGGAACTTATTTGTGGTACTTTAATTGTGCTGGCATAATGCGCTTGCTGTTGTTGTTGCTGTTGGTGTTGTTGCTGCTGCTGCTGTTGCTGCAATTGCTGCTGTGTTGCATTGTTGTTGTTATTATTGTTGTTGTTGGTAGTGGGCGAATTCTGTTGCTGCTGTTGTTGTGCGGAATTCGTGGACGTTTGTTGTTGCTGTTGTTGTTGTTGTTGTTGTTGCTGCTGTTGCTTAAATTGTATTGCTGCTTGCGCCATTTGCTGTTGAACCACCATATGCGCCTCAAGGTATGCATTCTTTTGGGCAACCGTCATTTTATCCATATTAACGGTACCGTCCTGAAAATAAAGAAGGCAAATTGTTTAGAAAATCTGACGAGAGCGAAAGTTACTTAAAATATGTTCTTTTTTTTGCTTGTTTCAAAGTTTAAGTGCACTTGTATGTATATGTACATACTCGTATGTATGTATGTATGTATGTAGGTATGTGCGTAGCATGTGTGCGTCTAGCCGGCTTCAGCGCCTAAAAGCAGCATTTGCCGCGCTTTCAACATTTTATGATTTATTCAATATTTTAACTTTTGTGTAACACCAATTTCATTCTATTTCACTTCGCATTTCTTGCGAATCTCATCCGTTCCAGTTAAAATCAAGTTCACACTCTCGCGTTGTTTTTCACTTGCACCACTCGCTAGCGCATTCTCACTATCCACGCACCCACACACACTCTCTCTCTCTCTCTCTCTCTCTCTCTCTTTCTCTTGCACTCACTCACTTTCCGTTTCGTTGTCACAAGGTAGTCATTTTACCCTTGGAATGTTTGGGGAAGTGGAACATATTTTGGGGCGCATTTTGTGTTGTTGGGCCCTTTTTTGTTGTTGTTTTAATTGTTCATTGGGGGCGCAAATCATTACTTTCTTTCATTCGACTTCCAAATTGTGTACATTGTGTAATGAAATGAGCTTTTCCTGAAGCATTTCAACTTTTTCAGTTCGTCAAATATCTACTCACTGAAATTTGTGAAAATGCATATAAAAGAAAATTAATTTGTGTGTGTGTGTGTGTAATGTTCGCAAATGTTGATATGTGTGTATGTGAACGGATTTTGTTGTTAGTATGTATTTTGTAGCGTATATGTAAATACATACATATCCATGCCGGTCTTGCTGTTCATTGCCTTTTACTGTGCAATGGTTTGAGGTGAAAGTGCTTCAGGACGATTTTATGCAAAGCGAGCATTGCTCCCCGAACAATGAAATAACCTTATTACGTCCAGCTAAGGGCAAAATTATATACACATGTGAGCGAAATAATGGCAGCGCTACATATTGACGAATTTTGAATAATCACTTCATTTTTATTATTTTTCAATTCAAATACAACTAGTTTTGTACAAACCCAGCATAAAGAAAAGTTTAAAAAAAAACTTAAAATTTCAACAAACTTTAATTTTGCAAAAAAAATTGCCTCAATTTGATGTATCCAAAAACTCTGGTTAATTTTTAGCATTTTTTTAAGTGTGAATCTCTTTAGCGGTGGTCGCGAATTGAACAGTCAATATGAATAATGAATTAAAGAAATTTTATACAATTATAAATGTAAAAGTATAAAAATAATCAACATTGCGCCTAGTAAGAGAACCGTAAAAGAAATTCACATCGATATTACTTTATTACTTACATTATCTTTTTCAATTTATATAGTTTTTTTTTATTGAAAGCTTAAATTTTCGACCGACGGCAGTGGCAAAATTAAAAATAAATATATTCTCACCGAAACTTTGTCATCGCTTTGGCTGTGTGCAATTTCAAGGATTTTTATTTTGACAGCGAACTTTCGTCCAACGAAAATCGCTTAGCGAATTGATTCTGCTTACACCTTAAGGCTTGATTACAGCTCTCAAGTAAAATCACAAGTAATTATTTCTGTTACATGAAAATAGATAAATGTGATGCAATGCAATTTAGTGTGTTGTGATGTAATAAAAATGTATGTTAAGCAGTTCACTGCAAAGCAATGTAAAGTAGTGTAATACAAGGAAATATCGAGCCATAACCGCCAAAATGACGTAACCTACAAATGTAAAATTTTAGAGAAAAAGGCTGATTCTCTTTAATTTCTTGACAGAAACAAAGCACATAATAAATATTGGCGCGTATTGTAAAAAAAATAACATAAATCTTTTATACAAAGCTGCATTTAAATGTGAAGCTTTACTGCGGAGAAAATTCGCTAAAAAGCACTTTCTGATTAAAAAATCGTTTTGTTGTAAATTAAAAGATAATCCAATGTCATCTTATGTAGATAATGTGATGTAATGAAAATGCAACGTCATGTAATGAAATGTAATGTAGATTAATGTATTGTAATGTTAAGTTAGGTTGACTTAAGCTAAGTTCAGTAAATTTAAAAAAAATCACTCAGTTTTAACTGTCTGTCGGACTTTCTTTTTAAAAAGTATGTTGAATTTTATTTGCAATGCAGAAGAACATGAGCAACAGCATTAGCAAAAAATTGATTTTCTAAATAATTAATGCACATTATTATACAAAAATGTAATGGGCTATAAAAAGGCAAAATCAAAATTTTCTGAAAAAACCGAAAAATAAGTTTTAAATTTTGTTGAGAGCTTACTAAATTTTTTGCTGTGCACAACGGTTAAAATTCGGCTTATATGGGTTTTGCAACAGAATCAGCTGTATTTGATTTGAAAATGAGAAAAAATTAACTGCTATTATTGTGCACACAGGTGTACATATGTACATATTTTTGAGAATTTACTTGAAAGTGGCGATGCGTGTGAGTTTGCAAGAAATTTTGTGTTTCTGGATCTGAGTGTATGTATTCAATTATTGAAAGAAAAAAACATATAGTCACAAACTGATATTTATAGGAAGCAAATATATGTATGTATATTATTAAAAAATAATTCATTGAAATTGTTAATTTTAAATATACTACAATAATAAAACAAATGCAGTTTTATAATAACAAAAAAGCGGAAAGTAAATCATTAATAAATAATCGATGTTAAGGACATAAATAAACTAAAAATAATAAAAACTTCACTAAAGAAAATTGGCATAAGTATGAATGGCTGATTTAAAAAAAAATTTTATTATTTTTATATTTTTATTCTATTGTAGTTACACCATAATTTAGCACACCTATGTATGTAACTAGTTTTCTCCACTTTTGACTGCAATTTTCACTTATTTATTTCAAATATGTAGAAATCCTGCAATCCTTCATTCGTTCAACGTTTATTAGTTTTTTTTCTTTTTTTTTGCACAATTTCTTACAAGTGAAGCGCCGCCATTTGTAGGTATACTATTGGGGAGCCAGCCGGCAAGTACTTCCGTGACTGCTTCCTGATTTCAGCGCTCTACCCACGACACACATACACACTCACACGCACTTGCATACGTTTTTACAAATGTGAACGTGATTTTTCCATTAAAAAAAATTTAACCGCTTGCTCCGGTTTTTATTTGAAGATTTACTTAAGCAAAAAACTCATGTATGTACGTGTGGCAAATATTTTTCCATTTATCGCACAAATTATCACTGTCACCAAAAAAAAAAAAAAGGACAAAATTCAATCGATATTCGCGTTTATTGTTCTTTGGCAGTCGTGTAGCCTCTTTCACAATATGGAAATTTTAGACTACACTACAGGAAAATATTACATATAATACATCTCATTTTTTATTTTTTTTTTAAATTTATTTGCAGTTCTTTGCTCGTTTCTTAAAATATCATTTTTCCGCTGTGTGTATTAAAAGCACAATGCGCTTTGTGGGTAAGTACATAAGTACTTGTGGAAAAAATTTTCATCATCACCTTTTGTTTGTGTATGTATTGCGAAACTGATTTGCCACTCATGGTGTACCAGCCTTCCGTTTTAATTTTTCGTACATTTGAATTAACATTTGAGTGATTTCGTTTTCAGACAGAGCGATTGTTGGGGCTAACTGTAGTTTGTGTATCGTATCGAAGTAAATCGAAGTGTCTGCCTGCCGAAGTGGTTGCTGGCTGAAGTTGTTTATCGGTTGGGAGAGGGCTATCCTTTACACCATTCTTTCCATCGCGGCCCATACCGCTGCGCCGAGTAACTGCCTCACATATGTAAGCAATATCAACAAAACAATTCCTTGCACAAATATTGTTGTATTCATTTAAATGAGTTATTTTGTTTATGTGTGTTGTATACGTGCGCGTAAATTAGATATTTCTACTCGAATTCACAATATTTCGACTCGAAGATGGAATTGAAATACCGATATTACCATATTAACGCTAGCGAAAATATTTGTAGTTAGGTTAGCCGGTTTGTTTTTGCCGCGTCCTCAGCGCTGCGACGCCGTACCAAAGAATGGCTGAAAGAAAAGTTCAACGTCTACCAAGCGTCCAAGCGCATTTGCGAGAGTGCATACAATAGGTTCTTCTTGCGCAACTTATCAATACCACCGGCAACCGCTCGCCGGTGCTCGTATCCTTGTGACGCTTCGTCTCCCTCCCACCAAAAAAAAAATATACTGCATGGGCACCAAAAGAACCCTGCACAATGTCAAAGTTAGTGTTCGTGAGAAATTTCTATGAGTATCCACTCATTGCTGTGCCTTTCCCAACTTTTTTCGACTTACATCGAATTTGTTCTCATCTTGTATTTGCTTGCAGACGCCGGCCGGTCGCTTGGGTGTTGGGTGGTTTTTGGGTGGTTTTTAGTTGCCAGTTGGCATTCCAAGAGTCTTATGAAATGCGTGGGAATGAAACAATACAAAAAATATTTGCCCCCAAATGTAGAAGCTTTCGAAAGCTTGAGAGTATCAATGAAGGCAAACAGGAACAACTGCCAAGTCAGTGGTTCTTAACGCATTTTAAATGTGAATATAAATATGGTTGTTATAAAAAAAATGTGTTGCCGTGACGTGCACATTGAAACGATCGGTTTATAGCGAGGAAAAGCCACAAATTACAATTCAAGAATTGGTCTTCACATTCGAAGGGTGTAGTGTGTGTACTGTTCGTAGATAGGTTTGGAATTGAAAAGTGACATTTTATTTTGGTCTTTTTTAATTTCAATTATGTTTCAATTTAAATACAGCTCATTCTCTAACCATATAAACGTTAATTTTAAACATTGTATTTCATTAAAGAAATTTAATAAAAAAAAAAATGCACACACAATTTGGGCATTCAATTTTTAAACCCATTCAATTCAAGTTTAATAAAATGCTAGTTTGATGGAGTTACAAATTAACGTTGAGTTTTGACAATGCGCGTATGTTTGCTGCATCTCTAGCCCTATTTTTTTCCTAGAACACTCAAAACTAAAAAATTTAAAATTTTGATGATAATTTTATTACTGCTTTTAATTTTTTACAAAATTTGAAACTTGTTTTTGTATAGATTTTATTAGAGAATGAAATGTTTTTTAATTGGTAAATAATGAAAATTATACAAAAGAAAAATAACCCCGAAAAAGCGAAAAGCATTGTTGCAATTCAATTGCAATGGAGTGTAGTAATATCCGAATACGATACCTCTACATTCAAACTGGGACATGTAAGAGACCGGAAAATTTCTTACTTCACCTTATTTCGTACCATCATTTTGTTTACACTTAGGTCATATTCCTACCTAGCGAGTTTAACTAATTTTTTGTTGAAGCTTTACTTATTGTCAGACTTTCGTCCAGTCCATAGCTTTTTGGTTGGTATACAGGGTGTCGCAGAACTCAACGTCAAGCCGAAACGGGGTGACAGGATTGATTGAAACCATCATGAGAAAAATCAGAAAAAAAATCTATCCCACGCAGTTTGAAAATTATTTGCATTTAAGAAAAACCTAGAAATTTGGTCAAACTGTAACCATTTTTCGGTTATTGTGGTTAATTTTTATTATTTTTGTTCATCATTTGAACTTTGAAACCTTAACCCGAATCAACATTTCTAGAACCTAAGTCAAAAATATTGACACAATTGCCCCAAGTTGTCTAGAATTAAGACTATTTGAACATTTATTTATTTATTTATTGTAATAAAAAATGTTATTTCCCTATCTGACTTTTATTCCAATAAATCTAAACTAAACTTTTACTTTTACTTACTTTTGTTGACTTTGCTAAAAGTGGCGTCACTATCTGTCTCGCTTGCTTATGGCAAACATGTCCACTATCCATCTCTCTCATCATTTTGCCGTAAAATTAAGAACCTACCAAGAGCTTGTGCGAATAAAAAACATTTGAACTGGGTAAAATCGGTTAGCAAAAATCGGGTTACTTGAAGTTTTTATTTTTTACTCGTTTTTTTTTTTTTGAGTATGAAACTAACAAGTATTGTACCATTTCACAATCCTGATTAAATACGCGAACTTTTAATGGCACTTTAGTTTTAACAAATAGTCTTAATTCTAGAAAACTTGGGGCAATTGTGTCATTATTTTTGACTTAGGTTCTAGAAATGTTATTTAGGGTTAAGGTTCCAAAGTTTAAATGAACAAAAATAAAAAAAATTACCAAAATAACCGAAAAATTGTTACAGTTTGATCAAATTTCTAGATTTTTCTTAAATGCCCATAATTTTCAAACTGCATCTGATTTTTCTCATGATGGTTACAATCAATCCTGTCACCCCGTTTCGGCTTGACGTTGAGTTCTGGGACACTGTGTATATGTATGTTGCATAGGGTTTTCGTAAGAGAATTTCCTGTATTTAAATTGCAAAATAAAGAAATAAATATATATTTTTTAATATGTCAATGTGAGAGAATGCTATCTTTCTTTCTTCGTTATAACGCTGGATATTTCTTATAAAGCATTTTAACATTTTAGCTAAGAATTTTGACTTTGGTAAAAGTTTATAAGAACATTTTTCTCTAATAATTTGTGCCTGCAAAATGTTATGGTAAATAGTATGAGCTCAACAAAATTATTCTTCGTACAAATTCAGGTGAAGTTCTTGAGAAAAGCAATTATCAAAGATCACCCGTGTTTTAAGATAAAGAAACTCAATAAATATTAAAAAAAATTTAAAGCCAATAAGAGTGTTTCGTGATGCATATAATCGTTACGAATTGTTACGAAATATCACAATTTTTGTCAAATCGCGTTCGCGGTGTCCAAAAAATTTGCAAGTAAGTATAAATTGAGAGAGCAAAATTATATTTAATTTTGAGGGGAATTGCAAATTCTTGTTGGACAAATTTTAAATTTTACTCAGCACAAATTTGCAAGCAAGAAAACAGCTGATTGCTATTTGGATAAATACGAAATTTTTGTTTCAGATGTTCGTTAAACTTGCAAGTTTCTGCAAAATTGCAAGCATCTCTCTTTGAGAGAGAATTCTCCAAAATTCTCAGAAATTTCGTTGCTTGATAAATCTTGCTGGACTTTTAGTCGAGAAAATGAGGTGATGTGACAAAGCTGGAAATGCAGTTTGTCTTTATTTGCATACATATTCATGGCCTTGTACACACATGTATACGAGTATGTCTCTATTTTGGAAAATTTCAGAGTTTAAGAAATTAGGTAAAGTGTAATTGGTTCCTCAATGCCAAAAAATTACGACATAAAAGCTAAACATACGTGTATATACTCGTAGTTTGGTTATTCACCTGAAAATTAATAGTCGCTGTCACCGCTCTCATTGAGTCCGCATAATTTTGCAGAACATTTTCAATCTGCAAAGCCGATTGTTGCCAATCAAACAGTTGTTCCACTTTAAGCACGCACTGTTCACAAATATTCTTTGGAAGGTAGTCGTCCTTGGATATCTGAAAATGCAAAAAAAACAAATTAGATATGTAATGCACACATTCATTTTAAATTTATTTGCAATAAAAATTAGAAAAACTAAATAAAGATATCTAGAAAATTTCGAGTATACTCAGAGTTATAAAATGTATTATTATCGTGTTATGTAGTTATAAGGCTTAATTTCCATTATGTCAGATTTCATATGGATAATCTTTTGTACAATTTTGTTGAAATTTTTTTTTGAGTCTGAGTGGTTTCCCGGTCCGATCTAATATTCGGTTCGATTTATAAGAGTCAATTTTGAACGCCAATTAGTTTGTACCAAATATGGTGGCCTCTGAATTCAAAAATCTCAAAATCCTTGCGCTTTAATGCGCGTTGTACAAAAAATTTAACTAAACACCAAAAACAAACAAAAATAAAAATTCAATCAGTATGCTCTCAAAACGCCGAGCTAATCAGCCACCAACCAACAATCAACAAATTTAAAAGCTGTTGCTGCTGCTTAAATTTGTTAGTGGAATATCAATGTTCCTTATCAGACCACTTTGAAAAAAATTAAAAGAAAAAAAGAGAAAAAGCATAAGATCTACGTTAACACTTACATTTGTTGACATTAGCGTGCGCAATTTGTAGACCAAATTCCTCTGCTCCGCCTCCTTTTCGAAAAGATGAATTTTGGCGGGACCATTTCGTATCGAGCAGAGGCGGCAAAGTTCAGCGAATGTCGTGAAGTTCAAGTCGCCGTTATATACTTGTTGTGCTTGTTGTTGTTGTTGCTGCTGATGCTGATGTTGCTGCTGCTGTTGCTGTTGATGCTGGTGCTGATGTTGATGCTGGTGTTGGGCGTGATGTTGTTGTGTTGATTGTGTTGATTGTGACTGTTGTTGTTGCTGCTGTTGCTGAGGCTGTTGTGTATTATTGGCGCTCAACATAACTAAATTTATTTTGTCTATTATCTATGTATGTATATATGTATGTGCTCTTGTTTATTTGTTCTCTATTTTTTGGTTTTCGTTTTTTTTTTACTCTTTCACTACTGCCACCCAAGTGCCACAAACTTTATATCGTTCCTTTTCGTATTATATGTTTGGAATCTACGTATAAGTGAGGAAATAGTAGAATTTTCCATTAGTATTCTTTTGTAATTCTTTTATAAGCGATTTTCATATTAAATGGTGCCTTAAACGTTAACTAGTAAGTTGCTTTGAAAGCATTTCGCTTATTTACAAAAAAAACTGTCATAATTCAAAAAATCAACAATCGAGAAAAACGGCAGGAAATTTTAGAATAAACATAGAAAAATTAAAACAACTATTTTTTAGTGAGCTACAGAAAATCGCTAAAGATTTAGAATTTTTACATAATATAGAAGAAGAGACAACGAACATCCCTGCATACTTGACTCGTTTATTTTTATTTAATTTTTTTTTTGGGTTATGACAGTTTTTTTAGTAAATTTTTAAAAAGATAAGATAAATTGGCCAACCAACCAAGGTTAAGCCAAAGATATTTCAATAGTTGTGGCATTAGCTTTATATATATCGACATACATAATGTCAAATCGATTCTTTCAAAGTCAGAATAATTGAAAATTTAATCGATAGCAGTTTTGTTGCCAAATGTGATATAAGAAACAAAATTTAAAAAAATATCAACCCTCAGCCATGGAGATTTCCAATAAAAACTCTTTTATCTGCATAGTTCTTTAATTTGTTTAGGTGTTCCTGGTCACGAGAATACGCCGTAGTACACAATTCTCTGAAAAATGGCTTTATTTTACAAATTACAAATACAAAAGATACGCAACTCAAAAATTAATTCCAGAAATGTAACTCTTAGTGAATAGTTTAGAGTAGTAGGAACATATTTACTGTACCTATAAATATTTATATAATTTGTATAATTCGTATATCCGATTTATTATCAAACACCAACTGTAACATAACCTAACCATCTTATGGGAACTAAAATTGATTACACAAGATCCAGGCTTATAGGAAACAGGAACTAAAGTTATTTACTTGCATATTTCTGCGGAAATATCAAAAAAAAAATAAATACAAAATGCAAATTAATAAATCAACGGAAGAAGAGATTGAAAATTAAGCGTAAGAAAAACTCCTTTCCTTTAAGAGTGACTTCGAAGTCATTAAAGATTCGCTGTTTAAATAAAGTTTGACGTGGAGAGATAAAAGTAGTTAAACAAAAATGTAGTTTTCACATTTCATGGGGATTTCTCCTATAAAGTTTCTACTACTCTCACACTAAACTGATCTATCCCTTTTTTTTACTTAAATTAGCTTTATATGTGCGCAAATTAAAATAGTAAGAAAGTGGTATTTTATATTTTTTTCTCTTCATTCAAAAATCCGCTTCTGCATTCGCAAAATTTTTTTTTTTTTGTATTTACGTCCGTATTCGCAAGCGACCGCAACCGCAATATCCCTAATACATAACTATAGACTTAAGAAAAGCATAGATGAGACCCAGCGACTACTAAATAACGAATTTAAAAATTTTAGTCTAAATATATTTGTATACTCGTATGTATGTATGTATGTAATATGTATGCTCGATTAAGAAAAGTAAATCATTATTAAGAACTTTTAACTAGTGGGCTAGTAATTGTAGAAATATTTGTTTAACAAGTGTCAATCAAGACCATACGTTGAGTATATAAAATATAATAATTTAAATATAAAATATGCAAAGAGCATTTGTAATGCAGTCCGTCAGGTTTACACCATTCACGTTCAATGGGTTATCAAACAAAAGCGCTTCGGAAGTCTGATGTGGTTTTATTTTACTGAAAAAGCGTTGCCACCTAATCCTGTCAAAGTCTTTATTACCTGTTAAAAAGAGGTGTCAAACAACAGAAGTTTTTTAAGTTTGTACTTTTGTAAATATTTGAAAGAGAGCTGCCATCTGTTGGAAAATTTTAATTTAATTTAATTATACAAAAGATGAATTATATATCAAAATATTGGTGTCGAAGAAAGAGTTTTAAGCATTCCTCTTAACGAAAATATTTTTAAATCGAATTGCCATACTTTTGAAAATTCACAGTTATTTTAATTACACATAAGTTAAATAAACGGAAAAGCATACGTTCGGGCTGTAAACTTTTTAAAAATTCTGGGTCAATATAATAATTTAAAGCGTGTTTTCAACAAATTATTTTAAAACTATCCTATACATAAATAGATATGTATTTTGTGGAGAGAAATTTAGCTTTTTTTGAGGATTCCTTTTAGCATTCCTTAATGGTTTAGACCCCTCGCTTGGAAAAATATCATCACAAATGCAATTTTAGACAATATCCTGACTTTCCTTTTTTTTAAGTATTATTGCAAAAAAAATTCAATTTAAATTGCTCAAGACTTTTTCTTTCAGTGTACTGCAATTGACATTAGACAGCAAACAACTAGTGCTATGCAAAACTCGATAATCGGCTGACGCAACTGACAAAACCCCGCATTTTGTTGCAAATGCAACGCGCTGTCGATTTAAATGGACGACAATACCATGGCCATGTCGTGTGTCGGGGTTAAAGGAGAAGTCACAAAAATGTATGCACAGCGCAAATTCGGCGCTTTAAGTTTGCTACAATAACTACATATGTATGCACAAGTGCAACAAAAGGCGCAGCATTGGGCGCGCAATAACTGACCACCCACTAACCTTGGCGAAAAATCGATATTGCACTTTTCCAATGACACAAAATTCGCTGAGTTACGAGCGAAATGCCAGCACAGCGAAAGATAAGCTAGGCAGAGCGCACAACGCATAATCGGATATGTACTATACACAGGAAATACTTAGACACTTGACGGTATACACATTACCAAATATGCGATTTGCTCCACAAAAGTAACTGGATGCATTTTCCGGACCATCGACTGCCCATTTACCTTTTTCCACAACCGTTTGTTTACTTTCTACATTGTCAGAGCAGCAGGCGATGCAATGCAAAGGAATTTGTCATTTGGCGAAGATTACATTACTGGCATTGCGATTGCTGCAGGCTGCCCCTGCTGATCCTGCTGACACTGCTGCCTGGGCAGCTAGTGAGTAACATCCGAACTTATAAAAGTGGGCATTGCATGCCAAACATCATTGCAAATCACTTTTTCTACACACACACACACAAGGATTTAGTAAATTTAATTTTTAATTTTTGCTTATTATTTTAGCTTTTATATTTTTTGCATTTTTTTGTTTGTTTGTTTATTTTGTGCTGCATTGCTGATGCATTTTCACTTCTCAAACCACTTGCAAACTCTACACTGTTCACATCTTCGATTTGTTGGTCTTTTTTCACAATTCGGCTCCTGCAACTCTACACTGAAAATATTTTTTACTATCGCTCAGATAAAGTTTGCACTCCGTAGTTCAAAATGCGGCAGTTAAGCGCTTGGTTGGCCAATGAAATTTCCGGCCTACTGCCTTCCTGATGCCAGTTGGCCATCACCTCCAACTGCCGTCGCAAATGCACTAATGACAAAATAACGTGTCCAGTAAGTTACAGATATTGCAATTCAGGTGCGGGTGTTGAAAGCCCACCACAACAAAAACTCTGTTGGCATTTCCGCGTATGCGCAATGCGACGAAGGCAAATGAAATATATGTTTGAAGAAAGGAAAGGGACGACTGACAGTTGATTGTCAGTGGTAATGGTGGAAAATAGTGCAATTTTCGTTATTTACAATAATTCGGCAATAAAACATTTATAAAATTGTTAATAGTCTCTAATTCTTAAAGTACATACATACATATGTACAAACTATATGACGAAGTTTCACGCTTTCCACGCTCAACCTCTGAAGCGCCTGTAAAATTCAAATAGAAGAGTGGGAATGTGCTTGCAATTGCTATATTGCGGCCAAAGGGCCAACAGGTTGGCCATTAAGTAAGATGACTTCCACTAACTCACACTTAGATCAGTATTAAATGCAACAATCAACAAGCATGTCAAAACGAAATGGCACTATTATGAATGTGGCTCAGATGAGAGGCAAATTTTAGTATAGTATTTTCATACTAGCTTTTAAAACCGAAAGAGTAGTTTAAAAATGTTTAATATAAATGACTTATTTCCATAAAAATTGTTTTACAAAAAAAGAACCAAAATCCCAAACGTTTAACAACTTCAAGTAGGTAGTTCTGTAAATTTTATAAGTGCTAAAGAAATCAAAAAACAAGGGTGCCATGTGAGAAAGTTAAGTAGCATATAACGCGCGGAATCAGTTTGTACCATCTCCGGTTAAGCGCCTAATCGGAACTAAAAGCGCCGGTTAAGACCATCCGTCAGATAAGTAAGCGCTGAATTGTCCTAAGTGAGCAGTACGGGCATTGTGCTGTTCTTGACAAGCTAAGGAGCAACGAGACTATAAACCTTTTTTGTTGAATTTCAAGAAGAAGTTCCACATGAAGTTTACTTTTATGTAGGTAGGATTGGAATAGCGGCAGGGTAACGAAGGAGGTTCTCAGCATTGACGGAGACTGTAGGATGTTGAAAGACAAATGCGAATGGGTGGTTTGAGGATTAAGAGTCGGACGATATACTATATATACAAACTTTTACCATAAAAATATCGTAACAAAATAGCATTTCAAGCGATCATTGGGCACTAAGATATTTTTAGACTTAGCAATGCTACTACCAACCAGCCAAATAAGGAAGACACGATAATTTGGCCATGGATGATCAGCACTTCCTCTGCATTGCCTCAATTTATTTATGTATTATAGCATCCAAAACATAAGTAGATTAGTTTTAAACGCATCGACCGTTTCTTTTGGCGTTAAAATCGTTAACTACACTATTTATTCTAAATGTATCTGTGTACTAGGGATGTCATTTTATTGATCCCGGGATTTTCGAGATCTAAAAACAAAATCCCGGGACAATCCCAGGATCCCGAATTTCATGAAGTTTTGATTCGTAAATTTTAATGTGTCAAAAAATGTAACACGTTTGTAATCGTTGTATTATAGAAATATACAAAATAACATTAATAGAACAAAGAGCGATTTGTTGTAATTCATGTATGTATTTATTGGTCTTTTCAAGAATAAAAAAGAAATAAACGTAAAATTTGACAAACACCACTTAATTTAAACTTCAAGTACGAATATAAATATTCAGTACAGAAGCAATTGTACGTACATAAAGTAAAATTTTTTTTAATTATTGTCTGAGACCAATATTAAATATCAATATATTGCCATTCAATAAAAAAAAGAAATACATTCAGTAAAAATTAAATACATCACCCATTACATTTTGAGCGAGGCAGAATTATTCCTTATTTTGATCAAAATGCAATCTTAAAGAAATAAAAGCTTAAGTATGTTATCCTCCAACCTGGACCTAAAATTTTTGCATTTAAAATCTGCATTGGAGAAGCACTGCTGCGCCTCAACACTTGTTTGTTGGATTGTCGACAAAAAGTTAAATGCTCTCTATAGTTAAATGCTTCTGATAAATTATATTCAGCACCTCGCTGTAAGTTCTATTAACATCGCTTTCATAGTAAGGCTAATTTTCTACTCGAGGAGGATATTCTCCAGCTCATTTAAAATGGCAAAGGCAAAACGAATTCTAGGAAGTTCACAAGCCGTGTTATTTGTGGTATTAGTTATCGTAATACAACAGTTGTAAACTTGTTGTTTTTGTTTCTCATGTTAAATTTTTATATTTTAATACAACACAACACAACTCTGTAAGGTATGTTTAGTGTGTTATTTGTTTTATTCGATCGGCTCTTTTTGTTTAAAATCATTTGAGGTTTATTTTTGTTAGAAAAAATGTAAATTAAAAATAAAAATTACTATTAAATTCACTGTTTTCTGCAATTCCGGGATTTAAATAGACTAAACCCGGAATATTCGTGAGTTGAAAAGGCCGGGATCCCGGGATTGACATGCCTAGTATGTGTGTACATATGTATGTATGTTAGCTAAGATTATACGATTGATGGCATATGTATATGTAAGTTTTAGTTCGATATTTTTAACCACTAAATAAGGGAACACGCGAGCTATGTGTTCTTGTGCAGAAAAGTTCATCGTCTTGAGTGTTCATTTTATTTTCCTTATTTGGCCCAAAACATCTGGTAAACAAATATTTTGCATCACTTAAAATTACTCATTTGTTCGTCCTCTTAGGGCCAGTTTTTCAGTGCAAGTTGAACTCTGATTGTCGTTTAAACTAAGTTTAAACTCTGTATGCAGTTTTTCAGTCAACTTTAAACGGAGTTTAAACTAAGTTTAAACGACCGATTGTGCTCGGTTAAACTTAGTTTAACTTATCAGCTGTGTGCTGACTACTTGGTTTTGGTTGCAACAAATTTTATTGAGCGCAAAGAAACTAAGTTTAAAATTAAACTGAGTTTAACTAAACTTAGTTTAAACTGAGTTTAAACCAGCACTGAAAAACTGGCCCTTAGACGACTGTAGCTATATGACCCGATTATTCAAAAACGTGCGATCTTTTTGAAGTTCTTGGAGCGCGGGTGGTTTCGTATTTGATCAGGAATGTCACAAAAAACCATTTTAATCACTGTCAAAAAGAGACAGCCAGTCTAAATACTATACTATACATACATACATATTACAATACAAACAATTAATCCGCCTTAATGGTTACATCGTTCTGTGGTTATTATTTTCCAAAACATCGCTTTAACAATTTCACATTGAAAACTAGAATAATGCATCTTGGAAAACTATAGCTGAATTGATATTTTTCCTTTCGGAATCATTTGCTTATAATTTTAAGCAAATACCAAATTCAATATAGATTTCCTTATTTGATTCTTTAAATTCACAGGATGGTGTACAATAACTTGTTACCGCGTTTCTTTTGAAGACAACTTGTTACATTTATGAACTGGCGTTAAATTTGCTTTATTCGAGTCAATTCTATAGAACCTGCTGTACGTATTCCTACATATGTATGTATGTATGTATGTATGTATGTATGTACACACGTAGAAAAGAATCACTTAAAATATGATAAGGTATGAACGCCAACTATTTTATGGCTCTACTTATTTACTGGTATGCTTTTAAACACATATTTGGGCCCCTCACCAACGAATAAAAATACGATTCATATTTTTTTCTTTTCGCACGATATAATTTGTATTCTACTCAAAAATATAAATGCGTACATACAATTAAAATTCGCAAAAGCGTTACCAAAATCTCAAGAAACCCCCAAACAATATTCTCTAAAATATCAATAATTATTCCTCCATTAAAAAGTTGTCCTCTTCAATATCAGCTTCGTTTATCATCTCTAAGTCTCTACCGCCATAGGGCAACACCTTCTTCATTTCTTCTTCATCGGCGCGCAGCTCTGCCTTCCACTGCTCAATATGATCCTCGCACACTTTCATGCACATTTCATCTTCCAACTCCTCTTCCTCCTCCACAGCTCTATTTTGCAGCGGTGCAATCTTCGGTGCGAATAGTTTCTCTGCTTTCTTACATTCATCTTCGGTACTTTCGTCGGCGTCAGTGCGTTCGAAGGGACGACAAGTCATGCACGACGAACTGCTCATAACAATCGAACCACCGGTCGATGAGCTCGAAGTGGCGAATGCGATGTCTGTGGAGCCTGGTTCACCATCAGCGCCATTAGCATTAAACACACATGGTTTTTTTCCTGCTGACTCCACAAAATTTACCTGTTGCGTCTTGTCTTCGACAAAAAGTTTAGCTTGCGTGGTACAGGTGTTGCTTATAACCGGCAACTCGGAATTCTCCAGTGTTAGCCATTCGGCCAACTGGACTTTCCAGCTCTTCGTTTCATCGCTTGGCTTCTGCATGATGTCGTAGAGTTGACTGATTAATGCCGTCAGTAGTGGATCTGAGGAGAATTTATGCTCATTGAAAATTGGTATGGGCTCGGGAATATCTGCAACGAAGAAATAAATAGTGTAGTGATGTTGCAGGAACTAAGTCCTCGGTATAAGAGCGAGTGCATTTTCTTTTTTACAATTTGCAAAAATGAAACATATCTCGCGCCCAGCGCTTTCCGTGCTCTTCGAAACGTGTACGTTACGTTCCATTTCCACAGATGTAGTGCTGCCGTGAAAGAGAGTTTAGAGTTATAGAAAGTAGCCATACTTAAAAAAAAAATGTGTTCTCATTACAAATAGCAAACCATAGTGCAGATTAAGTCTTCTACCGCATTCTCCTTGGCCAATATAAAGGCCTCACTGTTGCCCTTCGAGAGTAAAATTACTTGTAGCATGAAATCCTTATCTTCCGCTTGAGTTTTGTAGAATTCCGCTGCGTTTTCGGGAGAGAAGAGTGTTTTGCGCTGACCCTTAATCATAAAACCCTTTTGTAATAAATGCAAGAGAACTGGCTTGCGCTTGTGTTTGTAATCCGCTTTTATAATGAGCAGCGTATCTTCGAACATAATGAAAATTCGTTTATTAGAATCGGAAAATATTCATAAATATTTTTTAGAAGTATAAATTGAAAACCGATGAAAGTCAATGAGTCGACACGAATATTCGGTGGTGAAATGGTTAAGTGCCAGTAGAGCCGGTTATATTTCAAAATATCCTGAACATTTAAGGGAATTCAGTGAATACATTCCATTAACTAAAGAAATATAATGAAAAATAATTAACTATATTGTTTTCTTCTTTTTCTTGTCCGACATGGTGGAATGTTGATATTTATTGGAACGAGTTTCCGTCATCCCTTGTCAAGTTTGGTTTGGAGACAAACCGGTTTCGGCGTTGTGCCATCTTCAGTGTCGATTTTCGTTCTGACGAACACGGTTTGTGAACTCCCTAAATATGTTGAATAACACAAGGAACAGATTTTCAAAAATTCTCATAAGCGTGCCGCTAAATCAAAATATAATAATCCCATATTATAAAAGTATATCGATTTGCTAGATATTTTCAAATTTCGGTTTTTTGAGCTTTAAAAATTCAAGGCCCCAAAATTTTCAAGACTTCGGCCTTAAAACTTCGAATTTAGAAACATTTTATTTATAAGACTTTCAAGGAAAATAAAAGGTACTTAAATCAGTTGACAATTAAAAGAATTATGATTCAAGTTTGAAATATTTTTAAGCAACCATCTTTTGTTTTTGGTATTTTTTTTTTACGAAACGTAAAATAACCCATTTTTCGCATCGTAGCACAACGCGAGTTTCCACCGATCTATGTTGACAGAATTTCTTAAAACAAATGCCCCGATTTTCGCTACTTTTACACATTTAATACAAAAACAAGTAAGAAGAGAAAAACTTTTTGTATGGGCGGTGCCATGGTCATTTTTCAAAATTTCATAAAACCCTACGTTTCTTTAATTCAATCCGCAGGAAATATTAAATTTTGCTCAATATGTTCTAACAGATACCGAAGAAATGAAGTTTTTTCATTTTTTAAAACTTCCGTTACATGGAAGGTAGGCGTGGTTATGTACCGATTTCAAAAATTTTTTACGATGATAACAGCGATATCGAGGACAATATGATCACTGTTATTGAGATGAGGACATTTTTTCATAAGTGGGCGTGGCAACGCCTATTTTTCAAAATTTCTTTTTTTTTTGCTTAAAATCGCTCCATCGCCCCTATTACGGTTGTCGTCGTCGATGTCGTCGTCGCTTTGCAGTCGACATCACATCGTGTCGACGTCGACGTCACATCAACGCATAATTGGTATTGGCTAAACGTATTGAGACGATGTCGACAGTTTATCAATAAAATCAATATAGAAATATCATCTTTGTCATTTCTGCATGAGCTGTTTCATTTTGTTTACAATTTTTATGCAAAAAATAGCTTGCAGAAAAAAGAAAAATTATAAGGTAGAATTCAGATGTATTTAGTTTGCCAAATAAGAAGTAAGTGCTACAATTAACATTCGTGGCTTTTGGATTTTTTCATCATAGTTGTTAAACAATTTTTTTTTCCAGAGAAATATTTTCGACTCAACAAAACTGCGATTATGTATGTGCTGGAAAACATATGTATGTTTCCAGAAGTGTTTCAAATTGTTCTGCACTTGTAATTTTCATTTCTAAATCAAAACAGATACACATTTAATAATTCAATTTAAATATTTGTTTGTTAATAAAAATTAATTTCTTTAAAAAAAAAACAAATTATACCTTCAAA
The DNA here is from genome assembly GCA_963971545.1 of Philophylla caesio. Classification (NCBI taxonomy): domain Eukaryota; kingdom Metazoa; phylum Arthropoda; class Insecta; order Diptera; family Tephritidae; genus Philophylla; species Philophylla caesio. Next base: position 178,159,425 of record OZ020604.1, on the reverse strand, counting down.
TTTTCTTCTAATCGTCAGTAAAAACAGTGTCGACTGAAATGGCGTCGCTTGAACTCAAAGTCGACAGCAATTTTGCTTAGCCAATACCAAATGTGTGTCAATAGCTGTCAATAGTTATCGATAACGACTACAAATGGAATATCTGAATAATAGGTTGTGTGAGAGCTATATGTTTTATCACTGCTAATATAATTATGGTAACAAATACAAAATATGAACAATCGGCTACCATATACGTTATAGTCGTCCGATGTGGTCGAATCCGACAATGGATTAATACGAAATAGCTTGAAAATTGTGCGACTAGTTTGATAACAAACAGAGGGACAGACGGACATATCCAAATCGACTCATCTCATCATCCTGCTAATAATTTTGGGTCTATCTTTTCTCCATCTGGTACTTACAAACATCCGAGCCAGTGGAGAAAGAATATAAAACATATGTATGTATATAACACAGCCTTCTTACATGCCAACAATGAAAATAAATTAAGTCAAGTAGTTTTTTATTACTCTTTTAAATACACGTTTATTTATTTTACTAAACATTACGCATTCCATATTTATTAAGTGGAATTCATATTATTAAAAAAAAAACTGACTCAAACCGAATGCAACATACAGACTTTAACGGAATTTCAGTACTTTCGTTATCATTATTCTTCTATTATCGCTCGCAAATTAGAGCCGCTTCTTAGATATACAAACGTACGTGTGTAGGCATGTGGAGATCTACACGTGTCGTTTCTTACTACTACATACAACAAAGATATATTCATTATTCTTATAAAAATGGCGCTACCAAACAGCATACTTTCATTTTCGTAGCCAAACTTTTTACAAAACCGTTAGCGTTCAAATCACCTCAGCGCTTAAGCAATTTAAATATACATATGCATGTATATACATATATTCATAAAGTGAATAACGCGAAAATGAAAATTTAAAAATAAAATTTAATTCAGAAGAGCATGGAAATGATAATTTTGTAGTAAATATAAAGATAATGTTCATAGTTTTCTACCTTGAAGTTATTGAAGTTTGTGAAATATGTCAATGAAATTAAAATTGTGTTTAAAATTAAAGTAAGGAGATTAATATTTTATAGAACTTAGTTGCATCACACACTTATATCATCAAGTTTAAGTTCGTCCAAAAGCGTTCGTTTAAGCTGTAAATATACAATGCAAAACAATTATACATAAATTAAACAGCATCAATAATTTAGCAATTATTACCAGAAACTCTTGCAAAAGCCAAGCTGGACTTCTCATCGTTGAAACACTTGCCAATATTTGCGCAAATGCTCGATTCATCGTTTACGCCGCTTCGGGCCAGATTCAAAATGCTCTGGCCATATGTTCTGATCATGCGATTGCACTGCAATAAACAAAAAAAAAAAAATGCTAGTAAAATTTGCGCTTTTAGGAAATTTAACAGTCGCATAGCGTACAATATCGTAATATTTGGCGTCGAGCACTTGACAGCCCTCCAAAAGCATGTAGTACTCAGTAACACCTTCATGATCCAAATGTTGCTTGAAATATGGCAGCAAAGCTGATGTGGCGCCATGGCAAACGCCGCATTCAATAACCTCATCTATGTATGTGTGTGGGGCGAAGAGAGTGAAAATTTGTGACCTTAAGCTTTGATTGCAATTTGACTGCACTTACCGCTAACAACATCCAGTCCAGCGAAGCATAACTGGATTTGTTGGCACAACATTTTTGGTGGTACAGTGCCAATCAATGCTAAAATCGTATTTGTATATTCATCGATAAATTTGTTGCAGCTTTTAGCGACGGTTTTTGGCATAATTTTGCAGATATTCTCAACAGTATGCTTGATTTCCTCTTGTGTCGATGCATTTTTCAATTCAGCTTCAAGTTTCGTCATAACAAATTCACATAATACGCAGGTGGGTGGATCTTTCACAACATCATCCAAACCGACGAAACGAAAGTTCTTTTGTGATATTTTGTGATCAGGCAATACAACAACATCATACTTCATACATACGATATCCACTGCGAAAAGTGAAAGTTGTTAAAAAAAAAAATATTTACTCCTCCTTTTATTGTTATGTATGTATGTACTTACAATCTTCTTGTTCGCTCCAAAGACATAAACCAATTTCGCGGCAAATCATTTTTGGTGCCATTTCCTTAACCACCAAATCGGCAATTTTATCACCATACTTAGCAATGTAGTTGTGGCATTTTTCGCGTAGATTTTTGCGAAGCTTATCGCAAGAGTGATCCAGAGCTTTTTTGATCTCCTCCTGAAAAGAAATTTTTCAAATTTAACATGCTTAGACATAAATGTGTGTGTTTATATAGAACTAACTTGGAAATGTTAAAAAGTTCTCAACGGCTTTGTTTTAAAAGAACACTTATATTTGAGAACGCTAAGTTTCATGAAATGTTGAATACTTGTAAAAAAAAAAGTTTAAATCTTTATGGCGCTGAAGTCGAGATACTTCGAAAATTATGGACTTGAATTGGTACCACATCTTTTTGCTTATTTTCTAGTTTTTTTCTTTTATTTAATTATTATAAATTTTTAATTGAAATCAATAAATAAAACAAAAATTAACTAAACACAATATTCTAAGAACTTTTTTGACTCCAATTTCGAGATATTTATAGCTGTCAAGTAAATCTCAATCAAATCTCCCACTGTCTTCAAAAGCTAGGTGCTCCCACTATTCTTATAACTTAGCGAATTTTATAGATCTGAAGTTAATATATAAAATCAATATACAACTGTGCTTATCATTTTAGAATTTTAAACGTTTCAGGTTGAAATCCAACATTATTCTGCAACTGTTTTAAAGCCTTGCGTAAATTAATAGTTCTAAAGTTTATGTTCAACATTATTTTCCAATTCTTTACGAACCATGGAAAAATGTATTTTTCTTAAGTTGATATACAATTTAACTTCCTAATTGTTCAAAAGAAAAATATACTGCCGCCAGCTGTAATTTATTGATGTTGTTTCACTTTAAATGACAAAAGGCAAAATTACCTTGGTGGTGCGCTTTCCAATTCTCTTCTCAGCAATCTTAATGACTTCTTCACACAACAAACAGTTAGGCGGCTCAATGCGTCCAATTGCAATATCCTTGGAATCATTGCTATCGATTTCATTTATTTCTAATATAGCAAAATATTTATACATACATTTTTAATAAAACATATAAAAAATCAAAATTGCCCAAATAAATTCAAGCGAACTATGTACATATTTACCATCTTCGCGACTCGTCTCTTCCAAACTAATACCCAATTCATCAAGCTCATCACTAGAGTGTGGGCATAGTTTTAGATCAGCACAGATTTCTTGCGGCTTAAAATCGGTTATCAACATATCGACCAGTTCGTTCGAATAGGTTTCGACAAAATCAACACATTCGGTTTGTAGTTTGGGAGTTAAATAAGAGCATAAATGATTGAGTACATTCTTGATATTTGCCTGTAAAGAAATAAAAACCCCAAACGTTTTAATCTGTTTATCCTACACCGAATAGAATTATGTTGTGCTGCCGGCGCTACCTTTGATTTATCGTCCTTAATCTTTTGTTGGGCTTGCTTAATAGCAAGCAGACAGAAAGGGCAAGTAGGTTTTTCGCTCTCATCGACGACAGGTTTCACCGATGTGGTTACCGATGCTTTTGGAATCTCCGGCGCAAATATCTCTACATCATTGAAGTTCTCATGATTGGGTGGACACATCGCCAATTTGGGACAAATATCTCGTGGATTGAGGCCTTGAATTAGCAGAGCAATCACAGCATCGCCATACATATCAATGAAATTGTGGCATTCACCGCGTAGTGTGCGACCCAAATGGTTGCAGACGTTATTTACAACTTGCTTCACCTTGTCCTAGTGAGAAGGAAATAAAATGTATTGAAAATTGTAATATAAAAATATGCATTGGTTTTTGGCACCAAGTTTCCATTTTAATAAGAATATAAAGTCACTCTTATTAATTAACTTCACCATCAAACCTACCTCAGTGGTTTGTGTCGACAATTCAACCTGAATGTAGTGCAGCACGTATTCGCAGAAAGTGCATAATTCTCCGTTCTCCACCAGCATTCCCGGATTTTTAGCGCCTACCAATACGTCAGTTGGCAATGTCATCTCGTGTATTTCCTCTTGCGTGAATTTTGGTTCGTTGGCACCTAATTTACGTAATGTTACCGTGATTACAGCTGGTTCTAAGGAAGGTAGCAATGGTCTAATTTCGCCGTTGAATGCATCATCATTGCCTTTCGGGCACACACCGATCATGAAACAAGCGCCATTAGCATCCAAATTGTTAACCAATGCATTGTAGATAACATCATAGTACTGTTCCACCAAGCTGTTGCATTCATCGCGGAAGCCTTTCGTTTGATTGCACAAACCATGCAATACCTGCTTGAATTCGGTTTCAGTTGTATTGGCAATCAACACATCGCGTAAATGTTGTACTAATTGTTCGCACAATTTGCATGGAATATCATCGCCCAAACGGGATGCGAGTGCAACAGGATCCACTGCCTCTTTGGGATCGTCGTCGTGCTTGTGATAAGTGGCAGCGCATGAACCAGACATGTGGCAAATGTCAGGAGCGTTCAAGTGTTGTCTCATGTGATCATAGATATCATTGAAATAGGTTAACACAATACTGGAACAGGCATCAGAGAACGATGACATTTCGCCGCATAAATGTAAAATGTTCTCGAGCATTTCATCACGATTGGCTTTGTTGAATTTCTCAGTGATTAGTGAGCCCAAATGGTTGCAATTGCTGCAAGTTAAGAGATGTTGCTGTGGTGCGGTTGTTTCTACTTTTTTTGTATCTTTTGTCTCAACGGATTCATCTTCTTTGAGTGTGCCATCTAAAGCGGCTTGGTAGTAAGCCATTAGCAATTCATCGATATGTGCATTGTTGCAAAGGCCAGCAACGGAACAAACTTGCTGTAATGAGAGACAAAAATACATATTTTTTATGTTAATAATAGTTGGGAGTTTAATTGCCAGAATTCAATCTTACATCGGGATTCATTTCCGAAGAAACTGCCTCAATCAATTCAGGCACGAAGTCGTCAGCTAGCTTGGAGCATTCCTTCTTTATAATTTTGATTGGTATGAGATTGCAAGAGCCCTCGAATACTTCCTTAAGCTCCTCCTGGGTCTCATTACTGCGCAGCTGATCGCGTGCCTGTGTTACCATATCTTTGCAGATTTTACAGATTGAATCATCGTCAACGGGCACATTTTGTGCTTCCCACACAGTTTGAATGCAGTGGCGTAGTGCGTTGCAACCTTTGGCGTTTCTACAAGATTATAACAACACACAACAAAACAAATGAAAGAGCTGGTAAATAAATATATGTATGTATGTAGTACTTAAGTCTCTATCTATAGTTCTCTATCAATCATATATTTATATGTACATATATCTACGCATTTTCGAGGGCAAAGTACACATAACCTTTCAGAAGTAAATTAATTTAATAAAAATTATATTACAATACATTATAAAAAAAACAATGCCTGCAAGCATTTCAGAATACCATAGTTATTGATTATTGGAACAAATACATTAGAGAATCATAGCGTTTTGTTGAAAGAGTAGAACAGCTGCAGTTGGCGTTGGCAAGAGCAGAGAAAGATCTATTCTATCTACATAATTAGAAAACAACTAACTTCCGAATGGTATTAAATAGCATTGGTGATTGATCTAACTTCCGAGAGGAAAAAGTTAAAAAGTGTAAGGAAGCGGAGGAAATGTACATACATACATACATACGGAGTACATATTTAAGTACATTTGGAGGTTATGAAAATTTATTGAGTATAGTAAATAACTAAATAATGCCAATTTAGTTATTAAAGCAAAATTTTTAACATTTTCTTATTTTATATTATGCAATAGCAAGAGCGAGCAGTCATTGAATTGGGTCAAAGCAGAAGCGATAATAGTTGTATGTACATATGTATATACACGAACGTCTTACTTTATACATACATATGTACATTAGGAATGTCAATACCAGTATCCCGGCCTTTTTAACTGCGGAACATCGCGGGATAAGTCTATTAATATCCCGGAATTGTAGAAAACCGTGACTTTAATAGCCATTTATTTAAAAAAAATCTTTTAAAAAATTCAATTTACAATCGACAAACAAATAACACAGCTTGTTAACTCCTTTAAGGCTTTGTTTTGTCCTTGCCATTATAAATGAGCTGGAGAATATTCCACTAGAGTAGAAAATGAGCTTCACTATGAAAGTGATGTTAATAAAACTTACGACGAGGTGCTTGAAGTGGTTAAGGCAGAAAGTGTCAAAGATAAATTAATAATTGGCGCTTACACTATATAGCTCAGTGTTTGGCCGCGCTTCTCCTTCCATTTGTAGTGTGCGTCTTTTTATGTTGTACCACAAATGGAGGGACCTACAGTTTTGTGCCGACTCCGAACAGTTAATGCATTTTATGAGAAGCTTTTTCATGGCAGAAATACCCTCGAAGGTTTGCCATTACCTGCCGATGGGTGACCGCTGTTAGCAAAAAAAAACTTTTCTATAATTAAGGATAACACATAGACTTAAGGCTTTTATTTATTTGAGATTACATTTTGATCAAAATAAGGAATAATTCTGCCACGCTCAAAATGGAATGGGTTATGTATTAAGTTTGGAATTGATGTATTTCTTTTTTTTTACTGAATGGTAATATAAATATTAATACATAATACTGGTCTCAAACAGAGATTAAAAATAATTTTACTTTATTTAGGTGCTTTCGGAACCAAATATGTATATTTGTACATGAAATATAAACTATTTTGTATGTGTGTCAAATTTTACGTTTATTTCTTTTTAAAAATTTAAAAGGCCAATAAATACATACATACATGAATTACAACAAATTGTTCTCTTTATTACATATGTAAATGTTATTTTGTATACTTCTATAATACTACGATTACAGCCGTGTTACATTTTTTGGCAAATTAAAAATTACGAGTCAAAACTGCGTGAAACTTGGGATCCCGGGATTTCGATTTAAGATCTCGAAAATCGCGGGATCAACAAAATGCTCAAAATTTACTTCCCTAGTATAAATATTTATGTGATTAATTTATGGCAATTTATACAGAAAAATTTATGTAACTATATAATTTATTTTTTTTTCAAAACATATGAGTAATCAAGAGAGCATAATTGCGGTGACAATATCCTAATGAAACGAATTGTTAAAATTCAGTTGTGTATATTATTACGGCTTTGCCATAAATTAATCACCCTCAAAAAAGAATACAAAATATATATGTACACTCCCTAAAATATATAGGCATTTACATATACATACATACATACATATACATATGTATGTATGTAAGTATACATCAACGTGAATTATTGTCAGGAAATATATTTAAAGCTACAAAATTAATATTCGAATGCACAAAAAATGCTTTATCAGCATAAATGTTCCGAGTCGTCAAATGTTAAATTAAATGTGAAATGTGTTATTTGACTAATTCAACAGTAACGCGCAAAGAATGTCGGAATCATGCAGATGTATGTTTGTACATATGTACATATGTACATTAGGAATGTCAATCCCGGGATACCAGGATAGTCTATTCAAATCCCGAGACTGTGGAAAACAATTAATTTAATAAAAATTCAAATTTGTAAAATTTGGATCATAAGTATCTTCCTTTCAAGGGCGAAACAAATCCTTAGTTGTAAAAGAACTCCACCCATTCAAGGTTACTCTTAAAGCTTAATGTGCTCGCAACATGAACTTATTTAAATGTGGCATCGCTTTAAATTTTCTGCTGAGGAAATAAAAATTAAGAAATCTACTTAAGTAATACATTTGTTAATAAACAGAGGACAATCCTTGCAGATGTGTACACTTTTTAATTAATCCAAATAATGTATATAATCTTAACTATGACTTTTCTGGAGCTACTAGTTTTACTGTCATTAGAAAGGAGCTAGATAATATCTTCCATGATGTAGAAAGTGAGCCTTACCATGAAAGCGATGTTAAGAACACTAACGAGGAAGTGGTTGTGGTGGATAAGGCAGTAAGTCTCAAAGATAAATTTCAACATTAAAGAAATTATTATAATGGGGGCGGTACAGGTTTTATATGCAACAAATTTAAGTCTAGGTTGGAGAATAACACAATTATTGCTTTAATTTCTTTAAGATTGCATTTTTGATCGAAATAAGTAATAATTCTGCCTCGCTCAAAATAGAATGGGTGATGCATTTAATTTTTATTTGATTATCTATACTATATGTACTATCCGATTGTGTGTTTTTCTTAAATTATCTAACGTGCATATACAAATATTCAAAAGTTTATAATTTGTCAAAATTTTCATATACATACATACATACATAAATAATTAAGTAAAAAAAAACACTGTTTTATTTTTCATGAGAATATTGGTAAATTTTCAATTTCGGATAAGTGTAAATAAATGATGATTTATCAAGAACCAGAATCGGATTGTTAATATTAATTTTAAACAGTAATTAAAAATAAGTTTACAGTATATGAATTTGCTGCTGTACCAAATATGTAATCGTACATTTGTACTTGAGGAATAAATTATTTTGTATGTTGGTAAAATTGTAGCTATATTTTTTTTTTTTGGGAATGAAAAGACCAATAAATACATAGATACATGAATTACAACAAAGTGTTCTTTTTTGCTATACTTGTATTAATGCTATTTTAAATACTGCTATAATAGTTAGATTACAGAAGTGTTACAGTTTTTTAACAAATTATTAATTACGAATCAAAACTTCCTGAAATTCGGGATCCCGGATTGTTCCGGGATTTTGTTTTTAGATCTCGAAAATCCCGGGATTAATAAAATGTCGAAAATTGGCATCCCTATGAAACTGAAGTGAACCGCAAAATTCAAATTAATATTTATTTTGTACGATCCTGTTGGATTAAATTAGGCGAAACGTTGATAAATTCAATTTTGTATTTAACAAGTATGCCCTTCGTACATACGTTCATAAATAGCTGGGACTTATTCAAAGAAACAGAAAAAATGCAAAACATGTGTGTAAGTATAGTGTTTAATGCAAACATGAATACAAGATCACAAATTTACAATTGGGATATTCACAAAGTGAATCGCATAGATTGGCGGTAAAATAATTTTCAAAATTTTTCGAAAATACAACACTTTACGACATCTTGTGAATACCCTAAATATAAAATATTACTAAACGGTATGATATTTATCGCTGGAATTATGAAATTAATATAGTTAGCAATGGCATCGAAATCCCGCTAATCAGTCGCTAAGCAGCATTTAAATAAATTCTAATAAAGTTTACTTAATTTTTTTTTGCATACATATGTACATATGTACATAGTTTGTTCATATGTATGTACATATATATGTATGTATGCTTGTTTTGCATAATCAGCTAGTAAACAATAAACATTTGCATTCGGAACGCTGGTGTAGATAAGTCACGCAAAATTCAGCATAATAAATGATAAAGGGCAAATATGAAGAGTTGAAGAACCTACATTCGACGTAAAAAGAACATATTTTGTGTGCATATTCTTCTCTAGCAATGATACGACACTGGCGATATTTCTTATTGCATGCTTTGCATGTACGAGTATGTACATATGTATGTATGTACATACACATAGTCCCTCACTTGATTAAGGCAGGCCTAGTGAGCCTAGTTTGCTAGAAGATCGGAGTGAAACTTTGTGATATGGAAGGCATGTAAATACAAACAAAAACACCAAAATAAATTTGCTGATATTACGAGTGAAACTGTTAGGCACTTGAATCATATAAATTTACAGGTTTGTTTACGATCTGAGATGGCGTCACACAAATTCGACAAAACTTGGGGGTGTCTACTCTGTATTGGGATTTTAAAATAAATGCCGTTCAAAAGGCAAATGCAATTCGAAAGTACATTAATGTTTGGTAAGTCATTTGCCTTCCCTTTAGCTTGCGACTTTATGGTAAAAAAAAAAAAATTAACAACACTGTTTAAAAGATCAAAACAGATGTGACTTAACTTAAATAAATGAATAAATAAATATTTATGATCTGTTGCCTTAGGGTTTGAGGACAAAGGCGATAACGAAAGAGTATATCTTCGAATATTGTAAAATCAAAGCAATAAACTAGATATTTGTGACAAAAGGTGAGTAAAGTGTTTTTTTTTTGTTAAGCTAACTACTACTAACTGATGTCTTTCTACGGCTTTATACAAAAATGTTTACTTTGTATTGAGAGATTTCACCAGAACTGTATAAGAGCTAAAAAATCATGTCATCACATCATGTCGGCGCATTACATAGCATCACACCACATCAACACATTATATGACATCACATTACCAAGAAGGAAAAGTGTTTAGTACACTTATGGCCCAAAGAAGAGCACATAAAATGACTGGCACAAATATTTATTAAAGTTTTTAGAGATTCTGGGATTATGCAGTTTAGGTGCCATGAAGAAATAAGGTAAAAATAAATCAGCTACAAAGCATACCTCTTTGTTTATCTATTGAAAAAGTGGCAGCTAAGTGGCAGCTTAGCTAATGAAATGTTTTTAAGTATGGTTTGTTTTTAATTGAACGCCTTACTAAGACACAAGAAACCTCTATAAATAAAATTATTTGTTACAAAACTTCGGACCCAACAAATTTTTTAAAGCAACTTTGAATAACTTGCGGACGAATGAATTTATCGAAAAACCATATGACGTTTTTGTAAATCCTTAAACTTTAAAAAAGTATACATTAATAATAACTGTACCCTTATTTGTTTCAGGACAGGGGGAATTCAATAAAGTAGTATCAATAGGGCAAAAAACAAATTTGGAAATTTTTTCGTGAAACCGATCTCTAAAAATTAGTCGGTTTTGTTTTTCAATTTAAATGTGGATGATGTGTAGCTTGTGAGCATTAAAAGTGATTCCAAAAATATAATTTGCAAAAAAAAAATTGTTTACCAGTTGTTGACATTTATTGTTTATAAACAATTTCTTGACAATTTTTTTCATATGCAACGGAATGCAAGCGATCATATAAAAAATCCGAAAGCTTTATATGAATGATGTGAAAGCTATTTTAAAAGCATGACTTTAACACAGTCGTCGAAAATGATGCCGAAAATCATTCTTTGGAGAAATGTTTTCTTAAAGCAGCGAAAATAAAGAACCGAGAAATAATCACTCTTTTATACCAAGTAAAAAACGAAAAATCGCTTGCCGGATTTATTGAGGATTAGAAACATTCACTGAGAATCGAATCTTTTAATCAGTTCTCACTTCATCAATATCATCCTATTGAGTTACACCGATGTGTATAATTTCAGATTTAATTGCACTTTTTTGGTTATGATACGTACATATGTAGTTTATTTTTATTCAAAATGTACTTGAATGTAATAAAATTCTATGTTTGTACTTCCCTTACGGTCTTTTATTATGATATCAAACGAAAACTCTGAATTTCATGAGCGCCCTGGACGTAGTGTGCGGTAGCGCTCGCACTCAAATACGCTTTACGTGAAGCGCCAAGTTCCAGCCGCACACTTTGAAATTTGTATATGTTATTAAATAAGACTTGTATAATATTTCTAATTTTATTCAGAACTTGTGATGGTCCAGAACGATATTTTGCAAACATTTTTTATAAATAAATAATTATAAAAATAAAGAAAATTAAGGTTCGCATTAGAAAAAATTTCATTATAAACTACGGCAAGTAGTTAAAAGCTGTGAAAATTTCATTTCATTTAAGCGGATAGATTATGAGATATGGTGAAACGAAAAAAAATGTCAAGAAATTGTTTATAAACAATAAATATCAATAACTGGTACAACGCATTTTTTTCGAAATTATAATTTGGGAATCAATTTTAATGCTCACGAGCTACACATCAACCACATTTAAATTGAAATACAAAACCGACTTATTTTTAGTTATCGGTTTCACGAATTCTGACTCAGCATGATATCGTCAAAATTTCCACATACTTTGTTCTTGATATCGGCTTTTTGAAAATCGACGCCGTTAAAACAAAAACAAATACTTACGTATGTGCATACATATGTATATAATATTAAACCAAACCAGAAAATTAATATGCATATGCACATAGGTACATACATATGTACATGCATATATACATAGATATACACATGCATATGCACATAGGTACATATGTACATGCATATATACATAGATATACACATCATTTGTAAATGTTTATGTCAGCATAAATGAATATGTACCATTAAAGCTTAAGTTTATCTAGGTTTCAATTTTCAATACGCAAATCTTTGGACAAAGCAAGAAAATCGCTAACGATTTCTTAGTCATGCGATCTTTAACGATGAGTAATGAAAAATTGTTACTAAATGTACATTTTGTGCATACATTCGTACATACATATGTATGTACATATGTACATAGTAGTGTTCTCGATGTCAATAGTTTGTAACAATTGTTACAAACTATCACGTTTTGGCGTTCTTGTACGCAAAAACTTGCAAGAAACTTGCAAAGTAGGGGAAATCGAGAGAGCGAATTGACATTTCGTTTTGAGGGGAAGTTGATAATTTTTACTGGACAAATTTTTGCCAGTAAAAACTTGCAAGTGGAAAAACAGCTGATCAAAAGCAGCTGATTGCAATTTGGATAATTTGGAAATTTTTGTTTAAGAGTTTTAAAGGCGAAAATTATAAAATGTGGGTATCAAACATGCAAGAAGCAAGTACAAGTTCCTTTGGTTAAGCTTCGTTAGTGGAATGTTTCAGGAAAACACTAATGCAACGTTTTTCATTTTGTATATTTGGATGTGGACAAAAATTCAATCAGCTGTTCGTCAAACTTGCAAGTTTTTACTGGTTTTCCGTTCTTGTACTTTTTGGTATATTTTTCACTCTGAGAGCGAACGTTGTCAAATTCTAAGAAATTTCTTTACTGGATAATTCTTACTGGAGAAGTACGAGTACAAACCTCATATGTACACATGAATGTCGATGCCATTGAGCTTATATGCACTTTGAATAGGCAGGACTATTACTAATTAAGTTAAAGTTTCTCTTAAAACGAATTTTCCTCTTAATATAATTTGTATGTTAGCACATTAAACAAAGAGCCATTCTGCAAGTAAAGTACAAATTATGTTAAAAGAAACTAGCAAGTGTTATCAGTTTCTAGCCGTTGTTCTATTTTCCTTCGATATACCGATGTTGAAAAAATAAATTGCATCAACAAAACGTCATTCGTGCGTCAAAGCCACAACAAGAGCGATTATATTCGCGATAGAGCACACACACATCTTTTTGCTTATCAAATTTCTGTTTTCTATAAATAAAAAACGAATAGAAAGCAAAAGGGGTCGGAATGGCAAAATATATGTACTGCAAAACATACAAACGTATACAAAAGCATTTAGTTATTGTACTATGAAACTCCGCTTCCTCTTACGCCGACAGTATGTACTGCTATCCAAGCTCTGACTACCGCAGCACATAAGGGTATATAAGAATTCTTTTGTTTTCATTCTGTAAACACATTGCATTAGCACTTTTGCAAATATTATATTTATGGTCGGTGCTGTAGGCTTCCCTCAGCACCGCAGTTCATTTTGCCTATAGATATACATACATATGTACGTCATCATTAGATAGCATTCAACGGCGCAATTCGCTCGCTCACACAAACTTGTGGTTGGCGATTTTCTTTAAAATATCTTATTTTTTGTTTTTCCCGTTTGCATTACGATTGTTTTGATTACGAATACTCCGACACCTTTTTGCGTCTCACGGAAAAGTGGACATGCATATAACAAATTTTCAAGAGGCAAAGTCTATGATTTATCTTAAATGCGAGTGGGGATTGGAGGGGGAATGACAGTTGACACATCATCGATGTGGGTACTTACGATAAATTTTTGCACCAGTAACTGGGTCCCAAAGTGCATTGTCTGGCTCCGAGCATAGGCGTAGCACTCACAAGGAAAGCACCTGCAATATATGAAAATTTTTAGATGTTTTACGATGCAGAACACACACAAAGAATACTGCATTGGTGCCCGATAAACGCAATATATGTATATGGCTTAAAATATGCAGTTTCATGGCGAAACAAGTAAAGATAAGTATGTAATTTCCTACTTACCAGCCAAGAGCGCTATTGCAGCGCACAACATGAAGTTGCGTTGCATTTTGTGGCAAGACGCTTAAAACAACTTTTCACAATAAATTCTCCTTTAAATAACGATTTTACTAGATAGAACAAACGATATAAATTTATTATAATTATAGTATTATAAATCGAAATTTTCTTTCTCTTCCTCAAAAGAAAACCTTGCACGACAAATGACAAATGACAAATAACAAATAAATTATAGAAGATGGTGGATTGCTAGCGCCTGTAACGAAACTCAACTCTATGATCGAGGTGTATACAATGCCCAATGGTGAGAATATAATCTAGAGTTTTGAACCACGGTCGCCAGATGTTAGAAAGTTAATTAAAAATGCAAAAGAAATAGTATATCAAAAATAACCAAATATTTAAACTGTTTAGCTGAATATCACACAGCATGAAAGGAAGAGAATTCCAATAAATCATACGATTATTGATAATCATATAAGAGTGCGCTAAATTGTTTGCCGAATGGTAGTTATCCGCTGGTAAGTTTAAAATATGAATAAATCAGCCCTTAATCTAAAATTTTTTTTTCATGAATGGTGCCCTTAATGCGTCAGCTGATTTTTTCGCTTTGCTGGACTGAATGTCAAGGGGCTTCGTTCTGATTGGCTGGCGATGTAAATCACCTTCAAAAATTTGACATTCAGTCCAACAAAGCATATACAAATACACACACGTGTTAATCTTATGTACGCTCGCTTATGTGATAAGAAATCTAAGAAAACTATGTATTTCTGCTGTGATTTTCTTGCACTGCAAAACTTTATTAAACTACTGTTTTGAAAAGATGCCAAATAGATTTTAAAGTTATCGAGCTGGCAACCGTGCTTCAAACATTTTGCTCAGTGGTGGATCCAGTGTGGTTCATGGTGAGATGGGCTCTAATGGGAAATCTTCTCCAGCTTTCAATCAGCGTTTACCCCGCATCTCCACAGGCAAATATTATTGCTAGCGTACTGTCATTAATTGCCTGATAATAATTTTATCAGACGCAATATTTGTTTGTGGAAATTTTTTATCTTGAAATAATAATTAGCAAAATGACGTCAACTAAGTATGCTCTCTGCATAGAAGCACTTAAAAAATTAAAAATTTTTATCAAATTGGGTCATTCTTAAACAAATAACCCAAAGCTTCGTGTGCTATTTGAATATGTTGTCGCAATGCACTCTCTGTTCAAATGAGAAATTTGTTGGCAAAATAGCAAACCAACATTTCATTGCAGACAATGGTTATTAATATAAAAACTTTGACAATTATTGCGTCATAACCCCACAACTCGACATGCAATTTGTGATTGTGATCAATCGTAATTTTGAAGCAAATTGCCAATGGACACAGTAAATTGAATGATGTTAGCAATTTATATTATGAAATATTTTGAGTTATCAATTGCCAACATATTGCAATCAACTGTCAAAGAGATGCTCTGACAGCTACATTTTCATTTGCACGAAAAGTTCGTGGCGGCAACATTTTTGGTATCATATTTTAAATGCAAATATTGAGTTCTTTCCTATTGGATTATCTATTAGGATGAACTTAGATGGGAAATAACACATATTCTGTAATACATGAAGGATATTTTCGTTTTAATGCATCGAACGTACTTGCCTGACGCCAACTTACAAATGATTATGTTATGATATCAAATTACCCATACACAAAACCGTGCAATACGCGGCGTCCATTGGCAATATATTGCCTGATAACTACTATAATCCAATAAAAAACAACTCAATATTAACTTTCATTTTTAAAATACCAATGATGTTGCCGAAACGAAATTTTCGTGCAAATATCATAAATTGCCAACTTTATTCAATTTGCTGTCTCGATTGGAGGGGTTTATGCGCTTTGTTGTCGATCTTCAACCACAGTATAGAATTTCAGACTTCATAATTTCTGTGTGGACAATGCAAGTGTGGGAAGGGAAAGAGATTTAAGCACTTAGTTGCCAATTTTCATTTCTGAATCAGCGCAGCTAGCGCAGAGAACGTACAATAATCAGAGAACGTATAATAATTATTATACGTTCTCTGCAGTTACGCACGGATTGCGACTTTGAAAACGGAACGAAAGCAGAGAACGTTTGTTGCGAAAACGACGCGTAGATGGCGCTGTTGAATAAACGTTCTCCGTTATATATGTATAAATTTGCGTTTTTCATTTTAACCCGTCTAATTTATATTTTATACGAAATCTTTTTGCAAGGCATATATAAATGTACGCATGTACCTACGTGTGTGTGTTTGTTGTTATTAAAGAATCCCCACACAAAATCATAAATGTGAATTGCAAGTGAGTGCATTTAACGCAAGAACAAGCATACATACATATTTAAAACAATAAACAATGGAGCGAAAAAACCCTGAACTTCTTTTCCGTTGCTGCGGCATATGAATTGAGTTATTAAAAGTAAAAACGCTACAACGGAAAACGCAATAAATTCGTAATAAATTCTTGCGCTTTTCCACCGTCACTCCGAATAGAGGCAACTTAATCAATTATGAGCAATTTGCAAATTTTTTCAAAAATCATTAATACTTCCATTGTTCTCTGTAACAATAATTGCAATTATTGCGCGTGTGTTAAGTGTGAAGTAAAAATCATAATTATAAGAAAACGCGTTTAGAATCTGCAACAACAAACAATTTGTATACCAAATGATATGACGATTGCTTGAATGTAATTTCTTCGGCAGTTGCAAACACATTGACAGCCATTTGTCATTTTAAATTGCCATTTTAACGCCCCTTTGTAATACATATGTGTGTGTGTATGTAGGTTCATACGAGTACATACATACATACATAAGCACTAGTATGCAATTAATAACTATCGAGCTGAAATTTTTAATTAATGCGAATAAGTACGCAGAGTTACCTATCATTGCTTAGCTCATAAGTTGTTTAATGTTTCTAAGCAAGTCTCTAATTAGAGGTTTTTTTATTTGTCATTTAGAAGAGATGTAGTAGCTGGTAAATATCAGTAGTTTTTTAGTTACGACTATCATCTCTCTCATTATAATTTATTTAAGAATTTCGCTTAGTTGTGTAAAAAAATAGATACATTCTGACTTTTCTTCGATCAAAGTCAGTCAGCCTTTTGCTTCGCGAAAGCAAAAAAAAATTTTGGAACGCCCCGTTTTCTGCAATTTGTTAGCCATGATAAGATTTTTGAACCGATTAAATTACATCACTTTTTTTTACTTTGATTTTATTTTAAATAAAATTTTGGTAGGCTCGTAAAATAATTTAAAATAATTGCTCCTCCCAAAACTCGGCCGCTGTGGTTGAGTTGGTAGCGGTGCGTGCTATAACTAGATATGCCGGTGAGTTCGAGGTTCGAATCGCAGTCAGGGCAAGCAAAATCTTAATAATAGAAAAAGTTTTTTCTAATAGCGGCCACCCCTCGGCAGGCAATGGCAAACCACCGAGGGTATTTCTGCCATGAAAAAGCTTCTCATAAAATACATCTGCCGTTCGGAGTCGGCACAAAACTGTAGGTCCCTCCATTTGTGGTAAAACATAAAGACGCACACCACAAATAGTAGGATAAGCTCGGCCAAACACTGAGCTATATAGTGTACGCGCCAAAATTATATTATATGTATATAGATAGATAAAGATGTAGACAATTATAAAAATAAATATAAAGAAAAAGATAAATAAAAAGATAAAGGTAAATATAAAGATAAATATAGTGAAAAAGACAAAGATATAGATAAACCAAAGGTAAAGATAAAGTAAAGATAAAGATAAAGACAAAGATAAAGGTAAAGATAAAGAGAAATTTAAAGAAAAAATAAAGATAAAGATAGCGAATAATATAATGATGAAGAAGAAGATAAGGCAAAATTAAAGATACAAATAAGCTTGTGATTAAGGTTAAGATTAAGATTGGGATTAAGAATAAGATTACGGTTCAGATAAGGATTAAGATTAAGATTACGGTTCAGATAAAGACTAAGATTAAAAAAAATATTAAGTCTAATATTACGATTAATATTAAGATCAAGCCTAAGTTCAAGATTATTTATTCGCCGCTGCTTTGAATAAGTGCGACCGCAGTGGTGCTAAAGGAGACCGTCGGAACGGACGAGGTTCCCAGCAGCCTCGCTGATAGGCTTCATCTAGGGATGAAGACCCGGATGCACTAGTTTGACGACTACTGCGCTAGTGCACTAGTTGGCTTTTATTAATGTCTCGATGCCAAGTATATAAAGTTATTGTATTTACAGTCGGACACTAATATTTTTTAAGAGCGGTCGAAACGGACGAGGTTTCGAGCAGCACCCTCCCTATCTATCTGGGGGCTGTCAGGAATGGACGAGATTCTGAGCAGCCTGATAGAGAGCTTCACATTTTGGGGAATGTCGGAACGGACTAGGTTCCGAGCAACCCCTACTCTGGGTTCTTGAGCTGTCGGAATGGACGAGATTCCGAGCAACCTGTTTTGGGCAGGTGGTTTGTGGTAGCTTAATGGTTCGCTTGCCGCTGTCTTTTCAGGCTTCCAAGTTTTTTTAAGAATGAAACAATTACATCGTTGGTTGATGTCCATTCACAAAGACCTTTCATCTTGCGACTGATGATGATGGTGGTCAACATATGTATGTACATATGTATGTACATATCTGTCTAAGTGCTTTCATGGAAGAAAAAGCTATAATGTTTAAATGATTCTTCTGACAACAAATGAAAACTAAACAAATTTAAAATATTACATTCTGTAATTTATCTATGTACAACTTCATATGAATTTGCCAATTAAATGCGTAAAATGTATGATCCTACATTTGTATTAAAAAGTTGATTACTGATCTTCTGCTAAGAGCCAAAAAGGCAAATTGACAAATTCTTATGTCACTTCGATTTTCAGCGCCTCGAAAATACCGACTTTTAATTTATATTTTCACAGCAGGCATTAATTGCAATGAAAAGCTGCATTGTTGTTACAACGAGTATTTTATTAATATTTAGTGATTAAGCATTTTTTAAGTATAGGGTGCTGTAAATATACAATTAGTAAAAATAAAAAATTTGCATTCCATTACTTACCAAATAAAATGTATGCTCTTCTAGGCAGAGAAGTAATTTTAAAAATCGATAGATGTAAAGGTGAATATAGAAAAAAATCGGAATACAATCAGTATATTGTAATTGATTACCATGCTGTTAAAAATAACTAAAAACAATCGGTAGTGACGTTAAAAGAAAAACAGTAGAGAGTGTTATCGATAATTTTGCAGCTATATTATGAAGTCCTATAGAAAATTGAGTTAGTACGAAGACATATCGGACTCACTGTCATATTGAATAGTTTTTGCTGATTTCTTAAATTAATATAATTCATAATAAAAATTAAACACTAATAATTTAAAGCTTAAAACTTTGTATAAAAGAAAAACATTCACTAAATTTTTTGGTATTTTATTTAATGTTATTGTAAAACTCCGGTAGTTAAAAACTCACACGAATTTTGTAAAATTTTCTTTTAAAGACTACTAGATTTACATACATATGTACATATAATGTATGTATGTGTGTTATATGGAAGGAATTAACGATTTGGTTTTTATCAGTGCATATGAGTCAACCGCTTGTAAGCGCACAACAATTATTTGTGTACCCTGTATAATTGAAATATGTATACCAAATCGAAGAGTTAAACACTTTCAGCATGCATGCATATTGCTTTTATATGCCTACATACATACATACATACATACATACTTATGTATGCAGATACTAGATTTAAGAACATTGACTGCTAAAAATTCGAGGTCGAACGTAATCATAAACCAATAGAAGTAAAAAAAGATGCAGACAATAGACCACAGCCCGCAGACCCCAGAATCAATACATATGTATGTACATACATGCATATATATATATACATATATACATACTAGCTAAGACAGTCAGTAGTGAAGCAACAAACTGTTTGAGGTGCGCCGCAAACACGCATTCACAGCTGCAACGATGCTGGATACAGTAGTAACACATTAATGCTAACTAGTTATTTCTTGCTTTAACTTCGTACGTATTGGAAGCAGTGACAAACATAACTATTATCTATGTATATATGTAAATACATATGTACATATTCTTAAAAGCGGCGCTTAGCTTGTGTAAATTACAATAGCTACAAAGATGAAATATATATCAAATTGAAAATCAGTTTGTTAGTTGCTGCGATATTTGCGTGAAAAGATATACAAATTTTCATATTGTTTTTATTTTTTTTATTTTAAAAGCAAATTTAAATAGCCGCAGTTCGGCTGCTCAATAAAGTTGTCAAATATTTTATAAGAAAGATAATAATTGTTCTTAACAAAAACGTTAAAGCGGTGAATCAAGCCAAACCGATTATCGGGGGTTACATTCTAGTATAGGATATATAAGATACAAAGTTTTTGGCTCCGCCTTGACAAAAATAGAATAATATTATGTTTTCTATAAATATTTAGTTCAGCGTTTGGGTGATCGCTTTTACTATGTGAACGTCCTTGAGTTTCAGAGCTTCGTATGCCGCTGAGTTTGAGGTTTGAATCTCAGCCAGGGCAAGCAAAATCTTAATCATATTAAAAGTTTTTCCTAAAAGCGGTCACCCTCGGCAGGCAATGGCAAACCTCCGAGGGCACTTCTGTAATGAAAAAGCTTCTCATAAAATACATGTAGGTCCCTCCATTTGTGGTCTATAGTAGGAGAAGCTCTACCAAACACTAAGCTATATAGTGTAAGCGCTAAATTATTATTATTATTAAAGAAAACTTGGCAAAATGGCAACCTCCGTAATTGTAATCGTAACCGAGTGAGTTGATGATTAGTGCTGTCGGAAAAAATTTAAATAACATCAAGAAATGCAAGTGCTTAAGTTTTGTGGCATCAGTGCTCAATAGAGAATATTGTAAAACAAAAATGAACATCAATCCTAATTCTACCCTCTCCCCTAAACTAAACTGCAAATACCTTCATATGCCAAATAAAAATTAAGCCACAGCAGCTAGTGTTCTTTTTTTGCTAACTAGTCTCAAAATTTATTTTGAGTCCAAATAAAAATAATAATAACTATTTCTGTACCACTTGGTAAAACTTTCTCATAATACATATTTGACACACAATTTCTTGCTGTTCCGTTGGCTTGACTGCGATTTAGTGTACGTCCAATTTAAAGTGGTTCTACTGTTGTCTCAAAAATGGCAAACAATGTTTGTGTAAATTACTAAATTTGTGGCTGGAAAGGAAACTTGACTTCAAGGTGCAATCAAAAATTCTGTATGAGAATATTTTCATGAGTAAAGCGCCAGCACAATCGCCACTGCAAATAAATATTTAGATATTAACTAGCAGCCACTCCATCAATGCCATCAGGTTGTTATGGCAAATCGCCGTGTTCTTCAACTTGACGCGCCAACGATAATAATAAATTGTTGCAATTGCAGCCACAAAAGCCGATTGTTGTACACAAACATAGGGGCAGACATAAATGCCTAATACTAAGAGTTTAAAGCAAGTTTAAAAACCAAAATATAACTTTTGAAAATAACTTTGCATTTTTATTTGCGACCCTGACTCAAGTAGCTGCCATTTTAATGTGCAACTTGCAACTTTTATTTGATTACTTATTTAACGGCAAACTGTTTCTTGTGGTTGTTGCAGGTGTTAATTGTAAGGTGTTAGAAACCACTGGAAGGAAGCTAAGAGACGCGCTGTAAGGTTGGCAATATTTGTACGAGCATGTTCGTTTATGTGCGCATTTAAAAATTAAATTTTTTTTTAAATTTGTAGTTACATGTAAAGATGATGTTTAAGATTTTTGAAATAAATTTTGGAAGAAGTTGATTAAAGAAATTGTCCTTAACTCTATTAAGTAAAAGTCGTTGAGTCGCGCTGTAATAAAAATTCTTAACGATTTTTTTTCCACAATTTAAAATTTTCGTATTTCTTTAAACAAATTTACCAATGAACATACGCTGCTACCTTTCGAAAACTAAAGAAAGGTATGAGAAAAAATGGTATAATTTTTTGCTATAGAAATGGGTTCCTGAAATATGTGAAACAAAACGGTGCTTTAGTTTCTGTCGAAGCAATAACAAATAAGTTAGAGCAGTGACTTACCACACAAGGAATCGTGATTTCGAATTATGGCGCATGAGCAAAACATTTTTATTTCATTTGTGCGAGAGACATTTTTTTTTGGAAACTGCTTCCTCATCTGAAGGAATCTTTTCTTTCTGAGAACAGACGTGGAATCGACCCAAGGGGTCAACATAAAATTTTTTCTTCACCATCCGAAATTGTTGATCAATATGTGCACGAACATAAATAAATATATACGAGTGTTCATATATATCCGCTAGATGATAAGTCGGTGCTGCTCAAGAAGTTACCAATTAAAGGCATCGAAAAATAGAGGCGCTTTGAAATAGAACAAAAAAATCTTCGATGGATGGAGTGGGCGGAGATGATAGCGTCAATAACGATAATAATAAAAAAAAATGTAACGATATTGATAATATGCTTTTAGCAAAGTGAACTATATCAATATTGGCATAATAAAAATAATATCGATATCGATTAACATTACAGATCGTTTTATTGGGTTATAGGTAAATTCATCCCAAAACACACTATAATTCTACCATTCTTGTTCGAACCCAACACTGAAACGTATTTCTGCTACCAGCTGTGCTACTCTCTCATCTCCCATTCTTCTTTTCTCTCATACTTGTCATGAGCCAATAACCTCTCACAATTATCGCTTACCTTGACCCTTACTTCACATTCTCCGCGCCTATCTTAAATCTATTTCACACATATTGTACCTTAATCTCACCTCATTCATTGCCTCACCTTTCTCTTATTACTAAACTCTGCTGCTAAACTCAAAATCTTTCGCCTTCCTCTCCCGTCACTTACAACACTTACAACACTATCATCTGCCTATCAACTTTCTCAGCTCTCATCCTCATTCCTATCGCTTGTCAATCACTCCTCCCAGTTATCGCCCACCTCTGCTATCTGCCTCACTACTTACATCCTTTATCTGTCATGCTAAAACTTCTCACCAGCAAATCACTATTTTCAACTGACGCATCTAATTACCTGGCAAAAAAATATAAATTATTCTTTCACTTTCAATAAAAAATTGTCCATTTGGTAAGCACATTTTTGTATTTGGGATGAATTTGTTTTGGACTGAATTTGATTGATACGAAATTTATACTAACATATGTATATTTTGACTGCGCAGTAAACTCGAATTTGTGGTTTGAAATTTATGAACAACTCTCAAGCGTTATAATTGAGTGTTTAAGAAACTTTGAGTTTAATTGACATTTGTTTATTTACTTCCAAATCATGGTACAATAAACAGCTAGTATAATGTTAGCAGCTGATTGGAGTTTTTTCTTATATGTGGTCCATAACAAGTCAAACTTTGTTTACAAAACAAACTTTAATTTTCAAAACAAACAAAATAAAACTCTGTTTACAAAACAATCTTTGTTTACATTTTGTATATTTCTAATTTCTAATTTTGCGTAAACGTGATTTGGGAAACGTACATACATACGTACTTATGTACATATGTATACATATACCAAGAAAAGGGACATTGTTTTAAAAAAGACGGGGAATGGTCGGATCTTGTTTTAATATCCAATTGGAACAGAACTTCGGCATACCGCTTTCTGCAAACAGTTAAATGCGTTCCGACCATTTTTTGCATTCTTGAAGGATACCTCGTGAGTCTTTCAGGAGTTTTGTGACCAGGAGCAATGTTTCCTGAGGATCCGTTGTAGTATGATACGTCTTGCACTGTTTGCGTTAAAAACAAATGTATTTTCAAGCAAAATATAGAAATGAGTACACTCTGTTTACATTTAGAATTTTCAAACTCGTCAAATTTGATTTTCTTTATTTTCTTTAATGTGACTTGCTTCCAAATATAAATTTTGTTTTGTTTATATTCAATAATGTTTAAAAAATATGTGATGGTTTTTTTACGCAAAAAATATTGCTTAATCAGTTTACTTAGTAGTTTATTATAAGATGGCAGTTAAAGGCAGCAATGATGAATTGAAAGTTTTTGCGCAGGAAATTCCCATAGTCGCTGACGTATCAAACCGCCCTTGTTATTGAAATTATCAACTGTCAAACCAGTAAACAGTGCAGCAAAACTTTTAAACAATGATGCCAAAATTTATTGAAATAAGGGTTGAACGTCCATAAACACCAAAAAAAAGTGGTGTCTAAAGCGAGTTAGACAAAAAATGTTTGCATGGTAAACTTTGAGTTTATGAGAAGTATATGACGTTAAACTCCAAAATTGTTCATAAACTCAAGTTAACGGGGAAGATGAGTTTTTGAAAAAATATTCCGTGTATGAATTCATTGGATACCGTGAATTTGATAAATGTGACGAAAGGCCAACCAATTCCTTTGTAATAGTTATAGCTACTTTATGCGTTCTATAACGCTAAAAAATCATCATCACTCACAAAAATTGAGGGAGCAAAGTGCCTGTTTGATGCAACAGAGACTTTTGTGCGAAAAAAAAATGAGAAAGAAAAGAAAAAAGATGCAAGATCAGATCGGATCTACATAGGTAAAACCACTCAAACTGTTGGCATTTAAGTATGAAAGTATTCATTTTGAAACTTTTAAATTTTGCTAAAATTTTTTCACTAATGGCCGGTGTGCAACGTGTGAAAATTTGCATTTATAAATCAACCAGTAGTGTCATTACTTCCGTTACAAGGCGGTAATTACCATCTTTACATATACGTGTATGTATGTATGCATGTTCATAGTTTTTGCGCTTCTACTCACTTATATATGGATGTTAAACATAAGAATATAATAACATAAATATGTATCTATGTATCTTCGTTTATATGAGTATGAGTATTCGAACGTTTGTAAGGTTTAAACAATAGGTCCATTATTATCCGTTTAAATTATAATTTCTTGCCACCGACGACAACATTTTACAGGCCACTTCATTTAAACCCATATTTATACTTTATTTGTATGCATATAGTATGTACATATTTACATACATATGTATATGTACATACATGTACGTATGTATGTAAGCACTTGTGTCATATTTAATGCTCACTTAAGGCCCGCTTATTTGTCACTTTGTTGTACACCAGCTTTTGGTTTATTTGCTAACGCTTGCAACGTGTTGGTACGATCGCAAATTAATTAAAAACTGCTGAACATCACTCATACACACACATATCTGTACATACATACATATATATGTACATATGTTTATTTATGCCTGTGGACTGTGCCAAACATAAATATTCATATTTCAAGTTAAACTTAAGAATGTACCATCACGATAAAATATGAGTTTTCAAACGATTTATTAACCAAAGCTTTAATTTCAGAGGCTCCCTTAGTTTAATTAAAATATTGAATTTTTCGACGGGTGACTAACCCGAACGCAACAATTCAAAAAAGTTTATTTGACAAAAATCCCCAACTTCATATGGGAATATACAAACCTACAAGTGGAATGAGAATGAACTTTTTTTATGATTTTATATTTTATTTCCCTTGGCTGGGGCTCGAACCTGGGAACTTAGCGGCATGCCGTAGTGTAGCATACAAAGGAAATGTTCTAGCAGGTTACGAATCGGCAAGTTGTGATGATTGGCGTTGTTTGATTGCTTTTATTTTATGATGGAAAATAAAAACCCGAATGTGATACATCAAATGAACGAAATTATTTTCAAAGGAGATAAATCCTCGTATATCTATGCAGTTGTTGCATAACAAACCGGTAATTTTGCTGAAATGTACTACACATATGAAAACATATACATAGGCTGTTTGATTATTCGACTTTTTCGTAAAACCGAATTTCCGATTATTCGAAAAATGGCAATGTGTAAAAAAGCGTTTTTTAATTTTTAAATCAAGAAAAAACTGAGTAAACCTGGGTTGGTTCCAAGTAAGAAAAAGCTACATCAATGTGCATACATGTAACTTATTGTCATTATTTCTATGAAAAAAAAAATCATTTGAAAATAAAATGTAGTTTATTGTCCGAGTTAGGGAAGTTACTTGTTTGACGCCATTTTACAAATGCTTATATCAAGACATTAATCTCCCCAAATATAAAAATTGCCAATGTATTTCTTATATTTTCCAGTCAAAATGACAGATGTAAGAACATCACATATTTTCTGTGCAGATGTCGTGTCTCAGTCACTAATAGAAAAAAGTCACAATTTTAGACCAGTTGACATTAATTGGTCTCAAAGTAATGCCCCTAGCTCTAAAAATAAGCCTCTAATTTGTGTCCAGGTGATAAGCAAGTTTCAAAAATTATGACAAACACAAAAAATATAAACTTAAAAGCGGGGAAAGGCAATAATCTGCAACTCATACATACATAGACTCAAAATTTAAAACTTGAGATTATACCAAATTACTGAGTTCCACATTGAACAAATTGAACGAGCTTGAAGGACTTATTGTCAATAAGGCGTTGTACACTTTTTTAAGGTTTACCCTTCCTCTTATGACATATGACTAAATATATAAAATCTTCTAAAATACATTTGCTGCGTTTTTTCTGCAAATTATTTAAATTTCGAATATATATAATGAATATAAAATTAGTCGATGTGCGGTCGTGTTTCTATAATTTGGAAATAAAAAAAAAACCGTTTTATTCGATATTCAAAAAAATCAAGATTTTCAAAAAAACCGTACAATAATGAATGAAAAAAAACGGGAGAAAACCGGTTTGAAAAAAACCGAGTCAATAACCCTAGTATATATTTATATATAGTATTTTGGAGGGGGTTTTAAGATTCTTAAATCATTTTTTATTTATAGAACAATGTCAATTTTTCTACTACATTGCGCCATTATATTTTGGTTTGTCCTTTGAACCCCAAAATACGCCCCCCCACCCCTGAGTGCGCGGCTGTATGCAGAAGTTCCTACTCGTCTACTTAAGTTCCCTCCAAATTCTTTGGAGAAATTCTCATAGTCATAATGATACAAATGAGAAACATTTACAATTAATATTCGGAAGAGTTGTTTGATAGGTAGTTAAATGTGTATCCTCTAAGTTCTATTTTCTGTGATTGAGATTCTGTGATTCTGTGATTGATGCATTTCATTTTTAATTCTTCATTCCGTTTTTTTTAATATACAGTTATTTAGATTAACATTTTAATGAAATTGTTCTGAACTGAAATTTTCGTGTTTATATAACACAGCTTTTACGCAGTTATATTGCTTTTAAAGAGCTGTTCAAAAATAAAATTAATGAAGAGGGAATTTAAATTATTTTACCCTTTTCTTTACCTTCAATTCTTACGACTATCACGTGCGTCAACATGCAAATGCCCATATAACGCCAGCATATTATAAATAAATTTTAAAAATTTCATTATATATTTTGTAAAAAATTAAAATTTTGATGAAATTTTGTTACTATAAAGTTTGCAACCGGGATATAAATGGGTTTTGTTAAAGCATTAACTGTATTTCAATTTGAAAAATATTAGAAACTAAATAAAATAATACTTTCGGTTAAGTTTCGTTATAACAAAAAATTTTAATAAAAATTTGACAAAATAACTATGTATATACATACATATATCTGAAAACTTTCTTTTAATCCGATCAAGAATAAAATATATAAAATAACTATGAGTTCTATGAAAAATACCATTTCAATATTTCTGTTATATACTCACACATACATACCATTTTTTAATAGATACTACAAAATTTTGCTTTTCCAACAGAATAAATAAATATTTATTCAATATCCTTAAAAAGGGTTTTAAAAATGTACGAGTATATGAAATAAAATGGCAAAAAGCTATCAAATTTATTTAATTAACTTATCAAGAATATAGTTTAGCAGATATGATTAAAGCAAACAAATGAAAAAATATTCCTTTAAAGTAAATTATGTAAGCATTCATTCATTGTTCTTGAAACTTGAAGCTTATTTTGGTTTTGTTTATTTTTAGATATCGAATTTGTAGATGTAAATGATAAAATGTAAGAAAGCAAAAAAAAAAATGCATTTACAAAAGAATTTACATACTTATACTATATATACGTATGTATGTATGTACATATGTATGTGGGCATAAGACGCCGACTTGAAGACAATAGACGAACTAACATGAATAGAAATGGAGCAGTTAATTATTGAAATGCTTCAGCAAAATCAACACAAAGATAGTTCGCAAAAAGAATTTATAAATAAATTAGCTGAACCGGCGCGCTTCCATTCTCCCTACAAATTAAAAAAAAAAAACCTATTTTGATTGATATGCCAGATTTGTCAATTGAATTTTTAACAAAGTATATGTCGTTGGAAGCGTGTTAGGAAACAAACTAAACGTCGTTTTTATTTAAAAAAAAAGGAGAACTTAATTTTTAGACGTAGAACGTATTACAATATAACCACAATACACGTTTTGAATTTGAAATAAATGGATCCGTAAATACGGTTTTTAGAAATAACTCGACACCAGCGCCGTCTATGGGGTCAATATTCAAACCCATAACATAACTATTGAATTTGAATCAAATCGGACTGTAATTATGGATTTTTGAAATATCTTGACTCCAGCGCCAACTATCGATTTTTTTTATGCTTTGCTCATTCGAGGTCATTTTATACATCACCTGTAAATTTGGGCCCGATCGGTTCAGTAGTTTTTGAGTCCATATATATAGATTTCGTTTGTACTTTGTTTGTTGTTTTAAACATAGTAAACCTAGCATTGCCATAATCTAAATTATTTAAGTGTTTAGAGATTCAAATATTTTAATTTTAATCGAGGATTGTTAAAATTTCGAACTATTTTGCAGTTAAAAAGCAGTATAGCATTCGAAAAACCACGCGAATGCGGATACCACAAATGGGAATCGATAACGATTAACGAAACTTTAATGACCGCTTAAGAGAAACTATAGTGATCTGTAAATTTAACTTTAAAAAAATGGAATTAAGTGCTGAAAAACTGTTGAAATGTTGCGCATGGCATACGGCGACACTTCTTTAAATAGAAGCTCTTCCGTTAATCCCGAGAACATACCAATGAAGAACCTCGACTATCTGGACGTACTATCACAACAACTACTGACTGAAGAGACTTATGAAAGGATAGAGTTTTTCTAAATATATTGAAGAGATAAGAACTGCATCGTTGGCAGAACTAAACGCTATAACAAAATGTGCTAATCAGAATTGCTTTTAGGATTAAAGGCAGCGTTAACATATGTACGTGTAGTATATCTGAGAGGGATTACTGTAAAGGGTAACATATTTGTATTGATGAACAATAGAAAGTTTTTGATAAAAAAAATAAATTCACCTCACTTTTTGGACACACCTTAAGCATTAATCTCTGTGATGGAAAACTATAAAAAATTGTCTGTATCCTTGTCTTGACTATCTAATGAATAAATAAGGCGGATTTAGAATAGCTGCTTGTTTATTTTTTTGTAAAAGACGTACAGTGTTGTATTTCCCTTATCAGCATCTCAGCCTAGTCTGAAATTTACACTGGACATCGCTTTAGTCCGTATTCTCTTTTCATTGCATATTTTTTATTTCGCTTGTACTCGTATTAAGGATCTTATGGCAGCAATTATTTGGATATTTATCGTCAAAAGAAATCTTAATCACAAATATCAGCAAATACACGTCATATAGAATAAACTCCAGCGCGTAAAATACATTTCTTATCCATTGGTTTCTCTAAAGTTTATCAATAACTTTGTCGTAACTAACTGGCCCCGATCTCATTAGAAGAATATCAACGTAATTAATTTGCGGGAAAAAAGTCTGCATGGTATATCGATTAAAATTGACAATCTCGGCGACAAATTTTGTTATTATTTTTATTTTGATCATAGCGTTATTTTATGCAATAACTAATTTTTCTTGTTTTCTCTACCTTTCTACATCTTTCGCTGATTTGTGATTTGTTTTATATATACAAAATTTTATACATATTTGTACGTTTCTACACTTCATTATTGCTTAATTTGTTAGTACATTTTGCGTATTTTTTTGCATTTGCTGTTATCTCACAAAGTCAAGTTTATTTCCGTATTTGGCAGCTTTACTGGTGATTCGCACACATATGTATATACATACATACATACATATATTATATGTACATATTTACGCATGTATTTGTGTATTTAGCATTTTTTCAAGATTGTGTTCCGAAATTCTTGGCTTTGTGGTTTCATGAGAGCGATTGTGCAATACCAGCGCAGCGGTAGGGAGGAATCTAACGAAGTGAGCAAATCATGTTTGCCTTTAACTAGAAGCTCCGCGGCAAATTAACTGGGCAAAATGTTTGCATTAATTAGATCCGTAAGTATGCTAAGGATTTTTGAATAGCAACTAGTTAATAATTTTTTGCAAGTCAATGTTAATTGTGGACTGCTGAAAATCTGAGCGATTTTTTTTTGCTTCGCTTGCAAAAAAATATAATAAGAATAAGCAATAAATAAAAGTCTAAGACGAAGTGTTTAATTTGTGGCAGAGAGAATTTTGACATGGCAGAAACTTGCTTCTTACTTTGGCTTAATCTAGATTTATGGTGGGTCGAGGTACGATGGCACATTACTTTTCGATACCAAGCCAGACTGAACCGAACATTTTATTATTAATGAATAAAACAATGGTACTGAATTTATTATTAATAGGCCTCATATTTTGTAAGCGAATTGCAAAAGAACACTAGGTAGCTTATCGTATAGCGTGAAAAGCAACAACAAAAATAAGCGAGTTGAGTTGAAATAAACTCGCTTAAAAAATTGCCGACCTCACTGAAAGTGTTGGAAAGTGAGAAAGTGGTGCTATTGTGAATAATCATTGGAAAATACCCCCAATATCCCTAAACATCAAAATAAGTAAAAAACCAAGATAGAGCAAACGTAAGTAAAATAGGCTCTTATAAGAATTACTCATTTTTTTTGTTTTGCTAACAAATTTTACAAACGGCCATTAATTTTGACAGACTAGCATTGTAAAGTGTATTAAAATATAAGATAGTTGACCATAAACGAGTTGGACGTTCTTTTGCTAGTCGCTTACAAAAGATGACGACTAATATTAATATTATGGGCCATTTACACACCTGTTCAATTGTGCATGCCCCTCACCCCATATATGACGGCTTTTTAATGTAGCGACACATTCAAAAAGAATATATACTGGCATCTCTTCGTCCAAATTGCAGAAACGAGAGAGGCACGTGTCTGAGAGATTTATTTTGCATCTCAGCAAGCATAGGGAGCCAGTGTACTAGGAAGTAGCAAGTGATAGTTTTAAGGTTCCCTTAGCCTTAAATTAGTAGTGACTTGGAAACCTCTCTTGAAGGACAGATGATGCCCTAGGTTGACCCTTCGCTGGACATTCCATCCGGTGTTTGTTATATATATACTTAGTAGCTTAACAGGGCAATTCTAGCAACAGTCTTTCAATTCCCCACAGTCTTTCAAAGTACAAAAATCTTTCGTGTAACCGATGTCTATTCTGGCAACTATCTTGAAAGCTATTTTCTTATTTTCGAAAGACAAATTGAAAGATCTGGTAACGAGCAGGTCTTGGAGCTGTGCATTACACGCAAGTATATTGAATAAGAAATAATAAGTGAAATAACAAAAACGGGAAGTGATTTAAAAGAATAAAAATTCTATAATAATGGGGCAATTATTTTTACACAACATTATAATGCGTCCAGAAAACTCCGTGTGTTGTGTAGAAGACGCTTGCTCCAACAAATACGCACCGCTTAAATTTCAGAAACATATTTCGAAAAGTTTCATATCGCGCCCTATTATGAATAATTATTGTTCGAATTTAAAAAACTGAAATCGAAAATTTTATTGGTTACATAAAAACTGCGATTAGGGCACGATATATCCGAAAAGAGAGATGTAAGTTTTGATTTCAACGTTCAAACTATGCTATCATTTTATTACGAATAATTTTTCGACTACTATTAATCATTGCATTGGCCGCTGTGGTCGAGTTGGTAGCGGTGCGTGCTATAACTTGATATGCCGGTGAGTTCGAGGTTCGAATCTCAGTCAGGGGGCAAACAAAATGTTAATCATAGAACAAGGTTTTTCTAAAAGCTTTTACCCCTCGGCAGGCAATGGCAAATCTCCGAGGGTATTTCTGCCATGAAAAAGCTTTTCATTAAATACATCTGCCGTTCGGAGCCGGCACAAAACAGTAGGTCCTTCCATTTGTGGTATAGTATAAAGACGCACACCACAAATGGTAGGAGAAGCTCGGCCAAACACTGAGCTATATAGTGTACGCGCCAAAATTATATTATATTATATTAATCATTGTACAGACTGAAAACATGCTTATGTACATATGTATCTATCAGAACATAGCTATGTATAAGTCTTTTTAGACAAATAAATTAAAAAACAGATACCAAACCGAACCAAAAATCTTGCGTAAATCGGTTGTAAAGAGAAAATATTTTTAACCGACTTAAAAATAAATAGTGGCTATTAACGCGTAGGAATATTTTTTTCTTGACTTTTCTTTTTTTATGTATTTATTTTACCTCAAGGTTTATATAATTCGAATTCTGTCTTCCTTGATTTTTCTTTATCGAAAGATGAGTTTCTTTCCTATTATACTCTGCCTTGTGAAATTTGTTATTGTTAAATTATTTTTTTTTATCGTTTTCCATTGTAAATTGTAGCTTTAAGTAGTCAGTAAGAACTTTATTTATTGGCTTATGAAATAAATAAAAAAATATAAATAAATAAATAAAAATATATGTATAGATCTTTATTTTACCTCATAATTTTGGACTCCATGAACCGATTTAAATAATTCTTGTTTTATATTAATGTAAGGTAACTAAAGAAAATTCTATTTATATATCACTATATAAACATTGGCGTCGATTTTAAATTAAAAATTACATGTTAAACAAGTTATGATTCATCAAGGGTTAACTGTAACATATGTTGTTTATAATTGTATGTTTATAGCTTTCCGAATGAAAATCGAATGATTAATAGAAGTAAGAAAACGGAAATCAGTAAAGAAAACACTTTGCTTCCTAAAAAGATGAAATAACAAAGCCAAATAAAAAAGTTCACCGGATTAAATTAATATCGGAAATCAAATTAAAATCAGGATCATATTAGCAAACTCTTGTACAAACATCAACAAAAATGTATAACAAGTGTCCATATGTATATATATGTTATTCATACAAATTATGTTGCTCAATTGACGAAGTCATGCCAAAATACATCTGCTAATTTCAAATATAACAAATATATTCACAAAAGTTACAGGTAAATTAAAATTGAAGTTGGTTTTATAATTTTAATTGTGTGGGTGTGTACAAAGTGCGAAAGCTTAGCTGTCACTTTTGGCAATAAGAAAAATGAAACACATAATTAAAGCAGCAACAACAACAATACACTGACTTGTAATTTATATTTATTATTATATTTATATGTATGTACGTACATATGCCGGGAGTAATCTAAGAGTATTTTTACCGGCTGCTTTTGAAAGCCGCTTTATTTGGCTTCTTTTGTGCCATGGATGAGACATTTTGTGATGCTTTCCGCATTATTATATGTACACACAATTTATTTTAATTGCCAAATTATTGTTTGTTAACGAATATAGTACATACGACATACATACATACGTATATTTTTATACCTTGCAATGAAACAACTATACTCGTAATTATTCGACTTTACAATTTATTCCATTTTAATTTCGAACGCGTCCGGGTGAAACTAGTAAGTGGCCGGTATATTTCTCATCTAAAAATTAATTTCTCCTAGTATACCGCCGCGTTTAAAGTACCAGTTGCTTGAGTAGAAAAAAATAGTTAGTTGATTAAATATTTTTAGTAAAAAGTTGTGCGATAGTTGCAAACTTGTACATTTGACTGCAGGGTAGGTATGCGCACATTTAACGATGTTTGTACAAACATACATATGTATGTGTGTATCTGTATCTGTAGGAGTACATATTATTCACATTGATTTAAAGCGCCGCAGAAATATGGTAGTTGGAGAGGTAATCAATTATTACAGTGCGCAAATCAAAATTAAGATTTGCATTACATACGTACATACATACATATGTAGGTATATGAAAGTGTACATATCGAGTATACAATTTGTATACATACTATGCATGTCAATCCTGGAATCCCTAAATATCGGATCCCGAAATCTCGGGATCCCGGCCTTTTTTAACTCCCGAATATCCCGGGATAAGTTTATTCAAATACCGGAATTGTAGAAAACAGTGAATTTAATAGCCATTTATTTTTAAAATTGTGTATCATTCTTACAAATTCCCCTTTCATGGGCGAAACAAAGCTTTTAGAGAGTCGACAAATAATACAGCTTGTTAACTACCTTAATGCTTTGTTTTGTTCATGCGATTATAAATGAGCTGGAGAGTATCCCACTCGAGTAGAAAATTAGCCTTACTATGAAAGCGATGTTAACAGAACAAACGACAAGGTGCCTGAAGTGGATAGGGCAGAAAGTCTCAAAGATAAATGTCATCAAGTTTTAACGAGCAGCTCGCAATTGTCCAATAATCGAAAGGTATACAATTTCTCAAAAGGTTTGGTAAAATAAATATTTGTAATGGGGGCGATAAAGGCTAATTCCTACAATGCGGATTTTACCTTTTTTCGAGAATCCAACCGACAACGGTTGAGGTGCAACAGTGCTTCTTCTGTACCAAATACGCATCATATGTATATTCGTACTTGAAGAATAGATTATTTTTTTACAACAAATCGTTCTTCTTTGTTATATTAATGTTAGTTTGTATACTTTTACAATACTAAGATTACAGACGTGTTAAATTTTTTGGCAAATTAAAAATTACGAATCAAAAATTCTTGAAATTCGGGATACCGGGATTGTCCCGGGATTTCGTATTTAGATCTCGGAAATCCCGGGATCAACAAAATGCCCAAAATTGACATCCCTAATACATCCGCGAGTGCGAAAATAAATGTTATGTTCACACACATTTATGTGTTCATCAACTATAAAATTATGAGTAATTTTTTCCTTCTTGCGTCTTTAATTTATCAAATAAATTTGTGAAGAAACAAGCGATTCTATAATGAAACTTATAAAGTTTTATGTCTTTGTTTAGAACGCTGAAAAAATATAATTTACGAAATGGAAAGAATTTTAGAAAAGGAGACTGTCGTCAGAGAAAAAAAAAATTAAAATGAAGATTTTGTAAACCCGTTTTGAAGTCAGAAGCTTAAGGTTTTATTGCACAAAATATTCGATTATTAAAGTAAATACTGATAAAAATTCAGTAGAATGATAAAAGAAGGATTACTTGAAGCAAAGTGTATCAAAAGAAATTTTAAGATTTAGTGAATTAATAAAAAATAATTTTACATTTCGAAAATAATATTTTTTAATCGCTACAAAACGTCAGAGCCTTATATAAGAGGCATTACACACTATTTCAATAGGTTAAAAACTAATTTTGAAACGCAATATAGAGCAAAAAAAAATTTTCTTTCAAAAGTTATGCAACTTTAAAAATGTAAGATGTCTCGACGTAGGCCATTGTTTATCGCTTCATAGCTCGCAAAATATTAGTTCTATCAAAAAAAATATTAAGTACTTTTTTATAGACAAAGAGTCAGAGATTTATAAAAAAATTTTGCTTTTTTTAAGTAAAATTTTTTCATAACTTTGTTAATAAAAAAAATTAATTTGCTGAAATTCATGTTTGCACAATTTCAAAAAAATAAAAAAATGTGATAGAACGTATATCAATGAATACCCTGACCAAAGGGTGTCTCCTTACTGGGCCTGAGATATTACTTTTTACGTTAAGTAATGTCTTATGCATGTATTATGCAAGCTGTTGCTTGTTCCGGTCGTTCTGTCATATCTTATGCGTTTTCTACAACATACTCAATTAACATGAAAATCGAAAAAAACTCGATTTTTCATTGAAATAGTATGAAATGCCTCATAAGCGAAAATTTTATGCCCTGCTGTCACTTAATTGCTGTGTTTTTTTTAAACTCCACTATCAAAAAACACAAAGGACGTAATTACACACAAATTAACAAGAAGGTATTAAATGACTTTAATTTGGAATAACTTTTTAGCTTCTGTGCAAAAATTGTATTTATTATTTAGAGATCTCACAAGGAGTGCTTAAAATTGCTCATCCTTCAATCTGTGCACACTCAACATCCATCAGGAAGGTAAATTGGTATGCAATGCTTTGATCTAAATATATTTTTTTGCCTAAATTAAGAGTTGTGACAAGTTCAACCAAATACGTCAATACCTAAAAGCATCATGCGAATTTAAATTAAAAAAAAAAAAACAAATTAATAAAAAACTTTAGTCAAACACTGGGATAAATGTGTCATTTAAAATTGGATAAAAAAGTTGTATAACAAAAATTTTACTAATAAAATTTTAAACAAGTTTTACCACCAAATTAAATTCATCGTATATTATCTCATCGCAATATCGCGCGTGGCAAAGCTTAATTCCTTTTTGCACATTCAATAGCTTCCTGAAGTCCAGAATCGCAAAAAATTAAGTTGTACACGTTTATTGGTAACTTTGTTTATGTATAGCAAAAAATTGTTTATGTGTTGGAACAAAAAGCGATCGTGATTTTTGCGAGAGTGATCCTCCATTTGTGGCATTGTAATATGAGCGAAAGCAGTGATGTCCAACTTTTCATTACTCTTTTAAATGGATTTTCCGTTAAACTCTTCAGAAATTTATAAATTGGTTGATTATTTTTAGAATGGTAGGCTTCGCTTGTATAACACTTCCATTCTAAACACTTTTAATTTATGCGCTCATTTATAGTTAATGGCCTGAAATGCGAATTTCTGTTGATTATATAACTAAACAGCTATATCTCTTCTTTGCATAAATAAAGTTATAAATCAAAATAAAACTAGCTCAAGTTAAGTAAGGAAATTTGAGTGTTAGCTCTTCATTTTTATTGTTGAAAAATTGCAAACTCGTATCGACACTAGCACAAAATATTTATTCAATTTTACTATGCGAGCATATAAAATTTTAAAAATTCCAAGCCATATTTCTGGAGTTTTTGATATTTTGAGTTGTGACATTTTCCATGTTTCCATGCAAAAGAATGGTGTGCACATGTTTTAACGTGATTTGGTTCATTGTTCCTCTGTTTAAATTATAAAAATGAACTCAGATTTGTTAATTTTATGCAAATGCTCGCAAATTTGTGCAATGTCTTTTTTCGTAGGTTATTGGCTTAGAAGTTTGTATAAATTACATTTGTTGTGTTAGATATACAAATGATATGAGCTCTCTTTCACTTTTCACATATTTTTTTGTACGTTATTTCAACTTTAAATATTCAAAATAATGGCAACCAAAAAACCCTAGAATTTATTTTAAGAAAAACTAAAGTTATTTTTGTACATGTAGATTAAATTACTATTCATCCTGGATTGACAACAAAAAGGAATTTTTTTATTTTCCAAACTGACAACACAAAAATATAAATACAAATAAACTATTTTCACTGCTGCGCGACAGGGCGTATGATGAATTTAAAAGTTCTAATTTATGGAGAGATCCACATTTGGGTTCTTTTTGGCAAATTTGATTTTACTCGTATTTGAGTAATTTTGTCTTTATTACAATTGAAAAAAAAACAAAATTCTTCACACTGTCATCATGTTGGCATACATTTTCGCAACCCGAGAAAATGACAAACAAAAGTTGGCCATTTGAAAACTTTAAAGAGTTACCAACCGTCAAGGGCAACCCAACATTAGCAATACAACTAAAAAAAAAAAAATGCACACTACAACGACAATTAAGACACACTTTCATTAACGTTGCTCGTCTTCTTCTTCTCCTTCTCTGTGTCTGAAGCTTGACTGAAAACTACAGCATCACCGTGGCGTGGCTCAACCGTTAGCATGACAGCATTCATATGTATCTCCTTATATACCTAGATAGAAAAGTATGTAAATACAGCAACAAAATGTGACGACAGCATTTGCTACGATTTTTGTCTAAGTAAACGCCACTGCTGCTTATTGAGCAGATAACCCTTCGGCCAATGCAGCAACAGTTGCTATCATATGCGCGCTCGACGTTCCGCTGTGAACTTCAAAACTTTGAAGAAGTTCAAACAACAATTTACGGACGGCCCGATTCACCGGTCGCAACGGTCCAATGTGGTCGTTCGTGTCAGCCGCCAGTCGACTGCCGTCAGCGTTCGATGTGAGCATCGTTAGGGGCGCGCAGCTTCACACACTCCGGCGTTCGGCGCTTCGTTTGTGTGCCCAGAGACCGGCTTAAAAAAGTGTGTGCGCCATGCTCTGCTCAACGCTCCAAGACGGCTGCGGCGGTGCGCAACAGTCATGGCGAAATTGATGTACACAACACAGCTTTTAGGCACTTCTTTTAAATCTTTATGCATTCATTGAGATTTTGTTAGTTGCTACACAACTGGCGACGTAGTAACTTCTCGCGGTAGCGGTTAAGAAAAAAGTAGATAATGCAAAAAATTTTGATAAATATTTGATATTGGAAACGGTTAATAAAATTTTAGTGACTAATTGAAACACAATAATTTGTTGGCAAGTGAATTGCGCGATAGGAAAGATTATTGAATGAAATTGTATTAAGTAACAAAAAAACAGCTGCAGCTCAAAATTGTAAACACAAAAGAAAACAAGAGGAATACAAAGAATTGTGTTAACTTTAAAAGAAGTGTTGGGTTCTATTTTTTTTTCTAATTTTTGAAAATGTCTGAAAAACTAATTACCGCTCTCTTGGCTGAGAGCGTATTGCTTACAAAAGTCACACGAATTGTGGCAGGATATTCGCCGGTTACCATTATATTGGTAGGCGCTATCACTTTCTTCCTGGTGATGTACAATAAAAGGCGTGCACGCATGGTAAATTTGATTGAAAAGATTCCAGGACCAGCAGCAATGCCATTCATTGGAAATTCAATTGAAATGAATGTGGATCACGATGGTAAATACATTGTAAACAAAATACTTGTGTATAACAAAAGGTGTAAGAAAGTTGAAGTGAAATTTAATCAGATACCTAAAATCGGCATAAATAAAAAATTATAAATATGTATTTAAATATATAACGAGTATATATTTAAATATAAATAATACACTAAAGAAAAGCAATGTTGATTAATAAAATAATTTAATTAATATAAAGAAGATAACCTAATTAAATACTTAACATTTAGAATAGAATGTGCCTACTAAATGCATTTTTCGCAACTTCGTAATAATATTTATAACATTCATGAATGTAAAAAAAAATCCCCTTATACTCTTATATGTTATAGCGAAAACAGGATAAATAAAAATTCCAAAAAAAATTTAAGTAAATTTTTAATTTTAAATAAATAAATAAATTCCTTCAAAGAACAAGCACACAGTCACATATTAATTTAATTAAAATTTTTTTTGTTATAAGTTTGAATAGTTCTTATAAAAAGTTGAGGAACAAATTTATTTCGAAAAGCGTTGAGAATATTAAATGAACAAAAAACGCATGGATTTGCTTAATACTGTGTATATTGAAAATCTTCGAAAAGTAAGACAAAACTCGCATTGTTAATCTAACAACAACTAGTGTTTTGGCGCAAAATTATAAAAAATTAGTATTACGTTTTTACTCAAGAATAAAACTGCTAATGCTCTTTGCAAAATTGTATAAAAATTTGGCGATTTGATAACAAGTTGCTATACTTTTATTGATGTTGGAAGATGACCCTTCATACAAAAACTCTTCTGAATAACTACACTTTTCTCAAAAATTAAACGGCTTTAGTTTTTGATATATGCTAATAATATGATTATTTGTATTATAAAAGCAAAATTAACGAACCCCAAAAATCTACTTATATTTGCTTTAAATAATTAGTACGATAAATTTACTTATCAAGTTTGTGAAATATGAAAAACATGCAGACCCTCGAAATTTTTTTTATAAATATGCGGTACAGAACATAATTAATTTTTTAACAATATTTATTGAAAAAAATCCTAAATTTACATAAATATTATCTAAACTGATCTACTTTTAAATATCAAATTTTATTCTCTTCAATATTTATTGAAATCGTTTGAGATTTAACTTTTAAAGCTATACTAATATAAATTCAAATCTGACATTAATTTTTTTAGTTTTCCAATCAAGAATTAAACTCAATTTCTGATATTTACTTTATGATCAGTAATAATAATTACATATACTATGTATGTATGTATTTTCAGTTTTATACTATAATTTTTTTTCTGGGAATAATACTTACAATTTGAACTACATTTTTTTGTTGCTGGAAAATTAAACATACTTTGTAAGTTTTATTTCTGCGATTATAAATACAACTTAAATTATGATTTTAAGTTTTTGTTCAGCACTAATAAAAATTTTTAAATATTAATTTATTTGCTCACAGCTAAATCTAAATTTTTCAGTTTAATATTTTTTTTAACAACTAAAATATTGCACAGCCTCGTTATGAAAAGTTCTGTGATTGTTAATTTATTGTCGTTTTGATTGGTACAACCAATTTGCAATGTTGCAACATTTGGGATCTTGTAACTCTTTAAAACAAAGTTGTGCCATGCATGGATTTCTAAAAGAAATAAAAAAGTAAAAACTTGCAGAACAAACTATACAAATTATAAATTTTTTTTGTTAAAAAAAAATAAAACTTCAAAAATTTATGTAAAATTAAGCTCAACTAGTCTCAGAGTTGTTTGAAAAAAATACTTTAATTAATTATGATCAAAAATGTATGATCAAAAATATAAACACGAGTATATGTAAATATTTATCAGGAAATGTACTTAATTTTCGAATTGATTGTAATTGCAGAAAAAACTCGCAAGACAATTACTAAAAGTGAATGTCTTCGATTTTAATTATAATAATTACAGTCATTATCTTAAATTCTTATTTTTAAGATCACTTTTTTTCTCAATGAGTCTTATTTTTAATATTCAAAATATTTAAAAAAAAATTATAGCATAAAAAAATTAAATTGGTTTTTTTAAATTTAAATTATGAAATTTTGTGTTTTCTTAAGATAATAATGCTTTCAGGGCAATTCAAGGTACGAGTAAATTTGATAACTTAGCTAACAAAGCAAACACAAAATCCACAAAGATTTTTATTAATGTCCTTTATTGCAGCGAAATGGTTTAAAATATATTTAGAGTAAATTTAAACAATGATGAACAAAATCTCGTAAACGATCCAAACCATGCCCACTTACAACTATTTCTAGCATAAAAATCGTTCTAAAAATCTCGCTACACATATTTTGTTGATATTAGCAAACAAATTGTTGAATATTTTAAAAATCGTCCGCATGCCTTGCTCTTATGTATATAAGAATTTTGTTTTAACGAAAAGTGCAAAAAAATTATGGTTTTTAAAATACTTAACCCCCAGATTCTTGAAAACTAGTGAGTGTAACATTATTTGAGTTCGAAGTAAGATTGTTTGAAAATCTGGGAAAATGGACGCAACGCCGCCCACTTTGTTTTATATACTTGGCAGGAATCGTGACGGCATGGTGTACTTTTAAAATATTTTTGTTTAACTAATATTTTTTTTTTAAGTTGTATGCTTGAACTTATACGAGTATGGGCTTTGTTAGAAAATCCTCTACACTTAGCAATCACCGTAACGCTCCTGTCATATTTAAAAAAGCCAATAAATAATCGATATTTTCCATTAAATTTACTTTATTTTTTTTATTTTATATTAAAATTTGGTTTTTATACTTTTATACCTGATATCATATAAACATATTTATCCGTTTTTAGAACAACAAATCAGATATTTTAATTAAGGCACAATTTACAAAATTTAATTTGTGTTTTATTTTCGACTTAAGAAATAAAAGTCTAAATATTAGTTTTAAATATGATTGAGAAATAAAGGTTAAAATTTAATTAATATATTTGACCAAAAAATTAAGAGCCTAATTTTAGCTGTTATTTAAGTAGGAAAAATATCGTTCAATAAATAACTATTATTTTTTGATTGAAAGCAATTTCTATCCGCGTAAGCTTTTACTAAGTAACCATGTAACAAATTTATAACTGCATTAAAAATTGAAATTTCTTTGTTACTAAAATTGCGTCTGACGATTAATTGTTTCTCATATCTACATATGAGTGATTCCATTTATTCTGAGAATAACATTCAAAACTATGACCATGATTTCCTTTATTTTGTAGATTTTTGTTGTTTAATTTATTGATATAAATATTGTGCAAACACTACAGTTACGTGTGTTTAATCATATCGTATCGCAGACTAAATGCAAAAAAGTTATAATTCGAAATTTTTAAAATTGATTTCGCTATAATTGTTTCATAGAAAACTAACTGTAACCATCGCAGATCACATTTCATATCATATTCCATATGATATATCGATATCTTATTCTTTAACGAGAAAACAACAAATATGTATGACTTTTTCTTTTATATATTTTGACTCTGTCTTTTGCAAAATTGAGCTTTATTTTTGAATTAGGCTTTTGAGTAATGTCACTTTTGCAATAAGTGTGCGCTATGTTTACATTTATAGCGTGTAAACTGTTTCGATCGGTTAATGCAGGCGTAGCTCTTTAGCACCCAACACAGTACGTCGACTATGAAATGAGGTGCTAACTAAAAGTTCAATTAAATAAAGTAAAACATACATACATATAAGCGTATGGTAGTCGGCAGTCAATGCTCTGCCAACCTTTGTGAAACAGCCGTAAATATATGCATACATACATACATACTTGTTCATATGTTTGTGCAGTTAACGATTAGGGGGGATGTTGGACCCAGTGATTTTTGGTTTGTTGATTTATTAGCGGTAAATACGAGTATGTGAAACTAATTATTTGACCTTTCCGAATATATGCACATGCATACATGTGAACTTACGAACATACATATGCGTTCATATATTCTAGGAAAAATTCATTTTGGGGACCTTTACTTCTTCTTGGGCTTAGAAATTACAAAGGAGAAACCATTTTTTTAAATTTCCACTGTTCTATATTCCAACTATTATTATCGAGTTGTTAAAATATTTTTATGGATTTGTTAAAAAAATATTTCAAATTACACCTCACATATGTATGTATGTATGTACTTATTCTCAAAAATGTAACAATTCTCTTAATTTTCAGGATGCTTTTATTTAAGCCAAGTTTAAGCATTTAATGTGAAACATTTTTTCTTTAAATAAAAATTTGTGTATTATGTCTTTATTTTTTGACGGACAAATACTTATCTTATGTCAAAAGTGGTAATATTTGATTTATTAAATTTTAAAAGATCATGCACTATACTATAAGCATTGGTACAGCCAGAAGCACCATATATCAAGAACATCCTTTGCGTATAAAAAGTTTTGTGATTTTAATTAATTTTTCCGTAACATTGAATCATTTTTCTGATTCAGAATTAGTAAGTAGTAGGATTTTCGAACGAATTTTTTGTCATCCCTTATCAAGTTTCGGCGCTAGGATGACGAAAATTCGTTCCGAAACCAATCATTTCACACCTTGTCGGAAGCAACGACAACAAAAGATCAGAATATCATACTCGTAGTAGGATTTTGTCGATTTCAAACCAATTTGCTTTACATCCTTTTAAATAATCTGCAAATATTAAATGAAGAAATAATTAAAATCAGGAAAATCCTTTTGACCCAACATTTGGTCAGAGACCTCGTGTGAGGTATTGCGACAAAAAGCGGCACTAGGAATTTAATCATACATGGTTAAAATTATAATTTTATATACCGGCGGTTAGCTACAATTCAGCTTACTATTCACCGCTTACTTATCTTACTTACAATTGGTCTTAACCGGTGCTATTAGTTCACAGCGCT
The DNA here is from genome assembly GCA_963971545.1 of Philophylla caesio. Taxonomy (NCBI): domain Eukaryota; kingdom Metazoa; phylum Arthropoda; class Insecta; order Diptera; family Tephritidae; genus Philophylla; species Philophylla caesio. The sequence continues at coordinate 178,115,167 of OZ020604.1, read as the reverse complement.
TAACCGAAGATGGTGCAACAGGCCCATAGTCTTGTTTCCCACAGCTATAAACTTCTAATTGCCACCTTCTGGAATATCATTGTATTACATTTACCAGTTGTTTGTATGGAATTTATCGCTAACTAGATAAATGTTCTAAATTCACACCATACGATTTAATACGGAAACAGTGAATTCTCCGGCAGGATTGCGTTTCATAACTTAGAAGTAAAATCTCTTTAGGTTCATTTATATGATAGTCCTAATTAGTATCTTTGTACCTAAGCTAAAATAATGGAGGCTTATAAGTAGTCTCTATTGTCGATTTCATACTTTGAAACAACTTTGTGAGATCAATAATGTTTATTAAGCTGAGAAAGAAGTAACTATCAGCATACATATAGTAAATATATTAGGTGATGTATGTTCTCTTTTTTGCCTTCTCCTCACGACAGCTTTTATAGCCAACCTTTTAGGGATCCCTTAGATTGGCTGTATCCTCCTTTCGTATTGAGAAAAGAAGTCATTCGTTAATAAATTTTAAATGGTCAGAGAATTCAAACATGCCACTTTCGTATTACAAAATTCCGCAATATTTAAATGCAGTGCAATTTTTTTTTGGATACACGGATAAAAGTCAACCCCAAGCGGATTGAATTAAATAATGGAGAGCTGAAGATATAAATTACCTACTTAAAATACATTCGAATATTAGCTACATTCTCTTTTATTTTTTTATTCGGGAAATTCCCGCACGAAGGTTTACATATTAACTAAAAATAGAAAAATTTCGTACTAATAGCGAAAATCGATTAAAACCGAACCCATTAAAACCATTTTTAATGGACATACTATTTCATAGATTTTAATATATATACATATGTATGTACATATATGACAGTGGCGGAGCTAGAATTATGAAGAAAAAGGTAGGGGTTCAAGGAATTCTACGACACATTCAATTATACATATATGAAGAAAAAAAAGATTTTACCAAATGTGAATTTTTCGCGCGAAAATTGTAATATTTGTAATTAGTGCCGAAGGTCACACGAGTTCAAATAGACAATGACGAGAAATATAAATCGTACACGAGTGCAATTCCATCTATTGTTTCCTCAATGACACACCAATAATTCGCACTGATTTTCATACATACGAGTATTATCTAAGGAACACAATCGGAAAATAGCAACTTAATGGACTGACTTCATGTACAGAAGCACACTTCATTCGCGTCACAGAGGTTATGAAACAAGTTAGTTGATTCGAAAAGTGTTAAAAACCTTCGGAAACTGTATAATACAGCTGAGAGCACTCAGTTTCACATTTACAAATTTCCCTGTGGATTCGGTTGGAAATCACATGTTCGGTGCTCCAAATTTCACATTCACATACATTTTTGTGAATTGAATTCGAATGCTTGGTTGTATGTGAAGTGAAAAGTAAATGACAAAAAGTGTGGGAATGTGTAATTATTTTCGATTGGAATAATTTTTAAATATTCTTTGATGTTTGTAGAAGCCATTTATGACATTTCTGTATTAGTTATTCATTGAAATATGCGTATTTTTAATTGTTTTGCTGTTGACTCCTCAAAAAAGCATACTTAGCTGAATCCGAAAGGGAAATGTCAACAACAGCTGTTTGTGAATTGCCACAACGATAACCGATATGTGTGACAGGGATGACTATATATGAGAATAAATTTGTGAAATTGGAAGCACACTAATTAACTTTTACAGGAAATTTTTAAAATCACATTGGGGCATTGAAATGTGAAACTGGGAGCACGGTCTTTTCGCAAAAACGACCACTCCATTGTATATTTCGGCTATGTTCGATGGGCAGGCATGAAGAGAAGAAGTTAAACCGAAAGCAAGCCAATATTTTCAAACACGAAAGATTGATAATTTCTTTACCAACCATTTTTATAAAAAACTTGCGGATGCGCCTGATCTAATGAAAATTAGAATGATTGTTTTCTTTTTTTTTCTAATTATTATTTTTTTTAAGAAGAACCATTAAAATAAATCAAAATTTCCTTAATGTGAAAATTAATTATACACAAATATTTCGTAAACTGATATATTATTTAACAACAATTTATCCTAAATATATAATTTTTAAAATCATGTACTTCTTTTTTAAAATGTCTTCATGTTATGCATGAAATATAAGTCCAAAAAGCCAATAGCACTATTGAATGACAGCTTGGTCGATGTTAATCAATATAATTAAAAAATTATTTTATTAAAAGCAAACCACAAGACAAAAAATAACCTCTCGCACACCCTCCCCCGCTTGAACCGCCGCTGGTACACGTTCATTTATATTTGTAAATATAATTAAGCGCCTTTGGCTCTTGACCGGAACACATACATTCACGCTTCGATACCAAAATTAATACAAATTGTATGCGTGCGCGAAAGGAATATCAACTCTGTCTATTCTTTGTTAGATTAATTCAAATAACCGTTACAAACAGCGCAATAATAAGAATTGATTATGCGGAAATCGAAACGCCCGATATACAAGTATACTCGTATACATATGAATGCCATGGCCGAAAGGAAAAGAGCAAAAAAAAAACAACTTAGAGAAGGCAAACCACTAACTAGTCTTAGATCAGTTCGTATTTGACAGAAGTTTCGAAAAAATGCAACAGTGGCCTTAATCTTGAATTTTAAAATATAATATTGTCTTTTGCAACGCCTTTCGCAGCATCTCATCGCACGAAAAATCTGCTGAACATTGAACTCTAAAAAATGTTGCTCTGAGTTTGATATGCATTTATAAAAGTATCAAGTAAGATGAAACTAATCAAAAAGAAATAAATGAAAAAAAAAATAAACACAAAACAATAAAAATAAACAATAATCTTATGCAATGAATTCACAAAAGCGAATCGGCTTAGAAATCGATTTCAAAAGGTAAACACTGATGAGTAATAAAATATATTAATTTATTCATCGCTAGTCTGATCGAAAAAAAAAATTATACCGTTGATTTAATGAATGAGTTATCAGCGTGCTGCTGGTTAAGCGGCGTGAATTTTTAAAGTACGTTACTTCTTAGATACATACATATGTACATACTTACATAATAAAATTGTGTATCGATTTTGTTGTTCTACGTGTTCGCAAAAATTGCGCCAAGGAAATTGATTATATCACTTCCTAAAGCCATTATTAATTGCCTGCATTTACCACTATTCAAGGTTGAATTTTGAGGAAGACAACTTTTTGGTTTTCGTTTAACCAAGAACACTTGCTGCTGGCTTGAAGGCATAAATTCAATACAATAAATACTATAATCAGTTCCGGGTTAATTAAATATTAAGCGGCCTTACAAATTTACTGATTAGACGAAAATATTTAAATATATATGTACATACATACATTCATACATGTGTATGTATAGATTAATTTGAACATATTTCTACTAAATAGTTGTTGTGTTCTTAAGCGCAACTTCTGATGAAAAACTTACCAACAAATATAAATAAATGTTTTAGCATCATTTTTAATTAAGTGTAACTTCTCAAGCAGTAAATGAGTGTATACATTTATTAGTATGTTTGTATGTGTGTTAGTGTGTACTTATGTTAAATATGTGACTTGAAGAATTCCATAAAATAATAACTTCTTCAACAGCTTATTGAATTAAAAAAATTATCGCAAACACAATTTATATATAATTTAGCACTTCTGCAAATTCAGAAATTTATTTTAAATTAAAATGCAGTTAATTCTCTAACAAAAACTTTATAAACTCAAATTTCAAAGTCAATAAAAAAAATTTTAATTATTTATAAACTCAAATAAATTTTTTTTTAATTTCTTAAAAAAATTTTATTACAATATTGAACTTTTTAAAACAAATTTTTTCTTCTAAATATTAACTTGACAAACTTGGTCAATATTTTTTTTTTTATTATTAATTGCCATTATTTTTCAATGGAAATAAAGTTAATTTTTTAACAAAAACCTTATAAAATTAAATTTCAAACTTTATACAAAAAATTCATCAAGATGCTGCACTTAAAAAAAATTTAATTTTCATATAATAAAGTGGAAGTTTTTAGTCGCTGCAAATTACTATAGATTTTAGAGAATTTTTTTGTCGACAGTGTTGGCTCAAACGGTATATGCAAGCACAATCGGCAAGAAATCTAAAAATTCTGCGGTAATTTTTAGCAACTGAACATTTTTTTTCTTATACTATCTACATAGAATTGAGTGAGCTAAAAAAAATCGAAATTTTTTTTTAGGACGAAATTTCAATGAAATTTTGTTAAATTAATAAAATTTGTTTTTAAATTGTTTTAGCTTGCGTTTATATAGGTTAGTATGGAAATTATTGTATTTTTATTAAAAAAAAAAATTAAAATAAATATAAAAAAAAATATGTGCAAATTTAGCGGACTGTTTACCAATTAAAGCAGCGTCTATGATCAGGACGAAGTCGAATTTTGTATACTCGGACCCAACGCCTGTTTTAGCGAATTATAGTACGAGTTCTGAACACTGAAGCCTAGAAATTTCATTATATTTTCTATAAGATATCAGGTGTAGTATGTGAACTTTTATTTAAAGAAACAAATTCTAGCATTTATCTTCTTTAAGTTAGTTTTCATTAGGCTATTATAAAATTTAAAAAATGTAAAACTTTTTGTATTTTGGGCAAAATCACCTAGGCGGTTATTGGGCCATTTAAGTAAGTATGTATTAAACTGCAGAAATCGAAACTTTGCACATACTCATACACTTTAGAAGCGCAATGGGTGAAACAAATTATTTCTCTAATTTGCTGGCAAAGCGGAAGTTTATTCGCCTATCATACATAATTCAAAACAAAATAAAAAATTCCATTCTTTACGAATTATGGTGTAACAATTTAATGCTGTCTATTAGCTTTTCATGAAACACCTTAAATACGGGTTTTTAGATTTCGATTAATTTCCTTAATCTATTTATAGAACTTCTTGTAAATTTGACATAATTTTTTTGTGTATTCTTTATCTCTTTACATTTTTTAACAGTTCCGCATTTACACATACTCGCATGTTGGTTTGCCAAACTTTTCTATGCATAATTCAATATTAATTCTTTACTTATTTTATTTGTTTTAACATATAAAAATAATTATGCATAGTTATTCATATGTATGTATATTGTGTGAAAGATGGTAGTCTAAAAGGAAGTCGCCAACAACACATGTGCACATACAGTTGTGTTTAATTTATTATAAAATATTTTTTTTTATTTACATACATTCATTTTTTTCAATTAAAATTTAGCTACACACGGATGCAATGCCTTTCCGATAACCGATAAAACTCTTCGTCTGCCATAGATCCCTTCGTTACTTAATTCTTACTCCAATCTCTGTCTACTTATTTAGTGATATTTTGAAGGTTAAAGTTGCCAAAACTCCCCAGCACAGCAGAACTGTATTTTTAAAGCCAGCTGCAGGTTCGACCGAATAATTTGCTAAGGGCCAGCTTTTCTGTGCTAATTTCAACTCAATTTAAACGTAGTTTAATTAAATTTTAAACTCTGGAAGATTTTAAGGTCGTTGTTGTTGTTCAATGAATAAATCCGTTTATTACTAATATTCGTTTGAATAAAAAACTACACATTGAGCTTAAATTTAATTTGAATAGCAACAGAGTTAAACTTGTACTGAAATAATGGCCCTTGGAAAGTAAGCGAAGGTCACAGTCGGGAGCAATTATTAAATTCTCATTCTATGTAGTAGTAGTTCTATTTTTCAATCTGTAAATTTTCCATTCGTTAGTTGTGTTTGTGCCGTGTCTAAGAAATTTTTTAAATCTTCAAAATTTATCAGTAACTTGGTTATAAATGTGAACAAAAAAAATGTATTGACGTTGGTCCTTTGTAAAAATATTAAAAAAAAAAATAATTCTTCACACATACGATGTATTTGTTTACCGCCCTATTCTCAGGTCTTTGTTAATTTTATTGACTTTTTTTAAGGTTTTTATTTTTTTTCGCTGGTCCAATTTGCTTGTTAGACAAAAACTAAAAAAAAAAATTCAGTTAATTTATGCAATTCAATCGCCAATACAAACTAATTAGTTATGAATGAATTGTGAACGTGATTTAGTACTCGGCAATACGTATGCATATATGTACATATATATATATGTATATATATATATATATGCACGTCTGTATATATTAATGCAAGCAGCTTTGTATAAATGTATCTCCATTTATGTTAGTCCATATGTACATATGTACGTACGTTCATGTGGCGTTTGCTTGTAACCATCTTTGGCATTTTACTACATCATTAACTCAGAAAACGTGATGCTGAGCGCGCGCGCATTTCAAACTCAATAGGCACGAAGCGATAATCAAAACAAAATCAAAAATTTTGGAATGTACGCTCATATTTAAATTTATTATATGCATTTTTTACGTCATACTTGAGTTAACAAAAAAGAAAAACGGTAACAAAGCGTACATAATCGATCCTTTTGTTTAAAAAGGTGAGGCAATTATTAATTGTTGAAAAATGTAACAATTACTGGTTTTATTTTAAAAGCTGTATTTTTGTAACGGTATTATTGAAAAATTCAAAAACTTTATTTCAGTATCTAATGGAGCAGTTTTGTATGAAGAAATTGGATTTTTACAAAATGTGCGTGTACCCGTCTACTAATGGGGAAAAACTGTATCCAAGCAATGACGTCATTAATATTAACCAAATTTTGCGGAAATATTGTTTTGGGTTAAGTGGGAGGAACATTTTCATATAACGTTATTTTCCGAAAATGCGCTATATTCGTTATTTTTGAAGTCAATTTACTCAAAACTTCTATTTGGAACGAAGTATGTATTAGCAAAGTTTAAAATTGTCATTGATTCCACTCCGGGAATAGCTCCGTGCTGTTTCAAGAGTATTACGCGACTAGTTTCGAACTGTTTCGAAATGGTAACGGGATTTTACCAAAAATGGTTTGGAAGTTATTCTGAGAATATCGTGAAATTGTTCCAAAATGAGCACGAACAACTCTTGAAACGATCCCGATATGGTTCTTTATAAGACCTAAAATGATCCGAAACTAGTTTCGGAAATTATTCTGTACAGGTTCCGCAATGATCCCAAACGAGTTTTGAAATATTTCTGATATAACCACCTAAAATAGGCCTGAACTAATTTTAAATGGCCCAGAATTAGTCTGGAACCCTTTCCGAAATATTCTTGAAGTAGTTCCGAAATAGTGTTGAACAGATCGCTAAACGGTCCCGAAGTATTACAGTAACAACCCCAAAATGATTCCGAAGTAAACCTGTAATGGCCCTGAAATACTCACGAGCAGATCCCAAAACTATCTCGAAATGTTTTCGAACTTGTGTCTAAATAGTGCTGAAACAGCTCAGAGCCATTCTATCAATTACTAGTGCGGCTGGGTTATCTCAAGCTTTACTCGTACTCGTACCATCATAATATACATATGTATGTATGTAGTTGCTGTTGCAGAATTGATTTACACAAAACACTATTTATACTAAACGAACATAATTAATAAAAAATAAAAATTAGTAAGCAAGCAAGAATGATTGATGATGATGAACATTGCGCACTGCTCAAGAGCACTATACGTTTCTCTTCGATCAGCTGATTGTGATGTTCTACATACAAATTTTTATGTAGGTACTATTACAAAATCATCGCACCGCTTTTAAATTAAGTAACCTGTCTTCAAAATGTTTGAAAGTGATTGAATAGTTCTCTAAGTTTTCTACAAAGCCCGAAACTTGGCTTTAAGTGATTTTTATTTGAGAATAAACTGTATTTTAATTGAAAAATAATTAAATAAACAGAATATCATTTCGAATTCGATGGCAAATGATTTCGCCCGCACCGTAGGTAAATTATCTTCTTTGATCAGTAATTTTCGAAGCACATGACTAAAAACCTGCTTTTTAATATATAACTTGTAACTTGGTTGAATAAATAAATTTAAATTTAAATATGAACTACTAATCTGCTTGTAAAATTATGCAAAAAAAATTTTTTGGCGAATAGAATACGAGTTGCGAATAGCAGCAAAAGAACTTGTTCTGAATTTGCTAATTTTAGTTTTTTGTAGTTTTGTTTACATATTGTTTGTGTAAAATGAAAAGAAACCATTGTGCGATTAATTGGTTATTTACAAAGTCAATTTCAAGGCTATAGTTATAATTATATCGATTTCAGCAACAAAAAAAAAACGTGTTGCCTTCTTAAGACTATTTCGTATAAAAATTGAAGAAAAGCAACAACATAGTCGCGGTCCATGCCGCGTCGTCCAAATTAATTTTGCAATACTTAAAATTCAGGTCGAATACATATCTTATTATTAAAAAAAAAAAATACTTTAAGCATTTATGAATAATTATACATATATGAACATTAGGGTGGCATTTAATTAGCCCCTACGCCGATGCAGCTATAATCGAAGATATCACATAGGTTGCCCTATGAAAATTCAAAAAATTTAAATAAGGTATCTCATATATAAAATCGATACTAGTTGGCGAATATATGTATGAACAAATAATTTTTGTAAAACTATTGTAACAATAATGAAATTTTATTTAGTTTGATATGTGTAGTTTTAAATTTCTGTGTCTCCATAGAGTAATCTGTACTTTGGCCTCGTGCTATCGGCACCAAAATTTTTATGTTATATCTTCGATTTTCAGTAATATGTAAATAGAAAAGTTAGCCTTCAGTTTTGTGCGACACGCCTTTAATGTCTTCAAAGTGGAGCAAAATAAATATTCAGGTGATTCCGTTAATCCTGGCATAACCGATTAGGGCATTTATACTGAAAAAATCGCTCGTTTGACTTTAAGGACCACCCTAATGAACATACATACATGTATGACTCCAGCAACATGTGCAAAAATCTAAGATCAATTTGTCGCAAGCATTTTTCGCACAAAGAACAAAAATCGAAAAGAAAACTTGTCTTCGGCACAACATTTTTTTACTCATTGAAATTGCTCCACCTGCAGATTGTTGCACTTGAACGCCAACGGCTTTGGCTTTGCCTTGTTATGTGGCAATTGTTGGTTGAATTGTTGGCAATGACACGACAAGAATTTTTTTTTGGGGAGAATCTAATCGCTGCTAATACCGGCTTCAAGGTCGGCCAGAATTGATGGAGCGCTCAACTGAAATGCTAAAGTTTACGTGGAATGGCTATTGGCAAAATGTTCTTTCTGCAAAACGTGCAAATGCATAAATACATACGTACATACAATTATATTTATAAATACCTACACACACAAACAAATAATGGCATAAAATAAATATTCACATTGCTAGCTAACATACTTTTCAAGGATTGGCAAGAGCGCACTATTTTTTGTTTAATGTTTTTTGATATTAACGTATTTTTATTGTTAAGTGCATGGTTTTTTGGTTTACTTGAAAATCTTATTTAAATCGCATTCTAGTTTGGATTAGAGTTTCAAGTAACTGCACCTGGTTGCCATTTGACGTCACTCTTTATACCATACAATTTATTTTCATTAGGGGTATTCGGGAACTTTTGGATTCGTAGTAATATTTACAGTTTTTGCAACGAATTCGGATTTACACAAGTAAATCGCGAACACACTCTGTTGGAATATCTGTCTTCGTGTCATTGTTTAATTTCCCGAACGGCTGTGTGTGCCACCAACAAATAAAAAATAAAAAAATTGGGTAATATGCCGCGAAAAGGCGAAAAAACGAAAATATTAGATTTTATTACGAATAATTGTGAAATTGAAATTGCTTAGATAAACGATAAACTTTAATGCATACAAATAAAAATATCTTTTTATTCGACTATCGTAGATATTTGTATTAAGATTCGACGATACATCTTTTTTGTTGTGATCGGCTGTGAGAAATTTCCAAAAGAAAAATCACATTTACAGCAGGTTACATCCATTGTATTTGCTTGCACTGTTGTATTTGAAGTGGAGCGTTTATTTTATTGTTGGATTTTTAGTACATTTACTATAAAAACCACAGAAACCACGAATACAAAATACAATGGCAAATACAACAAATTCCGAATACCTCTATTGTTTGCTTTAATACTGCTATTATGGGTTTCATTCTCTTGCTTTGTCTGCGATTTTAAAAATAATGCAAAAATATATATATATAAATATACACACACATATTAAATACATTAAATAAATGTTAGCTTTGACATTGAGTTTCGACTAGATATGAACACTTTATACAAACTTATTCAAATCAACTAATGATAATGAGCCTTTCGACAGATTTGTAGGTAATCGTTAATGTCTATTTAGAATGTTTTGTGGCGCAAAGTGATTGTGTAGAAATATACAAAATTTATGTAGCTGTTGTGTGATTGGATTTCGCGGTTAAGATTTCTACAATGAACGTTTCTAGAATATAAATACGAAACTATGCACAGAGTGAGCACAAAAAATTGGATAAAGGTTAGGTAAATAAATATTTGTATGATTATTTGCTTAACTAAAATTCTGGGATTTTTATATTTTTGTTGCAAATTATGCTTCGCTTCGATAAAAAATTATGCAAAAATTTTGCCATATGCCATTTTTTTTTGGAAGTCCACCTTAACTAATTGGTAAGCGATTTTAATTTTAAGACACGTTTTAAACAATATTAGCATTCGCGTCTTACTGAGCTTCGCAAAATTTAAATTAAATTCTTTAAAATCAGCATAAAATGAATAATAATAAATATTGTATTTTTTTTAACTAAAACGTATTTTAGTATCAATATTTGATTGGGAAAAATTTAAAAAGTTAAAGATGTAATTTCGGTGATCACCAAATCTCCTCATCAGCGGGATTCAAACCCTATTACTACATTTTTCTTAATATTTATTAATTAATATTTAATGCATTTAACTTGAATCCATAATGAAAACCATATAAATGAAAGATTAAATTCTTGTTTATATGTAGTTTCACGATTTCCACAAACATTACCGTGTATTTTTAAGATTTTTTTACCCGAAGGTGTTGGTAATTTTCTTCCATAAAATAATATATTTTTAAAAACGCAAGTTCATTTTAACAAATTATTGAAGTCTGTATGTTAATGTATATGCACACTAACATTAAAGACTATCATTTTTATTTAGGGTAAACAAAAAATTTATTACTCCTAATTTTCTCTGTTTTGAAGGCGGTTAAAAACAAATTTTCTCTAAGCCTTATATGAAAGAAGTTTGTTCATATATGGGGACTTAAGATTTTTTACATCTACCCTTTTAAAGTGCAAGTTTGTTTCTTAAGTCTTTAGATTGTGTGCTTGTATGAAAGAATTAAAAAGTTAACATAATACAAGACATACATGATTCTAAAGAACATTTGACTATTCTTAAGTCCAATAATTTTTTAAAATCAAATTGATGCTTTCTTAAATAGAATTAAAATTGTCTAAAATCAAAGTTATGCTTGGAAAGTGCTGGTAAAGAAGGTGTAATTTTCAAAACGAAAAATAAATGGAAGAATAATAAGTTGAGTTTCTGAGAGAACTGATAATTAGCTAGGTTAGAGCAAGTTAGTTGGACTTAAAAGAAATATATACACTTTAGATATAAATTTGTGAGCGAATAATTTGAGTGAACTGTTCAAGCTTTTTTTCTCTTTACTTTTATGAAATATGAAAGAAAATGCAGTTATTAGTCGATTTATTTTTTCTGCGAATTTTTATTGGTGCTATGAACTGCACAAGATTTTTACAATAGTTACACATTTTGGCATGTATTTTTTTTTTTAATTTGTTACCTCTCAATCTCTTACAACTAAGACAGAGAATTGCGAAAGTAAATTCATGTCAAAAGAAATTTCTATGGGTTTTACATTCAAAACGAAAATCAGCGGGCATGTGAACATAAATATTTCTATATGCGAGTCAGAGAGTATGCAAAAAAACAAACTAAAACAACATAATTACGTTACGAGTAATGCCAAAAATTTTTTTATGTATGTATGTATGTAAACAAACAATGAAATTGCGTTTATAATTAATGTCTGTGAATCGCAAGTGCTCGCACTCAAAATAGAGAGAATTCCTCGTTCGAGCAAAGTTTCGGCGAAAGTGTCTGCATCAACATTGTTTTTGTACAAAAAAAATTTCATGTAATCAAATTGTAATTTTTTTTTAATGTACTTTGTGCCATTTTTTACGTAATTTCAAAATACTTTGTCATTAGATCTCTCACTATTCGTTTCATACCAAGTGCTGTATGAAGTAGCCGTGAAATTTTTGAGGTGTTGCCTTTAATTTGATGCAAGCCTGCCCATTATTGCACATACATACTTATATACATACATACATACGAGTATGTGTGTATGTACATATGTATGAATTTCAAAAGAAAAAATGTACATACGAGTATATCAATAAGTAGTAAATTAAGTTGAGGACAATGGTAAAATTACAAAAGTAGTTGTAGCGTCGGTTGCGCGCCTCAAATTTAGTAACGGTAATAATTACAACAAAAATGTCAAGATTAAAAGCGAACATCTTTGACTTGATTTCAATGGCAAACGCACCTGGGTAACTGGGTGAATTGAGATACACTGACAGGTGGTCAAAAAGTGTACGATGACAATGGAAGTAGAAAATAAGATTTGGAAAATTTCCCACACATGAAGGTCCAAGTATGTGCATACATATGTATGTATGTTTATATGTACATATCTTTTTATACATAAATGAATAAGTGTATCTTAAATGAGTAACACATTAGTTACTTAGGTACATACTAGGGTGTTCGATTATTCGACCATTTTAGTTATACCGGTTTTTGAATTATTCGAAATGTGAAAAAACCGGTATCAGTATCAGTCTCTAATTGACAAAAGTCACAATTTTATACCAGTTGGCATTAATTGGTCTCAAAATAACGCTCCTAGTTCCAAAATAAAGTCTTTCAATTATGACCAGGTGACAAGCAGGTCACAAAAATTAAGGCAAACATAAAAAATAAAAACTTAAAAGCGAGGAACGTTAACAATTTTCAACTCATACATTGTCTCAAGTTTTAAAACTTCAGATTATACCAAATTACTAAATTCCACATTGAGCACATTCAGCGAGCTAGAAGGATTTATTGTTAATAAAGCGTTGTACAATTATTCAAGGTTTGCCCCCTCCTCATATAAAATGTTCTAAAATACATTTGCTGCTTTTTTTTTTGCAAATTATTTGAATTTATTGAAAATTTAATAGTTTTATCTAATTGATAGGCACTTTGTGGATGCTGTTTTAATAAAAAACATAACGGATATAACATTAGTCGATGTGCTGTTGTATTTCTACCAGAAGCTATATCTTCAAATATACGAAAAACCCCGATTAATTCGATATTCGAAAAATCAAGATTTGAAAAAAAACCGTACAATAATTAATGAAAAAAACCGAGTCAATCACCCTAGTAAGATACAAACATATTCAATCTTGTCTAATTTCAAAGTACAAAATATTGCTTTTATATTTTTGTTTGTAGCTTTTAGCGAATAGCCAAAGTACAAGAAGCAGCCAACTTTTACACCACAAAAACTGTAAATAACGTTGACTTTTGGTAATTATTGTATCGTTTTTATGAAAATGTGTACATACATATTTACTTACACTTCTGGAGATCCATACTGTGACAAATGTAGAAAACAAGCTGATCATTTCATATTATATGTATGTACATACATGTGTGGGTATTTTGAGTTCTATAATTTTGTTATACTTAGTGCGATTAGGTCACTGACTCATAAGTAATGTCAATTAAATTAACGAGAACGTTAACGACAGTCAAATGTTTGTTTCATGTTTAAGATATTAAATTTTTTGGACTATGCACTCGTAGTTTAGTCGTAGTTCGATTGGACTCATTAAAAAACTTCAAACAAATACATTTAATATAAAGCAATTATTTTTTCCCTTTTTTAGATTTTAATTCCGCTGGCCGCTGTGCCGATATGCCGCTAAGTTCGAGGTGCGAATCTCAGCCAGGGCAAGTGAAATCTTAAGAATAGAAAAAGTTGTTTTTCTAATAGCGGTCACCCCTCGGCAGGTAATGGCAAACCTTTAAGGGTATTTTTGCAATGAAAACGCTTCTCATAAAAAATACCTCTGCCGTGCGGAGTCGGCACAAAACTGTAGGTCTCCCCATTTGGGGCCCAACCCGAAGACGCACACAATAAATATTAGGAGAAGCGACAAATTAATAAAAAAAAATTTAAATTGCCTTGGAAAGTGAATTTTTTTTGCTGCTAATTTAACAATTTTCGTTTCGCTGTGGTGGCGATGTAAAATTTCTCTTTTGGATTCGGTAGTGTAAATATGCTCTATGCATCTCCAAAAAAACATTCAAAAACACTTTTTTAGTTAAGTGAGAAATGTAATTAGTAGCACTTATAAATATCTGCGAAAGTTTTAAAATCTATACTTTTTAGCATTTACTTTTCATTTCACGGAAAACAAAGCATTGGAATTCAACTCACAAAAATGTATGTGAATGTGAAAATGGGAGCTTCAAATAACATACATACCAGAAAATTGTTGAATGTAAAAATGGCCCTACAAGACAGCAGAGTATGAAATAAGTGCTCAAATAATAATTTTTTATAATTTCAAAAGTGCTTATTAAAGTACTCACTTTTGTTCCGGGCGTTGGAAAAAACTTAGTAGTTTGCCCTTGTCGTTGTAATTTTATATCTTTTTCCTACCTACACAAATTTCATGTAGGTGAAAAATATATCTAATCTGCTCTAACATACATATGAGGCAATGAATAAATTTTTTGTTTATAATGTAATTAGCGCAGGCACTAATAATGAAACTCCTAATTTCTGTCAATATAAAGTCCTCAGCACTAATAAACAAACTCCTCATTTTTCTAATCAATGTATTATCTTATAAATTTTTATTAAGAACAACTATTAAATTAAAATTATAAAAACAGTTGAATAAACTATTAAAAAAAAATAATAATCAAATCGGTAAAAGAATGGCGATGTTCGAGCATCAATCACTGCTGCAACACTGCAAATAAAAGTCGTCGTTAACACTAAAGAAAATGCATAAGCATAATAAAAAATTTTGAAATAAATTTTTGCTGAAATGCCGATTTATTCATAGGCTATTTAAATAAAAAAATTTCTTATATGTTTCTATCTTTCTCCTTCTAACACATACGATTCTTATTGGATTGCGGCATTACCGCTCTAACATATGACAATTTTTCGACACTTCGAAAAACAAATTTGTAAATGTGTGTGTATGAAATGGGTAAAAGTTGTGCAACATTTTTAAATTTCAGGGGAAACTGCTTAGACTTGACTTAGGAGGATATGTGGGAATCGGGGGAATGGGATGCAAAAGAATGAGATGGAAAACAATAGAAAGAGTAGAGTTGACAACTTTTTTTTTGTAAATTTATATATTTTTCGAATATATTTTTTCATACCGTACAAATATGTGCAATTTTGAATAGACAAGACTGTGTGCATTAATTAAGGTGCAATCTAAGATAGCGGTACAATCACAAATAGACTTTCTATTGATGCAAAAATAGTATACAACTTAGCTTAAAATATAGTTTATAATTTTAAGTAGCTGTTTTTTTTTAGATTTTATACGAACAATCTGATATTTTCCGTTGTTTCGGGCCGGAAATGTGCAATCAATCATTAGCTACTAAGTGCAATAAAACAAAATATGTACAATAATCCATAACTCGTACGGAGTTAACAAATGTACTAATCATGTATTTAAAAAAAATCATGTTAGTTGTATTAAGTATTAGAGAAAGTTTAACGCTACATAATGCATACGCAGCTATGAATTCCAAATAGTTAAGTAAAACTCTGTCGAGAATAGCAAGCTTTGGCTGGGCAGTTTAGTTGAAATAATTTCACATATGTATACATAACATATGTAGTTATATATGTATGTACATAGTTTTACATATTAACAAGGACATATGCATTAATGATCGTAAGCTCCAAAAACCTGCCGTATGTCCTCGTAGAGCACTAAGCAAATAATGATAATCCAATACGAGCAGTTTGATATTTTGTAAATTATTTCGCAATCTAAACAGATGAATTGATAAAATAACATTAAAAAAAAATACCGCAAATATATTTTGCAGGTTTCTATAATATATCACTTTGGAAATAATATACTCATGTACCAGATGTTTTCCTCTAGCTATCGTTTTATCTCAAACAACTTTTTTTTAACTTCAATTTCAGACATTCTGAGTGTATTTATTTTAATTGCGGCAGGGGGAAGACACTTCTTTCATTAAATAATCTAGCAAAATCAAAAAATGGAATAATCAATGTATTTCTGTCATGAAAAAACTTCTCATAAAAGACATCTGTGATTCGGAGCCGCTATAAAATTGAAGGTCGCTCCATTTGTGTTATAATATTCCTTCAGTTCTTGCGCAATTTTAAAAATTTATAAAAAAACGAGAAAATATTTGAAAACTACTCTTTTAAAGGTGATTATTTCTTAAAAAGTTCTTTCAAATTTCTTACCACTAGTGATATTTCTAAACACTTCTCTGATAAATAAAGTGAGTTGACTCAGAAAATATTACGGTTTCTACTTCTCTAGTCAGTCTAATGTATACGTTTTCCAATTCAATGCAATGTGTTTTTAAAAAAATACTCGAACATCTTCTTTATTGTTCTACAACAGTAATATTCTCCTTAACTTTAATTAAACCTACTTTATATCTGTTATGATAACTGTTAAGTTCTTTTTGTGTGATCAAAAATAAATTCTTTTTTTTAATTTTATGTGTGATATTAATAAATTCCGCACATTATATCTATTATTCAAACATTATCGTTTCTAGAAAAGTGTGTAAAAATGTTTGAGTGCGAGAGTCGTGATAGTTTAAACGTCATCATAATAAGTTTCGGAAATATTTTTTTAGTATATCGGAACGAATGAGCAAGTTTCTGCACACCCATCACATAAAATTCTTTTGTCTTAATTTCTATCAGGATTTAGATTAGAGCATAAGTATGTATATGTTCAATAGCGATCTTAAAAATCATAGACGATCTTGGAATTTCTTTTGACAAATAGAATTCTTCCAATAAATAGTTGGGGTTCGCCTAAACTAAAACTATTAACGGAAATTCGGTGTTTCAAGGTTCATATGTCTTCAAATAAATAAAGGCATACTATATAATTAAATTTTTTCTTTTTTGGCAATTCTTTTGACGGATTTTTTCAATGCAAAAATCGGATTGTCTCTGAAAATTTGTTCCAAAGTTAATCATTACGAGTATTATTGATGTTTATGCTACCAATGACATTGTTTGTCAAATATGTAAGACAGTGAAGAAATCATTATGGGAACACTCCTGTTATATTCGTTATAATTAGATTTAATTTTCTTCGATCTTATTAAATTCGGAAAAGCCAATATACATATGTACATATAAAGCAGAGAGGTTTTACAAAATAGATATAAGTTATGATCTGCATATATTTCGATTTCGAAATCCTCTTCGAAGATTTTTAATTAAAAATGGGTTTAAAATGTAAACTCGATTTATATTATTCTTGAAGTACAAGTACAAATTGGAGTAGCCTACATTTTTAACAATGAACATGTAAAAAATTCTCATTTACGTTGTACGAGTATCATAAATTCAAGGGATAAATAAACCTTAGCACTTTCGATTACATTCGATTTCGTTTACTCAACCGTTGCGTATTTCAGCAGCAATATAATATTTATTGTCTGCAAATATTTACAGATTTGTGTACCAAAGAGTATGAGTAAGATAAGTTGGAGTGAATGTTAATAAGTATTATACATGAGTACATATGTATGTATGTATGTATGTGCATATGTCTATATGTCTGTACATTCGAGTAATTGGTAAGCCAACGTATCACTCTTTAAATAAATACATTGTATAGTATAGCTGTATTGGCGTTGTTTAAAAAAAAATGTAATGAACTCGTCGAGTGTAATAAATCATTGACGTAAAAAGATTTTTATTGCAAACCAATGCATTTCACAATAATTGAAATACTTGGTTTATATTTCAATAATTTAATAATATGTAAAAAAGTGTACTTCTAAAACCAGCAACAATCTTTTTACCCTTCATAAAACTTTTATTTTTTATTTTTATTTACAGAATTATTTAATCGTGTAACAGGAACAATAAAATTGTGGGGAAACCGCATTGGGTTGAATAAAGCTTGGCAAGGACCCAGCCCATATGTGATGTTATTCGATCCCGAAACGGTTGAGGTAAGAAAAAATTAAAAAGAAAAAGTTGTATATGTTTGGGTTGATTCTAATTCAGTGAGTGGTTTTTATTCTAAAAGGTGGTCTATAAAAAATTAACCAAAGTGAATTAGCTGCTATTGTTTTTTTTTTTTAAATAAACATTTCCATTAGTTATTTATGGAAGTCGATTTGATTTACATATATGGCTGCCTCAGCTAGCTTCGCACTAGTTTTCTAAGTATCTATGACCGCAGTCTGGTTCTATCTCACAAATGTTTTGCTCTAAATTCACTATACAAGTTTGAATCGTAAGTCGATTATTCGGTTCATCACGGCACTTCACAAAAAAAAATCTAGCGGCGTCAAATCGCAGTTCCGCTGAAACTAAATATGCTCTAAGTCCATACCTTTAAATTAAACTAGTTTATTAGTTCATTTGTTAAAGTGAACTTAACTTTTCTGTGGCAACAATTCACTTCATTAATTATTAAAATGTGAAGTTAATTATTATTAAATGAAAAACTATGTGCATGAAACCTAAAGATTAAAGGTTAAAGATTATTATGAAACCTTTATTTTTTGTTGTTCTGTAAGTTAGTTCCAACTATGGAACTATTCCAATAAAGTGAACTATAGTGCAATAAAATAAAAGAACTAAAAATCTCTTAAGATTTACATAGATCATTGAGTTGAGCAAACTATGGGTGAACCAATCTTTAAAGTGAATTAAATCTACTTACATTTTATTTACTTTTTCTAAATGTATGCTCTCTGTTGTTAATTGCCATTTGTGAAGTATGGAGATAATGCTATGAAATACTAACATATTCGTTATATAGCGCTATTTTGAATGATGCCTTGTAAAGGCGTGATGAGTTGAAAGCACTTTTGAAAAGACTTAATTAGAATGTTATCAAAATTTTAATCAAATATATCATTATAAGTATTTTTTAACTAAAATTAATCTAATATTAGCCGAAGGCCCTGGCAGCCAGTGCTCCTTTTTTCGTGTAAAAATAATTATATTATTGTTCCACGTTTGTTAATAAATAATAAATAAAAATCTTTTATTAACTCATTATTTACACTCTAATGTTGACAATTTGTTAGTCATTTAAATATTACTCTGATTTTAATTGTGCATAATTTCGTTTTTCTTTGCTTTACATTTTATCGCATATAAAAAAATCTCCAGCATGCATTTGTGAAAAAATGCGAAATAGCGGCAGTAACAAAAAATGATAATTTTTAGCCATTTGAAACTTGAACTTTATTATGAGCTACAAATCTAAATACACTAAAAACCTAACTGCTAGATTCTTTGTTTTTGTAAATTATCAAATATTCAAATTTGTGTGTATATTAAAAAGTGTATAATTTGAAAATATAATTTTTTCATATTTATAATAAAGCAAAGAAAAAAGCTTTTTATTTTTGATTAGAATACAAAAAGCTTGATAAAGGTTGAGTATTGAATATTTGTAAATGTTTGCTAATTAATAAAGAATACAGAATCGGGCAGTAAATATTTTTATTTTGATAATTTACCCCTTTAATAAAAGTTTATAGTATTTTTTTCGTTCATAAAAAGTTCACAATTTTAATTAAAAAGTAGTAAAGATATATTTTTGTATGTATCAAACATCACTATCACGCTTAACTACTCAATAAGAAAATGAGACATTTTAAAGGGGAGCAAAGTATTTTCGCAATTTAAAACCCACCATTTGAGATAACTTAGAGATTTGACGCTGTATAGATATTTTATTGAAATAAAATCGCAACTTAACGAAATTTTAAAGGCCTATTTATTCTGGTTAGGAGTCAGCTGCTGGTTAACTAATAACCATTTCATTTTGAACAAATCTATTTACACTTATTTTTTTGCTAATAATTATGTGTTTTTTAAACTATTAAGAGAAGAGAACAGTGTTACCATACAAAATGAAATTAATTCAATTAACTTATGACGAACTTTTACTTAGCTTGTATTATAAATCAGTACAAGTAATTTTGGGTTGAGTCTTTTTGAATTCAACAAGTTATAAAAACGTGTATTTTAGCATTAAGTTGAGAGTTCTTAAATGTTTTTTTTTTCGACAGCGTTAGAGTTAAACTAATTTGCATGACTTAAAGTTTCCTAAGTGAGTAAGTACACTTAACTTTTATGATCGATTTTTATTGATATCATAAAATAAATAATTTAATATACTCAAACTATGTCTACATCAACAATTACTAATAAAAATCTGATGAGCGTACGAACTCTCAAACAATTATTGCTTTAAGTAATTTACACAAAATCAAGTGCAAATTGTTATTATTTCTTTAGGGTCAACGGTTACTCAGTTAAATTTGCTCGTAAAAGTTTACAACTAATTTCAAAATATTTTACAAAACCATACGTAACATTTTTTAGCAATATGTGTACGTACATACTTACACACATGTATGTGAAAAAACTGTATTAATTGATGATTATAATTCCGTCCATAACAACGTGGGAACTCTTTTACGCTTGAGATGTAACATGCAATATCTAAAGCGTAAATGCGTTGCGGTAATTAAAATTTTACAACACTTTCTAATTGCAGCCAATCTTGAATAGTCAAAAGTTCATAGATAAAAGCCATGATTACGATTATTTGCGACCATGGTTGGGTACCGGATTGCTGACCAGCTTTGGCCGGAAATGGCACTCGAGAAGAAAGGTGAGTGTGTTTGCGAAAGTTTGCCTACAAATTCATTAACATATATGTATACATATCTATACATAATTTGATCATGGTATATACCTAATAGCAACATGCTTGTAGGTATCTCAAAAGTTCATGCTTTCCTCACTCATCATACACAAAAGCCAATTCAAGTAAAAAAATTCACTGAACACGAATTATTATTTTTTGTTTGTTTTACTTTCAAATATTTTGGCACACTCTCAAATAGATTTTGACCCCTGCCTTCCATTTCAAAATTTTGGATGATTTCATTGATGTGTTCAATGAGGAGAGCGCTGTTTTGGCACGCAAGCTGGAGTGCGAAGTGGGCGCAGAGACCTTCAACATATTTCCATATGTGACGCTTTGTACGCTGGATATTGTGTGCGGTAGGCGGATGGATGGTTCAATTAATTCAATGTTAATTTTTATTATTAATTTGTAATTTTTATCATTTCGAAAATTATTTAGAAACGGCTATGGGACGCAGCATTCATGCACAAAACAATAGCGATTCAGAGTACGTGAAGGCTGTTTATGGGTGAGTATTTTTTTTTTTTTTTTGTTCTCTTATGCATTTTTGTTATTCAGTGTATTTTCAATTAACATACACATGGGACCTTTTCGAAGCTAGAATACCAGTTATCCGAAGATGAAAGAATTTTTTTTTATAAGTAACTTAATTATAAGGTTGTAAATCTCTATATTCCAGCTTTAAAAGATTATTAAGTCATATTACAAAGAAGAATAGAAAAAGATTAGGTGAATTTCAAAATGCACTTTTTCATAAAATTCTGCCAGAAAATGTATTAACTTTGTTTTTAAACGTATTTATAAACTTTGTTTTTAATTTATAAAAAAAAATGTTTAATTAAAAAAAACGTTGTAACAAATTTCTCAAATTTTTGGAAAAGAGTTGTTTTTAAGTTTTTGTCACTAAAATTTTTTTTTTTAATTTCTAAAATTTTTGTAAAAAATTAGTTTTTATGTTTTTGTCGTTCTTGAAAATTATTTTGCCAAACTCAAGTCCTAAAATTAAATAAACTTCGATATTTGTTTATGAGTAAATTTAATTGTCGATATTTCGACCTCAATTTTGTCGATCAATAAAATTTTTAAATTTCAAAACAAATTTTCTAACAAATTGCAAAAATTTTTGGCAAAGATTTTTATAAAATAAATAAGTACAAACCCATTTTCTGGACAGTCTTCTTTCATTTGACGTTAACTTATGGGCTCAGTTATATGATTTTATAGATTTGTATTAATTTTTTAATTATAGGCCCTACAGAAACGTTGGGGTCATTATTTGGTAAAAAAAACTAAAAACATATATTTGCTACCCTTAGTTGTACTAGTGTAAGTTCGAATTTACTTGTAAAAGAATTTTTTTCCTTTCCTTTTAATATGTTTTAAATTTTTTTAACACATTGCAGCTTTTCTCGCTTGGATGCACAAATGAAACTTTAACACTTTTTCGTGCTTAGTTTTTATCTAGAGTTCAAAGTCATTGGCATGAGCTGCACACAAACATATGTAGAATTTTTCATAAATGGTGCAAATGCACAAATTCTACTGTTCAAATATATTTAGGGTAAATGATTTGTCTAGACTTTCATAAAATATTCTCGCTTCATTTTTGTCGAAGTGCTAATTTCTCAGCTTCAGTGGTAATTACAGTCTGCGAAAAAGTGTGCAAATTAAATTTTGTACAAGCGAACTGAAAGTATTTTATTTAAAGAACTCTTAAACCAGATTTATTTACGAGTTTACAAGAGTTTATTATAACTGAAAATAATAAACAATCCTACCTTTTTAATTGGACACTAAAACAAAAAACGTAATAAATTATATATGGCAGAATTTATGCACTTATGAGTGCGAAAAATTATCTCGCCATAATATCACGTAATTTTTGAAAGCATTAATGCACGACGACCACATGCTCATCTCTACTGCAGGTATAATCATTTCAACTTAAGCTATGATATTATTAAAAGTTATTTTATTAATTTAGTTAAGGTAATTATATTATGCCTCTTTAGAAGTACTTTGCTGGTATTCTGAAATGTTAAGTCTCAAAATTTGGGACTATACATAAATAAGAAATTATAATTTTGCTTCGCTTTTATGTTTTTTTCTTCTTTTTTTAATTTAATTTTAATTAGATTGTCATCTGATTACATTTTAGCAACTTTGCTTTTTGACTGGACACTTAGTTTTGAGACTAATGAATGCCAAATGCTCTTAAAATGGGACTTTTGTCTCTATTAGAGACTAAAGACTGCTCACTGAAATCGGCCCGTGCAATAAAAACTAATTATTGATTCTTTGAAAAAGTAATTAGCCAACCGGTGTTTGGTCAAGTAGAATAAGTATTTTGATTTGATACTAATGCAAATCATAAATTCCAACAATACCTTCACAGTACAAACTAGACTCTTCAAAGTTCTCAACTGTGTTTTCTATATTCCTAGTCAGTAACTTAAGTTTCGAATCTCAGCAGAATGCCATTGACGCATTTGAAAAAAGTAAGCAGTTCCATGCTGAAAATTATTGGACCTTATAAGTTTTTAACTGAAGTTTCACACTCAATGAGTAGAATAAAATTCAAACGCCAACAAATGAAAGCGAGAGAGAAATAATGAGTGTGCGTGGCATTCCAGTGCTAAAACCTCACATAGTGACTCTATGATATTACATTCTCACATTCTCAATGGTTAGAGGCGTCAACGCAAATCTCAAAAATGCTATAAAGTTCCGTCCGTATTTTCGAAAGTTTGTGATTTCAAATAGATAAACATACAGACTGAAATTTGTCCACTACACTTCCTACGTCACCGAGAGTATTTTCTAAAAATTTAAATGTACAGAAACGACGCTTCCACAGTTTTGTTATAATGTAGATTAAAAGATGAAGCACTTCGGGGCTTTCGAAGAACTTTACATATTGCTCTCTTTCACACTCCTAAGAGTTTGACTTTATGTACTTCATACTTAAGAATATTATATACACACCTATGTATGTTTTCGCGATGATAACCTTTAATACAAATTCTTACTGCCGCATCCACTCCTCCGCACACCCACATACGAGTACAATACAATTCAACTTAACCAATATGAAATTTCAGAATTGTGCGAAATTCAATTTGCCATTACCCCAAAATACAAAAATAGAAATACAACAATTATACTCGTATAAGTGTGGATGTATGAAAATGAAATGAAAGTGGCAATGTGCGTAACATT
Source organism: Philophylla caesio (assembly GCA_963971545.1). Taxonomy (NCBI): domain Eukaryota; kingdom Metazoa; phylum Arthropoda; class Insecta; order Diptera; family Tephritidae; genus Philophylla; species Philophylla caesio. Next base: position 178,090,918 of record OZ020604.1, on the reverse strand, counting down.
TGAGCCAAATGAGTTGTCACTGAACTGCACAGAAGTTTAATATCGAGAGCTGTCAACTCTGACAATGAAACAAGCTCACAATCGTTCGATAACATTTTTGTTGGGTGGGTGTGCGCTCATGTGAAAAATATGCGAGATTAAGATGTCACTTTGGCGGCAACACCAAACGAACTCAACTGGCAAATGAAGTTTTCCGCATTTAGGCATGATAACAGAGGTACACGCACGCACACAGAAAGAACAGCAAAAGCGCGCTAAATTTATAGAATAAAAAAAAAATCATATACTCAATTTTGATATGTCGAATTGTTGTGCAGTTAATTTCACTTATTTCTCACTCTCTTCCACCCCTTTTGCAGTATTGGTTCCATTGTGCAAAGTCGTCAGTCAAAATTGTGGCTACAATTCGATAGCATTTTCCGTTTCACCGAGGATTACAAACGCCATCAGAGCTATATCAAGACTTTGCACGGCTTCTCCAATCGTGTGATACGTGAACGCAAAGCTGAATTGGCGGAAAACATACTCAACAACAATGTGAACAACTTACCCGATGCTTATGATGATTTGGGCAAAAAAAAACGTCTCGCTTTCTTGGATCTACTCATCAGTGCCTCGAAAGATGGCACAGTGCTCTCAAATGAGGATATACGCGAGGAGGTCGACACATTCATGTTCGAAGGCCACGACACCACCTCGGCGGCTATATCATGGACATTATTCCTGCTCGGCTCATATCCCGAGTATCAGGAACGTGTGGTGGAAGAACTACAATCGATATTTGGCGATGATAAGGAGACGCCAGCGACTATGCAGAATTTAATGGATATGCGTTATTTGGAGTGTTGCATTAAGGATGCGCTCCGCTTGTTTCCCAGTGTGCCGATGATGGCGCGCTCCGTTGGCGAAGATGTGAAGATTGGTGAGTTCTTCTAATATGATTATGCATGAATCGTTTGAAAAATATTATTTACTACTAGGTGACTACTTGGTTCCCGCCGGCACCACAGCGATCATTGTGACCTACATGTTGCATCGTAATCCCAAAGTGTTTCCTAAGCCAGAACAATTCAATCCTGACAATTTCTTACCCGAGAATTGTGCCGGTCGCCATCCCTTCGCCTATATACCCTTCAGCGCTGGCCCACGCAACTGCATAGGCCAGAAATTCGCCATATTGGAGGAGAAAGCGGTTTTGTCGACGATATTGCGGAAATATAAAATCGAGTCGATCGATCGGCGTGAAGATCTCACTCTTCTTGGTGAATTGATCCTTAGGCCAAAGGATGGGCTGCACGTGAAAATAACCAAACGCGATTGAACAACAGGATTGAAGAAACCCTAGTGTGAGATTTGAGTTTTCAAAACAGCATAGCAATAAATATGATATTAGTAATTTGTAAATATAAGTAGGAGCTAGAATAAGTAACATTAAAGTAAATAGTTCAAGCTACAAACGAACCATTTAAAATTTAACATAAAATTTTTTATAGATTTTATATCCTCCGCACCAAATATAATATATATTTTTACCGTAGAACTAAGTTTAATACAACGGGTTAAGTATTTTGATATGTACATGTATACATTTTCAAATACGTATATACAACAGAGATTCTTGTATTTGTGAATACAGATATTTATAACTAAGCAAAATATATTTCTTATGAGAAATAATAATGATAATGCGTGCGAATTATAATTCGATATCGATACTGTAGTTCTACTTTTACTATAAGAATAACAACATTTAATGTTAAGTACATGACATGAAATTAAACGAGCATGCAATATCTTTTTATAAAATGCTTTTTACTAAAACTTTTTTGTATAACTTTGTGTTTGCAATACTGACATAAAATACAAGTAAGACAGGTATACACAAAAGTAATTGATGGTTTGCGAAAAACGATTATGGAATGTTAAGCCATTGTGTTGTAATAAGTGGCAATTTAAAGAAATATTCCTGCTGCGCGACAAATTCATTATAAGAAGTAATTATTTTGTTTACTTTCTTAGAAACAACAGAACGTTTCGCAAAATTTCAAGTGAATTTTTGGACTTAAAAAAGGAACAAAGCTATTCAGCCCTATCGCTGAGTCCGTCATAGAAAAATTAACGAACGCAGGCCTCCGCTACGAATATGAAAAATTTGTTGTCGCTGTTTCCGTGTGAACTCGAAGAAAGTGCTGTCAAATTCAAATGCTAAATTTTGAGGTTTCGACATCAGCTGGCAAAGAGTTTCTAGCAAAATAATTTTATTTCATAACTATTTTGGATTTATTAAACAAAATGAATTTCCTTGGGAGTGCGAGAATAATATTTTTCAATAAAGAACAGTGGCAAAATTTAGCAACAGTTAGAATGTAGCGGACAACTTTAAGGCATTACCTTTAATATTTTGGAATCTGATAGCACGCTGTATGTATGAAAAAGTTTGGGTTGTTTAAATAAATAAATAATTTTACTAGCTTAAATTATGATTGTGGTTGAGGTGCTAAAAGTGTTCCAAGACCGTCGTCAATGAAAAAGATCCCTAAACTGGCTTCGCTGCTAAGATTTTTGCGGAAGGTGGTTATCAGTACGGATTTGGAAAGGACTATGATATAATAATGGCCCAATGAACATTTTTTCAAGTTATGAAAGAAGTTTTGAATACATTACAGTCACGGTTAAGCTCTCTTTGGATTAAGCTGGAAATTAATTACAAGGAAAAACGAAATGCAAAATTGGACTTCTTTGCTAAATCCAGGTTTCCGGGTGTTATTTTGTCTCCAAATTCTCCCAGCAACAATTCTAGCAACCGAGTGTATTGCGGTAGCGTTGTTAAAATGTTTGACCTCAAATTGAAATAAACAAACAAGAAAATTGCTTTAATCAAAAACATTTTTTTTCAAATTTAATACTCGCATTTCACTATGTTTCTGTATTTTTATAAATTATTGTAATAAAGCTGATATTCCTTCTGAATATTATTTTTAAACTTTTCCCCGACAACCAAAACACGTCGTAACAAATTCGTCGAAATGGCGTTACGAATGAGCTCACTGAAGCCACTCCACGAATTTCTAATCTACAACGTAGCCATTCGAACTCAGTGATGCCTCTTTCGTAGAATCTATTTAAATCGTACTACGATGGTTTCAGCGATAGGGCTGGTTATGAGAGAAAAGAATACAAGTCCATTAATAACACTGTGTAACACTGAAAATGAACTTTGAAAGAGACCTAGCCTAGGCGTTAGGCCTTATAAAACTAAGAAAAACTGTATACTTGAAATTTGCGAAACACCCCCAAAATCTCATTTTAGGGCCAAAAAACTGTTTTTGAGGTCATTCGGTAGTCAATCATCAATATCTTTGCGAATTTTCATCCGATTCAAAAGTTGTTTATATATTTTGAAAGGTGAAAAATCACTATTTTAATGGCGTATAACTCATTAAAATCAAACGAGAACTGACGAAGCTACAGAGAAAAAAAATCGTAACTTAATAAAAAAAAATTAATTTTGAAACTTTGACTACGATTTTACGATAGTCTTAATTGAGAAAGGTACCTATGAAAGACAATATTATTAAAGTGAATTTAGTACTGCGTTGATTAAGCTATTTCAATCTAAAAACGGTTGGAAATTGACAGAGTTATTACTATTTAAATTATAATTATAGGAAAATTATTTTTTTTTTGAATCATACATACTTATATAACAGTTATATATAAAAGAGTTTTCATAATAATTATCAGCGATATTAACATTTTAAAGTCTTCAAAGATTTCTATAAGTGCTATTAAGCCCGACGTGTGTAGGAATATTTTGGGGTTAGATCGAGACTCGTTAAAGAATTTTACCGGTGCATTTTGGGATGAGTTCAAGACAAGTTGGGGTAGCAATGGACTTATAGATCAAGCCGAAAGCTCGGAACTGCCGATTTTTTATGGCTCCATTAACTCGGTTTGACTGTGAATCAAAATATTATTCAATGTGTATGGAAAATATCATAGAATGTTTAGAATAAACTTTTCCTTTTTGAAGTACGAGTATTGTTTATTGTGAGAAAAATGCTGGAATTATTTCTCAACTCACTGCGATATATCGCCACAGGGTTTGTTGAAAAATAACACCTTACTATGTGCTTATATCTTCTACTTAAAATGGAAATTGGTTATGATGTCGTTGTACTACATACATACATAGGTGCATATCACTAAAAAAATCAATTTCATTTTTTACCAAGACTTTGAGGCTTTATATGCCAACATTAATACTGGGTCATTTCATCTCAAATCGTTCAGGCAGTTAGGGTTAGTTTTTTTTTCAATAAATTTTAATTTTTATAGTTTTTACATCGAAATCCATGAGACGCGTATTTTTTCTTTTTCCTTGATTTTGAGTTCTTTTGTCGTGGGGAATTTTTGAAAAATTGTCTGAAAACTCGATTTTGCTCTATTGGTGCTTGTTAATTTTTTTTGTAAATTCGATAACTTTGCGAAAAAATTACCGATCTTTGAATTATTTTTTTCTATTTGTAGGTAAATGGTTTCTCTGAAGATAGAAATGGTGAAACATGATATATTTAAAAAAGAAAATTATATCGTCATTATAAAAAAAATCCAAAAAAGGTGTGACATAAAAAAATTTCGGATTGCATCATTTTTTTTCTTTCTTAATTTTTTTTTAAGTCATATATATGTATATACTAAATTATGTGGGAGCCTCTACTAGTCTAAATTAGTTAAATCATGTTTCACACTTTTTACATTTACCTACAAAAATTTCGTAAATCGGTAATTTTTTCGCAAAGTTATCGAATTTCTCAAAATATTAATATGCACGAATAGAGTAAAATCGAGTTTTCAGACAAAAAGAAAAAATACGTGTTTCATGAATTTCGATGTAGAAAGTAAAAAAAAAAATTTATTGAAAAAAGACTTAAGCCTAACTGCCTGGACGATTTGAGATGTAATGACCCTACACCAATAATTTTGTTTTAATGCACGCTTACATATATATATATATATATATATATGTCTGTATATTCATATACTTCATACCTCAACTCAAATCCATTTAATATTAGATCGACTTAACTTATTCTCAATATGCTTGAGCACGTGAACAAACCGTAAATAAAATTCATATAAAGTAGCATATTTATTTGACACCACTGTTGTAAGTGCAACTCCCTAAAAGTATGCAATGGTTTCCGTAACCTTTATGATCTTGTGATCTCCATGATCAGTGAGCATCAAAGCAAACATACATACATACATACATACAAGATACATTTGCCTAGCGAAGGGCAATACATACACACATTCACACATACTCATAAGCATAGAAGTTACATGAAAGAGAAAATGGCTCTGAGTGGTGGCGTACAGAATTGTGTTATTGTCTCAAAACCTTAACCTTAAAACATTTATTTGGGTTTCGGCTTTAAAAATAAAATTCTCTTGAAGCGTATTTAAGCGGATGTTTCATTTAAAAACGGGTTGCATTCATATTTTTTTATTCTTCTGTGTTAAAGTACAGTTTCCTAAGCTCGTATGCAAAAACGAAGTCTTGAAAATGTATATTTATATCAATAATTAAAAAATTATACTTATTTTTCTTAAACTATTTTTTCGATCGCGTTATATTTACATTTTTTTATTTATATAAGAAAGTGTTAAGTGACAAATAATTTTTTAAATATGAAGTTAAAAGCATATTCCGCAAAAAAGTTTGGTTATTTAAAACAAAATGCCCGAGATATTTGATTCTCGAACTTGCAAAGCTAGGATAGTGTTTGAGTGTGATTTAATATCCTCCAAATAGCTGGGTCGGTATCTACATATGTATGTGTAATGTTTACGGCCCTCTATTCCCATACCAACTACGAATCTCTTGAACATTATCTTGTCTAATTAGATCTTAACAATACCAATGACAAGTCAACATATAATTGGCATTACTTAGTTATACATAGTTGTGGCGATTGTGGTCGATTGGGTAGCGGTGCGTGCTATAACTCGATATGTTGTTGAGTTCGAGGTTCGAACCTCAGCCAGGGCAAGTAAAATCTAATTCATAGAAAATTATTTTTTCCAATATCGGTCACCCTTCGCACACCACAAATGGCAGGTGAAGCTCGGCAAGCACTGAGCTAAATAGTGTGAGCGCCAAATTAGTAGTAGTAGTAGTTATAGCCCCTAGGCCGATTTCGGCTGAACTTAATATAAGTATGTAGCTCGCTGGGGCTATTTCATCCATTCGAACGACATGGCCTAGCCAGCGGAGCCGTGATAAAGCTCGTACAGCTCATCGTTAAGGGTTTGGTTTTTGTCCGTCGAGAGTGGACTTTACTGCTCTTTTGCCTACTCAGTGCGAAGTTGCACTTGGTGGCAAGAGAGATTCTCCGTTGGATTTCAAGGCTGACGTTGTTATTGGTGTTAATGGTGTGGTTTCTAGGTAGACAAAGCTCTCTACTTTTTCAAATTTGGTACTGTCAACAGTGATGTGAGCGCCCAGCCGTGAATGTGCTGATTGTATATTTGATAATAGGAGATACTTTGTCTTGCCCTCGTTCACCCCCAGACCCATTCGCTTCGCTTCTCTATCCAATTTGGGGAAAGACTTGACTATACTTTGGATATCCAATTGCCATCAGTTGGCACGAGATAAGGAAAGCTGGCGTGCTTTCTTGACCTCGACCAAAATCGCTTAGACGGTTAATGCGTCAAATAAGTAAGTAAGTAATAATCCACTTGCCTGCCTTTTTTTTTTTTGTTGGAATCAGACACGAAACAACAAGCCGTCCATTGTACTGTTTTCATGTACCTTTTAATCTGTTTTAAATCTGCAGGATTTACGAATAAATCTTAGCAGATTTTGGGGTGTCAAAGAGCTCTGGTGTTCGTCTCTCAACACGTCGCGACCAAATGTATCAACCTAGTTCTTGCAAAGGCGGGGCAGAAGCACAGAAAGTGTTCTCGCCAGCTGCTCCCCTCTGTCGCTAACTGGCATCATTTGAACACACCAATGTATTCAAGTTCTTTAACGCTTGATCATTTAAAAGCGCACGCAATGGCGAATGCTTTCAGGAGCCGCTTGATTTTCATTCCCTGCACTAAGTCTACTTATGTCCTTGTAAAGCTCGTACAGCTCATCGCTGTTTCGTCTGCGGTATTCGACGTCGCAAAGACCTTTAAAGGCCTATAAATTTTTCGAAGAATCTTTCTCTTGAACACCACAAGAGCCTTCTCTTCCTTAATGCTGATGCGCCATACAATAGGGCATAGCTGTATTGTGGGGATATTAAATTCAGATCAATCGGACAGCTAATTTTTGTACGCCAACAACCACTTTGAAGTCGACAAAATGATCGGTACAGCGTTTGAAATCAAGTTTTTGTGGCAAATTTTGCCATAGGTATTTGGATACAAATGTCAATGGTGTTCCTCAAAAACCTCCCAATTTTTCGGTATGATCACATCGAGGATATTCATAGCAGGCAAACATCAATCAAAGAAATAAACTGACGCGACCTGCAGGGCCCTAACTTTACATTTTGAAAATCTATTTTATTCAAATTTAAACGAATTTAAGTGTACGATCTAAAAATTCACCGACAAATATATGTTATTAACCTAACCCATGTATCTACTACGCTTGCATTTACATACATATTTGTAACTGGATACCTACATACATACATACAAACACAAAAAATTAAGTATCTAAGAAAATAGAACAACCATAAGGGTGCATTCGCTGCTATTACGAGTGATTTGGCGCCTACGCCTGTCGCAATGAGTACTCAGGCTCGACATTGTCAATAACAAAAACAACGACTATCAGCACAGCGATTGGTTTTAGTGGCGCCACTGCAATAATGGCGCCATTGCCATATCTTTCGTTAGAGGTTATATATTTTGCGAATCACAGGCGAGAACGCTAAATCGCAACTAGAAATGTATCTAAAAAATGCATACACACACCGACACACTTATAGAAATTATCGCATTGCAATACCAGTTTTGCCTACATTTATCGTCTACATGTACAAATATTTAAAATACGTACGCGCGAGTACAAACAAAAAAATTGTCATAAACGAATCGCAGCCAAGCAGATATCTAATCAATTAAAATGGTGGTCTGGCCTACAGTAAAAAGGATGAAAAAAAAAAAACTTTTTATAATGCAATAAAATCCCTGCAAACGCAAACTGGCTTAGATTTAAGCCTCTGGCAATGGTGCACTAAAAAAGTTTTACTAGCCACAGGAAGATTGCGGGGCACAAATGTTTCTATGAATGTTTGTATGTACATATGTATTTACTTATGGTATGATGAGAGCATCGTACATTATATTTATGTACGCGCTTAGATGTTTTGTGGATAGCAATGAGTTCGTAGCGGCGTCGATCTTGTGAATTGGCCATGGAGTGTATATCAATGCATTTAAAAGAAATATAATGAGTGTGAATTTCGTTTGAGAACAGACATAGTTTGGTAAACATGTACATACATTTAATCATCGATCGAATGTACGGTGGCTGGAGATTGACAAAACAACAAGCAGATAGCTATAGTTGTACGGCTGTACTGAATGCCGGGCATCGTGGGCAAAGTGAACATAGCGAAATGCGAGCAACTCCGACACATTCGGTATAAGTTCCTAATAGAGTCCGCCAGTACAAGAAATGTATTGAACGGGACACAAATTTGGTATTAAATATGTGACTGGTCGAAGACTTCGAGATCTTTTGTTCAGGTTTACGAGCGCGTAGGAGAAGCTTATGACCGCTGCTCTCGCCAAGTTGCCAAAACTTTGCTGTGCCGCTTTCATGCTAAGGTGACAACGGATGGGCGCATATCCACTTCGCCGTTTCAAGAAACATGACGGGGAGTAGCTCTAGATTCTAGCATCGAAGCATCCACAAGGCCGCTTAGGTGTCATCTGACGAAATAAGCAAATTGATCACATTGTGGTGGATCATAAGAGATACGCTTGAAGTGTGCTTGACGTTTATTTAAGACTCGGATCACTAACTTTGTTTTAACGAAGGTCCACATCTGCCTCAGCAGTGGACAGCGGGGAATTTTTGAATTCAACTCTCAATCGATTTAAAAGAAACAATTTCTCATTGCCCTTACAATGATGAGCCATGGGTTGCCATCTCCTAATCTCTCCGTACCTTTGCGGAAGAGGTGGTCGTTTACTACCAACCATGACGAAATAGATGGAATGACGCGTCTGATTAGAGTGACTTCTTTTCAAGAAAAAGAAACGAGAGGCAGGAAGTGCGAAAAGCTTGATATTATGGTAGCCATGAATGTGGCCGCAAAATTCTTGCAAAGGCGAGGATGAAAACCTGGTAACAGACTATCACAGTTAAGTTGAGTTATAGAGCCAACACCCGCCAAAACTTTTGAAAAACATCTCTGGTGGCGCGTTCAAAAGTACATTCCGCTATATTAATAACAGGTGAGAATAGCAGGCAGATGGGTAAACAATGACAAAGAATCCGTAGTCAACGGTATACCAATTCAGCTGCTCAGACCCGGCGTAAGGAGCTGGTTGGAAGCATCGAATGTATCAATTGTAAAGCACAATGTGATTTAAAGAGTAAATGCTAGAAGAAAGGAATATCAGCGATACTTTTATTAAGATTGAAACCCTTCACAAGCGAACTTATCGGATCTTATCTGCGTGGCTTCAGTCCTGAAAACTCCACTGTTCACTTGATATTTTCAACACATAAAATCCTAAAATAAAAGTACTCTAGTTAAGCAAATGAACGCACACCAATATGAATCACAGTAGCGCCATGTAGAACAAAACCACGATGCCTCCGGTAAACAAAAATTTTCGATTTGGCACCCATAGAAGGACAACGAAGACAAGAGCGCCTACCAACACATTGGAAAGACCAATTGCCGAAGGACCTGTCATCATTTGATCGATTTGGCTCCCTTCTATTTAAATCCGCGTAAAAGTCGCGTTAATTGAAAAACGGGAAACAATTTATATTTTATAATTAGCAATTATAATGACAAATCAGACAAACGGAAACAAACATTTCAATGTTAAAACAAACTAATAATTATTAAATAACAGAGGTTGTCTTAAAAATTTCCTGCAATTTCTGGCGATCTCTTAAGGCGAATACGCTGTAATCTGCTCTCTGGAGTTCGCATACTCTACTCTGAACGAGTAATGCTAGTCAGAAGATGCTTAACTGAGTTTAAATTATCTGTGACCGCAATCTTGTGAAAGTCAGACGAAATATTTTTTTCGCATATTTTATTTATATTTTAAAAATTTACTTTTCCAAGCTCGAGACCCCAAATTAAATAAACTTCGATGTTTGTTTACTTGTAAGTATATTTAACTGTCGATATTTCGACCTCAATTTAAGATCATCATCAGTAACTCTTGTTTGTGCCTGTTCGACCAGTCGAAAAAATTTAAAATCAAAGTCCGATCATCGTAATACACAAATTTTTTTAATGCAAGTCCAATTCAATAATGTGAAATCGGACTGACAGCAACTAAATGTATTTGTATATCGACAATCAAAGTCGTTAAAGAAAAATAAATTCACGTAAATAAAATGAATTCGCCTTTTCACTATTGACTTCACTTTATTGAATTCGCCTTGAATTAATATAATATATTTTTTAAACACATATTCACTATATATTGAATACTGTGCGCGACGCATATACATAAATAGCAATCCGGAGCGCCACGGACTTCAGTGCCACAGGCTGTGTTGCCGTTTTGATACATTTTAGCCTTAAATTTGGATATATTTTGGCTCAGTCCAAATTTGAATACATTTTCATATGAATTGCAATCTATATTTCTGTAACATATATTTAAGATAAGTTATGATTCACAATTATTATTAACTTGTTTTAAAAATAGATGACATCTTGTCACCCAAAAACCATCAGTAACTATTTCGACTTGGCGCGTCAAAATTGCAATGTTTGATACATTTTTAACACAGAATTAGGTACGATTGTTTGCAATTTTTATCTCGCAAAAATAACCGACAGGCAAGTATTCTTGCTATAACTAAGGTATTTGTACTCAGCAATAACATTTATTGGTATATAAGATTTTTCAGGTTTATTAAAATAACCAAAAATACGTACTGAATTACTTATGTTTTTTTTTATTGCTCCTCTTGTATTTTAGTACAATATTTATTTAATAATAAGACAATATTAATACATTCTTTCGAATATCCAAGTATAAACGCTTTTTTGAGCGCAAAGTTCAAAAGAATATTTTTGATATATTGTACAAAAATTGTTTTGTAGGAACTTGTTCAAAAAGTTATAAATGCCGAGATACTATTTTCTTCAGAAATGTATACATTTTTAAGTTTTTGACGGATACTATAAAGGCTAACACAGTGGCAACACTGGCCACAGCTATGTAAATAAATTACGAAAATAGAGAATTATGAAAGGATGCAATAAAAACTAACTCAACTAGTTATGACAACAAGAGTAAACATCACTCAACGTTGAACCGCCATATAAATTAATTTACAAGGTAAAAAACATGACATGTTTACATACATACATACATACATGAATGTATGTATGTATGTTGGCAATTTTTATTGCAGCCTTCAAGTCAAACGCTTGTGAAAACTTGCATTTATTTCTTTATTTACTTCTTGCAAATGCTTTGTTTGACTTCTGTTTAAATGGCGTCTCATTGCTAATATCAATAAAAATATTTATTTATACGATTATTGATTGATTTTGTGGAATCGCAAGAGTACGTATGAATGTTTCAATTTAACAGCACTAAGAAGCATTCACGCTGACCTGTATACCTACAAAAATACAAACGTACATACATACATTTATATACTTATTTTAAACAACTACTTAAAGGCACATAATAGACGTGAGAAATATGACACAATTAACCCTTAAAATTTGTACTTCGGTATGCACAATACACTTAGTAAAAAATAAATATTTGGTACATTCATGCAATTCAATATGTTATCCGTTTATCTAATATGCCATGTTTCCCTTGAGAGACCTAAAACACGTGATCATCCACTTTCTTGTATAAACAATTTCATAATTATGCGCTTACATTGCCAGATTTGATTTCGTGCACGCGTTTGCTGCATTTGTTATCCTTTTTGTAGCAGCTTGTGGTGTGGGGGTGATGTATCAAAAAGTTTGTTCGTTTTTGTGTGTAGGTATGAAAATTTTGATTACACATGAAATGCAAAAATGTGTGAATGTTGCATCTATCTCCGAAGTATAAAAGTTTTATGTTCAAAGAAATTGTGAGGCGATATAAATAAAGATGTATTCGATAAGTTGATATCGGATTTAACTTATTAAATGCGTCTTGGTATGAATAATTCAAAGAATTATCACAAACTTTAGTTCATTAAAAAAAAAAAAACATTGAAATATGCAAAACAAATTTTTTAGTATTCCTTGGCCTAACCTCTTTTTATACATATCAAATTTTTTTTATCAATTTTGGGGCCAGCTTTATTGAAAAATTTGTATTTAGAAGTTGTGGGTTTTATATCTGCTCATAAAACTTCCGCTCTAAAATTGTTCGGAGGTCGAAAAAACGTTACACGTTACACCTACCGAAAATATAGCAAAGTAAAGCGAACTCCAAATCAAAGGTATAGCCCTCAAATAATGTAGGCGAACTGCTAGACCGGACAAAAGTGGTGTTAAACACGGCGGTGGAACTCGAGCTGATGAAGAATATACAAGCACAACGGAAAGTCGGTGAAAGTTGACTCAAGGTCCGCTGTAATATTTCCATGTCTTCGGTAACACTGCAACCCGTTCCATGTACCTACTCCAAAAAATGTGACTTGAACTGTTCTTAAAATATATTAAAATTGACATGAAGAACATTTTCAAGCTTATTGCTGTTATTGGTGAACTTGGTACTGGGTATTCATGTTGACTGAACGCACTAGCAACGTGATTTTGTAGCATCTTCTTAAGTCCTTAAACCCGATACTTTTAAAGAAATGGCGATTTATATTTCTATTCATTTTTGATTTATTCTGTTTTTAATCAACTAGTCAAAGTCACTGAAACAAATTAAGGAAACTATTTCACGAACTGAATGGAAGGCAGTGCAGCTGTGAAATTCTTATTTTTTGTTTGAGCAGTAGTAATTGCGACTAGCCCGGTCACTGAATTGCGTATTAGGAAAGGAAGTTGTACATCACTGCTATTCATAGAATTTAACTATATAAATGTACTGAATTTTGGAAAGATTTTCCATTATCCCTTATCAAGTTTGGTTTTAAGACAAACCGGTGTCGGCATTGTGCCATCTGCAGTGTCGTTTTCGTTCAGACGAGTTTTGTTATTGTCAAATGTCTCTAGTTTAGTAAGGTATGACCTCAGGTAGTTAGTCGTAGAGAACTGCAGCTGTTTGCCTGTTCTTCGGTGTTGTGGTTTATGTGTCCGGGCAGGGAGAAATCCGTTATTCTTTTATGGTTTTTTGTGTGTTTGGGGCTCTATTTGTGTGTTCGTTGATGTTACCAGAGGTTTGACCTGTTTTTTGTATAGTGTCCGGAGGAGTTCGAACATAACATCCGACGTGGTGTTCATTTGCTTGTTGATTATTTTTCCATCAAAAGTTCTTTGTTTGTATATCTCTATGTTCTCTAATACGTTTAGAGGCCTTCCCTTATGTTGCACATGGAAAACTTTAGCTGTCTTTGCTAATTTCATTGGTGTACATTTGTTTTCAGCCATATGGTTTGCGAAATTTGGTTTCGATGTAATAGATGATTTTTGCACTTTTTTGGTGTAGTCCCATATATTTTCCCGGTAACTAGTTTTATCTTAAGTCCTGTTTAGCGTATATAGCTATATTGATATTCGCAAGTTAGTTTGTTTATACCCTGCTTTTCCAGTGGGTCTTTTTTATTCATACCATTTTGTAGTATCTTTCCTACATTGTTTTCGTATTAATGTTGTATCTCTTGGATACTTTGGCTAATTTGTAAGATGTTTTTCCCGTGTACCTTAGGACTGTCCAGGCCATTTCCTTATATTCTCTTCTATTAGCGTTTTTTTTTGTAGGGACATTTTTTCAGAGCATATTTAACTCCTCTGTTGATTAAACTAGTTTTTCAGAGCAAGTTTAACTATGTTTGCTGGTTAAACTACGTTCAAATTATGTATAGTTTTTACATAGTTTAAACTCAAATTTTTCAAACCTAAACTGAATTAAAGCTATCTCTTTGTTATTTTCTGTTTATCAAAAAACTGAAATTTGTTTGGTAATTTTAGTAAGAAAAAGTTAAATTTTATGAAACAAAAAGCAACTTAATTTTACGCTTAACTATTATTCGTTAATTATGCAAACGATTTTGCCAAATTACAAAGAAGCAACGCTGTATTTTTTACCAAGGGATATCGCCCAGATTGTATTACGGGAAATTTAAAATGATTAATCACAAAACTGAAGATTAAAGGAGTCAAACTGCAAACACTTTACGAAAACCTCAAATCGCTTTAGGAAACCTATTTCACGTAAATGTATTGCTATTGAATTTTTAAATTAAACAACTTTACTATTTATTCCCCTTACTTCACTTTCTACAAAATAGCATTTAACTCATTCAGATTGTACCCCTTCCTGTCCGATACACTTACATACATATATATTGCTATTTTGATAGATTAGCAAACAAAACGAACGAGACACGCGAAGAATGCGGCACGTGACCTAAAACAAATTCACAAAATATTCACAGAGATGCAAGTGTGTCGATGAGAGGAAGAGAGCAGTTGGTATGAGATTGAATGTTTGTGTTTAGACACTGTATCCGATTCCATTTAACGTGCACAAGATGAAAGAATTGATTTCCAACAGCAGCCAATGTATGTACGCGTATATAGACACACGCACGCCCACCAACCGCATCAATGCTTCCACCAGCCGACAACAACAATAATGTTACCTTTACACAGCAGCTTTCGACACTTGTGCACATCCTGAGGCGTTCGAAATCGCATCCATCACACGAAACTAACGAAACGAAAATATTTGCAGATGATTTCACGAGCGCACGCCTCACTCACTTGTTGACGAAAAAAAAAAACAAAAAAAATCTTGGTGATCTCTCAGGCAGTTTTTGCTTTGTTGGCTGCCTGTAGGCAGTGTTGCACGTGGCGTTGCAACAATGAAGAACGAAGAAGAATCAAAGGCGGGTACGTCAATTGTCAACGGCGTAACTTACAATCGTTACATTTGCCTACCCACTACCAGGCAGTCGGTCACGTGACTTACACGCAGTCGAAGTAACGCAGGGTTGCACAAACGTCATTCTATCGCAATTCCGCGCTGGTGTTGAAATAAACTTTATAAACGAAGTGTAATAAGGCGGAAAATTGAAAAACAATTGGAAAGGCAAATGCAAACAAAAAAAAAAAAGACCAACTTTGAGGCAAACCCACAAAAGCGGAAGGAAGGCAGGAAGGAAGGCAGGGTGGGTGTGTTTTGATGCAGCACTTGTACTCGTATAGAAGTGCGACCAAGGCAAGTGACTGCTGCCAACACTCGCCGTAAGGATCGATGACGATTCGCATGCGTTATTCCGTTATTCTGTTATTCCTGGCTTTGATTCGTTTCACTTTGTTTGTCCTTAATTAGCTTGACAAACAAGTAGCGACTGTATCTACACATACAAAACATATTGCCCCAGCCTCTCGTGCTCTCCACCACTATTTACACGCACTTAGCGCGATATCCAAAACATCAAACAATCGGGCCACTTTCGCTATTGTCCTTTGTCGTTTTGCTCGATCTAGGTGGTGGTACACAATGTTTTTGTTGTTCTTACTGCATTACATGCAACAGCGAAATTGGATAAATCAACAAAGATACCAGCAAATGGAGGCACCGGCACGGTCAATTGTAAAATTTGTGGGGAAAAAGTAAGCATAAAAAAATGAAAGTAGACAAGACTGTTGATGCCATTAATACCCTTAAAAGGTTCTTAATCTGAGCTGAGGTTACGTTTGTTTGGTATTGTGAGAGTATTGAAAAGATTTTGCGAAAATAAAAATTAAGTTGTACGTACATACATACATATGCACAGTATGTATGTATATAAATATGTATAATCGACAAACGATTGAATACGGTTTGATTGAAGAAAATTTGGTGCTTGTACAGCCATCCATTTCAGTCTTAACTGCTGCAGCCATGAAATATCTTTTTCTAAATAAAAAGAAGTCAACGCCATGAATAAAAAAAAATTTACTCTAAACTTTTTGTTTTGATAAGTACACTAAATGATAAACAAGTACGTAAGTATGTATTAGGCATGTCAATCCCGGGAAACAGGGAATTTAATAGGCATTTATCAAGAACGATATAATACACGATTGCGCCTTAACGACGAAAAATGATGTGAAGCAAAATGCCTGCAACGTCACGAACATGGTTTTACTGAGAATCGGAAGAAATTGCATGAAAAATGTTAGGTTAGGTTCCCCTACAATTTGTAAATTTTAAAGTTTTTACCAATTTCGGAACTTTATGCAACATATTTATATTCAAATAACTTCATTTCTGCTCTGTTTTAGATAGATGCCTTGAAAATAACTGCAGTGCAGCATTAGGAGACACAAGAAGCTTAACTTGCTACCAAGTGCGCACAACTACACCTTCACATCATTTTTAGCGAGTTTTATAGCCCCGTATCATTGATAGACTCTGTGATTTAACACTTAATACTGCGCACTTCAAGTTTAATAACTTTATTTTAAATAAAATTGCTTTTAAGCATTGAATTTAAGCACAAACAATTGTATGCTTACAAACATACAAACAAAACTAACCGGGTTCTGTGACGTCGCATACACAGCTGATTCGGTCAAATTTGATGAGAGCGAATAGCGGTTTGCGGAAGGCGCAACCTCTGTATTTTCTAAATCGTGGGCATTTATTTTTCAAATTTTGGATCTTCAAAAATTTACCTTTCAAGGGCAAAACAAAGCGTTTAGAGAGTTCACAATCTGTGTGCTTGAACTGGAAGTGCTTGAACGGGATAAGGCATAATGTCTGAAAGATAAATTGCAACAAGTTTTAACAACCAGATGTCAATTGTCCATTAAGCGAAAGGCATATAATTTATCAAGAAGCTTGGTGAAAGAAATTGATAATTTTGTAATAAGGCGATAAATGCTATGTCCTTTAGAGAGCATTTAACTTTTTGGCAACAATCCAACCGACTCCGAAAAGCAGTTGAGGCGCAGCAGTGATCCTCCACTGCATATTTCAAATGCAACAAATTTAGGTCCAGGTTGGAGGATAACAAACGTAAGGCTTTTATTTCTTTGAAATTGAATTTTTACCAAAATAAGGAAAAATTCTGCCTCGCTCAAATTGGAATGGGTTATGCATTTAATTTTTATTGAAGTGTTTCTTTTTTTAATGAATATTGGTCTCAAAAAGTGATTAAAAAACAAACAAACAGTCGACAAGATCTGTAATTTCGCTCGATGTTATGTTATTCACATTTTAGAGAATACAAAAAGATGCAGATAGCTGCAGTTAGATGCAGATACATAGATGCAAATAATACGAATGGATGCAGTTAGAAATACAAATAGATATAACATTTTTAATGGTAAAATTTACCTTTATTCTGTTTTTTGTGTATAGAATTTTTAATAACCAATTTCATTCTCAATTGTATTTTTGCTCCAAAAATTACTTATGAAATATTCAAAACAATTGGAAACTTTATCTGGACCAGTGGTCGGTGGATCGTGATTCATCAAGTGATTCATTTGGTACCATAAGTCATTGAATGTCATTTGAGTTTTAATAGTAAGTAATTGCACGCCTTTTGGGGGAAATTCATTATTTCGAAAAATAACTTTCGATATATAACGCGGTGCATTTCACTCATTATCCCGCCGTAGATCCGCCCCCGATGTACATATGTATGCATGTAAGTATTCCAAATATTTCACGTTATGGAGTACCTTCTTTGATGTGCAAGTGGCTCAGGAAACTTAACACTCTTTCCTGATGAATGTATGTATACTTAGTTTTAAAGCGAAACTTTATACAAAAGCTTCATATCGTTCTGACGAATGAATCTAATAAGTATTGATCTGCCTACCGAATTTCAGTAAAAATATCTCTTAAATTTAGGAAAAAGTATGTGTTGAAACAGATGTTTGGACGGACATTGACTATCGACTCAGCTCGTCTTTCTGATTAATAATTTTGAGGCTTTATTATATCCGCATCAGCAGATTTCTTTTGTGGTTGCGCTGTAAATTTTAGCCTGAGGTCAACTTTTCTCCAAACACTTATTATTTATATTATTTTTTATTATTAATATTTTGTATTTTTTTTTAATTTGAGTTTTATCTAAATATAAATATTAAATAAAGGCTTAAATTAATTTAATTTGAGAAAGACAAACATACACAGATTCACAATATATAATTTACATTGTACCGCATTTCAGTTTTATTGTAGCTAAGTGGTTGAAATTATTTATTTATAACAAAACCATTGATTTTTAAAATGATCCACCAAGTGTGAAGGTTTTACACAACAACTTCTTCAAAAATAAAAAAAAAAACAATTTTTTTTCAACAATTTTTATTAGCTTCCCCAATAAATATATGAAATATGATGGGCACCATTTATATATCAAATTATAAATATTTTCCATGGGGCATTCAAATTTTAATTAATTTCCTTTTAACAACTAATTTAATAATTTTCAAAATGTTAACACACAAAGTGAGATATCAGTAAAGTACGAAACTACTAAGTTATCAAACTGTGTTATATTATTTTCAGAGCAAATAGACATTTTGCATGAGTGGGGGGTGGGCCATAATAGCACCCGAATCTTTGAGTTGATGTATTATTATTATTATTGTTATTTATTAAACAAGAACCATTAGTACAACAAGAATATTCTTCTGTTTAAGCACAACAAAATTATCCAAAACATCAAACAATCGGGCCACTTTCGCTATTGTCCTTTGTCGTTTTGCTCGATCTAGGTGGTGGTAGACAATGTTTTTGTTGTTCTTACTGCATTACATGCAACAGCGAAATTGGATAAATCAACAAAGATACCAGCAAATGGAGGCACCGGCACGGTCAATTGTAAAATTTGTGGGGAAAAAGTAAGCATAAAAAAATGAAAGTAGACAAGACTGTTGATGCCATTAATACCCTTAAAAGGTTCTTAATCTGAGCTGAGGTTACGTTTGTTTGGTATTGTGAGAGTATTGAAAAGATTTTGCGAAAATAAAAATTAAGTTGTACGTACATACATACATATGCACAGTATGTATGTATATAAATATGTATAATCGACAAACGATTGAATACGGTTTGATTGAAGAAAATTTGGTGCTTGTACAGCCATCCATTTCAGTCTTAACTGCTGCAGCCATGAAATATCTTTTTCTAAATAAAAAGAAGTCAACGCCATGAATAAAAAAAAATTTACTCTAAACTTTTTGTTTTGATAAGTACACTAAATGATAAACAAGTACGTAAGTATGTATTAGGCATGTCAATCCCGGGAAACAGGGAATTTAATAGGCATTTATCAAGAACGATATAATACACGATTGCGCCTTAACGACGAAAAATGATGTGAAGCAAAATGCCTGCAACGTCACGAACATGGTTTTACTGAGAATCGGAAGAAATTGCATGAAAAATGTTAGGTTAGGTTCCCCTACAATTTGTAAATTTTAAAGTTTTTACCAATTTCGGAACTTTATGCAACATATTTATATTCAAATAACTTCATTTCTGCTCTGTTTTAGATTAGATGCCTTGAAAATAACTGCAGTGCAGCATTAGGAGACACAAGAAGCTTAACTTGCTACCAAGTGCGCACAACTACACCTTCACATCATTTTTAGCGAGTTTTATAGCCCCGTATCATTGATAGACTCTGTGATTTAACACTTAATACTGCGCACTTCAAGTTTAATAACTTTATTTTAAATAAAATTGCTTTTAAGCATTGAATTTAAGCACAAACAATTGTATGCTTACAAACATACAAACAAAACTAACCGGGTTCTGTGACGTCGCATACACAGCTGATTCGGTCAAATTTGATGAGAGCGAATAGCGGTTTGCGGAAGGCGCAACCTCTGTATTTTCTAAATCGTGGGCATTTATTTTTCAAATTTTGGATCTTCAAAAATTTACCTTTCAAGGGCAAAACAAAGCGTTTAGAGAGTTCACAATCTGTGTGCTTGAACTGGAAGTGCTTGAACGGGATAAGGCATAATGTCTGAAAGATAAATTGCATCAAGTTTTAACAACCAGATGTCAATTGTCCATTAAGCGAAAGGCATATAATTTATCAAGAAGCTTGGTGAAAGAAATTGATAATTTTGTAATAAGGCGATAAATGCTATGTCCTTTAGAGAGCATTTAACTTTTTGGCAACAATCCAACCGACTCCGAAAAGCAGTTGAGGCGCAGCAGTGATCCTCCACTGCATATTTCAAATGCAACAAATTTAGGTCCAGGTTGGAGGATAACAAACGTAAGGCTTTTATTTCTTTGAAATTGAATTTTTACCAAAATAAGGAAAAATTCTGCCTCGCTCAAATTGGAATGGGTTATGCATTTAATTTTTATTGAAGTGTTTCTTTTTTTAATTAATATTGGTCTCAAAAAGTGATTAAAAAACAAACAAACAGTCGACAAGATCTGTAATTTCGCTCGATGTTATGTTATTCACATTTTAGAGAACACAAAAAGATGCAGATAGCTGCAGTTAGATGCAGATACATAGATGCAAATAATACGAATGGATGCAGTTAGAAATACAAATAGATATAACATTTTTAATGGTAAAATTTACCTTTATTCTGTTTTTTGTGTATAGAATTTTTAATAACCAATTTCATTCTCAATTGTATTTTTGCTCCAAAAATTACTTATGAAATATTCAAAACAATTGGAAACTTTATCTGGACCAGTGGTCGGTGGATCGTGATTCATCAAGTGATTCATTTGGTACCATAAGTCATTGAATGTCATTTGAGTTTTAATAGTAAGTAATTGCACGCCTTTTGGGGGAAATTCATTATTTCGAAAAATAACTTTCGATATATAACGCGGTGCATTTCACTCATTATCCCGCCGTAGATCCGCCCCCGATGTACATATGTATGCATGTAAGTATTCCAAATATTTCACGTTATGGAGTACCTTCTTTGATGTGCAAGTGGCTCAGGAAACTTAACACTCTTTCCTGATGAATGTATGTATACTTAGTTTTAAAGCGAAACTTTATACAAAAACTTCATATCGTTCTGACGAATGAATCTAATAAGTATTGATCTGCCTACCGAATTTCAGTAAAAATATCTCTTAAATTTAGGAAAAAGTATGTGTTGAAACAGATGTTTGGACGGACATTGACTATCGACTCAGCTCGTCTTTCTGATTAATAATTTTGAGGCTTTATTATATCCGCATCAGCAGATTTCTTTTGTGGTTGCGCTGTAAATTTTAGCCTGAGGTCAACTTTTCTCCAAACACTTATTATTTATATTATTTTTTATTATTAATATTTTGTATTTTTTTTAAATTTGAGTTTTATCTAAATATAAATATTAAATAAAGGCTTAAATTAATTTAATTTGAGAAAGACAAACATACACAGATTCACAATCTATAATTTACATTGTACCGCATTTCAGTTTTATTGTAGCTAAGTGGTTGAAATTATTTATTTATAACAAAACCATTGATTTTTAAAATGATCCACCAAGTGTGAAGGTTTTACACAACAACTTCTTCAAAAATAAAAAAAAAAACAATTTTTTTTCAACAATTTTTATTAGCTTCCCCAATAAATATATGAAATATGATGGGCACCATTTATATATCAAATTATAAATATTTTCCATGGGGCATTCAAATTTTAATTAATTTCCTTTTAACAACTAATTTAATAATTTTCAAAATGTTAACACACAAAGTGAGATATCAGTAAAGTACGAAACTACTAAGTTATCAAACTGTGTTATATTATTTTCAGAGCAAATAGACATTTTGCATGAGTGGGGGGTGGGCCATAATAGCACCCGAATCTTTGAGTTGATGTATTATTATTATTATTGTTATTTATTAAACAAGAACCATTAGTACAACAAGAATATTCTTCTGTTTAAGCACAACAAAATTAGCATAGCATTAAAATTAATTATAAATACACGAAATCAAACAATTAAAAATACGTGAAAATGAAATGATACACGTTTAATTTTAAAAGTAATTTATCACTAAGCCTTAAACTAATATTGACGGTCAGTGTAGTTTGTTCGAGATATAAGAGTATATGATTTTATTATAGTTGCTTTTGTTTGACTTGCCTCGTGTTATGGGTGGAATATAATTCCAAGTTCTTATAGCACTAAAGAAAAACAGTCTAATCGAAGTTACAAAATTAAAGATTGGCACAATAAGTTCGTTTCAGCGCTCAGATTTTGGTTATATTAACTTCTCATAAAGATAGTTAGGGGTCTTAGTTGAGCCGGCAAAGAAAAAAATGCAGCTTCTTGCCTTTAAATAGTTCTGTATTTCACATCCTATGTAAAACACTTGTCCTCCACTGCGATATGTGGTCAAACTTCTTTAACCCGTACACATATCGGATTATCTGGTTAATCTTATGATCCGAAAGACTTCGCTTCTCAATTTTAGACAAACTATAAATATTGTTTTCATAACACTTTCTTCGCGTGCAATTAATTTTAAAATTAAGTTCATTTTATACTTTGATGAGTTTTACCTTTGTTCTGAACAATTTGCTTTGCAATGTCACTTTCCATGCACGAAAATATTCTACAGATTCTAACACAATCTATGAACTAATTATTTGATATATGGTGTAGTTTTTGCAAGAATAAACCCTATACTTTATATAGTGGCGCTCCTAGGTTTTAGAGAAAAAAATTTTGATTTCACGACGCTCTTTTATTGCGAGTTTGCAGACATATTCGACATTTGTTTACTGCTCCCGCTATTCTTACTACGGCTAGATACTTGCCAGTAGTGATTTCTAACCAACTGAAAGGTATTACACCTAGTACGATGTCTATAGAACTGAAATCTCTTGCTATGATTTGTAATCCGATTGTGTCCCGAAAGCAATCCTCGGTCTATAGTATCTTCCGTGCTATAAAATCCAGCTTTTTATAAATTTTATTTCATCCATATTAATTTATTGAACTTAATTATATTTCGTTTCATATTAAAGTATTTAACTAATTATTTCATTTATCAAATTTATTTTTGTATTCAATTTAATACCTATGTAGTTTCTTGTTTTAATTTAATTTAATTTAAATAATTTTTTTTTCTATTTAATTAATTTTCATAATTTTATATTTTATATAATAATTTAATTTTATTAAATTTTGTTTCATTTGATTTTCATACACGACTGTTATTGTGCTCGATGCCAGTTCTGTTGGTGGAAGATTAGGGTGGAAAAAAACAATAATAATTTGTTGACAAAAGTTATGACGTTTATTTTATAGATCAGCACATCTCCTCATGAGACTTCTAACTTAAATTTTTGCTTTCATTTTTTTTTATGTAATTGGACTTTAGCCAATTTAATTTAATGATGTTGTTTATATAGAATTTGTTGATCTAACTAATGCAATGTAATTGGAAACTTAATAACTCTCTTTACTTTATATCCAACTTTTTGCTCACTTCCTTAACTTCTTTAGAACTGGAAATTTTTATTAAAAACAACAAAAAATATGCATTAATATACAAAAGAAATATATATTTTTATTGATCATTACAGTTGTTGTAAAATTTTTGCTAAATAGTTAAATTTCATTTAATTTAATTTTAATGTATTCCATTTCATTTTATTTTTATTTAAACCTCTAAACTGCCACTTAATCTAAACAAAGTACAAACAAATTTTTCATCTCATATATATCTATAAGCAGATATGTATGTATGTATTTGTGTATGCAGTTAAACACCAAATATTCTTTTTAGTATCTAAGCAAAGCATATTAAAATCGTTTCCTATCGAAAATATTAAAATACCACATCAATTACTTTAAAATAGTTGAGGTTTTCTATTGGATTAAAAGTGCTTCAATCAAATTATAATATTTTTTTATATTACGAATATTTAAGGTCTTGCCGATTTTTTTCTACATATTTATGCATGCACATGGAGTTTATACACACACGCTCATACATACTTATGTTAACATACATACATATGTCTGTACATTCGCAGCAATTACTTGTACGACAAGTCATTGAAAGTCATCGATAAGGAGAATGTACGTAGATTCGGAACTGATAATGCAAATAAATAGAATCTGCAACAAAGAAATAGATTCAATGTTGTATAAGTGTACATAAATAATTTGTCATTTACAAAAAAATTAGCGTTCGCAAAAACATAAAAAAAAAACAAAAATTAAACTTGTTTGTATAGTTTTTTAGGTATAAAACATTTTCCTTTGGAAATAAAATAAAAATATTGCTTCAAAAAAACAATTATTTTATAATTTTCGCTGAAGTCATTAAACCATTCTACCCTTTTCCAAAAGTACTTCAGAAACGGTGAAATGTACTTCGGAATAGTCAAATGTACTTCGGAATAGTCAAATGTACTTCAGAAATCAAAAAATGTATTTCAGAATAGTCAATTGTACTTCAGAAACTGTAAAATGTACTTGAGAATAATCAATTGTACTTCGAAAAATTTGAATTGAACTTCTGAATAGTTAATTGTAATTCGGAAAATGTAAAAAGTATTTCAGAATAGTCAATTGTACTTCAGTAACTGTAAAATGTAATTCAGAAAATGTAATTTTTACTTCGGAAATTGTAAAATTTACTTCAGAAAATGTAATTTGTACTTCAGTAATGATTTTTAATATTCCAGTACTTACTTTTTTAATATTTATTCCTAATTACAAGTACATAGAAGCAGTTTTCGCACAATTTCTTTTTAATAAAAAAACACTTAATCAGTTAAGATAAATAAAATTTTATACCAACTGGCACATCCAATAAGAAAATAATTTCAGAATGAAAAATTGAAGAATGTTGAATGGATCGGCCACAATCACCACCGACAACTGTCGCTTTTGCCTCGTCAATACGTCGCTTCAAATACGAGAGCTGTGTGGCTTAACATAAGTTTTAATATTGGACCAAATGTTCTCGATTAGATTCAACATCGGCGAATATGGCCCACGACGAAAGAGTGTTGCTCTGTCTAAACAGGTAATATTAATATAAAGTAGCTAGAGAGCGGCGATGCGAATGCTTTAAAGCTTCGACGAAGCTCAGTGATTTCCTGCATCGCTCCAGGAGTTAATTGTCTTAAGGAACAAACAAGTTACCCAAATTGTCCACCAAATCAAACTTGGGACGCATGTCAGTGAATTGATGCTGTGCTTCAGAAGTGGATAGATTTGGCAAACAACTTTGCAGACTTGTTGGTTGTATGCCATAATGCTTCGTGGCACTCCCGTTTAGAAAGTGCGATCACTAATTTTAACGCGACAGACAGAGAAACGCTCCTTCGTCTTGGGCCATTTTCGCCGATGTTGAATACGATTAACATTTTCTTAAGAACAATTTACAGTTTATGAAATACAATTTTACATATTCCGAAGCTCAAAAAACATTTTCTGAAGTACATTTTACACTTTCTGAAGTACAATTTATAGTTTCTGAAATACCTTTTACGTTTTCCAACGTACAATTAACTATTCTCAAGTTCAATTTATATTTTCCGAAGTACAATTGACTATTCTGAAGTTCATCTACGTTTTCTGCAGTACAATTGACTATTCCGAAGTACATACATTTTACGGATTTTGAAGTTCAAGTGATGCTTTCTGAAGTACTATTGAAAAAGGTTTAGTCGCTTCTCATTCCTAACGTGCTAACAGCTCAATTGCAAACTCCGATTGAAGCACAGTCATTCGCCACTAAGTCTTTCCAGCGCAGACCATAAATTTTTCAACTGAACAGCAGTTTCCCGACACCGACGGGCTCTAGGCACTTTCTAAATTTTTAGACTTAACCTCGTTTTCAATTTTTAACAGTCTGAGGAAACTACCTCCATATCTCAAGCATAAAATGTAGGTATGTACCTACGTAAGTTATTATTAGGTGACCGTTTACGCGTTTGCAGAAATTCGCGTCGTCATGAGGCTCTTTGTAAGTCGCCGAATAGCTTTCCCCGCCAGTTTCTCAAGCTTTTTTCACTCAAATATGTTGATCTATTTTTTTGTGTATTTACTGAAGCTCAGTTTGTATATAAATAATTTTGTTTTCATTCCGTGACACCATGACCCCTTTGGAGATCCCAGACAACATTTGCAAATACTCATTCGGCCAATACCCAATCATTAACAGTTAATCGAATTCTACAGTTCGAATAGCGAGTCGCTCAAAAAATAGCCGACCTAATTGAAAGTGTTGGAAAGTGAGAAAGTGATGCTATTATGAATAATCATTGGAAACTACCAAGGGAAATTCGAAAATTTTAACTAAACATCAAAATAAGTAAAAAACTAAGATAGAGCAGTGTTGGCTGAAGGCCTCGAAGCCAGTGCCAAGATTCTTGTATTTATATAATAAATTTTTATTGTATAAATTTTTAAAATAATAATAATAAGATAGAGCAGACGTAAGTAAAATCGGCTCTTTTAAGAATAACTCATTTTGTTGCAAATTTTAGAAACGATCATTAATTTTGACAGTGTAGGGTTGTAAAGTGCATTCAAAATAAAAGAGAGTTAATTATAAGCAAGTTGGATGTTCTTTTGCTAGTCGCTTATAAAAGATGACGTCTACTGTAAAAGCAAAAACATATACATACACGCAAGGGGGGAAATGAAACGAATTCGCACTTTAGAATCGCTCTTAAAAGAATGAAATGAATGCCAATTGAGATTACTAATAAAAGCTAATCGTTTTTAAGTGAAAATATTCAATATTTTACGAGTCTGTGAAATATTCACCCGAACAGTATGAATTTGTACGCATTAGTTTAGAAATTGTAAATAAGGTTTTACTTTTTCAAAGGTAATTTTTTGAAGCGCTGATCTACGGCAACAACTTTTATTTGATCATCAAAAAATAACCTTAACCCCAATGTGCTTATCTCATTTACATATACAACTAGTACTCCTTTTACGTGCATATATTTATATCATATTATTATCACGATAATTACTATCAGTCAAATCATTATTACACGCATACATACATACATACATACATGTATTTGTCATCGTTTACTGTTATCGTTACTTGATTAGCCCTGAGCAGAAATACTTTCAATAATAGTATTTGTAAATATCAGCGCCACTGGTAGTTTAGTTTGACTTAGCCTTTTTCTGCTTCCTTTTGTGCCGAGCTCCCATTTTTCTTTTACATTTTTTTTATTTTTATTTTTAATTTTTGCACACCACTGCTACACATTTAACAACTTTATAAACATTCAGGCATCATAAATTTAACAAATAATAAATATTAACTATTTTCAGTGCAAGTTTGCGAACTTTATGACTTTTCGTCATTATCAGCAACAACAAGCAAATACAGAAGTGTTTATGTGACTTGTAGCAGTTGCAATTACCGATGACATTCCGAGACGCCAGGGACACCAAGCCTCGACGTTTGCTTGACAACAGCGAAGTTCGTAAATATATGTATATGTATGTATGTATGTACATACATAGTTATATAAAAAAAGGGGCTGTACGCGGAATGACATTGTGTTGGCTGCAAATGACGCCCAGAAATTCTGATAATTACGCTGCAGCAATTGTTTGGTGAAGACCTGGTGACCACCACGACTGGTGCTGGTGCTGATGGCGTGATTGGCAATTTATTGCGCCCTCTCATTAACTTGCAGCGAAATTGCATTTGCAATGACAGCTAATAAAATAATAAATTTGCGAATTGACGTGAACGTTTTGTTTTTTCTTTTTTTTTCATATCAATCAAACAGCTAAAAACAACTATGGATGCACTCGAATGTTGCGTCAATTTCGGAATAGAGTGGCGTATATTTCGTAAATTTATGTGTCATAAAGAAATAAACATACATTTCACTAACAACAGAAACAGTAGCAGTAGATAGCAGTTACATACATACATATGTAGTTGCAATTTATGTATGTATGTTACTCGTATGTATATCAGTCAGTGCATTAAGTTAAGCTTTGATGCTTTAAGTAAATTTAAGCATCTAATTGTACGATTCAAAATTCGGTAACTGCGTATAAATCGTGGGAATATCATTAGCCACCACAGAGAAGCGGATTACAGACTAGAATCTCTCTTAAGCTTTTTTTTTGTACCGCTGTATACAGATATGTATGTAAGTGTGTAAGTATGTGTGCGTGCGGGTTTGTGGAATATTTAAATGACACTCCTGTTGACACGCTCTTTGTGCAAACATATGTACATACAATGTATGTACAAAATATAAATTTCAGAAAATGAAAAATAAAAAATCACATCTAAAATACTAATAACACACGTTCGCAAAATAAATAAGAGTGGCTAATAAAAGGTGGTGGAAAGTGGAAGTTGTTTGTGTTGCTCATACGCGCGATACTAATAGCAACGGAAGCAACCACTTTAGGTTGGTTTGGGCCACCACATGACAAGGGCGGTAAAATGTGCGATGAGAAATTACATTTGTGACTAAGTTTTTGTTTATAAATATTCTAAATTATTTAAGACAATTTACGGAAATTAGCTCAGTTCTTTGATATATTTTATAGAAAACAAAATTGTTGGGAGCAAGTTTTTGATTTTTTTTTTAATATAAAAAATTTATTTTGAGCAGTTTTTGTTTTCAAACTTTTCTTTATAGGTTCATGCAAATTGAAAGTATACATATTATGTTCTGCCAAGTAAGTACTATGGTTTCTTAAAATTAAAACCGTCACGCAACGTAGTCTACTAAAAAATGGAATAGCAATTTTTCAATAGTTTTAGTATATCAGAGTAGAGAAAAATATTACGTCCAATTTGTAATATAGCTCCAGGCCAATATTTTATTATTGGTAGATTTTTATTTGGGAAATCAAAAATATTTTAATTGTAGAAATTATAGATGCCATTACGAAGCTCACTCAGTACATCTCTTCCTCGGACTTCTTAATTTTTTCCTTCGACACTTTTTTCACTGATCGAAAATAGAAAATCACATTCCTTCAAAAAATGATATACTTACATATATAAAAAAAAGCATATTCGAACAGTTTTTGATTTGACTTCTTCTACTATACAAGAAAAAATTTGAATTGGGTCAAAGCATCTAAAACATTTTTTGTTTATTTTATGCGTCTTAAAACAAACTATTGAAAAGACATTTGAAAGCGTATAGATACGATTTAATAAATTTGGAAAATACTTGGTATCAGATTTAAATAATAAAATACAAAATTGTTGTATGACATATTCTTGAAATTGCATTCGCTAATTAGTTTAACACCTAGTTTAACACCTGGATGTAAATACGATAAGGAAATTTAAAGCTATTTTTATATTAAAATCTAATTCAAAGTGGAACAAATTTAATCGCCAGTAAAATAATAAAATTATAAGCGCACTTTGCCCCTCTGCATAGTAATACGCTCCTGTCATTGGTGCACTGAGAGGAAAAACCCGTAATAACATGATAACAAAATTTTATAAAATGTAGATATTATGCTGATTATGATGTGAAAATCATTTATTTATTTATTTATTTATGTATATATTTATTCAATTTAGGCATTACAATACAATTATTATACTTAAATAGAAGAGGAGTTCTTTAGTATTTTAGTTTGTTGGCGTGTAAATACGGCTAGAAATACTGATTTAACGCCTTGTGGATTTAGAAAGGAGTATCTGTGTGTACGATCACGCCATTTGATTTCTCTTCTAGTATTTAGTTTCCCCGCTATAGCCGTGAGGATGTCTGTATATTGCCGAATGCGTGAAGAGTTGATTGGCTGTCGGAGCAAATTACAAATTTTCCTTTGCTTTTATTTGCAAACGCGGTGGCTAGCTTTATTGCCAAAGCTTCGGCGGTAAATATGGAACACTGATTTTGGATGTTTCCTCGAGTGATTAAAGTACCGTCGTGATGTACCACCACATACAAAGTGGAATGTGCCGTTTTTGAGCCGTCAGTATATAAAAAGGAGTAGCGATTTATTTTCAGTGGTTCCGCAATGTCATTAAATGCTTGTTTAAAAAACTAAATTGCTTTTGTTATTTTTGGGAAATGATTGTAAATCGATTATAAATTTGGATTCTTCGATACACCATGGTGGCTCGTTACCAGCTTTAATTAGTTTAGGTCAGATATCTATATCCAAGAATTTAGATATCCGGCTCGAAGGAGCAATGAAGAACCGCTTGGTCGCCTTTCGCACTCACCACTTTTTCCTAACTTTCCAACTAATTTTCAACACTTGGGAGTTTCGAATTTACTCACAATTTAATTTAATTCTTGACTTGCAATTACAATATAGATAGATATATACAAAATTAATTGTTGTGCAGTCGCGTGACGGTTTCCGAGCTAAGGTTTTTAACTAACTCAGCGTTGTCGGCGGCAGGCTGCTGTGATGAACGGCCCCGCTCGGGCAACTCCGAAAAGCCGAACGGATGTCCCAAATGGGCGCACGGCCGGTTGGTTTATTTGCTGGCGGCGGCGGCTTAAACACGTACATAGCGGCGTATCGTGCACCCCAGCCTTTTATTCGCTTTTGCGTTTCATTGAAGGGAGCTCTGCAGTCCTGCCTCCGTTGGAGATGTTGGGAATGCGTTTATGCTCCTTCTAACTGCCATATTGTAGGGTTTATGCAGAAGTTTTAAATTGCTAACAGCACACCACCCATAGATAGGTAACGCACATTGTATTTTTGCTAGTATTGAGGCTCATGTAACTTGTACAAGGGTATTACAATGAATGGGGCTATGTCTTGAACTTAAGTATTTTATGATGTTGAGTCTTAAAGCCAGGCTCTTCCGTAATGATAAGCATTGTTGTTCAAAACTGAAATTGTTATCAAAAGGTTGGCCTAGGATTTTATGATCGCTTTACAAGTTTTATTTCTATATTATCTAAGTATGTGTTAATGTAGACTTATTACAGCTTTTTTCCCTACAAATATGCAATAATTTACATTTTTCTGTAGACAAGGAAGTTCCGGCTTCTAATATCGTTAACCACATTTAAATACAATGCCTTTAATTTGTTCTTATCTGTTAATTTAGAATACATTATCACATCGTCGTCAACTGTACGCTTGCTATGTTTTCCAATTTCAATATTTTTTTCAATCGCAACACATATTTTCTTTAGTGTAGCGCAGTATTGTACTATTAGTATGTATGTTTATTGAAATGTTGCTTATACCTCGTGATAAATGTGAACAACACCGCATAGATTGTTTTATTGTTATCTCTAAACTCGGTTTACATACACATACATACTCGTACTCACTAGACGAAATCATGATGACTCGCCACTTTTCAATTTCACATTTTTTGGGCATAAATATCTGCAAAAACACAACTACCAAAATCAACATTCGTTGGAGCTTCAAAAACTTCCAGCACCTGAGTACTGAAGGTGTTGACTTTTTTTTTTAAATTATAAATCTTCTTGACGCATCTTATCATTGGCCAAACAAATATACTTTTACTTTGCTACTTGCATACATATTTACATGCACAAATGTTCAAATGATGCCATATCTTTATATGCAGAGTTAAAGATAGCCCGTTTATTGCCGCTAATTTTACAAGTAGTAGCGAAAAAGTACGAAACTAACACTACGAACTTTTAAACATGTATACTCGTGTGGACATTAGGGCAGTTAAATACAAATTTTATCTTTTTGGTTGTTGAAGTTTCCATCAGTGGGTGGGAATATGGTGTATGTTGGAACGCTTTTTCGTCATCCCTTGTTGAGTTTTAGTATCTAGAATACACTTGAAGAATTTTGGAAACATTTTAAAATTGAATTTAGTCACCATTTTGAAAATATTAAAAGAAATTGGAAGCATATCTATCAATGCAGAATACTATGGAGATTTGTGGAAAAAGTTGGTTCAATAAAAAATCAAAAAATCAAAATTTCAAAACTTTTCTAAATTAATAGTAATTGCAAATTTATTTTAAACAAGTAAATAAAAGCTGTCTTCGGCTATGTCGAAGCCTTCATATCTTTCTTGAATGGAAGAATTGTATGATATAGCCATATGTTTTTTTTTTATTAAATATTATTGATTTTGATTACTATATAATAGTCCCAATAATAGTTAATATTTGTGGAAAACTTCAAGTCTTTAGCTGATTTAATGAAGGAGTTTTGGCCCAAATAGCAGTATCTGAGCTAGCGGTGGTATGGAAGCTATAAAATATCTTTATCCAATCTTAATGATTTTCCCTGCTAAATTAGTTATCATAATAGCTATTATTTGTGCAACATTTCAAGACTTTAGCTGCTTAAATGAAGGGGTTTTCGTGCTAAATGCAATATCTGAAGAATCGGTTGTATGTTATATCTCTTTGAGCTTTATGATTTTCACTTTACACAAATATCTAATAATAACTGATATTTGTGAAAAATTGCAAGTGTTTAGCTGCAATATCTAAACTATCGATTGTATGGCAGCTATCGGTTACATTTATCCAATCACTGATTTTCACTGCTAAAATCGTTCTTATAATATGTATGTTACAAGACTTTAGCTGATTAAACGGAGGAGATTTCGTGCTAAATGAAATATCTGAACAATCATTTATATGGGAGCTATATGTTATATATCTTTGATTTATATGATTTTTTTTACTTCTGTAGAGCTTAGAATAGCGGACCTTCTTGCAAAACTACAAACCTCTAGCTGCTTAAATGAAGTTATGTAGCAAAATATAATATCTAAACAATCGGTTGCTATATACGTTATAGTAGTCCGATCTGACCGGATCCAAAAAATGTCTAATAAATTATAAAAAGCCACGTGACTTCATTCAAATAGCTCTAAAACTGTGGGACTAGTTTGCGTTCAATCAGGCGGACAGACGGACAGACAAAGATACAGACAGGCAGTCGGACATTGCTAAATCAACTCAGCCGTCACCCTGATCATATCGAATACTTTTTGATGGGTCTAACTCTTATCGTTTTGGTACTTACAAACATCGGACCAAAGTTAATACACCATTTCCATGAAAGGTATAAAAAACCCTGCAGATGTATTATACATATATTTCTCAAAGAAATATTTTTAAAGAATTACCATCCATTCAAATAGAGAATTGACCCCCCTGAGTATATTTATGCAAATGCTAAATTTCGTATAAAAAGCTTCAAATATTAATTTCTGTTTTCTCAAATTAAAAATGTGTCTAATTATTAACTCAGTATTAAAATACCAATTTCGATTTAAAAAAAACTTCAATACGGTTCAAGAAAGCGGCAATTCGAAATTTTAAAGTATTATGTGGATTTTAGAGTAGTTCTTTGGATGGTGTCAAATGTACTTTAGAAATGCCCATATGACTTAGAAAGCATTATTTCGACTTTATTAAGCCACAAATGTGCTTTAGAAAATATTACAGTTTTTTTTTTCTAATGTACCTTTGATATTTTTTAAAGTGCTCATACACTTAGTAATTACAAATTATAATTGACGCATTCTAAAAAATGTTTGAACATCATTAATCCTAAATGAAACATACAAAAATACAATTTATATTTTTGAGAGAATTGTTGTAAATAAAGCTTACCTTCCTAATGTTTCTCCGTAGACACACATTCGCATATTTTGCAATTCCTGCTGATTTATTCACATTGCGTTTGTTGGCTTCTATGTAAATAATCTAATAAAATAAGCGCTTTTTATGAATTTGTAAATAGTAAGTAGCTCAAATATAATATTTGAGCTGCATAAAAGTATTAAAAGTTGTTGTTTTTGTTAATTCAATTCGCTACATGTATCTTTTTGTATTGCATAGATATGTATACATACATAAATGTGTACTAGGCATGTCAATCCCGGCCTTTTTCAAATCCCGAATATCCCGGGATCAGTCTATTTAAATTCCGGAATTGCAGAAAACAGTGAATTTAAAAGTATTTTTTTCAAACAAAAATAAACCTCAAATTATTTAAAACAAAAAGAGCCGATCGAATAAAATAAATAACACACTAAACATACCTTACATAGTTGTATTGAAATAATAAATAATTTAACATGAGAAACAAAAACAACAAGTTTACAACTGTTGTATTACGATAACACAATACGACAAATAACACAGCTTGTTAACTCCCTAAAGGCTTTGTTTTGCCCTTGGCATTATAAATGTGCTGAAGAATATCCCACTCGAGTAGAAAATTAGCCTTACTATGAAAGCGATGTTAATAGAACTAACGACGAGGTGCATGAAGTGGATAAGGCAGAAAGTCTCAAAGAAAAATTGCATCAAGTTTTAACAAGTAGCTCGCAATTGTCCAATAATAGAAAGGCATACAATTTATCAGAAGGTTTGGTAAAAGAAATTTTTGTAATGGCGGCGATAAAGGCTTATTCATACAGAAATCATTTAATCTTTTGTCGACAATCCAACCAACAATTATTGAGTCGATGCTTTTCCACTGCAGATTTTAAATGCAAAAATTTAGGTCCAGGTTGGAGGATAACACACTGAAGCTTTTATCTCTTTAAGAATGCATTTTGATCAAAATAAGTAATAATTCTGCCTCGCTCAAAATATAATGGTAGGTACAATTGCTTATGTATCAGATATTTATATTTCTACTTGAAGTATAAATTATTTTGTGTGTGTCAAATTTTACGTTAATTTCTTTTTTATTTTTGATAAGACTAATAAATACGTACTTACATGAATTACAACAAATCGCTCTTTGTTCTATTAGTGTTAATTTGTATAATTCTATAATTTAAAGATTACAGACGTGTTATATTGTTTGACAAATTAGAATATGCTAATCAAAACTTCGTGAAATTCGGAATACCGTGATTGTACCGGCATTTTGTTTTCAGATCCCGAAAATCCCGTGATCAATAAAATGCCGAAAATTTACATCCCTAGTGTTTACATACATATAAGTCCATTGAAATCTTATCGCTAATAATTTAAAATATTTTTTTTTTAACACACCCAAAGAATATTTAAAGTAACAAAATATAAGTTTTTAGTAATGAGACTTTCATAATTTTTGCCAACAGTTTTAATAAATAATTTTTTAAATATATCGATAATGACATACCCAAAAGTTACTAAACTTCTGCCGCAAAAATTTAATATTTTTGTGTACACAGCTACTCAGTAGTTTGTTGTAACAAACATAAACTTCAATAGAGCTTAATTCCATCTCATCACAATTTTTTTTTTACATTGAGCTAAAGGCTTTAATTTTTAATTTAAAAATCCTCTAATTTATTCGAAACATACTTAAGTTTGACTACCAGGCAGGGATACCAGCGCTTGCAATTTTGACAAAACTGCCGGCACAGGATTGAGTTTGATCAACATTTATCACACCGCAAACAAATAGTTGCCATTTTTCGAACACATTAAAGGCTAAAATTAAATATAATGTGGATACAAAGTAAAATAATACTATGAATTTCTGAAACAAAATTCTTATTTTTTTCTCTACGCCAGTTGACGCTTTCGTTTGCGAAATTACGCCTATTACTCATTCTAAGTAAAGACTTGTTCTTCTGCACTTGGTCCTTCCATAACGTTTGTGGACGCCCTTGTCTTCATTGTCCACTATTGAGTGCTAAATTTAAAGATATTTCTACCGATGTATCGTCATCCGAACAAATTGTCAAAGCCAATGCAATCCTTGAATTTGTATGCGTTTGATTACGTTCAGTTCATAATATATGTACCTCAAACAATCCATCATTCCTTCTTCTTCGGTACCTATGTACCTGTCGCCCACGCGGCAGGGTCTAAAATATTGCGTTAAACAATACTCTCGCAACCTTTTCATGATACATCGAGTTTGTGCATGTTTCTGATGAGAATAAAGATCATTTTCTTAAAACAACCTAAAGTCCAAGTTTCATGCTTTATACTGGATTTATAACGAAAGTTCAAGCCTAAAAAGTCACCATAAAAACCTCAAAATTTTAATCATAAAGTTTAGAAAATTTTCTCCCACACCATGCTTTTGTTTTTATTGCGCTCCATCCAAACGTCGAATATTTGTTCATTTTTGAATTTTACAACTTCAGTTGGAGCAGACAGTTCAAGGCGTATTCATTCAAGGTTGTATACTCCATACATGACTCAATTATAAAAGGTTAGCTCGATAAACAGCTTGCTCGCTCACTTTTTGTCAAACGGCTCCCTTAGCATCAAAACCGTGTTGCTTCTTAATACCATAAACTCACAGGCAACACTTTTTGTTTCTAATTTTCCTAATTACAGCATTTTTTCTGATTACAAGATTGATCCCGTCTCGTAAATATTTCAAGTAAATGTGTGTAAATGACGCGCTTTTTCTTTGAACACTTTTCAGCCGCATATAAATTCGATGTGACAAAGTGGAAAGTTTTGTTATTTCTAAAAGGAATGGGTTTAAATAAATTAAAAATAATGTGACATAATAATCATCCAAATGCCAAAAACAAGAATTTGTAAGAACTAAATTCTTGAGTTATGAAGTTTGATTTATTTTTTGTTTAATATATAAAGATTATCATTCTAAAATTTCGAATTATTGTGGTTTTCTTACAACTCCATTAACTCCATAAAGTCACTTACTATTTATCGGAATTAAAATGTTTGGTCCTTTCACCCTCCAGGGGTTCATCACAATATTAAGAATAACCCTGATACCGATGGTAAATAAATAAAAGGAATAAACCGAATAAATAACTTCTTCGTAGTAAGAGAGCTAAACTTCTCGCAAAATAATGCAAATGAGGCTTCGTTGACTTGGGTTAACGAAGTGTCCGGGAGCACCTTGACCTAGCCATCTAGCGAGTTTTTGGCTATAATCAAAAGCCTGAAGCTGGTATTTTGAAAATTTGAATGGCGCAGAAATCAAATCGTGCCCATGTTCTATAGAAACCCTCATTGCGTGTACGCAACACATAAGCACCAGCAATGATGTGAAAAGGCTTCTTTATTTTAAAACACGGACTCATAACCACTTTGTGATTAAAAAAAATTTTAGAGCTTAACATAATTTTAGCTTGCAGTTTCAATATTCTTACTAAATAGCAGTTAAATTAATTAATTAAGGTAAGAATATTTTTTTATTGCCATTTAAGCACAAAATTTCTCGCATATTTGTTAAAATTAACATATTGTATTCTACCATTATTTGCAAACTTTCCATACTATGCCTACTCCTAGTTTCACAAAGGGAATGCATTATTTACCCTTTTTTCGTACTTCGTATATGCAACCTTTTTGTAAGGCAGTGTCAAAAATCCCTTGTCAATATTGATCTAACCTTTTATTATTGAATCATATACTCCATATACATATATGTATGTAAGTGAACAAATTTGTGTATCTTGCGGTGAAAATGCCAGAGAAACTTAGAAAAATAAAAATAAATGAATATGTGGAATTCCAAATTTGACACAAAAGCTAACTTACTGAGGATTTATAGTAAAAATATACAATTTAGTTTCTTTCTCTATTTTCTATTAAAAAGTAAATGAAAATTTTAAATGTCGACAAAATAGCCATTCTGACTATTACACCGCGCTAGGCGAAAATAGAACAAACATTCAGCTGATGGGAATACTCGTATAGCACCTTATATGAATTCGCCTTGAGACAATTCATACACCAAAACAAAGTAGAAAATATACATATTTATTATATCGAACGAGATCGGACAGGAATAGTCTCACTCCACGAAATAAACCCAATACTTAAGAGTATTCTGTTTTCAGCTTACGCGCAAGTGAGTTTTAGTTGTTTTGACCTTCAATTTTTGTATTTAGCGTAGAGCTTACTGCTTGAATTTTTTCGTCCATTCCTAAGAATAAAATACATAGACTCCTGAAGGACAAGAAAGAAAGATTTTTGGTATATTTAATGTATACAATTAAAGCATGACTTCTTAACCTTAACGACTTTTTCATTCGGGAAAATGCTAACAATTTCATTTATCAATATGGAAAAGTCGTGCGCTCGGAGAGTAACATCACTGCTGATTACTTATTCTACAATGATGTTTATCATTTCATTTCTATGTTCGTTGGTTACGTTTTGATTTTGCTTATAAAACTCGAGAATATTTTTTCCCTTTTGATGTTTCATTCAGGATAAAACTCAAATCTTTACTTAGAAGTTTTTCACACTCAATATAAAAATTTTGTTACCTGATTTTTCTTCCAAGCAAAAAATTTCTCGCGAAATTCCATGCGCAACCCTAGCGGGGGGGAATAGCTTCCTTAATGTCTTCTTTTGGCATATAAAATGCACAGCACATATTCATCGTGAACAAAATACTTACCATTTAAATATTGAAAAACAGGTTCCAAATTGAATTCTTTCAATAGTTCCCTCAAATTTTCCTCGTCCTGGTTTTGTCAAAATGCTCAAATTGTTCTTTTTCCAAATTCAAAGATGTAATGGTATCCGCATTTTTCAATGTAAATTCAATGTTGAAAATATTGTACTTGAATATTTCTTTGAATAGTTAATTTCTCCAGAATACGTAAACTATTTCTTCGGCCGGAATAACTGGTTCAATTGCTACAGCCATCCAATTGCTTACGCACTTTCATCAATGTTATGCAAAGGCGCAAAATCATTCGAATTTTCAAATGACAAAATATTCACTATTTCGAAACCCGCCATTGTAATTAGTTTACAGTCTAAAATATTTTTTACTATAACAAAATAGCACGATTAAAAGAATATTTAAATATAAAGAAACCAACGCGCACTGAACGCGTTATTTTTATTTTGAAATTGTTATTATTTGAAATGCAAAATTTGTTTTAAGAACGAACAATCTTAAATTAAGAATTCAACTCTTGATTTATTCTAAAATCAAGAATTTCATTCTTAAATCGAGAATGTCATTATGAAATAAAGATTTAATTCTTAAATCAAGAATTTTCATCTTAAATTTAAATTTTTTTTGTCTACTTTTAAGATATTTATCTTGTTTTAAGCTTATTATTCTTATTTATAATTTGATTTAAGTTTGGAAGAACTTAATATTTAATTTTTTTTCTTAAATTATGCAATTCTTAGATCAAGTATGACACAGCTTGATTTTAGCCCGCAAATTTTCCCTTAGTGTATAGATAATCAAGGCATACAATTTTAAATAGTACATTTTTCCAAAACACATATAATATTTAAAATCACAAGTGTTATATTCCATAGTGTATATGTACATATGTATATACTTAAATTTACCAAGCGGACACTTCCTTTCTAATAAGAAAGTCTAGAATAAAGTTCACCTAATTAAACCTAAATTGAAAAATGGACTATTTCTCGCAGAAAGTGATACAAGTGATACCAGCGATATTAAAGTGTTTTAAAACCGGATTAATATGGTCTTAGTTATTGAATTGTCCACAGCATACTTAAATTATGAAGGGAGCACCTCTTCACACTGCTTAATGGAAGCAGCTGCAACAACTTTGAAGAAGATGTTGTTGAACCTGAATCCCCAATCAATGATGATGGACGTGATGTACCATCACCCGACTGTGACGAAATTCGGAAAGCGATAGCACGGCTGAAGAACAACAAAGCCCCCGGGGCCGACGGGTTACCAGCTGAGTTATTTAAGTACGGCGGAGAGGAGCTGGTTAAGTGCATGCACGAGCTCATCTCTAGAATATGGTCGGAAGAACGCATGCCTACTGATTGGAACTTAAGTGTGCTCTGCACAATCCACAAAAAGGGTGATCCTGCAGTCTGTGCCAATTATCGTGGGATTAGCCTTCTTAACATCGCGTATAAGGTTCTGTCAAGTGTATTGTGTGAAAGACTTAAGCCCGCCGTCAACGAACTGATTGGACCTTACCAGTGTGGCTTTAGACCTGGTAAATCTACCACCGGCCAGATATTTACAATACACCAGATCTTGGAAAAGACCCGAGAAAGAAGAATCGACAAACACCATCTTTTTGTCGACTTCAAAGCCGCCTTCGACATCACGAGAAGAAGTTTCCTATATTCCGCAATGTCTGAATTTGGTATCCCCGCAAAACTTATACGGCTATGTAAAATGACGTTGAGCAACACCACCAGCTCCGTCAGGATTGGGAAGGACCTTTCCAAGCCGTTTGATACCAAAAGAGGTTTCAGACATGGTGACTCTTGGCGATTACTTTAACCTGATGCTGGAGAAGATAATTCGAGCCGCAGAACTAAATCGGTCAGGCACCATCTTTTATAAGAGTGTGCAATTGCTGGCGTACGCCGATGACATTGACATCATCGGCCTTAACAACCGCGCAGTTAGTTCTGCCTCCTCCAAACTGGATAGAGAAGCAAAGCGAATGGGTCTGGAGGTGAACGAGGGCAAGACGAAGTATCTCCTGTCATTAAATAGATAGTCGGCACATTCACGACTGGGATGAAACATCACTGTTGACAGTTATAACTTCGAAGAAGTAGAAGACTTCGTTTACTTAGGAACCAGCATTAACACCAATAACAGCGTCAACCTTGCAATCCAATCTCTCTTCCCAACAAGTGCTACTTTGGACTGAGTAGGCAATTGCACAGTAAAGTCCTCTCTCGACGGACAAAAACTATACTCCATAAGTCTCTCATCATGCCCGTCCTATTGTATGGCGTAGAAGTATGGACGATGACAACATCAGATGAGAGGGCTCTTGGAGTGTTCGAGAGAAAGATTCTTCGAAAGATTTATGGACCTTTGCGTCTTTGCGACGGCGAATACCGCGTACGATGGAACGATGAGTTGTACAAGGGCGTAGATATAGTGCAGCGGCTCCGCTGGCTAAGTCACGTCGTTCGAATGGATGAAATAGATCCAGCCTTAAAAGTTTTTGACGCGGTACCCGCTGATGGTAGCAGAATAAAAGGAAGACCTCATCTGCGTTGGAAAAACCAAGTGGAAAAATACTTTGCTATACTAGGGATTTCCAACTGGCACGAGATAGGGACCGCTGGCGTGCTTTTTTGACCTCGGCCAAAATCGCTTAGGCGGTTAGTGCTACAATTAAGTAAGTAAGTAAGTTATTGAATTAGCGATATTCTTATAAAACAATTGAATAACCGAAAAACAAAAGGGTAAAATTTAATTAATATACGTTGTACCTATCATTTTGAATGCAAGTGTAAGTGCATACACAATAAGATGTGCGATAAATACGTTGACTTCATTTCATCTTTTTACAAAAATACAATACAAATTTCTTAGAGCAAGTACTCTACATCTATAGCTAAATCGATATATGTATATTCAAAACGAATGAGTTAAGCAGGAAACCCGGAAAAATAAC
Organism: Philophylla caesio; assembly: GCA_963971545.1. NCBI lineage: Eukaryota > Metazoa > Arthropoda > Insecta > Diptera > Tephritidae > Philophylla > Philophylla caesio. The sequence goes on along the minus strand of OZ020604.1, from coordinate 178,049,332 downwards.
AACAACAAAAAATCATTACAAAAACTTACTTACCAACCCTTCTTCCAGAAGCCAACAAAACCTTTCTTTGCACTTTGCAACTCAGTTGAATGCTCACCTCATCTACACCTTCGAATTGTATTGAAAATATGTGCGGCAAATCACCTATCGGCCTGCCTCTTCACCTAATCAGCCCTTTCCAAACACACGCACGCACGCACGCACGCATTCGCTTACACGCAATTTTGTTAGTGTTCCCCACATTGTTTGCATTGTTGACTCGCTTGCGGTAGCCAATATAAATCATGAGTAAACATTTTGATATTGTAATCCCCATTTTAATCCACTCGCATAAAAAGCGAAAATCAAAGTTTCTTCGACATAGTGCGGCTCCCTTTCATGTCTCGATTTACTTTTTGTTTTTGTTTTTTTTTTCGGCTCATACCGAATTTGATGGATTACGTGTGTCCAAATATTAACAGAAATTTGTTTATTTCGTAGGTCAGTTGGTTGGTTGTTAGTTGTTCGTTGGTTGAATCGTTTGCACAGTCGCTGTGACAAAATGGTTTGGATGGCTGCATTTACGAGCACGACGTGGTTTCTTTTAATGTCTGTGGTTGCCGCTGTCGCCTTCGGCTCCAAGTACGCACTCCAATACTCTGCGTTCTGTGCTTTGTGCTCAATATTTGACGCTCACGGTATGGAGCTCGGATAGTCGGTGGACTGGTGTTCGGTTCTGACGTGTTCTCTATCGTCATCGCAATTACTAACTATTATTTATTTTTAGTTTTTTTTCCGTCTCGCTTTTGTATATAAATTTTTTTTTGCCAGTGATAAGAAATTGATTGGTTGGTTGCTGCTCGCTGACTTCTACATTTTAGAAGTTGAATGGCGGCGTGGGTACGGCGGTGAAACATTGAAGCGAATGGTGCAATGATGTGTTGAAGCATTCGAACGGTACATAGTAGCGGTATAGCGGTGTAGCGGTGATTCTTAAACTGTTTGGTTTTTATCGCTTCACATTTGATTTATTAAATAATTAGCCGGAAACTGTGATTGTTGCTGTGTGTGCGGGTGTGTGTATATTACAATTCAACAACAATTGATTTTCGTTCATACATACAAATGTTTGTGTACTAAGGTGTGCTTAGCTAATTTATGTATATACACAGATATGTACGAGTATGTTTCTAAATACAAATGATAACCAAAATGTGTGGTGAAATATGTGTAGATCTGCACGAGAGATAGTGTCGGTATTTGAAATAGAACACGCTCCTTCTGATCTTTACATCAAAGAGTTTCGACGACAAAGTTGGGTAAGTTAATTACTTACTATTGGATTACGTAGAATGTTTGCATTAGTATAAAATAGTGCTAATGCCTGGTTTAGTTGGTTTAATTGGGGAACTATTGGACCACTCACATTTGCCAGAAGTGTCATAGATTTAGGCGAATACTTTTTAAATTTATAGTGGAAGTTTTCCAACATGCTTGTATGTAAATAGAGAAGTACAGCAGAGATATGAAAGAAATTAAGACTTGTTAAGAAATAGGCGCCGATATTTTGTTTAACTTCCTTTAATTTATTTAAATTTAACTAGTTCGTTTTTCTGTATTTTTTTTTATTTTTCGAAAGGTTAAGTGCAAATTTCTTTGTTTTCACTTGAATGGTAGTAGGTTTTAAAAAAATTTATTTGTTTTCATAATATTTTAATAAAATCCATGTAAATCGAAATTTAAAAGTTTATACAACATTGTAACTAATTTAACAAATTTTTATCAGAATTGTTAAATTTTCTCTAAAAATATTAAACATTTTTCAAGTAACTTTTTTAATTTTAGTATAATAAAAATTTTTTGCCTCATTTTCTTTCACATAAAAATTTATTGTTTTTTTGCAAAAAGCAATACCATCGGCAAAGAAAATTTTAAAAATCTAAGTCTCAAAAAAAATTTGAAATTTAAATGGAAATTTTTTTAATTATTTAAAATAGTGTGTGAAGTTTCGACTTCGGTTTATACGAATTTCCTTTTTTAAGAGGTTATTTTTTAACTAAAATTAATTTAAAGTACATAAAAGAATAATAAATAAACAATATTTAAAAAAATATGCCGCTACTTTTAAAGTGAAGAAAGGTCTACGCCTGAATTACATTTTTTTATAATAAATAAAATACCAGAAGTCCCTAAAATAAGCACTCTTCGAAACATACTCGTCAAAGACATTTGAAACAATTTAGCACCATCGCCCCTAAAGTATCCATTTTTTGCAAAAATATTTCTTATTATACAGCGTGTGGCAAAACGATAAGTTCACTTCAGATTGATAACCTATTTTTATTTTACTTACATAATTTCCGTTATTTTTTAATATAACAAAGCGCAATTTCTTACAAAAACCATTTACTTTAATGGCAGTTTACAATTTTTTTATAAAACAAAACAAAATTCGGCAACTGTTTCTTTAAATGTTCATGTTTTAATCAGGATGTATTTAAATTTAGCAAATTAATGTGTAGTTTTAAGGTGATTATTAAGTCGTTGATTTTTGGCAACTGTTTTGCTTACCTTTTTAACCCTTTTTAACCCCAATATTTTATGTATGGACAAAACACCTTTAATAAAATTGAGTGAGTTTTAAAATTGCACGCTTACATTTATTTTTAAAAGTTCTGACAAAAAAGCATGAAAGTTTTATGAAATTTTTTTAAAGCATAAAAAAAAATTGTATAATACATATTTTAAACTTCTGTTTATATGGTTTTTTTGAAAATATATTTTAAATTAAAACCAATGGAAATCAAGTAAGATAAGAACAAATTGAAAAAATTTTAATATGTGCTAACTTCATGTCAACGTAAGCGACACATAAAAAAATTAGGGGAAGAAGTTTCTCTTCCTAAATTCTATAGCATGAAAATTGAACAACAAACTATAAATTAATCACAAAAATCTGCAACTGATTTTTCTGCCAACCAAATTCGACAAAGGGTGACGGAAGTACATTTTTGAGAGCAGTTTCATGCAGTGAACCAACCGCTTGCAACAAGAGAGATGCGAGATCGTGCTATGTATTTTCATTCTCTGGAGCATAACTCGACTTTTATTTGGTCAACCTGCCAATTTATTTACTATATCAAATTATCAAACATGAAATCATAGCCTTAGTGTAGTGATATATATATATATATAATTTTGGCGCGTACACTATATAGCTCAGTGTTTGGCCGAGCTTCTCCTACCATTTGTGGTGTGCGTCTTTATATTATACCACAATTGGAGGGACCTACAGTTTTGTGCCGACTCCGAACGGCAGATGTATTTAATGAGAAGCTTTTTCATGGCAGAAATACCCTCGGAGGTTTGCCATTGCCTGCCGAGGGGTGACCGCTATTAGAAAACACTTTTTTCTATGATTAGTGTAATGATAAAAAACATACATTTCCTTGTCGTATGACATGTCGTATGAGCAACTTTTGTTCGATTAATGCGCACGCTAAGAACACAAATGTGTTTTGGTAAATCCAGTTAGGTGACAATATTGTATAATCATGTCGAGAAAGTTATTGATTAAAATTACTTTCATGTAACCACAGTTTCACCGGGACTAAGTGCTGAGCGCCGCTTAGGGATTGAAATGCAAATCTGACAAGATTCACTCTTTTTATTGCAAGCATTGTTTTTATCACAATTTTTATTGATACTCGTGAAAGATTATAGGAATAGTGTTCATGAAAAGTTAAGTTTGAAGTTTTCGTTAAGAACGTGGCAAAATAATTAAACTTAATTCCAATATCTTGCACAAATATAAAGTTGAAAATTTCCCTAAAATTTATACAAAATAACCGTATGAAAGCATCAATATGCATTTTAGTAATTCCACTTTTATCCAACACTATTTAGTATACGAATTTATATTCGCTGCATTTTTTCAATTTACCAAATTTGCCGTAGAATAACTTAGTTATGAGCAGCGATAATATTTTAACGCTATTTCTTTTTAGCGAATTAGATGTGGGCACTAAACATGCCTTCACTCTTATTCTTATACTTATCGTTGCTATTTGATTCCAATTATTTCGCCGAGTAGATATATTTAGGGACTATTTATTCTATTTTGAAAATGCAACCAATCATATCTAATAATTTTGAAAGTCGAATTCGTTCTCTAAACTTAATGGTTTGTCATATTGTTAGCCTTGTTTCCATTTCCATATGCAGTTGCCGGAGGAACTTTAAACCGCTCACTGATAAACCAGTGTGAAATTCTATGAAAAGCCAAACGAGAAGTATACAGACTTTTCTGTCATTATTGTGTTCCTGCTCATTTTTCACTTAAATAATGTTGAAGATCTCTTAATTTCGACGAAAGTAGAGTTTGTGTTAAGTTCAGCACAGCAAAAACAATTCGATGCTCTTTTTCTGAGTTTTTCAATTATGTAGATCAGAAAACAGCAAACGAGCTAAAGCAAAAACGAACGAAAATTGACACCAAACTAAACTTGACAAGTGATGATGGAAAATCATTCCACCATACATCTAAGGATTTTAATGCCATAACTTACATATATTTAGATCACATAATTTAACTAGACCGCAATAAATAATTGTGGGGGTATTCCAAAATCAGTTATAATTCTACGATTTTACACGAATATATCAAGTAATCAGTAGGTCATTGGCCCCGTCTGAAACGGTATACATTTTTTGATGGCAGAAATTCCTTTTTTTTTTAATAAAATGACATTGCTTTTATTTAATTATTTGTGATCTTAAAGCCGATCGGTTATAGGGAAAAAAGCTAGCTGAGTGCGTTTAAATGCCGGCTTAATTATTGCGTATGATGTTGTGGGTTCAACTTCCGCAGAAGCTGTGATTTTCGAAATAGTACTATAACTTCTACCGCTTTGAGTATCTATTGTTATTTTCTTTTCTTAATACCTTTTCCCAATAACCGTTTGGCCTTAAGCCTAAAAATAATTAAATAAAATAGTTATATGGCCAAACAATAACACATTGACCCTTTCCATTTCAAATCAACCGCTCCGCGCAGGTCTTATTTTTGTATTTTAATAAAAATGAGATATGTTGTTTTAAGGTTGATTTTATGAAACGTGTATTTTTTCTTGTGGCTGAAAAAAAATGTTTTATTCCATTTTTCGAAATTATTGGTTGTACTCTAAAAATTGATTTTTCTTGTAGCACGCGGGAAATTTATTATGAAAAGTGCGTTACTTTCATAACAATTGATGGATTTTAACAAAATTTGTTTTTTAAATGTCCATTGTTTTTTGTTTTTAAATATTTTTTTAGATCTACATACTTTTCGATTCGAACAAACATGTTCTCGAAATATTTAATTCACTCTGAATTACGTTCAAACCTCAACAGCATATCTTCTGAATATCCCAATGACCTCTTCAAACGATCACCATGTATTTTGTTCTTAACAAATAGGAACATATAGCAGAAGTCTATATATACATATATATATATATATATATATATTTATATTGTACACTTTATGTATATAATTATATTCACATTCTCCCGTGATTATATATGTTTCACTTATTTACTTAAAATTATAATTTCAATGTAAGAATATGCTAAAATATTTGCTACAATATTGTACAATTAATGGAAATATTGCACAATAATTGTTATCAATAATTGCGGATAATCAAGAGCTGATGTAAGCTGAATGTAAGCATCCTTATTCGACCTTATTTGTCTTAGACGATCGCTCAGGAGGTAAGTGCTTGTCTGTATGCCTTAGTCTATGTGCCGTTAGTTAGAGGAACAGCTTAAAGCTACTATGTATGTATGTTAAATACATATTTATGCTTAATGTAATTACGTTAATTTTATCAATGCATTTTGTTTAATAAGGTTTATCTACAGTACTCAGTACACACTTTACATTCGTTACAATAATAAAATTATTACAAACAATTATTTACATCTTTTCTCTTTCAAATAATGAACTGTTTTATATGCTAAGCGAGAGCTGGCATTGTCGTGGTGAAGGATAATGTGAAGTTTATGTTTTTTTTTGTCGATGACTACGGGGTAGAAAATTATTGTACGCAAGTCAACTGGCCTGAAAGCCTGCCCTAGTCCTGTATCCTTAAACAAACGCTTATTAGATCTTGTGATGTGTTCCCGACATATTTTTTAGCAAAGTGAATTATCATGAAACTTTTCGCATAAAGAGAGCATTAGTTTATCTCTCATTTGCCACTGAACCGAATTATGAAACGATTTTTAGGTAAACTAAAACAAGCTCCGGCGGAAACTGGTGAGTAAGGAAACTGGCTTTTGAAAGCAAACTTTAAATACCTAGATCAGAGCCCTTCAATAAAACTCTACAGATTTTTTTAATTAAAGTGATTTTACTTTCCTCAGCGGGAAATTCCTTTTTTTCTTTAATTAAGCCAGAGCTCTATATTTCAGCACTTTTTTCAGCGATATTTCTCATATCTATGTTAACACAAACAAACGTGGAAAACCTAAAAAGGGAAAAAGCACCTGGAATGAAATTATGGCACACGGTTAATAAAAACAATATTCAAACAAAGAAATGCTCATAATTATATAAATGAAGGCATATATAATTTCTTCAGCTTGCCAATGAACATTTTAAAATCAAAATCAAACTCAGGGTTATTGTTAATTGCTATTCTAAAAAAAAAAGCAAATACTTTTGGGGTAAAATTTGATTTAAGAAATATTTAGGTGCATAAACATTTTCAATACGAAAGTGGGCTAATTTGCAGTTTCTGTCAAGTTACATCGAAATATAAAAACAAGTTTTTTTAAAAAGTCTTTAAACTATAGCAATAACAAACGTAGCGCTAGTAAATAAATGCAAGATTGATGATAGAAGTAAACGGATCATACACTTGTTAGCAGGCAGAAAAGCGTTGAAAAAGTAGCTGACTTTGATAAGTTCAAGTTCACTTGAGAGCAAGGCACATCAAATAGGTAGCCGCAGCAAACTTTTTTTTTGAACTTTTTTCATATTTTATTTTAATCTGAATTGTCAAACTTTGAATTTCGTTGTGATAAGAATGCTTTCAGTACAATTCAAGGTAGTTGATAAAATATTTTTGAAAGTTTAGCTTTTAAAAGCAAAAACAAAATATACAGAGCTCAAATTTTTTTTTTTAATTTTTCTACTGCTGCTACCTATTGAATGTGCCTTGCTTGAGAGTCGATTTGACAATGATTCAGCGCAGATTTTTGAAATCGTTGGAACGCTTTGCTTTGGGACAGCCCGCACACTTGGATGAAATTGTTAAATTTTATGGAAATTATTCTGACAAAGAAAGATTGCTTAGCGACAGGCATATGTTTATGCAACTTTTGGAAAGATAAAATGAACAGGCGAACAACTTAAGGGAAGTTGTGAATTTTTTCTAAAAATACGACTGGGTAAGAGGGCTTGTTCCAGAGTTTGTGCGCTTCGTACGCCTGCTCGTCACGATTCCAGGGTTGTCCTGAACGAAGTTTTACTCAAAACTTATTTACCAATTCCATCGCTTTATTATTACATGTTTATTGTGTAAACACCGACATACTTAATTTGGAGAAACTTCTGGATGAGTTTATTTCAAACTGTAGATACTAAAGTTTTCAATAAATATTATTATAAGAAAATGACATGTGAACAACAATGATTTTCGATTTTCATCATTGTAATAAATCCTAACCACATAAATATTGGAGAAAGTTTGTCATAAATGCGTCCATCTTGGTAGAATGCATTAATTTTCTGTTAATTAACATGACGATGAATTGATTTTCCAGCAGGCTTATGACCCGATCCACGTGGCTAAGAAGACTAGGGCATGCTTTAATGTGCCCCAAACAAAATTGCTTCAGTGACCTGGCTTAATCATAGATCTCAATTCAATCAAGGATCTATGCGAAATACTTTCTATAAAAAAATTATATTCCAAGCAATGCGGCAGCCTTAAGCAGCTTAAAATTAATATTAGCCGAATGGTGAAGGTATATAAGGGTAACACACTTCCATTTTAGCAGAAATATAACTTTCATTTCTCATATTGTGCCTATGTATTTCTTTAAAATAATATGTTTGCACATATGTACATACATATGTGTCAGGGACGGATCAAGAACATATTTTTGGGGGGGGGGGTATATTTATTTTAAACTTTTGACGATATTTTACATATTTTGAGATATTTGATTAGAATCCATTATAAACATAGATATAATTATATTGGGTAAAATGTTTAATGCATTTTTATAAAGCTATCGTTAGGCTATGATTATATCATTTGAATCTGTAGAATCATAAAACGTCAGGGATTTAAATTGCTTCATCGAATCTCCTCTTTCTCTTTGCCAAACTATTTAGTATTTGGTCACTAGTAATCTCAATGTCTCTATGAATATTTAGCAACGCAGATACGTGCTCAATATCCGTAAAGTAGAAAAGGACCATTCACTCGAAGCCACCGTGACTGGCAACGTGGCACTGATTTGAAAAAATAGGTAAATGTGTTTGTAAAATTGCAAATTACGAAGGCTGTTTGATAAGTCATTAACTTTTTGAATAAAATATACTTTTTCGGCAAAAAACATTATCTTGATCCTTTTAACTCTTTACACTTAGTCCAGCTTTTTTCCAATTATTTTATTTTGACCCAAACCTCTAATAATACAGCCATTTGTTCAGGTTTAGAAATAGAAAATTGTCGCGTGGATTTTCGCCTTGGTGACAACACACGTGTACATTCGCGTGTACACGAATCAGAAAACACGGTTGAAATTTTTTGAGACCACCTAGGACACCTCCCCTGTATCAGTCCCTGATATGTATACATCTGATAATGCGTCGTTCAATCTGGAAGCTACAGCACCGTAACCACTGTTTGACAGAAAATATGATGCGCAAAGAAAATTTTGATAAATTTGCACAGTTCATAATAGAATATGTTTAATTTTCTATACGCAGAGAAGATCGAAAATCGAATGCAACTCATAATAAAGACCATAGGCGCTTATATATTCTTTCTTACTTAATTGAAACTATAACTGCTTTGGGAATTGGCCGAGCTCAGCGAAACACTCCAGCTATTTCGGGCTTTCGCTAATTGGATGTATGACCAAGTTCTTTACGCAAAGGAGGGCTCGAATAATATCCTAGCCAGCGGTGACGCTGAATATTAATTCGCTGCACAATGCCTTTGTCCTTGTAAAGTTCATACAGCTCATCGTTCCATCTTCCGCGGTAATCGCTATTGCAAAGACGTACAGATTCATAAATATTCGAAATCTACTATGTCATACTATAGAGCGGGTATAATGAGAGAGTTATAAAGTGCGGGTTTTGTCTATTCGGTCCAAAGAAGCACTTGTTGGCAAGACATAGTTGGAATAAAAAAGACACCAAAGTTTTAAGCTGCTTTTTGACATACTCAAAAAAGTTGTTTTGTATCTTTAGAATGGACTTTATCTTAACTATATCTATGCGCCATAATTTTATATACATATGGGCCAATTCATACAAAATTTACACAACTATGTTTGTTTCCTCTCGTATCATTATCTTTCGCATTGTTTGGGTCAAAATATGAGACACGTTTTTTTTATTTTGATTTGACACATAGATTTTTCCTTTTCCCTGTGCAGAAGCGTGAATATGCCATACAGCTGGATAATAAACATTTGCAAAGTGTTTGCAATTTTTAAATTGATGGGGTGCTCCATCGGAAAAATAAATGCATTTTCGAATATGCGGATACATTGTTGTCAAGTAGTGCTTGTAATTTTCTTTCACGTGCTTGTAAAAAGAAGCCTGTTGTGCCAAGTCGTGCTTGAGATATACATACCCCTCCAAAATTGACAACATTTTTACTAAATTCTTCGACAGGTAGTATTTTGTTATCCAAAGTCTGTCGGACATTTGTGCATTCATTCAAATCAAAATAATATAAATTACTTTTCATTCATTTATTTTGTTAACTTAAAAATAGTTAACTAACTAAACCGTAATATAATTTAAAAAATGCATCTATTGCCAAAAATTTCAAATATATTTTTATGAATAGGACACACACAAACTATACATATGTACATATGTGTACCTCCAGAACCACCCAAAACAAAATGAGTTGAGCGAAGGGAGGATAATTTAGACAAACCTATTTTTACACCCGGTATTTTGTGTTTAAACTTTCCGTTTTGTATTATCAATTTTTTGACCAATTTCGCGTTGATCCTCGACTCGTAAAGATTTCGTATTCTTAAGACCTGGCATTATCATACATATATATTCATGTTCATAAAATTAATTAATTTTATTTATTATTGCCTCTGAAAATGGCTTACAAAACTATATCGGGCACGCAGCAAATAAAAAGTCATATTCCTCATTGAAAGAAGACAGCGAGTTCTTTTTAAACTAGCTTTTTATGAAATATGTAACCATAACCTTGAACAAGTGTTTAACTTTGTTAATCTTGCAATTACAATCCACCCGAAATTTCATTCCGACAGAATAGAGTCAATTCAAAAACAATTTCTACTTTTTGCTTTAAGGAATTTTCGTTGGGATTCTCAGTACAACCTGCCGCCATATATGTATAAGTCGTTTAAAACTCAGTAATCTTAATAATAATAATAATAATCCCAACGGTTTTATCCCTCCATACCCGCCCGACCGACGCGAGGGGCGCATCCGCATGACGCACGGATATATGTATACAAAAAAAATTTTTTTTTTTCATATATGTATGTTGCGCCGAGTCATGAAAGGCAGAGGTTTGTTAAGTGTCGAGATCTAAAACTGTTCAGCTACAGAACAAATGCTCATCAGCTGATCGAATAGTAATATATGTATATGTATGTATGTATCAATTATTGAGAGGATTGAGTATAGTTTTCTTTATGTAAAAAAGTGAGTCTGAAATATCAAAAGAACCGGAGTGAGTGTTAAAATCCTGGCACAAACTACGGAGTGGCTCATTTAACTCAAAATTGCTTTTACATGGCTTCAGAAAGAGAGGCCGGAAATTTCTTGAAATTCTGGAGGGAACGTTTAGTTTTATTTCGTTAAGAAGAGATGGGCTAGAGATCAAGCCAGTCAGTAACTTGACCAAAAATACAATGCCTAGCATTTCTCTGCGACTAGCAAGTGTAGGAAGATTAATGAGTTTTAAACGACTTATATATGGCGGCAGGTTGTACTGAGAATCCCAACGAAAATTCCTTAAAGCAAAAAGTAGAAATTGTTTTTGAATTGACTCTATTCTGTCGGAATGAACTTGATAGCGCGGGTTCCAAACAACATATCCATATTCCAGTATGGGCCTCACTAACGTTGTGAATAGAGCCTTCGTGATGTAAGGGTCATTAAATTCTTTTGACCACCGTTTTACAAATGCAAAAACACCCTTGGCTTTGTTAACTGTAACATTTATGTGAAGATTAAAATTAAATTTCGGGTCCATTGTAATTCCAAGATCAACAAAGTTAAACACTTGTTCGAGGTTATTGTTACATATTTCATAAGAAGCTGGTTGAACTGCTCTGCGAGAAAAGCACATTACTTTACATTTTTTAAGGTTTAGTGGCATGTAATTTATTTCACACCAGTTAGTCATGCTATTTAAATCCGCTTGTAGTAAGGACCTTTCCTCAACAGAATGATACGATCTAAAAAGCTTTACATCATCAGCAACCAATAAAATTTTTGAATAATTTATTACAGAAGGTAAGTCATTTATAAAAAGTAAAAACAGAATCGGACCAAGGTGACTTCCTTGCGGGACCCCTGAAGAAACATGAATAATGTTTGAACTCAAGCAAGTTTGTAACGGTAGATTTACCCTTAGAGAACCCGTGTTGTGTGCTAGAAATTGTAGAGGATATGGAATACGTTAAATGGTCAACAACAATAGCTTCGAATAATTTAGGAATAGCAGAAAGCTTAGCTATACCGCGGTAATTTTCTATAGAGGACCTACTCCCGGTCTTATAAAGGGGTATAATGAATGATTCTTTCCAAGCTGAAGGGAAAATCCCAAGCTTAAGAGAAAGATTAAATAAATTAGTTAAGGGCACATAAATATGTTTAGCACAGTTTATGAGGAAACACGTCGGGATCGAATCGGGGCCAGCCATAAATGATTCTTTTAAGTTACTCAAATAATAAAATACTTCCTCGGAAGATATCTGCGGAATAATAGCAGAGGTGAGGGAACAGAGTTTATAAGGATAAGGTTTGCTCAGAGGCGAGTTAATGCAGTAATTTGACCTGAAGAATTGGGCAAACACGTTTGAAATTGATTGGGAGTCACAAGACACGGCATTTTGATATCTCATAGCAGACGGAAAACTAGTCACTCTGCGCCTAGAGCTAACGAAGTCATAAAATGATTCAGGGTTTTTCATTAGATTCCTTTTAACTTTGCACAAATAAGATCTGTAGCATTTTTTATTTAATTCAAAATAAGCGTGTCGGATAACTGAGTATTTAATATAGTTAGTGTGCAAACCAATTTTTTCGTACAATTTAAACGATCGCGACTTTTTATTTTTTAAATTTTTTAGTTCTTTAGTAAACCAATGTTGTGATTGCTCCTTTTGTACGCAAACCCGTTTTGGTACAAACTTTTGAAATAAGCTAAATATAGTGTTATTAAAATGCTGGACGCAACGTTCAACATCATCTTTATACGTCGGCCATGATAATTTTGATAATTCTCGATCTAATTTCTTGAAATTGGCTTTCGCGAAAATAAAACGAGCGTTTGAAATGACTTAGATACGTCATCAACAAAAACAAGATCCAGAACGGTGCCAAAATTGTTTGGAGTTAAATTGATCTGATTTAGACAGAGCTCAGCCATATCTTCTAAAAACACATTGTACCTATCCTTTGATGATATTGGAACGAAAAAGTCGTCTATAAGAGTCCATGATATGCCTGGCATATTGAAGTCACCAAGTACAATCATCGAGTAATGTGCAGTAATCATTGAACTTAAAGATCTAAGTAACGCAATATGTTGAGAATAAACCGATAAGTCAGAGTTAGGAGGGATGTAGCAAGCAGCTAAATAAAAGAAACCATTTCCTACCATAACTCGTATGGCTTTAAATTCGATTTACTCGATGAGGGGGATATTAACATCTTCGGATGGCATTGAAGAATGAACTGCAAAAAGAACACCCCCACCGATTCTGTCCTTACGGTCATTTCTATAAATTTGATATTTATTAGGAAGGATCTCTGAATTAAAAATATGTGGTTTAAGCCAAGTTTCAGTAAAGCAAATTACGTTATAGTCACAGTCTAAGCCTTTTAAATGTAAATCGTTCAATTTAGTATTTAAACCTCTAACGTTTTGGTAGAAAATACTTAAAGTAGAATTTAAAATTAGTTTTTTGGCTCAGTGTCACGATTAGGAATTGAAGCTAAGTTATTTATTATATTTTTATTTTTATGTGGCTTGTATTCAAATTCGCGAACAAATGCCCCGGTTGGCCAAAAAGAATTGTTAAGCAAAGTATCAAAAACTTCAGGTGCCACATCAATTTTAAAAGATGATACGTTACGTTCGTATTTAAAGTTAAATTTTCGGATTGCTAAGTTAGAAGTCTTAATTTTTGATGAAATGTAAAACTCTATATCATCAGAAGAAGTGTCCCTAGCAAATCTAGAAACAAAAATCGATTTTCTCAAAGGAACCACAACCAGCTTCTTTGCAGAGCAGTCAGCCTCATCCAATGGTGCTACAGTTTTTGCAACAATAGGAGCAGATTGGGATGGTGGAAGCGATTGAGGCGGTGATGGACCCACCTTAGATGAAGATGCCTGTAAGTTCTCATGATCATAACTGCTTTTATTAGAGGAAGTAGCGCGAGTGCAGATAGCTCTTGATGAAGCTGATGAAGACGGGCCCTGTGGCGGAGGGACAGGAGACAAAAGATTAATTAGCTCAATTTGTTGGCGTTGAGGCAGAATATTTTTTTGAAGTAATGTACGAGGAGCCACAATACTTTCCTTGGGTGGACTGTGTGTCCGTTTGCGTTTGGTCTCTCTTACAGGTTGCGAAGTTTGTTTATCTAGGCACTTAAAGTTGATCTGCATTTTAAACAAGACCAACGAATGCCTCTTCCTTCATTTATTAAGTCTAGGACTCTACCAGTCAATCCGGCACATTTTATATGAGCAATGCCATCGCACAACCAGCATGCAACAGAGCGTTGCTCATTATCGCTTTTATTTTTGCAGTTGTCAAAAATGCAAGACGTAATTTAAAATTCAATATGAGTAAAAACTAAAATTGTATTAATATATCAAAGAAGAAAGCAGTTTGTAAGGTAGGGCAAGTTTTATAATTATTTAAGGTATGAGAGCTATTTATGCAACGAACAGTTTTAGATGCACAGTAATAGACACCTAAAAAACTAAACGCAAACAGCTGTTTAAAGAATGGCAATCAAAAAGAGAAAAGAAAATGCGCGCAAACTTAAACAAATACACAAAGTTTAAAGCAAAACAAAGAAGCAAAAACAATGTAAATAAGAAACAATAACAATGCAAATCAACTAATGACTCGGCAATTGATAACTAAATTAAAGTGTAATAAAATCAATGCAAAAAATGCTCAACAAATATTATACTTAGCTTTAAATGCGCACAGATAAATCTCCAAAACTTTTAACACTAAATTATTAATTTAAATACAAAGAAATAATGAAATTTCAATATAAAAAAGTAGCACAGAGAAAACACAACTATACAGCTTGACGTTTGCTTGACAATTTCCTACACTTGCTAGTCGCAGATAAATGCTAGGCATTGTATTTTTGGTCAAGTTACTGACAGGCTTGATCTCTAGCCCATCTCTTCTTAGCGAAATAAAACTAAACGTTCCCTCCAGAATTTCAAGACATTTCCGGCCTCTCTTTCTGAAGCCATGTAAAAGTAATTTTGAGTTAAATGAGCCACTCCGTAGCTTGTGTCAGGATTTTAACACTCACTCCGGTTCTTTTGATATTTCCGACTCACTTTTTTACATAAAGAAAACTATACTCAATGCTCTCAATAATTGATACATACATACATATACGAGTATATTACTATTCGATCAGCTGAACAGTTTTAGTTATCGACAATTAACAAACATCTTCTGCCTTTCATGACTCGACGCAGCATCATGCTGATGCGCCTCTCGCGTTAGGATTATTATTGTTCATTATTGTAAAAAGGCTGTATTAGAACCCTAAAAAAAAATCAGAAATTGCTTTTTATGCAGTGGCGAATAAATTCTAAATTTTATTACATGCGTAATTATAAACTGCCCATTCTAACATTTTTACAGGTTTTAATTAAATATTTGAAGGACAGTTTCCGCTGTGATCGAGTTGGTAGCGGTGCGTGCTATAACTCGATATGCCGGCGAAGTTCGAGGTTCCAATCTCAGTCAGGGCAAGCAAAATCTTAATCATAGAAAAAGTTTTTTTTCTAATAGCGGTCACCCCTCGGCAGGCAATGGCAAACCTCCAAGAGTATTTCTGTCATGAAAAATCTTCTCATAAATACATTTGTGGTATAATATATAGACGCACATTGCAATTGGTAGAAGAAGCTCGACCAAACATTGAGCTATATAGTGTAAGAGCCAAATTATTATTATTATTATAGTTTCCAAAAAAATCTTTACTAAATTTGAAAAAAAAATATATTTAATTTGTTATTTTTTTTTTTAATATCCATTATTTTTTTTAAAAAATAATTGTGTAGACTTCTCGTTATCCTCATATGAAAGCCAAGAAAAATTTATAAATGTTACGTTGATTAAGTTTTTTATTGAAAAGTCCTATTTTAGCAAGCTTAAAGTTCAAAAAAATATATCTCGGAAACCGTATGTCAAATCAAAATAAAAAAAATACGTGTCTCATATTTTGACCCAAATAATGCAAAGAAAAATGATTCGAGCGGAAAAAAGGTTTGTGTAAATTTGCATGTATTTTATATTTTTGAATAATATTTTGTTATTAAGTTTTAAATTCTCTTCGTAATAAAAACACAAAAAAAATATATAATATTTTTCATTGTTTGATTTAATCAGAATGAAATTGTAAGCCTTGCACATATAACTATTTTACTTAGGTATTTTCGTTTTAATTGCAGAAATTTTCTAAAACTTGGATTTTGAAATTAATTTATAATTAATTAATAGTAAAATTATTGAAAAAACAATTAAAACGTCAGTATTCTTTTTCTATAACACCATTAACAAACAGCTTTATATTGAGCGTACCTACATTACGAAATGTACTATTGATTAATCTTTTATGCCTTTCCACATTCCAAAGGACATCGCTTAAGTGTGACATTTGTTGCACATTGTCAAAAACTACAGCTGATATGTTTGGGACAAACTGGACTAAATTGGATATGGAAAACGCTTCCAACAAAACAATGTCCCACAAATCGATGCAAGCCTGCTAGAAAATGAATTTGTAGGAGAATACTTCGCAGTATACAGTGAATTTCAGGGGAACCCACCCCTAAAACTTTATATTAAAAATTTCGAAGCTAACCGACATTATGAAAAGGGGAATTGCCAAGCACTCGAAGAAATGGTGGCTGTTTGTCATTAATTGCGCCGCTATGCTGTGTGCAAGAGCGAGTAAGATATATGTACATACTGTACAACAGACGTTGCCCCACCTACCGCAAAGATAAAACGTAGCGGTCGCAGCAGAGGCGGAGTCGACTGACGGCAGAGCAGCGCAAAGCGGATGAGTTTTCTTCAGGCGTTCTTATTCTTTCTTATAGCTTTGTAATTGGAATCCATTTTTTTGGTTGTGATTGCGCTGCAGAGGATAGTCGGCGAATTGGTTGGTTGGTTGGTTGGTCGGTTGAATGGTGGAACAGACGCTACGACGGCAGAGCAAACGACAAACGGACAGACGCGCATAAATATGAACTGACAGGGCGAAGTGCATGTTGTAAACGAGTGCGTAGTATTTTTCCTTTCCGCCGAAATGATGGACTCACACAGATTGCTCCTTTCTTTTTTTTGGTTGTACCTATGTACGTACATATGTATGAATATGCGCACGTGTGTGTATGCACTACAGTGTTTGAACACATACATAAAATGGAAAAAAGTCTGTAAAATTTTGCACAAACACGTGCGACGCATAAATCGAGTAGCGTACACACCATTCGAGTGTTTATGCTGGCGGGCTCATTGTTGTTGCTATAGCTGCAGCCAGTCAGGTTGGATTTTTCGTAATATTTCTGTTGTACATTTGTTTGTATGCTTCCGAATAATTTCTCTTTGTTCGCAAGCGAGCAGAAAAGTTTGCAACTCTCGAGAAAAAACCAAACTTATAAAAACGTTTCATTTCACGCCGCCAGCCACGTCGCAAACGAGTAAAGTGTCCCAATTGCAACGCCGGACAGCCGCCAGCCGCCAGCCGCTATCCAGGAGCCAGCAGCCAGCAGCCAACAGCTCGAGCCGCGTGCACAGCCCAAGCCGTAGCCACTTAATTTGTTTGCACTGCAACACGTTGCGGTTCTGCCACTTCACCTACCTACCAACCACGGACACACACACACTCTCATACACGACCGCTGCATTGTGTCCTCAGCTTGCGGAAGCTCCAACAATGAGCTGCCTTCTACGTTTCGGTGGATTTATTTATTTTTTTATTTTTTGTGTTAGCCCATCTGCTACACTTTTTCGATATGTATGTATGTATGTATGTATGTATGTATGTATGTATGTATGTATGTATGCGACACCCAAGGTACGTTGCGCTCTTACAAGTACTTTACGGTAATGGGGGATTTTCGCTGGAGCATCCTCTAACAAAAATTAATTTAAATCGATATTGAGCAGCAATTTTTTCTCGCCTTTCGTATTTGGTCTAGTATATTTATTACTTTTTTTGTTTTAATTTTTTCCCTTTATTGTTATTGTTTGAGAGCACAGTGCGCTGTGTTGTTTTTTACCGTTGTACTCGTACTCTAAGCTAGGATGATTTTAATGACGCGCCGTCGAAGTCTATCAATTAGCATAACCAGAGGAGTAGATACATATATTATAGGAGTGTACAGTAAAGTTGGAAGATAGTTATATATTTTTATTTGTAAACTGTGTAAATAGTAAAATGTTTTGTGTAAAAAATTTCCTAAGTGGATTTGTTATCGCATGCTACTTAAAAGGTTATTTAACAACATAAATAATCGCATATAAAATATATGAAGTGGCGGCATTATTTCAAAAAGCCCATTCAGGACCCTTAAACAATATTGATCTGATAGAGGAATAAAAATGAATATATATACATATACACACATCTACATATACATACATACATACATACATACATGCATGTAAAAGTGTACATATAACTGTTCAATCTTTACAGACTTTCAATAGAATAAAATTGAAACTGTTTGAGACTACCGTCATAGTTTTTTCCTAGTTCTTCTATATTTGAACCATTTCCATCTGAATGCAGTACTTACACTTTCCAAACTTTCTTTTCGACTTTTTGATTGCGTTTAATTGCTGATATAAAAAACAATTCAATTATTTCCAACAAAAACTTAGACGCGTATTTTATATGTTTTTTAAAAAAAAATTAATCGGACTAGAATGTAGTATTTTTCAAAAAAAAATTTCAATCAAAATTATACATATTTTCTCATTAATGTAAGTACACAATTTTTAAAATTTAATTATCGCGTTTTCCTGTGCCAGTCCACATTTAAAAATACTTCATTTTCAATTAAAATCAAAAGTATACTTTCAATTTTTTAAGAGCAACTTGAAAACACATTTCATGCTTTAATATAACGATATTCACGATGTTCTTGCATTCTGAGTTTGTGGCTTCTATACAAAAGTGCTTGTTAAATATAAAAATCATAGAAAAAAGTGGTTCTAAAAGCGGTTGCTCCTCAGCAAGCAATAGCAAACATTCCAAGTACATTTCTGCCATGAAAGTCTCCTCATAAAATACATCTACATAACTTTTTAGTACGAGCTAAAGACGCTCACCTCATACGGCAAATACAGAATAAAAGCTCGAACCAACAATGAATCTTGCCCATTATTGATTCGTTAATATATATCAGCACTTCTTAGAGTTTGTGTCAGAATTTATTTCTAAATATTTCAAGGTGAGTTTTCACACTTATGAGACACTGGTTTATTTTATAAAAGGAAGACTTTTTCTCAAACGTTTTGGTGTAAACCGATACTTTTATCCGAAAACTGAAACTTAATTTTCATTTTCATTTTTATTTTTATTCTTTCACGTCTTCAATTGCAAAATCAAAAATAAAATCCACGCTATTTTGGATAACATTTTACTTTATTTGATATTTCAGTTGCACGGCTGTAAAAAATTTCGATAAAACCATGACACATAATATACATACATAAGTAAGTACATATATGAGTATTAGTTAAAAAATATATATAAATTCCATGAGCACCTGAAAATGAACACAAAACCCCCGGCACAATGCCTATAAAGAAGACATAAGTAAACACAATCGGGTCCAAGTAGTAGTCAGTTTGAATGGGTTTTAACATACAATGTATGTATATATGTATGTACATAAACAACATTGCTTGATATATTTACAGCATTAGCCGTCATGAACATATTTCTGCTTTTGCCGTTCCAGGACTTATTGCAGCTTAGATGTTTGACATTGCTACACAAAGTCATAGTCACACAGGACCCCGATTAGTTGAAAGAACGTTTTCAATTCACCAAATATTCTCGATCTCTTTCTGAAAGCAATATTAAAATTACGTGCTTAGTTTCTGAACGTCAGTTTTTCGTTTGCTCAATCCGTCTTTGGAATACCCGGCTCGCGGCGATAAGAGCAACCATTTTAAGAACGAAGAAATGCGTGATTTTGTCAAATTAATATTATAGGTCTCGACCTCTCTTACTGTCTTCTTTCTCTCCGACTTTTGTCTCTTCTCATTTTTTAACATCGTATATGTTTATATTAAAGATTTTAAGATATCATACACTGTAAATATAACTACTGGTTGTTGTCTGTGATTAATTAAATAAATAAAAAAAAATAAAAAAATACCCAATTAACATTTGGCTTGGTTAACAATTCGAAAATAGTTGGATAACGAATCTCTTTTTCGAGTCTCAACTTCGTTTTGAATTCGAAATCCAGCCCATTCTCGAAGAGAACTACAAGACAATCACTCTCGCTCAATAAAATGTCCCTTCGAGAATGGATTTTTAATTAAATAAAAAACATTTTGCCTTGAAAAGCAAAATAGTAATTGAGTAATTAAGGAATCATCTTCAGGATGTTATTTAAGTACATATATGTATAAAGGAAAACTGCTTATTCTAAATACATATTAACATTTTTAGTTTTATTAATTTCTTGATAAAGTGCTTTTTTCGTTATACGGGTTTTGGCTTGCTGAAAAAATGTAATTGAAATCCGTTCGAACTCTGCGCCGGTAGAACTTGGAAACTTTATTAAATATGCTTCTGAAAAGAAAGTTTTCGCTCTATATGCTAGTATTAGACTTTCCTTTAAACCTCAATACTTTTAATAGCTGCCGTTACAGTTCATGATCGAATTGAGCGCTTCCTATCTGTGCCTTTCCAGCAAAATGACTGTGCTGCTTTATCGTCAAAAACTCTCCTCCAACATATTTTTACAAACTTATCCGAATTTGATGAGGTAAGTTTTTTGAGCTGCGAAACCTGATAAATAAATCAGAAAGGTGTAATTAGGTGTTGATTTAATAAAACATAACTTGAATTGTTTCATGGAAACTAAAATAGCTTACCAAAACTTCAAATTTTTCGTCACAGGAGTTTCAGTTGCGTATTCGTGGCATCGTTCGTAATACTAAATTGTATAACCCATTTGGACATATTTAGGTCGATTTCGCTATCAGATGTGAAACTATAACTCAAATCAGTGAGATTCTCATCATTTTTATTCCAAGTCAACTCTTCCGCAGCTGATAGATCCGTCGCGTTTGTGAAAACTGAACGTGTAGTCACATCATCCATTCGTTGCTGTTGAGGTCGCATTAGCATATTTACAATTTCATTGCACTCATTTCGAATTTTTTGGGACGTTTACATCTTAAACTTAAGTATATTTTTAACTAAATTTATAATTACCAATTTTATATTCCCAAAAATTTGCGACCGCTTTAGTTGAAAATTTTAGACTTTATAAAATTATATAAATTCGCAAACTATTAAAACACAAACGTCACTTTCTCTCTTGTTGCTACGATTTTTCTGAACCCAGTTCGAATGTATTTCCAATATACTATGAACGTGGGAAAACTTAGATTGGTTATGAATTTTTTATCAGTTCGATATTCATATTGGACAATGTTTATTGGGTATGTATTCGTTAATTTCATAACTATTATTTTAGATTTTATACATAATAACTATACTAAATAATAATAATTTAATTTATATGTGCGTGTATATTCTTTAATGCTTTATATGAAATTTTTATTTATAAAAATTATAACTCATTATGTAAAATGCAAAATATAAGTTTTATTTTTCATCAAAAAAATATTGCTCAAAGACATATGTATGTAAGTACACATGTACTTATTAATACAAGAAATTTGTTTAGTCGTTAAATGATTAAAAACTCCTTTAGTGAATCTTAATTTCGAACATTGAAAACTCCTTAAATGGGTTTTCACTTCGAACTGAACCGAACAATTTTTGCAAATTGTTTTCCACCGGTTCAAAATTCGGTTGGTTCAAAACTAGTTTGGTGCGCTGTTTAATACCATTGGGAGGCATTAGTTTTGTTACTATAAAAATTAAAAAAGACTATTATTTCTTTATAAAAATATTCAAAATGTCACTAGATAACATTATTAGATATCTGCCGCGGGTATAAATAAGGTCTGAAAAATATTGGGAGTTTACAAAATTATAGGTAGGTATCTTGCCACCTCACAAAAAGGAAAATCTTTAATAGAAATAAGTAAATAAAAAATAAAGTTACCTGCAGAATATAAAGGTGACGACACCAGCTGAATAAAAACTCAGTTAATAATTAAACTAAATACAAACATTTCTTCATTTAAAAAATAACCACTTCCTTTAAAAGCTCACACGAAAAAGTTGTTCACTAATAGACAAAAATACCAAATAGAAAAATCGATAGTAAATGAACCTATTGTAACAATGTGCTAAAATGTAAATCCTAATCAAAGGACTACAATATTTATTCCTCTTAGATTGCACGCCGATGACCGAAAAGGTCACCGAAAATCAACTTTTGTCAAACAGCAGCTTACGAGCGCCAATTCTAAGCGCCAATCCTCTTTCGAACGTACCTTCAAACCTTGTTTATTTTACTAAAAACCACCATTTCTTATCCTTGAGCTCCAAAAGATCAAACGTCAAATAAGACCTCGCATCTGCCATCTCCTCTCTTCACATATGCATACACACACATGCAAACACATTCGTAAAGGTGAAATGTGAAATGCCCAATTGGTGAAAGTCATTTTCACAGCCAACTGACTTATTTGAAAATCCAACAGAGACACAGATGTGCTTAGTACGCAACGCCCCAAAGCGCCACAAAGGATTTGCAAGTTGCTTAGACGACGTGCCAGCGAACAGATGAAATCACTGCTAACGTACCAGCAGCCGCGTTCAACTACCAATATCCTGTTGGTCACAACTGACACACAGTCTTCGCTCTCAACTCACCTTAAAATCACTTCAAAATATTTGCGGTGTCCTCAGTTTAGCCTCGGGTGGGACGAGGTGGGCCTAATACAATTGCTCAAGCTAACCACTCATTCCACCTCCGAGTGCATTTCGTTTAGAAAATCGTGTGCCAATTTAATAAAAACAATTCACTGTGTCTAGCGCAATACGGAAAAAGAAGTTGAAAGTGTGCGTGAATCAAAAGAGTTTGGCGTTTTCTCAGAAAACGAATATTTTTTTTTTTTTTTTTTTTCAAAAGAAAATTGACATTTTTTGCGCATCCTTTTCGCAATGGGCAAGCAAGAGTTTAGGTTCGCGGTTTTATTTATTGTAAACGGAAATATCGTCGACTAAAAAATAACTGTATTGGATGACAGAGAAGCTGACAATAGTCACACGAATGCACACACATGCATATGAGCAGAGAGAGAAAGCGAAGGACACGCATATTCAGCAAATATCACTAAGCTCACTCATTGGTATGTGCGTTAGCTCACAAATGAAAGCATAGTACATACAAACATACATACTCATGCATACGTACATACATACATACAAACATATGTTTGTATATTATCGTTTTTCTCTGGTAAACATAGTTTATTGACTTCTTAAGGAAGTGGTTTTTCGCAGAGATTTCCTTGTGAAAAATGTCCATGTACGCACTGGTGTGTGTATGTGTGTGTGTTTGTGTGTGGGTGTGTACTTATAAATGGCTACAGAGCGAAGCTGATTCAAGTCCTGAAAATTGGCGTGGATTTACGAATGTGTGCTGGTAATACAAATTGGCAACGGTCGCAAAAAAAAAATAATATAAAATAATAATGTGTTAATTTGTAAGATTTCCATATAAAATTTTTAAATAGAGATGTTGTTGGCAATTGGTGGTTTATGGTAAAGACAGTTAGGGCAAGCTTTTCAGAGCCAGTTTAAATTTAAATAGCTAGTTGGCATTTGCTTGGCTAATGGAGCTAGTACGAGGGTTAAAACTTATTTGAACTGCAGTATTGTTAAACCACACGCTGAAAAGTAATAGGGGGTTGTGATTGAGGATTCTCTGTCAAACCTCAAAAAAATTTCAAGATGATGATTGCCTTTATTTCCATGCTTACAGGAGTGGGACTTGAATCAAAAATTTGTATCTTATCCTCTATGAAATAGATGGAAAACAGCTTCAGCGTAAAGGTGACCTTAAGCAGGGTTGCATGATTTTTTAAAAAGTCAAATCACAAATCCAAAAATTTAATTTTTTTTATGAATTTTAAAAAAAATCATACTGATTTACTATTTAAAAACCGATTTAAAATGTATTTTTGTAGCTAAAAACTGCGCACTTATCATTTAATAATATAATTTTTGGCGCTTACCCTATATAGCTCAGTGTTTGGCCGAGCTTCTCCTACCATTTGTAGTGTGCGTCTATATATTCTACCGCAAATGGAGGGACCTACTGTTTTGTGCCGACTCCGAACGGCAGATGTATGTATTTAATGAGAAGCTTTTTCATGGCAAAAATACCCTCGGAGGTTTGCCATTGCCTGCCGTGAGGTGACCGCTATTAGAAAAAACTTTTTATATGATTAAGATTTTGCTTGCCTTGACTGAGATTCGAACCTCGAACTCACCGGCGTATCGAGCTATAGCACGCACCGCTATGAACTCGACCACTCGGCCACTTATCATTTAAGTAGATTAAAAATTGAAAAAACTCGAAAATCGTGTTTACTTACTTTATTGGCCCTATAAACGTTAAAATTTATATTTTAAAAATCGCTAATCAACTGTTATTTAATAAGTATTTAAATATTGCATATACATATATTTCTATTTATTAATCTGAAAAAAAAAAATTATTTTCAATTTTTATTTAATATTCAACAAACAATAAATATTTTAGATTCTTAATTAAATACTCAACAAGTAACAAGTAAATTTTATTTTTGTTTTATTTGTTGTAGTTAAAAAGTAGTAGTAGTTTTAAGAAGTTGTAGTTAATACAAATATTATTAATGAATTTTATGAAAAGAGCTAAAACAAACGTCGCTAAGGGATTTTTGTTGATTAATTTCAACTGTCTAATTGTTGGTACTTATAAATAAAAGTCTTCTATACTAACTGATATAATTCGATAAAATTCATATTTCACTGATATTTTAAGGATTATAAAATAAATTTCAGAAATATGTACAATATTTTTTTTTTCAGATTAATAATATAAATATCAAAAATCAATCTTTTTTTATTAATTGAAAAATAAATCAATTATAACAATTTCTTCATAGTGAATATACAAGACAGTTTTCATCAATCATTAATATATTGTGTTTTTCAAAAATTTTGACTTAATTAGGAGGTAAACAATAAAAAAACTTGCTACAAAAACTTCTGCAAAATATATAAATAGGTTGATAATGAGCCTAAGAAGCTAATTTTTTGGAAAGCAGTATCTTAGTTATTTTAAATGAATTCGATTCAAATCGATTTCTTTTTAAATGCTAACTTAAAAACTTGAACCCTTGACTTAAATTTATATAAAGTTTTCCCAAGCATTTGGTGTAAGCGCCAAATCAAAATTATAGACAAAGTTTGTTCTAGTTAATAGCGATTTCCCCTCGGCTGGCAATGGCAAACCACCTATGGTATCTCTGCCATGTAAAAGCTTCTAATTTAAAAAAAAAACATCTACAAATATGCATTAAAAGAAGCGCGGCTAAACATCGAGCGATTGACGCTTACACCATATTAATATTATTTATTATTATTTTCAGGTCTTTAAGTAATACTATGTTCTGACTGTGCAGGAAACTCGAGTTTGTGGTTTAGAGTTTATGAACAACTGTCAAGCGTTCTCATTGGGGTGTTCAAGAAACTTTGAGTTTAATTGACATTTGTTTATTAACTTTTAAATACAAATTGTGTTTTGTTTATGAAAATATATTGTACTTATTTACAAATATGTATTTAAAAGTAAGTCAATGAACAAAGTTCTTACTGACTACTTAGAGCTACAACTTAACAATAACAGAAAATAAATTAACAATAACAAATTTCACAAGGCAGAATATAATAATGAGAGAAACTTAACTTTACATGAAGAAAAATCGAGGAAGACAGAATTCGAGATCTCATTGCAATGGTGAATGCGAAGGCAACTCCATGGTATGTGGCGATTTGTGATGACGGTGTTTTGCATCAATATTTGAAATTTTTGTTTGTGAAATTTGATTAATTTTGTTTCCAAATAATTAACGAAGGCGGTTTGATAAATCAATTTCTTTTAAATAAAACATATTTTCTCGGCAAAAAAAGCGTTATATTTCTCAACATAATCTCCTTTCAACTCTATACATCATTTTTTTATTCCTTCCAAATTATAGCTTTTCTCAAGGCTTTTAAAATAAGCGTTTGTTTTTGTGATATTATCTTCATTTCACCCAAAAATCTTACCACCCAGCCATATCTTCAAGTTTAGAAATAGGAAAAAGTCGCATTGGGCTAAATCTGGAGAATGTGCTGGATGGTGTAGCAATTCGTAGTGCAATATATGGATTTAGGCCATGGCTTTGAAGATATCAACCGGTTACGCTTATCGTCGAGTGTGAGCACTCGCGGCACCCATCGCGCGGATAGCTACATATTTTATATACAAATATTCGTGTTAAATGTGATGTGCCCGCTCAGTTGGTTGCCGACAACCTCAGCTACCGCACACACTTTCGTTCTCCGGTCTTCCAATATCATTCCATGGATTCTAACGACGATTTCTGGTGTAACGACCACTTTTGGGCGACCTGAACGTTCGGCGCTACTTGTGATGCCTCGACAACAACGGAACTCAGTAATTCAATTTTTAACTATTGAAATTGTTGGTGCAAGGTCCTTATAGTATTTATTAAGCCTCTGCTTGATTTAGGTGATGGTTTTTTTACACAAAAAATATTGCTTAATCAGCTTACTTAGTAGTTTATTATAAGATGGCAGATACAAGCAGCAATGATGAATTTAAAGTTTCTGGGCGCGGAATTCCAAATTCCTGTCAAACCACTAAACAGTGCAGCAAAACTTTAGAACAATGATGCCAAATATTGGGGCAAATAAGGGTTGCACGTCCATAAACACCAAATAAAAGTGGTGTTTAATGCGAGTTAGACAAAAGATGTGTGTATGGTCAACTCCGAGTTTATGAGAAGTGTTTGACGTTAAACTCCGAAATTACTCATAAACTCGAGTTAACGGCGCAGTCAGAACATAGTATAAGCACACTTGGCAAATCTAATGATACATTTCGATAACCTAACTCGACGTTTTGCCTCTCATTTGAATATAGAATTTCTTGTAGTGAGTTTACCATAAACTCGCATGCTCGTTTACTTTTACGTGCTAATGTTAAGATGAAATTATCACAACTCAGTGGACAGTAGAGCCAAGTATCCCAATAATCAATATATTCGATTATACATTTATAAAGTATGGAGGCAGAGAGTACTTCCATAGTTGTGATGGCAATATACAATTTTTTAGGGAATAGCTCGCAAAAGCGAACAACTATTGTTCTTCATTTCATCATCAAATATGAGTGATTATAATCGATTGAGCCAGAAAAAAAAATTAAAGAATTATCTTCTAAAAGCAAAACAATCCGAGAACATTGAAATTTTCATCAAACCAACATAAAACAACTGATAATCGGATACTGATTTTACGTGCAATACTCGACAAGATATAGTTAAAAGTTTACTATTAAAATGTCAATTTGTTTAATAAAACTTTTTTTTTTAATTTTGAATTTTTAGGTTCTTCCCGGTCTGTAAATATACTAAAACGGAGTACATATGTTTGTAGGTAAACTTTAAAACTTGTATTTATGTATTTACATACGCATATATTAAGAATGAAATAAAAGAAGGTGCCCAAGTTCCTAATATCTTCGAACGGTTGGTGGCTGAACATTCTATTATTTTTACATTTTCTAATACAAGTTAGACTGTAGATCCGCGGTGGCGCTGTAAGGCACTACTATCAAATTGGGGTCTCCAGAAATTAGCTTGTACTTATTTGCGACTACACAATTGTTGATAACTTGCTAGAATTTAATTCCACTTCATCTATAATTTGTATTAGTTTTCGGCTATGATCGATAAAAAGAAAAAAGTTTCAATGCTGCCGTGAAATAATTTGCCTTATAACAATAATACAAAAAAGCGAAAAATTAAAAATTAAAAAATAACAGTAAAATATTTGTAATATTTGTACATGTGTATTTGCAGAGCAAATATTTGTCAAATTCATGAGTTGAGCCATTCAAGTATTTTCCGACTTTGTTACGAACATTTGATTCCGAGGCAATTTAATTTAGTTACACTTACGATTTCTAAAAATAGACAATGCAGAACAATTATATAGATGGATGAAAAATACTTTCAACCCACTACTCCCTCCCAACAACGCATAATCAAATTGTACATTGAAATAAATGTGCGCTTCCGCTCAAGAAGGCCTCGAAGCACTCCTAGCATCCGAAAAGCAATACGCACTTGCATGTATTTACATACATACATACATATATATAGTAGATATAGTCGTATTTATTAATATAGCAGCATGTGACTCCAAATGTAATGCGCTGGCAGACTGGCAGGCTTGCAAGAGCTCTTCAGCCTGTTCTGGATTGCTGCACTCACTCATACGACATCGTATTTCATTTCGTCATGTACGCGGATTATGTGGATTAGCGGAGGCTGAGGAGTGCCCTGAACTTTTCCAAGCGAAATGTCTCCGCACAAGAAACGCACAACCAAGATGAGTGCAGTTAGTGGTGAGAAATATTTGCTTCATGGCTGAACTTCATTGCTGAGTGGGAGCCACATGTGAGCGAGGGGAGCTGAAGTTGATGTCAAGAAGCCGCTGCGTAGGCAATGTACGATGTAGATATGCAACGAGAGATCCCAACAAGACTGTGGGCAACTGTAATTATTGGTGCATTTGTGTGGCACGTGTGGCAAAGCATGGCGTCACATTAGTTGCTGTTGCAGCCTACTGATTTCTGTATCTGTTTAGTTGATTTTTTATAGCATTCCGTTTGCTCTTTTTCAACTCTTTCGTAGGTAAGTATGTACATTCCTGCTCGCTCTTTGCATATCAATATTTGTCGGCGGCTATGAGTTCGGTTGTACGTGTGGCTTCTCGAAGTTGTGGTATTAAGTCGGCATCAAAGGATGTAGGAGTACTTTGAATCTACTTGACAATTGTTGTTTCTTAAAATGCCATTAATGAAATGTTTGTGCTGACAAGTTGCTTTCTACTGAATGCCTCAATAACATACTTTTAGTTGAATGTACATAGGTGCCAACTGTGATGTCTGCAGTAGAGTTTTTTTTTGAATGAAGAATTAATTTCCAAAATTTTTTAAATAAAAAAAGTGTTCACGACTTTGAAATAATTGCTATACTTCTTCAAACTCAACACAATGCCCATTAAGAATTCATCTGATTACAGAGAAACCTTAGAATTCCTTGAATGGTGCTCTATTCCTTATTGCAGTCTTAAAATTCGTTCTCAGTTAGTAGTTAATTTTCTTAACTTTTTATTTTTTTTATTGATTTAACAAGCACTATTTTTATTATTTTATCATTTACCATTTGAACACTACTAGTCATTTTGCAATCTGTTATATACTTGTAAGTTCGTATAAAATAAAATTAAAGTAATTATTATTGAAATGAATGCATTCGGTGGTTGCCATTACCGAAAGGTTTTCTCAGTTTTGTTTAACGGCGCGGCAAAGGAAAAAGGCAGCGAATATATTAAGACGGTTAAAAATTCTATTAGTTTATCTGATACTGATGAGAGAGAATAATCGAAGATATCGATCAGGCATAACGCGAGCTGTGCGCGAGCGATATTGTCAATTAAATTGGTTCGGCTAAGTAAAATGACATTAAACAACACCACCAACAATGTCAGAACTTAGAAGAAACGAAATTTCAGACAGGGTGATTTGTTTTTTATCGTGTTACTTTTTTACGCTGTTGTTGGAGAAGATAATTCGAGGCACAGAATAAAATTTTTCAGAAACCATATTTTACTACAGCATATATATTGACGATCTTAGCAACCGTTGTCTTTTTCCAACTTCAAAACTCGATGGAGGCGAACCAAATGGGTATGTAGGTTTTTGAGGGCAGTTAACATTTGGCACATGGAAAATGTGGAGAAATTCGTTTACTTGTCAACCAGCATTAAAACCAATAAAATAAAAACAATAATATGAAGGCATCAGATGAGAGGTCTCTTGGGGTGTTCAAGAGCAAGATTCCTCAAAAGCGGTTTGAACCTTTATGTCTTTGCGATGGCGAATACCCCAGAAAATGGGACAATGCAAGATATTATTATTATATCATTATTCTCCTTCCGCTCAAGAATAATAACTATCTTGTAATATTTTTTCATTAATAAAACTCAGCTTTGTTTTTTGTTGTTTTGTCGTTTGAGCATAATGATTAATTTTGTTTTAAATTTTTTAATCACACAATATAAAATTCAAAACTTTATAGAACGTACAGTGTATAAAAAATTGACTAGGAGTTTCATGGGAACGCCCTTTTTATTCTGGGGCCCTATGACAACGAAACGTTTGAAACTCATCACATCTCTTAAGGCTATTTTTTACATTTACTATTTGAGTGAAAAAAAAAATTAAATTCTTAAAATAATTATTATAAATAAAAAAATGAAATTCTTAAAATAATTGTTATAAATAAGCATGATAAAAATCAAAAGCTAATTAAAAAATACAACTAGTATTTATTATATAGTTTTGATTAATAAATAATAACTTTTGAATTTCCATTTACAGAATATACAGAAACAATTTTTTTTTCGAAATTCGTTGAGTTTAGGATATCATTTTAAATAATAAAGTTTGCCAGAAATTACATTAAGTATAGCCGTAAGCCCGCGCCCCTCCTGCTCCCCTTTTGTAAAATAATTATTGTATTATTATTTTGCATTTAATAAAAAACAAAAAAAAACATTAAGTATCTAGGACGTACATACATACTACTTATACTTTTATACTTTTGTATCAATGCTGGTATACATTTACGTAAGCGTAAACAAATTTTCTCCACAATTTATTTTGACACTTAATTTTTCAGAGTCTAAGATTTAGACAAATGAATTTATAATATATGTACATGCCAATTTTGTGAAACGGTTCGAGGCTAATTGACGCCATTTTATAAAATTGAATGTCGATTAGAAGATAACACTAAGTACATAAATTTTGAAGTGTCGTTAAACATAGCAAAGAAAGAAAGAATATCAGACAAGCAACCTGTTCATGTCACTTAAGTGTCATTTTTGTGAAATAGCAAAGACGAAAGCGCAAATTCATGAGTACATATTTATTTTTAAATATAAACTTACATATGTACATACATAGATATACATACATACATACATACATATATATGTTTTAGATACTGTATGAACGAGTACTTGGATACTACTAGACTGCTTTCAGAGTGCAGCAAAAACGATACATGATAGGTTTCTTTTGAGTTTCGAACTAGTAACAGTCATAAAATTTGGAAATAGTACGTTTTATTATCGGGAGTATGCACTCAAATTTTAAAGTGATTTGAAGAATTTCAATGAATGCGACAATGACAATACTTTAGTAGTATATAGACAAAATAACAACTAAGTTTAACAAAAATTGAAAATAAATAAAATAGTTTCATAAATTGTTTGCACTCTTAAATACTCAATAATAAATTATATGTAAATACGAGCCAATCGTCAGCAAAGAAAATTACAGCGAAAATATATAAAACTTATCGCGAAATCAAATAAATTATTTTGTTAAGGTAATGCAAAGAAATGTATTTACTTTGGTGCTTATCTGTAGACTGTAATTGTAAATATGTATATTCACTGTCATTGTACTTCAAAACTAACTCCGCCTTTAGGTCATGCACTTATGTAATTTGCACTTAATGCTGGAGCACAATACGGCGAATGGCAGAAATATCGACGTTCTCCTCACCGATTCGCCTACTTAAACACAATTTGGGCCGCAGAAAAAACAGATGATGCATTATAATTAGAGTGACCATATTTCATAAAAATAACCAATATTTAATGATGGGCAAAGGACGAGAAATTCCCGTAGATTGTTTCATTTAAAACCAAATTTAATAAATTAATAATTTTATTTTTGGAACAACCAAAATTTTAAAGTCGATCAAACTTTCGCTTTCGCTTTGGCCGCCTGCAATTTCATTAGCTTTTGTGTGTTCTAAATTCGCCAGAATTGTGGTTCAGCGACAATCAATATCGGTGTCCGAGAACTCAGTGAGTGATGGGCCAAAATTCACTAATGCAACTGAAGTGAAAATGTGACTGTCAGTTAGTGCCTTACCTTTTTAGAAGCAAGTAAATTAATTAAAACATCTTTAGATAATGTTGCAAATATATTTATGATTTTCCTTGTAAGAAAAGAGAGAGGAGGAAGAAGGGGAGGAACTGATAGATCGATATTGCTTCGATATAAAGGGTCCTGAAGTTAGGTTATGCGCGAGTGTTATGTATTTTTAAGAAATAAGCAATGGTATCTGTTAATAAAATTCTTCTTTTTCTATACACAATTTCCCTTGTTTATACGTTTTTTATTATTTTTCTTTTTAAATATATTTAATCTCTTACACAATGCTCCAAAAAAGACTATAACAAGGCAAAAGTTCAAACAAAACTTGTAACAAAGTAAAAAAAAACACCAGAAATAATAAAAAAACAATTTTTTTGGAATTATCTATTTAAAAACAAAACCAATTTCAGTCGAATTTTTAATTCAAACCACTTACTTTCTATAATGTTGTGACACGTTGCCTTGTAGCATTTTTGAAATTTTCAGTTAGCATTTTCATTCGATTACTGCAAACAAAGACTTCAAATATCCTCAAAGTGCACTCGACATGAGCAATTTAAATATGACTAGTTCGAAGCTTTCAAATTATTTGAAAAAAGTTTTCTCGCTCTTTTGCTATTTTATTAATAGGCCTTACTGCCTCTAAACCTTCGTTGGCTGAAAAAGCGCTTTGTATTTTTTCAACACTAGTTTAGGATTAGAACCATTATTGTATATATTATTCAAAATATTTAATGCAATATAAATTCGGGTTCTTAAAAAACATAATCAAATAATATTTGAATATATAAGCTTGTAAAAAAATTTTAATTAAAAAAAAAATGTTAACAAAATTTGAATATTTAACACTCGAAAACTATCTATTAAACTGCTGCAAAAGCTATGACGTTTTCGTATGTAGATTATCGACCATTTAGTGTCAGCAAATTAAAGATTGCAACAGTTAATTTCGCACATGAAAAATTCGAAACATTGTTTTTTACACAAGGGAGAGATTAAAAATGTCTTTTTTTCAAAGAAAATTTAGAAAAAACGAAAACTTAAACTTGATTTTACTTGTGAATTCTTAGTTAAAAACAATTAATTACAATATTCTTTTTTTTATTATACATATTTGCTTAACTTTAATTGAGTGGTGCATATAAATGAATTAAATAAAATATAAATATCGCTATTATTAGCCTTAACTGGCGTCTATTATAGTCGTTATACAAAAAGTCGTCGATAAAATCCACGGAATGATGTTTGATGACCGGAGAATGAAAGTGCGTGAGGTGACTCAGTTTAGATGCCACATCACATTTTATACGAATATTTGGATATGAAAGACCTATCCGTGCGATGGATGATTGCCTACACTAGAAAAAAGCGCGAATGTACACGTGTCACCATGGCGAACTAGTTTCTATTTCCAAACCTGAAGAAATGGCTGTGTGGTAAGAGGTTTCGGTCAAAATAAAATAATTGAAAAAAAGCTGCGCTAAGTGTAAAGAGTTAAAAGAGTTAAAAAGATAATGTTTTTTGCCGAAAAATTATATATTATTCAAAAAGTTAATGACTTATCAAACCGCCTTCGTAATTGAGATTACTAGTGACCAAATACTAGAAATTTTGGCAAAGAAAAAGAGGAGCATCGATAAAGCACTTTAACTCCCTAACGTTTTATGATTTTACTGATTCAAATGATATAATCATAGCCTAACGATGGCTTTATAAAAATGCATTCAACATTTTACCCAATATAATTATATCTATGTTTATAATAAATTATAATCAAATATCTCAAAATATGTAAAATATCGTCAAAAGTTTAAAATAAATGTAGCCCGGCAAAAATATTTTTTGGATCCGTCCCTGAGCACGGGAAAACTCTAACTGCGAAATTTTTATTGGACGATTATAAATTGAATGTGTCAGACAGCAGCTAATAGCTAAGTTTAATTTTCTTCTTCAAATAATTTATTAATTTCCTCTAAAATACTGAAACAAAGTTTTATTTGCAGAAAAATAACAAAATTTACTACTTTAAAATTTGGATCCACTAAGTTTAGCTGATTTTCAAATTTCCAAACTTTGCGGAATGACCATATGTCGAAAACTCTTTGAAGCCTAAATATATCAGAAGTAGGCAAAGTAAAAAATGGAATCTCTATATGTATTATTCACACACATTTACGTGGGTTTTTATATGTACATTAACGAGTATATTGCGATTAAATATACCTAGACTTTGACAAAGCAGCTTTTTCAAAATTGAATTTTAAAATCAGTTCAACGTAACAGAATATAATACGAAGAACTTGTTCAAATATGTTTATGTGTATATGTATGTATGTACGAGTATAAAATCAAAGAAATAAAAATATTTGCCGACAAAGTGCCACTACAAATACCAAAGATACTTTAATCAATAAAATGCGACTTTAATTGAAGTGCATTTGTACGAGTAGATTTATTTAATTGAAAATCTTCTTTCTTCAAATTTATTAAAAACCAATTTAAGTGTTGCTCTATTGTGTTGCGCATTTGGAAGATAAGGAGTGTTATTAAGCTTTACAACAACAGCCGCCAATGGACATAGATACATTTGTATGTATGTATGTATGTTTGTATGTATGTATGTATGCATGTGTGTATGTACATAGAAATAATACCAACTCCAAGTAATACTTAAGTAATACTCAAAATACGCGTCTTGGATATCATTTTGTTGAATTAGTGGCATAACAACAACAACACTAAACTATATAACTAAATATGTATGTATCTATGTAAGTACATATGTACATATATGTATGTATATTGAAAATGTGTACAACCAAATTGGATCACTTAAATGAAACTATTGTTGAGCTGTGAATAGCGTTGTTGTTGCTCTTGTTGTTGTCTATCATGAGTGTTGTGATAAAAGCGCGCACATAAGGCGGCAATAAAAATACGAAATGACTTAAAAAAATATGAACTCCGACAAGAGCTGCGATGAATTTTAATAAAAGCGCTGCCTCAAACGAAGTCCTTCAAATGCGCCACGACACCTCGCATCGCTGCCATCGGGCAACAAAAGAGAACGCCTGGCAAGGGGCCCGAAATTCTGAAGGAGCGGCAAAGGCAACAACTGGCAATAGAATCAACGTGAAGGAAGGGGCAGAAAAAAGTCAAGTCGAGTAGAAAGTGGATGGAATATGTCAAAAAATAACAGTTATTTATTTGTATACAATACAAATGTGACAATGGTATGAGGAGACACATACCAACATACCAACATACATATGTACATACACCATTACCAACTAAGAATTAGTGGGTGTCGATAAAGAGCAAACGAGTAGCGGCAGCTAAAGGGTTATGAAAGAAAAAGCAGCAAGAACTGATGCTGCCAAGTTGGGGGAATCTTGCCCAAACATAACTGCAGTCAAAGTGCTCGTAACAAAAACAAATACACTCACACAATGAACGAGTAGCACTACCTATCTAAAATAATAATGGAACTCAAAACGCCCTTGACACCAGCACTGTGTGTGTATTTGTGTGCGTGTCGAGGGAGCTCGCTCTCGAAACAACATCCAATTTGATGTGAGAAAACTAAACGGAAAGCAGAGTGTGAGAAGCTGGCAGTGAATGTTTCGAGGGAAGGAAAAGTGTACCTATGGAAGTGGGAAAGAGACTGGCGAATAAAGTGGAAGAGTATATAAAGGGGAAGAAGTCTTCATGGCGACAAAGAGAGCAGCGCGATAAATTTCTGGCTAGAAGTGTTACAGACAAATATTCAAGAAAAAAATTTAAGAAATTCAGATAGAAATTTAGTTTGATAAGAATGCAGCTGTTGGCAAATTGCATGAGCGTTGCGGCAAACTCTCAACATGAAATGAAACATATGGAAATGGAAAACACAATATTGGAACTTGGAGTTTTGGTGAGCGTGATAAATATAAAGAAACCAGCATCACTGCTGGATAGCACGCAATGAACGCACACTCTTTTTCGACTTTATCCGGAGAAGGCGCCGGGAGCGCTGTGGTGTGACACCAGTAGCGCCAGCGCAGCAACATTGTGTAACAACAACAATAATCAAACAATATCAGCTGCTGGAAGAAAAAGGCGCTAACAATGTGAAGGGGGTAACTGTTTACACAGTATGGCGCGTTATAAATAAAAACAGGCGCGTCGAGACAATGGCAAATAGGACCTGAGCACTCATCAATACACAACTACGCAGCGGTGCAGCAGATGAGTGTGAGCAGGCAAACCAGCGCAGCGCGCACGCAACTGCAACTGCAACAAACGAACGAAATATAGTGTATTTGCTCGCACAAAGATAACGGCACAACAAACACAATATGTCGGCTAAGGTGGCGGGCGTGTCCTGTATGGAAAAAAAGAGCCTCCAGTAAGAACATCGAGCAGAGCGAGATAGTTTTTATTCTATGTCGCACTGTTGCACACACACCTATTGCTGCCGACGCAATCTTATCAGAATATAAGTTTAAGAGGGCGCGCGCCGTAGACATTGGCCTGCATATTGCTATCGCGCTTTCACTAACGCATCTTAAAACTCACGCTACAGCACGACGCATTCGAACGCGCTCGTCACTATTGCCGCCGCCACCACCGCTTACCATTAACCATTGCTCGGGTGCTGATAACGCATTTGTGTTGTCTTCGTCGGAACAACTGCTTGGCAGACTAGCGCGCTGGAAAATACAAAGTTCCCAATTCAGTTCGTTGTTTTCCGTTGCGGCATAGTTATCGTGCTTTTTAACGTATCGCGCTGAACGCATCATACATATACATACATAGTAGGTAGGCAGAGTGTTTGTCAAGAATTTCGTTTGCCGCGCACAACAGGCGCGTTGCAGCGCTCAATATTCCAATAAGCGAGTGAGCATCTAAGTAGACCAAGCGAATATTTTGCCGTTCATCATTGCAGCAGCCGAGTAGCATAAGGTGAAGAAAGAAGGTGGTTGTGATAGGAGACGCGTGTCGTCAACAGCAACGACAACGGCAACGGCAGCCGCAGCAGCCGAATTAACAGCGGAACAGCACCCGCCCCATTCCAAAGCAGCGATAGCAGCGCGTGCCTCGTACGCTCTCACGTCATACGTTGTTAAACGGTGTGTTGTTATTGTAACTGATATTTGTATATTATTTGTAATATTTGCGTGTATGTGCCTCTCCTAATATTTGTGTTTGTGTATGTGCGCACGACTGTCGAAAAGGCCAGCAAAGCAGCAGCAGAGTCGCGCAGCGTGCAGCAAACGAGTCGTCGTCTGCATGCGTACAAACACATTTACATACACACATACATACGAAACTACATATCCGCTACTCATCCAGCCGATACATTTGCGTTTCAAATTCGATTTCAATTCAGATACGTCTCGTTACCGATGCAGACGCGTTTCCGTTTTCCGCTACCACTGTGATTGCTTGCCGCTCCACACGCATTCATTTCTATTTAGCTTAAACGCGCTACTTCACACGTCAAATTCTAGTCAAAGTGTTTGCGCAAAGCCATTGAACAACGTACTGTTGAGTGTCCGTGTGGTGACTGTATTGTGGACGAAAGCGTCGACCGCTTAGCCTAATTACGCGAGCGGATTAAATTATTAGTAGACTAAGCCAGTGCGAATCCAATCAACGCTAACCACCAGCAGCGCCAAACTGCATCCAAAGCGTGTACATATTGGTGTTTTTCTATGCGTGTGCGTGAACATGTGTGAGCGGTAGTGTTTATGTTTGTGCATTTAAAAAGGTTTGTGCATTTTAAAGCTGTTCAAAGCGCTTAATTTTGACGTAAGCGGTGTGCTTATATTTCAAACTGTTTTGCGTCGGCGTTAAGGACGAACAACATAACTGACAAATATGAACTTGCAAGTTTATTATTAAGCAAATACAAAAGTTGGCAAAATCATATTTGACCAAAAAAAAAAAAAGAACTTTACAAAAAGTGCATCAAAATAAATAGAAAGTGGATATATAGTGAAAACTGCTACACAAATACAAATGTAAAGAAACATAAAAATTATTAGAAACAAAAAAATTAATTTCGAACGAAATAAAACTGCATTCGCACTCATTTACATGTGGAAATTAAAAAGCTTTTGCCAAACAAAAAAAAACGAAAAACCAATAAAAATATAAACAATTAACAACCTCAGCGATCGTAAAATTCAGCATTACATTTGTCCCACATTTGTCGCGCACATAAATTTCCCATTGTCTTTTCAAATCACCGCGACGGCGCTGAATTTGATTTACGCGCTCACAAACGCAAGCAACTGACCCGTCGGGTAATCTTCAAATGTGCAGTAGTAGTGAATAAGTGTTACGAACGAAAACTTTTTATTTTTCACTTTCGAAAAGTTGATGAATTGAGCAGCTTTTAAAATTTGTCAGCTCATTCGATTTGTTATAAGTGGATTAAACTTTGAATCCCGACAGAGCTCACTTAAAGGTAAGATTCGCGTCTTTTTTTTTTTTTTTTTTTTTTTGTTTTTTTTTGGTATTTCGCTATTCATTTGCTGCTGTCCGATTAAGCAGTGGATGCGAGTGCTACTACATAGTGTATGGCTACAGCGCGCGAGTCATAAACATTTATCAATTTGGGAATTATGTGTTTCAGATTATTAAATTGCAATAAGAAAAAGACATATTTATATACAACAGGCAAAACTTCTTTATATAAACACATGCATATATGTATGCACGCATAAATTACATACATACATACATACATAGATAACCACAAATATGTTTCGCTGAGGGTTTAGTCCGATTATTATTGCGTATCGGGAATGGCTTAGAACACTTGCGGTCTATCTGACAGAGGACTGCAATTTAAGTTACTACCATTGGATAAAATGGGTATTTCTGTAGAGACGAAGTGCAGGTTTTGTAGGCTTTGGGATTATATTCTCCTTCCAAAACTTCAAACATGGCAGCCTCCAAAAATAATAACAATAATAAATTATATCTAGGGAAGGTGTGCGAATTGAGCCACAACCCTCTGGGATGAAAGAACATTTCTATCCATTGTCAAAATCATCGTTAAAATGCAAATTTTTCTTCAAAAAGCTGCATTAATATTTTATTTCAACGCTCGGTTTTCTTTGCATTGTTGCCATTGAACATTTGCCTGATCCGCATTAATTATGAGGATTCGCTTTAGCAATAAATGCGTATCAAGCTTTCTTTGTTCCAAAGGAAATTCTAAAATATTTTGTTTATTTCGTACAACGCGCCATCTATTTAGTTTACATATTTATGTATGTATGTATACTTCCGGCACTATTTGAACTTCGTAGCCAGACTTTGAAAATTTAATTCAAATGCACACCTTTAATTTCAAATATCTCACACTAAGTATATACAATCGCTGACAGTTACGAGACTTCTACTCCATGGAACACTACAGCAATTCGGAAGTTGACATAAGCAAAGGTAGCATTATTCAAAATGTCCACAATCTTAGTCAAAATAAAGTCGTCACTTCATTTGAAAGCAGCTTTTTGATACAATTTTGTATAAGATATCTGTAGGCGCCACTGTTTCAAAATTTATGTTATAAATTTATCAAAACATTCCAAACAGAAACACTAGTTAAACTTTCAATTTTCGCAAATAATCAGCACTTACACATTCAAACCAATTTCGCCCAGAAAAAGTATTATAATCGAGCTATTTTTTTAAGTTTAATGGAATATAACAATTAGAAATCAAGCGACATTTTTGAAAAACTAAAAATTACGTGGAACTTTTAACCATAGTGTCATGAGAGATTTTACACCAGAGAGAAAAAATCTAAACATCTTCTTTGATTATGTATGAGTATGTATATGTATATGTATGTATCTATATAAACAATATTGGCTGATGACGAAGAATGGGCAATTTATTCAAACGAAATATAAATTGCCGACGATATATACTTTCGGCTTAAACGACCGCTTTACACAAATATTTTTTGCATTAAACATGTAATGCTTTTACAAATCCGTCTGAACATTGTTTGCTTATTCTGGAGAAGAAAATTTATTAATTTAAAAAAATTTTGAGAACAGGGAAAAAATGAATTTATTCGTGCTAATTTTACTACCACCTCCATTTTCCAATTTTACAAATTGAGAAGTGCAGTGCGTTTGACGCGTCAAGATCCAAAGCTGCACAACTACAGAAAAAAACTTATCAGTTAAATGGAATGTTGGAATAAACCATCATTAATGGGGATTTAAATAATTGAAAAATAGTAAAACACATGGAATATGAAGTTATTCAGATAAAACAGACATATGTATGTATGCTGCAATAATTTGTGGTAAACGTAAACGATTAGCCTTAGATCTAAAGATTGTTTTTTTTATCCAAAAGTTTCTTTTGAGTTTTAAAATTTATGCCGTAGTAACATTGGTCGATGCAGTTGAACGCATAGTAGATGCGCTCTTGTACACATATTAATTTTAAATGGAACTTAGATTCAAAAAGAAACCACACACTTTGTTTGCAAAAGTACGGACATTTATAATTTTTTTTCCTATCGTTATTTTATCGTTGCTTACACTATGCATGGATGTATCTCAGTGTTTGGCCGAGATTCTCCAACAATTAGTGGTGTGTGTTTTTGTGCCACAATTGAAAGGACCTGCAACTTTATGCCGACTTCGAACGGCGTTTTCATTACCTGCCGAAAGTTGGCCGCTATTAGAAAAAAGTAAATAATGTTGCACTTTCTTATTTGCTTTAAACTTGGTTTACAGTTGCCACGTATTCAATATTATATTTTTTTCGTCTGAGATGTGAGCTGTCAACTTTTTGATTTTACCAAAAATTTATCGAATCGTTTTATTACGGATTTTACTGATCGTAGATATTTTTTTTTGAAACCACAAGAAAGCTAAAGCAACACGCTTCTTATATTCTAGTACGAATTTTAATATGTTTGGTATTTTTTTGTAAACAGTTTAATTTTTTAAAGTTGATTTTCAAAGTGTTTACACAAATGTATGTATGTATGTTTTAAAAAAATGTACGAGCAAGCGCACTTTACCAAACATAAATAATCATACGACAAAGTATATTTTTTTGTAGCAGAAACAAATTTTTCAACTAAAATTTGTTTTCCATAACATTAAAACAATGGGCTACATAACAATTATAATTGCTATGAAAACAAAAAGAGAAATTCAAAGAAGCATATTTCTTAAGCTTTAAATTAGTGTCAAGTTCGCAGCGATTAGTAGAAGCTTAGTTATAACTACATATAAGATTTGCCTATACACAAAAATAAAAAGTATAAAAAGCTGTCGAAATTCGGGAAAATATAAGTGATTTTTCGTCATTGAAATGGCTTTCTCAATTAGGCATACACATTTTCTTTAAAATGATGTCAACTTTTTTCCTTAATTTTAGGAAATTGTTTGAAGAAAAATAATGAAAGAAAACATGAAATGGTTTCTTAAGTTGATAGATAAAAAATATGTTAAAACGTTATTCACGCGCGACGGGTCGCAACCATCAGTGAGAGCCTACCTTCTTTGTAAAATAATGATTTATGTTTATTATATATCAGCTCCTCTTCAGCTTAAATTAGATGATTTATGATGATGTTAGATGATTTTAAACTGTAGTTTGTGTGCACAAATGAGAAGAAAATATCGATTTCAAAAATTGAAGTTGTTCGGCGTTAGTTCTTTAGCTACTACAAGTTCTTAAATTTTTCTCCAGAGATTTTAAGAAATAATAAGTACAACAAAGGCCTACTATTTGCGGAATTTCAAGCAGCTAACTAACTAAGTAGTTTCTGCTCATATTTTGATTGATCAACCATATTTTAAAATCACCAGCATACTTGTTAACTAAAGTTGTCTGTGGAATTTGCGCACATATACATGTATGTATGTATGTATAAAATAAACTTGTTTTATTATCAAAATTAAATTAATAAAATTTTAATATTTTCTGCATTGCTGACAGTAGTAAAATGCACTCGTAGTAGTAGCTAGATAAAAAGCTGCCATAAAGAAATATAATTTTTTAGAGAGTTGACAGAGCAGAGTTAAAATCGCCAATAAAAAAGATGCGTATACTTATACTCGTAGTTCATAAGTGTAATAGGTTGTATGTACCATATTTACTTCTATATTTACATAGTAAATATGCCTAAATATGTATAAATTTCATAGCTACTTAAACTTTTTTTTTATGGCGAAACTCGTGCCTTATTTTGCCATTTTATTTACTTGAAGTCGTTTCTATTATAGTAAATAACTAACTATTGACTAATTGTTATAGACATATTTGTTTTAAATGCATACGAATGTAGTTGTAGATAGCAAATTATTTTAAATTTTATATACCCTTTTTAACTTCTTATAAAATGCAAAACATAAAATACTAAAAAAATATGAAAGCAACGTCTAGAAACTTGACATTGGACCTATAAATTTATATTGCCGTGATGGAAGTCAGGCGGCGAATGAAAAGCAATATGACAATACTATTTTTTATAAAATATATTGTGTGTGAAAATTCCATACTAATACCAAGGCACTTAAAATATGAAAATGTATTTCTTAAAATATGTTTTCTA
This sequence comes from Philophylla caesio, assembly GCA_963971545.1. NCBI lineage: Eukaryota > Metazoa > Arthropoda > Insecta > Diptera > Tephritidae > Philophylla > Philophylla caesio. The sequence goes on along the minus strand of OZ020604.1, from coordinate 178,006,559 downwards.
AGTTATTAATATTTAAAGGCATCGTGTACATATGTATGTATATATGTATAAAGTTTTGAAAACAATTTTGTGCCGAAATTATTTATGGATTTTCAGCATTTAAAGCATACATTTGTATGTATGTATCTGTATGACCGCGAGTATATAGCGGTCCGTGCTATAACTCGCTATGCCGCTGAGTTTGGGGAACGAATCTCAGTCAGAGCAAATAAAATCTAAAATATTAAAAAATTTCTTTTTCTAATAACGGTCTCGCCTCACAAGGTAACGCCAAACAACTGATGAAATTTCTGCCATAAATAATCTTCTCATGAAATGCATCTGCCTTTCGGAGTCGGCATAAAAATGTAGGTCCCTAGATTTGTCATCCAACATAACGACTAAAGGCGTGCCACCACAAACACTGTGCTATAAAGTGTAAGTGCCAAAATCGTTTATTATCACATCTGTGCTTTCAATATAATTTCGATAAAACACACTTAGGGCCGTTTCTACAGCGACGAGTTAACCCCCATCCGAAGGTTTCAGGACAAAAATTGGTGGTAAACCTCCAAATGTAAATTAACTATGCACTATGAAAGCAGCCCTTAAGATTCCAAAAGTATTTCAAAGAAAAACGTACGCTTCAATAAAATAAAATAATATTTTTTTAAATTATTTCTTAGCAAGTCAAAAAATTTGAAATATTCTTTCAACAAGACTGCAGAAAGAATAAGTTCAAGGTGAATAATAATATTTAAAATGTATGTGTTAGCCTTGCAATAAATAACAAAAAAGGCAGGGTCCTTTACTATTTCTTCACAACAAAATGTGAATATGCAATTTTTGAAAAGATTTTAACCGTTAAAAACGTAACAAAACTACGGCGCAAATAGCTGGTTTAAATTACTATGATTAAGAAAACAGTCCATGTTATTGTTGTTGAGTACGAATAAATAACTTTTATATTCACACTATTGTTAATACATAGGACCATAGTCCTGTGATGAGATTTGTCAAAGTTTATATTTATTTATTTATTTAATCAACAAGACTATGTATACATACATATTATTTTTAAATAAAATAAAAAGAGTGAATAAATAAGGATAGAGGAAACTCCTATGACAAGTGCCTTAAGAGTTCATTCTTAAAGTTAGTTAGTTTTGATATAAATAAAATCAGATTTTTGTTGCGGCAGCACTGCACATTTTTTTCAGTTTTGAAAGAAAGGACCCTGAAACATGGCCTGCAAAATTTGTTTCATTTACTTTCACACTAAGTTGGTTGTTTTGTAGGTTGATGTGGCGAATTGATTCACTTAAATTATATAAATACATGTCGATTACAAAACAAATTTGCTGCAAGCAAAAGAGTCAACAATATGTTATTTATTTTAAAGCCAGCCCATCGAGTTAAATTACTTCTAGCGTTGCATGATTTGGTTTGGTTAAGTTGCCGAAAAACGTTTTCCTCACAAACCTCATTTTCATCCTAACCAGTACAGTCATGCAGAAGGCATTCCGCCGTTTCTTTTCCATCTGAGGAGTTGGGGTTATGGCAGAAACTATAATAGAGCATTGGGCGCAGATTTTGAGTTAACATTAGACAAAATGTGAAGTTATTAAATAAGAAAATGAAGCTAATACATAAATGGTGACTTGAATTAAATTTTCGGAGGTGCTGGAATTTTAATCGAAAGTTTTTATTTAAGCCTGAGTGGAAGGTTCTATCTACTTTTGTTGCTAAAACTTTTAAACCGAAATTTGTTTGTAAAATTTGACACGACTACGTTCTTATGTGCATTGAGTAAATGCTTTTCATATGGGATACAATTTAAAAATATAAGAAAATAAAAAAATAAAGAAGCACCAAATTTAGTTCAAATGAACTTTTTTCGTATCTTAACATGCTAAAAAAATTTTCAAATGTGTTAAGCAATTTGTCAAAAATGTTAAACATCGTAAATTTTAATGTCTTCCTGTAGTAAATGGCAATCTGTTGGCAGGGCCGGCGGCACATTTTCAGCCCAAGTGGGTAAAAACTAACTTTTGCTTCAATGCCTTGCTTTAAATAACACAGTACAACACATGATTTGCCAACTCAATTCTAAAAACGGTATGTGAAATTAGACCCAAAAAGAATAATTTCTGCATCATTCGTTTTGTCTTCTTACCTGCCAAAATATTTTTAATATCGATTTTTTCTTCATGTGCTTATTTTTAACTTGGAAACTGTTGCTTGTATATGAACAGACTAAGGGAATTGTAATTCTAAATTTTTTAAAAATTATTTCAATTAAATCGGGCTAGTGGCTGTCGAGCTATGTTAAACAACAGGGCCTAAAACGTGATAAATTCCCCTATACGATAGTACTAACTTCAAATCGATATTAAAAATATTTTGGCAAGTAAGAAGACAAAACGAAAGATGTAGAAATTATTCTTTTTGGGTCTAATTTCACATACAGTCCTTAGAATTGAGTTGGCAATCAATGAACTGAAAAATGTTGTACTGTGTAATGTTTTACTTGAACCACAGTCACTCTACATATTTCGCCAGTTTCGATTTTCGGAAAATATCTAAAGCATAGAAAATTTGAGTTATGACTATTTTATGTTTATGTATGTATATATGTATGTACAAATATACACACACTTAAATATGCATATAAGTACAACGTATGTATTTATACATTGATTTTTCTTTAATTGTGTATATCCTCACAATACATATTTTGCCCACATCATGCTTTAGCGCAGCTTCTCGCAACGACACTGACACACACACACACACACACACACACACAATCATAAACTTTTGCAAACACATCAAAGCGACTTTAAATTAAACAAAATCTGTCGCTTTCAAATAAAATTCTACATTAAAGTAAATTATTATTTTAATAATACTTGCCAGTCAACCACAAAACGATTAAAAACATTACAACCACTCAGCTACTTTAATCCACTCGGGATCAAGTGGAGATCAAGCGGGATTTTGATGTATTATAAATTCTCAATTTGATTTGACTACTAAAGTGTGGACGTGGCGGCGTGTAAACAAATGTATAAACTTATACATATGTATATTTTTGCATCGTTGCCTAGTTGGCCGCAAGTTAGTGTATAAATATACATATGTGTGTGCATTAGTGACGATGTGTGTGTGTGTGTGTGTGTGTGTGTCCGCGCGTTTATGACAATCTAAAGCCGCAGTTAGCACGGTTAGTGGTTAGAGAGCAGATCGCGCGCCTTCATAGCTTTTTTTTTTCTTCTATTTATTTACATATCACGTAGGCGAACGGATGAATTAATGAATGAAAATTGAAAGTGGCATATAAGAATTACATTTAATACATTAAGTAGATATCATAATAATAAAACTGAGTTATAGTTTACAATGTATTTTTTACTTCTTCTAGCCAATGAGGCAGTGAATGTGTTTCTATTTGCTGCATATGTGCACCTTGTATGTGTGATAAGGTGCATACTCGTATGTTTCCAGTTATTTTTTTGCGAAGGCGAATTGCATAGCTTTTTATTATGTTTATATGTGATTAAAGATGTTTTGTGCTTATTAATAAGTTCATGCAAATATTTATTTATTTATTTATTTAGTTATGTCTTACAACAAGTATAGTAATAACAGACATTTGGCGAATAGTTAATTTAATATGACACATTAGTTCTTAAAACTTAATTGCCTATTTAAAAATTATTTGAAGGAGTTTGAGTAAATTACAAATAAATTGGAATCTAGTGTAAAATATTAGTGACTAGACATAAGGTATCTATCCAATTCTAACTTAGTTGCACTAGTATTAGTAAAATCAACATCTAAAATATTTGCAAATTAATTGTAATCCGATAAAGTTCTGTTGATTGGCGCATTCGCAACGTAAACCGTTCTACTTGGCCAAATTAAAAAAACGTCAAACCGACGCAAATTACGGCTGGGAACATAGAAATGGATTTTTGCAAGTAGGGACTGACAGTCAATTCTTCCTGAAATAATACACAGTTAAAAAGATATAGACAGCGAAGTTCTTCTATTATGCAGAGTTGGTAGGCTAATTAACCGACAACGGGAGCCATAAGTTGGCCATGGTTCAACAAAGTTCAATGAGCGCAGAGCAAAGCATATAAATACCTTTTGTACCTTTTCTAGACGATTTATTTGAACACTATGACTTGGCCTCCAGATAAAGGCAGCATATTCGAGTTTGGAACGTACAAACGCGGTATAAAGCATCTTGATAGTATAAAGATCAGTGAACTCAGAAGAGTGCCGTCTAACAAATGCAAGCATAGCAAAGGAGTCGGCGATAGTTTTATTTAAGTGCTTAGTAAAAGTCAGTTTTGAGATCTTTAGTCTCACTTTTAGAGTCAAGGCAAATGTTCGCAATTGAATAAGATGTTGCTAGTGGTATTTTTAACTTAGAAAATGTTACTTTATGGCATTTCTTGATGTTAAGTAATAGCCGATTCTCAATACACCAAAATGTGAAGCTTATTGAGCTGTGATTGCAGCACATCCGCGTCATTTGCGCATCTAATCTTAGAATACATTTTTAAATCATCGGCAAACAGAAGAAACTTAGCTTTAGAAACACAAGAACTAATGTCATTTATAAAAAGTAAGAAAAATAGTGGGCCCAAAATACTTCCCTGTGGAACCCCTGAAAGAGCAATGACTTAGACGAAGAGCCATCAATAACCACTTTACTAGTTCTTAAACTGAGGTAGGACCTAATACACTCCAAGAAACACGAATGTATTCCCATACATTTTAATTTGGTCAATAAAATATGTGGGTTGAATAAAAATGAGCCGAAAGTCTTAGAAAGTTAGTACCGACAAGCAATCACAGGCACTTACACATTTTCAGTTCATTATTATTAACTTTTATGTAAGATGTAGTTATTATAAAACAAGAGCATTAATATTTCAAAATTTGTCAAAAATTAAAAAAAAAATTAATAACACCCAAATACAAGTTCAGCTCCGCTGTTGCTGAAAATATCGATTCTTTTTTATGAAAGTAAACACGAAAGACCGTCGCAAAAAAATAAATTTCATACAACCACTCTGAACTTTTAAGTACATATTTCGAACTTTCAATTTCTCTTTTAAAATTTAATAAGCAATCTACATAATTATTTCTAAATAAAATTTTTAAATAATTTTTTTTTAATTTTTTAATGAATCATACTTGTATTCTAGTAAAAGTACATATATACATACATACATACATATTAGAGATATAAATTTTTGGCATTTTATTGATTTCGGGATTTTCGAGATCTGAAAAAAAATACCGGCATGCCGGGAGCGTTTCGAAATTCAGAAAGTTTTGATTCATTAATATTTATTTGTCAAAAAATGTAACACGACTCTTATCGTAGTATTCAAAATAACATTAATACAACAAAGAACAATTTGTTGTAAATCATGTATGTATATGTTGGTCTTTTGAATCAAAAAAAAAAAAAAAATTAACATAAAATTTGACAAACATACAAAGTAATTTATGTTTCTAGTACAAATTTACAAAATTAGTTTTATTGACTGTGTGAGATCAATATATTAAATATTTATATTTGCTACAGTACATTTAGTAAATAAAGAAATACATCAAATAAAAATTAAATACAAAACCCATTCCTTTTTGAGCGTGTCAGATCAAAATGCGATCTAAAAAAATTAAAATATTAATTTTATTACCCTCCATCCTGGACCTAAATTTGTAACACGTAAAACCTCAAAAGAAACTCTGACTGGGCGGTGCTGTTTTATCAAATACCATAAGTGTTGCAAACGAGTAAAGCACAACCAGTGTTACAAATAATGCTTTGTTTTGCCCTTGAAATGCTGATATTTATGATAAAAAAATTCTAAAATTTAAATGTCTATTAAAAGAACTGTTTCAGCAATCCCGGTATTTGAATAGAGTAATCCCGGGATATTTGGGGGTTAAAAAAGACCGGGATTCCGTGATTGAAATTCCTAATACATATGTACATATTAATGCATACACTCGAATGTATCCGTTTTTATAGTTTACCTAATCATTGATTTACGATTCGCTCATTGAATGATTTTTTAATTGAATTTATGTTTTTATGACTTCTTGAGCGACTGTCGGTGATACGTTTAATTGTATGGGGACACAGTTATACATATATGTAGTACTTATATGGTTTATGTATGTATGTATGTATGTGTTGTGTTGAAACGCGTGTTTTTTTTGTTTGTTAAAGTGTGTCATCAGTTCTTAATAACAATATTTAGTAACAAGTTGGCGCTTTCAGCAAATGTACTACTGTGTAAAAGTGAATTCTCTGTGATTTTTTACAATATCAAGAAAGTTGTTTATATTAAAACTTATTCGTAAATTTTTCATAAAATTATAATACTTCTTAAAAAAGTTTGTATAAATTTAATGGAAATTTTAAAACTTTTGTTCATAGTCTTTAAAAAGATTTTGTTGCTGACTTAATTTTAGTATAAAAGCGCGCAAGTTGAAAGGGGCTAAAAATTACTGTTGATGTTTTAGAACTTTTTGTTATTGTTGTATTGAGAATTATGTTTCTGCATAATTTATGTAAATAAGTTATTCCACATGTAAAATTATTGAGAATACTTAATTAGATTTTTGAAAATGAATGCGTCAAATGAAAAAAGGTTCACTAATTTTAATAAAATGCTCCAAAAACGAACGCGATTTCTAGGTAATGCTTAATTTCGGCCTTTTAATATTCATTTCATACGACTTGTTTAAATTTAATAATAATAGGGTGCTTACACTATGTATATAGCTCAATGTTCGGCGAATTTATTCCACCATTTGTGGTGTGCGTATTTGTGCTATACTTGAGACGGTGTCACATTCGAACAGTAGATGCCATGATGTCTATGATTCCTTCTTTTTTCTCTCCTCTATTCTAACTTATTTTTTGATCGTGTGCTTATCTATCGGAAAGAAGGGCTCTGAGCCCACTGCACTGATTGGATTGTCCCCTGCCATAAAAAGCTAGGCTATCCTCCTTTTAATTTTTCTCTACGCCTCTATGACCCCATATTCACAGTAGCTGGACATCGTTTTGTTCAGTCTTAGTGTTTAGTCTCTCGGGCCACTCTAAAACTAAGGAGGATTTGATGAAAGTGCCTTGAGTGCCGCCTGACTCGGAATGGCCTTAAGTTTACATTTTTTTTATATAAAATTTATAGTAATGACTTGCAACCAAAAGGCACATTTACGAAAATTGCTAAAAATTGCTATGTACATACCAATGTAGCAATAGCCTAAACACAAAATTTTTCTGCTCTGAACCGAACGTTTTACAGAATTTTGAATAGAGCCAAGCTGAGCTACAAAATGCACACATTTGTATGTAGTTTTTTATATATAATAAATGACATTTAAAGTGCAGAACTTCGCACACATTCAAACCTACTCTTGGCAATTACAGTCTTAATAATGCTAATTACAATTCAATACAAACAACAACAACAGCGCCGACAACAAAAACAAAACAAAAAGGCTGCACTAATTTGATTAAGTTGGAAAAAGTGGAACTTCCACGCACAGATAAGCGCAACTCAAAATAGTTTACACCAACTTATTGTTATTAGCCAGCCACTATCCAAGGCAGCAGCAAGCAGCAAAATCAACAAAATAAAAAATAAAAAGAAAAAACAAGAAAAAAGAAAAAACCAAGTTGTAGAGCCGCCAGCACGCGCAATAAATAAGACACATAGAGTGTAAATATTTTTACATAGATAAGACACCATGAGCTGTTATCTATTTTGTATATACATATGTATGTATGTATGTATGTACGTATATAAACGTTGTGCATTGTAAAATGAGTATATTTTTGTATGTTTATGTGTGAGTGCGTAGGTGCCATGCGGAGTTTATTTGTAATTGCGAACGCGAAGCAAATTAGTTAAGAGTACAGAGTTGCAGAGTGAAAAGTGGATGAAGCGGTGAGTTGCAGGATTTTTTTGATACACTTTTAAATACATATTTGCATATATTTAAAAAATACCTGCATACATTGTTGGTGGATATAATAAAAGCGTAAAGCGTGAACAGTTGAAGCGATTCAGACAGACGACATCGTTTCTTAGTAACAAACTCTGGCCACAAAACAAATAAATAGTGTAATGCTGGTATAAACAGGAGATGTAGTAGTAGTGTATATTTTTTTTTTAATGTACTTACGTATATTTTAAAATCAGGCCGGTTTTTATTTTTCCCAAGAATTCAGTTCTAAGCGGAGTCTCGTTAACATTTGAGCACAGGTGACGACGGGAGCACGACCTCAGCTTCAATTACTGCACTATTCTTAAAAAAACAAAAAAGAAACAAAAATAAAATGTAAATCTTGTGTGTAAATTGTAGCTCTAATTCTATCTATATTTTTAATGTGCCTTTGTAAGCTTGTATCTATGTATGTATGTATGTATGTACACGTACACTCGTCGAGTTAGTTGCCCAGCGTTGCAAGGCCTCCGTGAAAATCGGCCGTTTATAACGAGTTCCACTATCAACGATGTTTATCTACGATTTTATTATAACTTTCATTGTGTAGAAGTAAATATTTATTTACAAATATGTATGTATATGTTTATCTTGGTTGTAAGGGAACATACATACATACATACATATGCATACCAATATTTGTTCTCCAGCTGTGCGGCAGATTAACCCCTTTGGTGTCTACCGTCTCGTCTAAGTGTCGCTGGGTGCTGTTGGGGTTAAGCTTTTTATTTTATTATGTAAATTTGTTAAGTAAACTCATTTTCTTTGAATGCAATACAAATGCACATACATATAACAGTTACGTATAAAAAGAAAACTTTGCTGTGCATACGAGCTGACAATTTTCTTGCTTTTACCAAATAATAAAAATTAAAAAGAAAAGTCTACGCTTATACATAAGTACGTACTACACCTTTTCCAATAGTATTTCCGAAAAACACAAATGTATTTCAGAAAAGATCAATTGTATTTCAGAAAAACGCAAATGTATTTCAGAAAAGGCCAAATGTAGTTCAGAAAAACGCAAATGTATTTCAGAAAAGATCAATTGTATTTCAGAAAAACCTAAATGTATTTCAGAAAAACGCAAATGTATTTCAGAAAAGCACAAATGCATTTCAGAAAAACACAAATGTATTTCAGGAAAACACAAATGTATTAATTTCCTCTTTTTCTGAAATACATTTGGCCTATTCTGAAATACATTTGGCCTTTTCTGAAATACATTTGCGTTTTTCTGAAATACAATTGATCTTTTCTGAAATACATTTGTGTTTTTCTGAAATACTGTTGGAAAAGGTGTAGACCCCAGACCAAAAAATAATTTTGCAAGGTTTTTTGAAAAAAAAAATCTCTTAACATTTTTGCCAATATGTTTGAAAATCGGATTTTGTTTCTCTTATTAAAAGAAGTAACGTTATTATTTCTGTTGACGCTAAATTAATTTTAAGCTTGTGTATGTGTTTTTGTTTGGTAGTTTAACGCTTGCTTTAAGCCATGCTCTTAACTCAATTGGTGCTACATGCATCGACAAAATTATCGAATGCAACATATTGTAAGTTTTTGAAAATATTTTTTATTTTTTATTTATTTTCAATTAATAAACATAGAACTTTAGTTTTAAACTATACACAGAATTAATTATAAACAATTTCTAAAAAAGGGTATTTTGGTTCAAATCTGGAAAGGAATGATGAGAAAAATTAAAAAGTCTGATAAGCAGATGTGGTGATCTCCGAAATATCAGCTTTAACTTCTACCAATAAAACTGTTGTTGTGTTCCCAAAAATGAAAAATGGTGTCGAACTCAATAAAATTTCGTTGTTTAAAAACATATAAAGATCAATAAAGTTGTCAAAATTTCGGGTACACATTTTTTTAAAATTATTTTAAGCATTCAGTATTGCTAGACATTACCGCTGAGTTAATTATTGGCGTCTGAAGTTGAAGACACCACAACTCAACAATTCCCACTATATTTTGGAATCCATTGAGGTTGTGTTTTTCGGTTTGCAGTTTGTTTCTAATTAATTAAAAAGGTAATGGGAAAAAGCTTAGTTATGGAAACATTCGGAAAAAGCTCAAATGTTGTTCGAAGCTGTTTTGATCTGCTTAAAATTAAAAAGTTCGCACAATTAGAACGACCCTATCGTGAATTTATGTGTGATTGTATTTACGTGCTAATTATTTACTGAAGTATTTAATTTAATTTTTCTTTTAACAAAAAAATTTAATCGCGTTACGTTCAGCTACCTCAACAGTGTTAGCTCATTAGCTTATTTTAGATAAGTCAGTTAGGTTGCTGTAGCAGATAGGGCTCTGCGGCCGGCCACAGCTGCATTTATAGGTTCGTACATAGCACAATATTCTACCTACATATACATATACATACATATATAAGTACGCAACTATATTGAAAGCCAACACTTATATATATCGCTTTTTCTTCTCTTCTTCACTCAATAGTTATACACCAACTGATCTGCCACATAAGCAGACCACCACCCTCCAACTGTGACTAACGGCGCGATCATCGATCGACATAACGACCGCACGACGCAGCACACAGCGTCCGTGTCTGCAAATTTTGCGCCAACGTTAGACTATACCGGCCTCACCACGACGACTACATTTTTGCAACATTTCAAGGACGTCGTCACGACGAAGTTCTCCGGCAGAGATCATCATCTGCCACCACTGCATCCGCATCCACATCCGCATCAGCAGACGGCGGCTGCACTGCATCACCATCAACCACATCAGACTGTGGCCCAAAGCTTTTCCACCATTTTCCCCACGTACTTAGGCATGGACCGCACCGGCGGTGGCGGTGGTGCCGTCGCTGCTGGTGGCGGTCTTGGTGTAGTACCCAATTCGATTGGCGATGGACGCGGTGCATTAAACGGCCTCGAAGCGATGTCAGCCGAATCGACTGGCCTCTGTTTGCAAGATCTAGTGAGCGCTGGTACAGCAGCTGGCGCCGGTTCGGCGGGCTCAGCCGAGAGCGCCAATACAACAAGCACTGCGCTAAGTAGTGGCAGCACTGGTAGTTCGACGGTTAATGGCAGCACCGGTTCGGCCACAGGTCAAGAGCATTTACACAATCACCACAGTCTACATGACTCCAATTCGTCGGTTAGCATTTCACCCGCCATATCGAGTCTTATGCCGATCGGCAGTCTTAGCCATTTGCATCATACAGCGGGTCAGGATTTGGTCAGCGGCTATCCGCAACATCCACATCACGCTGTGGTGCCACCACACACGCCGAAGCATGAGCCGCTCGAGAAGCTAAGAAGTAAGTACTGAATTTACTAGGTTTAAGGGCCGCTTCGAGTTGAGAGCGAATCAAAATATAAATGTGTAGTATGGGATGGATATGAAATGAACTTTCGAGGTACGAAAAGATGTCTTCACACACTTAGGTCACGTCACGATTTTGTCACGGCTCCGAACCTTCACCATCACAATTGATTGTGACGTTGTGGTTTGTTGTGGCGCCGGCTTAATCTTAATTGTGTCACTTAATTTTTAATGCGAACTTTGGTTATCGATACTTCTCGGAAGCGTCAGAACTGTGACGTACCCTAACTGATGTGTATGAAGGCACCATATGCCTGCTAAAATTGCGTTATTTTTTGCACTGGAAAGATGTTTGCGTATGTGATGTTTGCAAGTTACTTTCTTTACGTTTTTTTTGTTTATTCAGACCCATTTATTTTATTTATTATCTTTATTTTCAAAATTTTTAAAATAAATTATTGTTTAACCAATGAAACTAAACCAAACGCAGTCGACCATTTCAATATAGTGCAATAAAATGCAATATTTTTTCATTGACTATTCGAAAGTTTGTAAAAACCTGAGGCATTCTCATTTAAAAAATTACAACAAATTGTTGGGAGGAAGGCGATTTTCTTAAAGAACCAGTAAACGAGCACAAATATCCAATAACCCTGCCTGTGTCTAAATGACTTCTGACAACTAACAAATTAACAAATAATTAATTATCTCATAAATCACTCATTCCTCAACAATATTAGAGGAGCTTGTGCGTATAGTTTTATCTTTAGATGCGTGGAGTGACTGCGTGCCAAAATTGTGTGAACAAGCGGCTTGTCGGTTCTTTATGAAACTAATTTATGTTAATTAGTCAACGGTAATTCAGATAATTTTTTGTGTGTGGATCACTGATCAGCGATCAGAAAGAAAACAGCAATGGAGATGGGTGAATGATTGCTTGACTTAATAAAATGTGGGGGGAAGGAAAGCAAGTAGAGACTGACAAATTTTGAAATTTTTCTAACCAAATGTGTATGATAAATATTTATATCACTCCAGCTGATTTATGTCTGTGAGATAAGCTTACTGTAGTTTTGCGACTTCGACTGTGAATTATCAGAGCGCTTTCTCCATTAATCATCTGCCTAGAGTTTACACGAAGAAAACCAAGTCGTCAGGACACTGTGTCTCTGATTCAATGTCAAATGTGGAATATATAAAACGAAATTCATCATAAGAGGTGCCCATAAAAGGTGTGAACGTAGCTGTCGAAAGTCATGGTCTTTAGCTGACTGTAGATGATGTAACTGCGCTTCAGAATTAGAATTTCTGAATTCTAAATTCAAAATTGCTTTACAATATTGGCAAATTACTCTAAATTACTTTCGTAAATTTTGTTATAAAAATACATTTTATACTATAACTTACTATGTATAGCATGCATGTAAATACACTTTTCAAATTTTATATTTTTGAAAAAAAAAAAATTTTGAAATTACAAAAAATACTCAAAAATCAAGGGTGATATCTAACTATTGAAACTTATTACTACTTAAATAAAAGTGCTACAAAACTGCATACTTAAAATATTTTTAAAGATTCCAATTAATTAGTTCGAAATTTAGACCGAAATTTGAAAATTTAATATGAATATTTTTTATAGTTTGAAACTTGTAGGCTTAAGTTATAACATAGCAGGTGTCGTAATATATTGAAATCATAAAATATCGAAAATTCAAAGTTGAAGAAAGAAAAAACTAGAACACAATTTTACATTTTTATGTTTTATATGCTGTTATATGTACAAGAAAGCCATGACTTAATTTAAAATGCTAAAAATATTTTTCGAAATAAATTAAAATTTGTATTGTTTGTTTTGCATAAATTTTACAAACCATCGTTTGCGGTTCTTTAAATAAAAATATAGCTTCTTTTAAAATTGCGGTGGTTCGAATTGTCTATCTGGGTTGAAATAGGTTTCTCATAACTACGACTAAGTTCCTATTGAATGAGTTGTGAGAACATACAATTTTAATTTAAATTTGCACGATTTTCCGCTACATCTCTGTCTACATAATGATAATTTTGAAGATCTAGCATGTTTTTCTTTTTAATGCATAAATCAAGGCACATTTTCTTACCTCAACGAGTAATAGGATATCAGCTATTACTACTCATAGTCATAGTCAACACCGATATATGTATGTACATATGTATGTATGTATGTACATGGGTACGCGTTTATAAATAAATTATTGAGCAATGTAAGTTTGCATAAACACACTACCATATGTATGTATTCAATAGTATAGAATAATACATACACAGGTACTAGGGATGTCAATTTTGGTCATTTTATTGATCCTGGAATTTTTAAGATTTAAAAACAAAACCCCGGGTCAATCCCGTGATCCCGAATTTCGCCAAGTTTTAATTCTTAAATTTTAATTTGTTAAAAAATGTAACATGTTTTTAATCGTTGTTTTCTAGAAGTATACAAAATAACATTAATAGAACAAAGAACGAATTGTTGTAATTCATGTAATAATAATAATAATTTTGGCGCTTACACTATATAGCTCAGTGTTTGGCCGAGCTTCTCGTACCATTTGTGGTGTGCGTCTTTATATTATACCACAAATGGAGGGACCTACAGTTTTGTGCCGACTCCGAACGGCAGATGTATTTAATGAGAAGCTTTTTCATGGCAGAAATACCCTCGGAGGATTGCCATTGCCTGCCGAGGGGTGACCGCTATTAGAAAAAACGATTTCTATGATTAATATTTTGCTTGCCCTGACTGAGATTCGAACCTCGAACTCACAGGCATAGCGAGTTATAGCACGCACCGCTACCAACTCGACCACAGCGGCCATTGTAATTCATGTACATATGTATTTATTAGTATTTTCACGAATAACAAAGAAATAAACGTAAAATTTGACACATACAAAATAATTTAAACTTCAAGTACAAATAAAAATATTTGGTACCGAAGCAATTGTACCTACATAAAGTAAAATTATTTTTAATTACTGTTTGAGACCAATAATAAATATTAATGTATTACCATTCAGTAAAAAAAAACATCAAGTAAATATTAAATGCATCACCCATTACATTTTGAGCGAGGCAGAATTATTACTTATTTTGATCAAAAGGCAATCTTAAAGAAATAAAAGCTTAAGTGTGTTATCCTCCAACCTGGAACTAAATTTGTTGCATTTAAAATGTGCAGTGGAAAAGCATCGACTCAACACTTGTTGGTTGGATTGTCGACAAAAGATTAAATGCTCTCTGTATGAATAAGCCTTTATCGCCCCCATTACAAAAATTACGTTTACTAAACCTTCTGATAAATTGTATGCCTTTCTAATATTGGACAATTGCGAGCTGCTTGTTAAAACTTGATGCAATTTATCTTTGAGACTTTCTGCCTTATCCACTTCAAGCACCTCGTCGTTACTTCTATTAACATCGCTTTCATAGTAAGGCTAATTTTCTACTCGAGTGGGATATTCTTCAGCACATTTATAATGCCAAGGGCAAAACAAAGCCTTTAGGGAGTTAACAAGCTGTGTTATTTGTCGTATTGTGTTATCGTAATACAACAGTTGTAAACTTGTTGTTCTTGTTTCTCATGTTAAATTATTTATTATTTCAATACAACTCTGTAAGGTATGTTTAGTGTGTTATTTATTTTATTCGATCGCCTGTTTTTGTTTTAAATCATTTGAGGTTTATTTTTGTTTGAAAAAATGTTAATTAAAAATTAAAAAAAAAACAATTACTATTAAATTCACTGTTTTCTGCAATTCCGGGATTTAAATATACTGATCCCGGGATATTCGGGAGTTAAAAAAGGTCGGAATTCCGGGATTGACATGCCCAACAGGTACGTTTGCATTTATAAATGTTAGGCAATGTGCTCAAACAATGCAACAATTATGCCAGAGTAATCTGTCAACAACAGCTGTTGCGATTCCCGCTCCCACCAACACGGTTCATCATGATTCATGAAAACGTTCACGCTCTTAATTTGCCAGCCAATACAGTAAACAATAGCAACAACAAAGATCATGCAAACACAGCATTATGTTGTTGACGTCTGGCGTTGCGTTGTAATTTGTCCAATAATATTCAAAACCACGTTTTGATGGCGCGTTGATAGCGAGTGTTAAAATTCGCGCAACCTCGCTGCCATTCGGTCACACTTCAGCCGCCGTCGAAAGTTGAGCGACAAACTTAGCAGCCCACCACCACCAACCTCCCACCCGAACACCCAGTCAACCATCCAGTAGCACAGCCACAATAAAAAAAAGCGCTTCCTCTCCCTGCAATCCCTTACAAATACATACATACATACATACGGACATACTCGTACATGCGTGTGTAAGAATATTATTTGTTGTTTCTGCTCTTACATATTTGCCCGCTTTGCACTTGTTCAAACAAGCGAGCATTTTTCACGCATTTTAACGCATTCAACAGCAATTGCATTACAGCATCAAGCTATTAGCGTTGCAAGCGGAGCGGGCGGATGACAGCGACTAAAAAGAATGAACGAAATTCCAACGTAATCATTGTGCAATCATTAGCGTACACAAATATACAAATTACACTTCCCTTCACTGTGAGTTTACACCAAGAGTGTCACGGCTAATTGAGCACCCTTCTGCCATAAAACGATGCGCCCGCCACACAGAGCAAACAGAGCACTCGAAAGTGTTGGAGTGGTTGGAATTGAAGCGAGAGATGAAGTGCTGTGAATGGAAGTTGCCCGTGATACGCTTGAATGTTGTGCCGTGTGATGATGTCGAATAGGCAGCGAAGTGTACATTGTGTAATGCTCAAGTTGAAAATTCGTTACATACTCGTACTCATACTTTCTCGCAGATTTACTATCGACTTTGACACTTGGCACTTGAATCTGCATTGGCAACGGCATTGGCATCGACAGACGGAAGGACGCCGCCACTCTATGTGTCCATCACTAAGTTATGGACAAGGGTTGCGCTGTAATTGTTTCATTCTTCCTGCCTAGTGATCGATGGAAATTTGATATATTTGAGTCAAGTGTTTGTTGCCTTGGCTGAGGCGAAATTGTTTTGGGAATTTCCAAAATATAAATGTTATTGCTCTTCTTCATAAGAAACGAGAAATTTATGAAAGGAAATAGAAGAAGGGTCGATGTACTTTTTGTCTAATGGTCGCAATCATATGCAATTAGTAAGATATAATTTTATATTTGTATGCATGTAGATAAATTCTTGACACACTTAAAATCACATTCGTGTTTAGTAAATTCTTCTTGTTTTAATTGATGCTGTAAACGGCAAGACGATTTGGCCGAATTCGGAAAAATAACACAAGTCAGCAAAAAAAAAATAATTGGGAGCTGTTTTGGTTTTTTTGTGTAATTCTTATGTTTTTGGGTGTGCTGAATCCAAAAAAAAACTTTAATTTTGATGTAGAACGTCACGTTTTCTGACAATGGATGTGCCTATGTTAAACAAGTTATCATCTTAAAATAAGATATAAAAGATTAAAAAAAATTTTTAATTTGCAATTACGTAACAAAACTAATTTATTTATGTAAAATACATTAATTATTAAGCACCAAACACATTTCTTTTTCTCAGTGAGAATCCTTTTGGTCAATTTTCGCTTTTGGGAAGCATCGGGAAGGTCTCTTTGAAGCGTCCAACAGTAGTCTGCCATCATTGAAACGCTCCATCTTTCCTGGTATCTTTTATCCATCTCCTTAATATATTGGTGAAATCTCTCTTCACTCACATTTCCTAAATTTTCTGGAAAGTAATCAAGGTGGGAATGAAGAAAATGTACTTTTAAACTCATCAAGCAACCTAAAGCTTGAAATGCTTTTAACATACTTTTGACTATTTGTTTGTAGTTAGGATCTTTGTTATTGCCTAAAAATTTCTTTATGACCTCTTTAAAGGCAATCCACCCTTATCTTTAAGGATTCGTCATGGTTGTGATGAATAGTGGATCAGCCATAAGCCATCTAATATCTGGTCCAACGAAACCACCTTCCATCAACTTTGCCTCCGAGAGGCCTGGAAACTTTGATATTAAGTATTTGAAGCAATATTTCCATCTCTTGGAAGTGACTTTACAAATCGCTTCATCAATCCCAGCTTGATGTGAAGCGGCGGTAGAAGAACTTTGTGAGGAGGCACCAAAGTTTCATGCAGGACATTCTTTTCGCCAACTTTAAGCTCCCTCGGAGGCCAACGCTTTTTGGTCCAGTGATTTGTTCGGTCTCTACTATCCCAAAGACACAAAAAGCAAGAGAATTTGGTAAACCCAGATTGTTGTCCGAGCGCCATGCCCAAGATTTTGAAATCACCGCACACTTGCCAACCGTGGTCTTTATATTTTAATTTGCAAAGAATTAATTCTAAGTTTTTGTAGGTTTCCTTGAGGTGCACGGAATGACCGTCAGGAATGGAAGTATAGAAACCACCGTTGTGAAGAAGAATTGCTTTAAGGCTTTAAGGGTGATCCTTATTTATAAATTAATGATAGTTATGGTAAACATTTAAAAACAGTATTCAAAATAAGAGTATACCTGTTATTAATGCCTACAAGTTAGCCCAAAAAAACCATTTTTTATAATATAATTTTGCGTTTTATAAAATAACCTTATGTTCCGGAATTTTTTGAGTATTTTTTTAGTTTTCAGAACACCTGAATACATAGAAATCAGCTGGAAATATCCAGACAGCATTTTTGTTGCAGACCTGTGTAATTGATTTGTTCTCATGAGTTAATCGGAAGCTAAGAGTTGTTTTTCATTTGGTCTTTCGAATGCAAAAGTGGCTCTCCTCTCTTTCTCTGCTCCGCAAAATCTTTCTCTCGAACAATCTAAGAATTATCGAATTTATGAAAGGGGAAAATTAATTATTTTGCATTTGCTTTTGTACGACTTAAGTCTAGCGCACTTTAGTAAATTTTAAAATAGCTTGAAATGCACGTAGCCTGTTACAGTTCACTGGTGTACACAAAAGTAGTGCATCTATATTTCGCAAACGAAATGCTGGTACATATATCTAGAGAGCTTATTATTTCTTTTTATTTTTTTTTTATATAAGGATTCCGTCTAAAAATTGCTCAAGTGAAATTTTCCAATGAACATTTTTTTAGAATATTTAAATCCCCTGCGTAAAAACTAGAAAATTGTTTTGGTTTTTTTTTATTTGCATTACTTCTCAATTAAAATACAGTTAATTCTCTAAAAAAAAATCTATTTTACAAAGTTTATGCAAAATTTGCAATAATTTAACAAAATTTCATCTAAATCAATCTTTTGAACTTTTTTGATTACGCTTTTTTACAAATTCTTCGATATTAAAGAATTATATTGGGTTCTTGTTATATGGAAGAAACAGAAGGTAAAAAAATCTTCAAAATTTACCGGTAATTTGCAGCCAATTAAAACCTGCACCATATTGTACTAAAATTCAATAATTTTTATATTTTATTTTGATGAAATTTTGAAAAACTATTGTACATTTTGTATAGTTTAAAAATAGGCTTTTATGGATTTTGTTAGAAAATAGATTTTTCATTCAGAGTTGAAAAAGGCTGTTCCACTGTATAGCTAATTTTAGTAAAATATCTTCCCAACGGAGCCGTTTCACCTTGCATCATCACGGTCCGTTGGATCTTCTCACATTAGGCAACAATTTTAGACGTCATATCGATGAATGCTTGGTGGAAAGATTTCAATTGTCCTCTCTTAACAGACACTGAAACAATCATCAAGGTCAAATTGTTATGCATTAGCTGGTTAAATAGAGCTTCCAGTTACTAGAAAATACGGTAACCGCGTTGCCTCTGCGGACAATCCTAGAAAGGAATTACTAAGTTGGTAGAACCAGATTTAAATATTTGGCACACTCATACATGACAAGCGTCTCGGCTATCTTTCAGTGGGATGTGAAAAACATTGTATTGCCATGTACGTCTGTTATCAGGCCCATTGCCAGTTACCTAATCGGTTATAACATTCTACATTTCCTCATGCATTGCCTGGGTCTGTCTACTGAATCAAAATCTCGGATGTGCTTTGCTCATCAAACATTCTTGCGCTATGAGCTCTTTTATGTGCCCATGTTTAAATAGAGTTCTAAATTTTTAGTTTAATGCAATGTTAACGAAATTTTCAATAAAATTTTCAAATTAAATGTTTCCTTTGTCCATTTTACGAGATCAAATCGCAGTGCAAACAAATCAGCAGCAAACTGTTGCTATCCATTACCAGCACTCTGCAAATGCAGCTTCCACTATTTACTCGTATAAGTATTTACATACGTAGAAGTAGTGATAACCGAAAGGACCAACTTCAGTGGAACTTTGTTGACCTCTCACCAACCTTTGTGACACTGTGACACTTTTATTTGAATTTATTTCACTGCAGAAAAACAATTTAAATCCACTATACGAATTGCTAGCGTTAAAAATGTAGCGAAAAGGGGGAGAGAAAACTGACAACAACAATAATATTTATTAAAGCGTGCACCTGTGAATTTACAAATGCATGCGAAGTTAGCAGTGCAAATGGAAGTTTGGAGTTTATTTTTTTTTATTTACATACAAATACAAATAAATGTTTGTAGAATTTCCACGTATGCAAATTTCAAGCCATGCAACCATTTGTGAATGTTGCTATTGTTATAATTTCATACGACAAACATTTCTCGGCAACATTTACTCGCTATGCATGGCACCTTGTATGTATTGCTGTTTGTTGTTGCTTCTGATGCTAATGCTGATGATGCTGCTGGTGTTGCTTTTACCGCTCCTTCCAAAATTCGACTGCTGCAGTTGTCATCATTGCTGTTGTCATCTTTGTTGTTTGCATTGTTGTTGTGCAGGTGCGCCATGCTAACAAATTTGTTGCTATTGTCGTTAGACTTGTTGTTGAACGTGTCATTTGTATTATTTGCTGGTGGTGCTGGTTGCAAGTGTTGCTTGCCTTGCTTGAGGCAACAACGCTATTGTTTGTCTGCCTTGCTCGTTTGTTGTTGCCTGTGGCAGTTGTTGCTGGCTTTTCCATTAGCATGCTGATTGCTGCAGTAGTGCTACATTTAGTTGTTGTTGTTGTTTAAATAATGGCTTTGCAACGTGTTTGACATGTGTGCAGTTGGGATTTCAATTATTGGCAATTTAATGGCTGACAAAAGCATATTCGGTGCAAGTATAACAACTAAAACAGTAATAACAACAACAACAACAACCTAGACATGTGGTTTTTATTGCGATTTATGTATTAAGCTTTCATTTTTTATGCTTCTGCATGGCACCGTTTATTTAGTTTTTTTTTTGTTTGGAATAAAAAGGAAATTTTATATTTTATTTGCGTTTATAATTTTTTTTTTAATATTTACAGCATTCAACAATTTAATGTCATTATGCGTTATTTCAAGTTCATGATTTCACCTCCATCTATTTCATAAAAGTTATTTTAGTTATTTATAACTCACCTTAACCCTCTCAACATGCGTACGCTGTTGATCTGTGGAAATCCTCCTTAATCGCCCTTAAGCCTCTTCAGAATTTTACAACATAAAACCATTTTGACATAGATAATTTTGCCTTTTGATTTGCTACGTTGCACCGTTGTACAGCTTCATACACAATTACGAAAAATGTTTCTCATATATTGGTAAACATCTACAAAACTAATCATAAAATCTCTCAAACAAAACGGTAGGGAAGAAATACATATGTATAAGGTTTTGAAAAATGTTTTTTTTTGTATAAGTTAAAATAAAAACTTCTGCGCCAAGCAGGGCCGTGCGCATTACTCAGCCCAAGGGGGGATTCTGGTTTGAAATTTCTTTTACGAATAAAATTTGATGAATACGATTCACTTCTTTTCATGTGCGTTAATTTGCCCACGGGGGAGAGTGCGTTTCAATCCCCAAAACGCCCCCGAGCACACGGCCCTAGCGCCTTGCGTCTTGGCGTAACAGGCTTGGCCCAGGAGGAATTTTTGGTTATATTTTTTGCGTGATTCACTTTTAAAATATAAAAGATTTTTCGTCAACATTATTTTAAATTAAGCTTACGTTAATAGTCGCAAAAATGGAGAACTTCCTTGGTTTTTCATTTTCTTATAGCTAGAAGCTCAATTAGTTTTTCCACCAAAATCCCACATATAACATACATACATTCATACAAATGTACTTAAGTTTTAGCAGTCATAAATAACAAATTTTTTATTCAACAAGTATGCCACAAATGGGCTTCGTACCACACGAACTACTATCGCCCTTTAAAAGGTTATTCGCTTATTCGACTTTATTTGAAAAATTGCAATTTTAAAAAGAACCGGTTCATAATTTTTAAATCAAGAAAAAAAAACCGGGTGAATCGGTTTACAAGCTCCAAGTAAGAAAAAAGCTGAATCAATGTATTTGGAACTAAGTGCAACTATTTCAATGAAAAAAATCATTTGAAAATAAAAATTTAGTTTGATGCCCGAAATCAGTAAGCAGCATACGAGCATGAGTTTTTGTAATTTGGTATAATTCCAAGTCTCAAAATTTAAGGCTATAAATGATGATTATTGTCTTTTCTCGCTTTCATGGTTTTGTTTTAGTTTTATTTTAATTTTTTATTACCTACTCATCAGCAGGTCACAATTTAGAGACTTTATTTTGAGACTAGAGTCTTTATTTTGACACTAATGAATGGCAACTGGTCTAAAGTTGTGACTTTTGTCGGGCATTATTTTCAGTAAGGGATTATATAATTTTTCAAGGTTTTTCCGTCCTCTTGTGACAGTTGTCTAAATATATAATATGTTTTTAAATGGCTTTGTTGCAGTTTTTCTACAAATTATTTGTATTTCGAATATATATAGTGGCTGTATCTAATTGCTAAGCACTTTGTGGTTACCGTTTCAATACAAATTTAATGGATATAAAATTAGTCTATATACAGCCGTATTTATATTATTTTTCAAAGGCTATATCTTTACAACTAGGTAAAAACCCGGTTTTCGATACTAAAAAATCCGATTTATTCGATATTCGAAAACTTAAGCGTTCAAAAAACCCGTACAAACATTTATAAAAAAAAACATAGTCAATCAGCCAACCCATTACCCAGCCTCCATTTTTACTCTTAAAACATCCTTTCCGTTCGGCAAGTGTCTTGCGTCGCAAATGTATTTACAGCAATTTGCGTTTGAATTATGTTGTCAGCAGCTGCAACAGTGAAGGAGAGGCTGTAAAAAACAGAAAGAAAAACACGAAAGAAGCACACATAAATGTTGCAGTTTGAAAAACGTATTTCGTTTTTTTTTGGGGTTTTTTAATTTTATTTGCAGGCGAGCATATCTACACAAACATAAATGTGTACATACATTTGAACAGAGGAGTATATTGGTGGGTGTCTGTCACATCTATGTAGATATGTATGTACACATGGCTAATATTTTATTTTATTTTATAGAGTAAAACACTTTCATACTATGTTGATTTCTCGAATTTCGTCATTTAACATGTAACTCAGTATTAAAAAAAAATAAATAAATCATTTTAAAAAATTATAAACCACAAATCATAAATGTCAAAAATGTATATTAAAATTAATTTGTTTTAATATTTTAATACACTTTAATATTTTGAATATTTCCACAATATTAGAGGTATTCGGGGTCTGTTGTATTTGCCTTTGTATTTTGTATTCGGGGTTTCTGTGATTTTTATAGCAAATGTACATAAATGCAAATCCAACAATAAAATATACGTTTCGCTTCAAATACAACAGTGCAAGCAAATACAATGGTTGGATCCTGCTGTAAATGTGGTTGTTCTTTTGTACATTTCTCACAGCTGATCGCAACAAAAGAGATGCAAATTTTAATGTGTAAGTTTGTCGTTTACTTCGGCAATTAGATTTTTACAATTATCGGCAATAAAATCTATTATTTTCGTGTTTTCGCGGCATACGAGTATTACCCAATTTTGTTTATTTGTTTGTGGCACATACATACATTCGTGTATCTACTCATAAATTAGCCGTCCGGGAAATTTTACAATTACATGAAGAAAGACATTACAACATGGTGTGCTTGCGATTTACTTGTGTAAATCCTAATTCTGTGTAAAAAATAGTAAATATTAATACGAATACAACTGATCCCGAAGAAGCTCTTAAATTTTTGATTAATTATTATCCATATTGACTTAAAAAAGATTTCTCGAAAGTGATAACCAATTATAATAAATTATGTTATACATACATACATATATGGCATATACATATTGACAAATGAACAGAAACTATTTAGTACATCGAAACCAGTTTGTCTCCAAATCATGCTTGATAAGCGATAATGAAAAATCGTTCCAAAATACATAATTCCGAAAGAATTTTTTCGTTGCGTTTAGCAAGTTTATAAATACTTGAAAAAAAAGTCATTCAGTGAATTGTTGGCATTGGCTATCTAAATCAGGTAACAGCCTACATGGATAAGTTGGTACGAATTGTGGAATTGGAATTGGCACTTAACTGTGTTTTAATTTTAATTTTCGTGTTCTCAGATAAGTGTATTTTATTTAATAGAACTGCCAGTTAACTGCTACACATAATCAAAATTGACAATTGCACCATAATGTAAATAAAACTCAGCTGTTATAATCCAGTGATAGAAAATAATATATCTAAGTTGTACCTAACTTATTAGCAATTACACCCTAAAATAGAGAAGTGCGCCTAAATTAAAAAAAAGCATCTGCATATGCGTAAATTTTAACGGTTTGCAAAACAAAAAATTTTCATAGTTGGAAGAAGCAGTGAAAATACCTTTTTATACCATTTATATGCCAAACTCTGCGCAAATTAGGATGGCATGCTTTTCGTTTGTCTAGAAACTTTCTGTGTCTCAATTTTTTTTAAGTATTTTGTTTATTCACTTAATTCACTGCAATATTATATTAAAAATCTGTTTAAATCGTGGCAAAATGTACCTTCATATAATAAGTCAAATGTACCTTTTGATTGGACAATTACAGTTCTTTCTACTCCCCCATTACTTGTCTGCCTTTTATGTGCATTCGCAATGAATTTTTGTACGAAAAAATAATCACAATTACCGAATTAACTGGAAGTTGGCTAATCTGAACTCTTTGAAAAAACGAGAATGCTCTCCAGTAAATAGCTAACTTAACTGACGATGTTGCACACAGGACTTAGACATATTTTTACAGTGGAGAATTAACTTACATTCGAAGTTAAGTGTATCTAGGACTTTAGTAAAACAATTTAGGATCAACCACTAAATGTGAGTTAACTTTGTAATGCGACCCTGCACAAACTAAAGATTATATTTCGACTATTTCGGCTTATTGTTTATAATAAACTATATACAAACATGAAATATTCCGCACTATAATGAGTCATCTGCCTTATGATGGGTTTCCATGTTGAAAGCAAAATTAGTTGCAAATAGGCGCTTATCCGAAAGTGGAGTACTTTTTTTTTATAAAACCAGAGACGTGAAAGTGGGGAATAAAAAAGTCACAGTCACATTATTCAAAACATATATTTATACAAAAACATCTGTTATATACGAGTATACAGCTATGTTTATAACATTAAATTGTTCATCAAAATATGTACATAATTTAATAAAATATATGTATGCTGCAGGTACAAACTTAACTGGTCCATAACTAAGCTTGCTGAAAATTAATCAAATATTTAAACACGTACTAATGTTTTAACTGAATATATTTCTAAACAAAAAAAAACTATAAAATAGCAGCAACCTCTTCTACGTGATATGTGTGGCGTTTTATACATACATACATACATACATATGTAACGCATAATTACTTGTTATACGATTTCTAGGCTCTTATCATGGTTTTGTGTTTGAGTTACATTTTTCTTATTTATTTGCATAAAAACACAAAAAGTGTAAACAAGCAAACGCGTTTTGATTCGTGCACCGACTTTTTTTTTCTTTTTTCATTACCTCAAATGCGAACTAAATAAATATGTACTTGTATCTTTCTTCTATTATTTGTCGCTGAGGGAAAATTAGAAATGTAGTACCTAAACAATTTAAATGGGAGCACTTAAATTGGTACAAGGTAAATATAGAAGAAATGTTCATATTTGTCAAGAACGTGTTGTCACAACAAAGAGCAGTAAAACAAACTAGATACTTACGTTGAATGTGTGGTTTGAGATATATGTAAATAAATAAAAATAAAATAATTTTACCAAAAATTTTTAAACAACAAACATGTATTTCTTATAAGTGTTAGAAAGGTGGTTTTTTTTTTTTTGGATAAAATTATGCATACAATAATTAGGAGAAAGGAACGTGTGTTTGCATTCAAGTGTGCACACGCATGAACAGAAATAAAAGAATTGTACTACTCGTATATGTACACATTTGTACAAAATGGTAGTATACATTTCAACGCACCTCGAAAATGTAATATCCTTAAATTGATATATCTTGGTTGGTCGTACCACTTTCTGTGCTGAAATTTGCATGCCCTTCAAAACTATGCTTCTAATTCAATTTGCCGAGGTTGATGTGTGTTTCCTGGCATATCCTTAAATATGCGAACTTGTCTAATTAAAAAAATTACTAACTCATTTTCAAATTTTTTTATACAATCAACAGAAATCTCGAGAGAACTGGAGTAGCGTGTTTCAGACAGTTCAATGCAAGAGGCTTTAACAGATTAGGATTTCCGAGTTTGAAAGTTGTAGATTTTAGTACCTCACAGACTAAGACATTTTCGACAAGGAGTTCGAAGTAGTTCGCGGAGTTCATTTAAAATATAATAAAGTTAAAGTAAAATATGGTTAATTCTCTAAGAAAAACCATAAACATTCATTTTTTTAACTATTTGCAAAATGTATAAGGGGTTTAACAAAATTTCATCAAAATTTCGAACTTTTTAAAAAAAGTTTTTATAATTTTTTTTGAGTATGCAATTTGTTGGCTCATTCAATTTTAGTGTGAGAAAGTGCAAGTTTCAAGTTATCACGCATTTTTGTAATTTTTTTTTTTACTGAAAGTTTCCTCTATACAAAGCAAAATCGCGATTATTTTTTATATGAAAGGTATTGCCAAGGAGTGGCAGTAAAGAAATTGTTAAAAATCTGGTAATTCGTATCTGGTTGAAATTTGCACTATGTTTTGCATAACACAAAAAAATTTTTGAATGTTTTTTTTTATTTAAGTTCGTAATTTTGATCAATTTAGAAAACATTTTTTTTTCTACTATTAAAAACTGTTGTTGTTTTTCACACAATCTTTCTTAAACTGGCCTTGAGCTCAATAAAATTGTCAATTATCAACATTTATTAGGCCAACAGAAAAATAACAAACATTTAAAAAAAATGTTTGTAATGGTGATTGTTTTGAGAAATAACAATGTTTAAATTGAAAAACCATTTTAAATAATTTGAGAATAAATTAATTGTACAAAAAAGCTACAATATGTTTGCGCTATAATTTATGAGCAGAGTGTAGCTAAATTCGCATATTTCGATATGGGCGGTGCTTCACAGTGCCCGCTTGCGCTAGACTTGAAACATTGTGTACCGTTCTTCCTTAGTTTCATTTGCATTAATCTTTACTCCTGCAAGCTACCCGAGTACTGTTTGCATAGCTGATATATCATTAAACGGAGAGTTGCTTAAAAAATAGATTGGAGGGTTTCACTAAAATTTATGAATCACTAATAAATAAAAAAAAAATATCTTGTTCAATGTCATATGATATACAAAAATCTTTCACCCATATGTATGTATGTATGTATGTGCATGATACAGGGAGATGTCAAAAACAAAGCTTATAATAATAATATAATTTTGGCGCGTACACTATATAGCTCAGTGTTTGGCCGAGCTTCTTCTACCATTTGTGGTGTGCGTCTTTATATTATACCACAAATGGAGGGACCTACAATTTTGTGCCGACTCCGAACGGCAGATGTATTTAATGAGAAGCTTTTTCATGGCAGAAATACCCTCGGAGGTTTGCCATTGCCTGCCGAGGGGTGACCGCTATTAGAAAAAACTTTTTCTATGATTAAGATTTTGCTTGCCCTGACTGAGATTCGAACCTCGAACTCACCGGCATATCAAGTTGTAGCACGCACCGCTACGAACTCGACACAGCGGCCACAAAAACAAAGCTTATATTCTCCCAAAACTTTCATAATCATTGTTGATATTTATCTACATTTTCAACAAAACGAAGTGTTAGTGGCACGTGAGAATTATAAGACCTGAGATGGTGTTGGCAAAAAGTGCGTAAAGATGTTACAAATACATACATTTATATATATATGTATATATATGTGTGTATGTATGTGTGCATGTGTGTGCGTGTGTGTGTGTATATATTTATACAGGCAGTGTTTGTAAATGGAGGGAAGATAGTGGTGCTAGGAGATTAGATAAGACACTAGCGGTGCTGGAATGAAAAAAATCTTAAATTTACATAGACAAAAATTTGAACTCAAGGTCTATCAAGCGCTAGAATTATCACACCTATTACAGATATTGTAAGAAAAAAATTCACTCTTAAGAACTGGTAATAACGTGACGTTGTTTTAAAAAAAAAAATTCGAATGAGTTTGATAAAAAATGCGTCTACTGAAAAATATGTAGGTATGAATGTATGTATTTTGTACAAAACCTTTTTTAAATAAAAATAGCTTCCCCTACTTAAGAGCCGCAGACACAATCTATTAACTACACGCAAATCGAAAGTGAATCGTGAATGCTGAGCATCTTAACTCGCCCCCCCCGCCCCCCCCTCCCCCCATTCTAAGCGTATAACAGTGTGTGTGTATTCGCATTGTTGAAGGTCTTAGAAAGGATAGAAAGTATTGCAGCGCTGTCCCAAAACATGGGAATATGAAATCTCCCATGAAGCGACTCACCGAAGTTGACAACAAAATTGGTGAGGCTGCGGGTATGTTCGGAGGTTGGCGGTGAAGAGGATACTTCCGCAAATGAGGCTACTTTAAATTCAAAGCATTCTACCTTGGCCAAATATATAAGTATGTATGTGTGTATGTATGTAAATGCAAATGTCTTTCTATGTGTGTTTAAATGCTGACAAAACACACACAAACAGTATTTGATGCTGCTATACGAGTATGTAGATATGAATGTATGTATGTAAATAGAAACAGATGAAAATATACTCGTACATAAGTGGATTGTGTATAAGTGGTTATGGTTAGTGCTTCTACTTGTATTTACATACATACATACATATATTCTCACGTACATACGAGTACGTTTTTATGTACAAGTACAGATATGTTTGTTCGCCACAAATGCGATTAGAAATTCAAATGTTGTATTATCGATTTTTTTCACAGTCGTTGGCAATAAATTAGAACACGCGCGTAAAAGTTTGTCAATGCTGTGGTTTTTTTTTCTTTCTTTCTTGTCTTGCCTCTCTAGTTTAATGTACAAGTATATTTAAGAAATATGTGTAATCTTGTTGAAACTTAAAGAAATCACTTGCAAACTTCAAATGAGCTTCAATTACTTACTCAAAACCTTATGAAATCAAGTGTCAAACTTTGAAGAAAACTAAAAAGAAATTCAATAAATTTTTATACGAAGTTTAAACTTTTTTCTCGAAGTGATAGAATTTTTAGTATGCATAAAATTTTTGTATAATAAAGTGCAAATTTCTAGTAGTTAAAAATTAGCATTGCTTTATTAAAATTTTTTAGCACATTTAGTTCAATATAAAAAAACCAATAATTATTTTTATATGAAATATAACCGGTATTGAGCAAACTTTTGGTTATTTAACGGATTGCAAACATCGCTAACAAAGCTAAACAAGAATATATAAAAGCATTCTTCGACTTGGGCACCAAAATTTAAATGTGCCAACCATTAAATACGATATCGATATGCATACCTCTTCTTCACGATATCGCATGAGTTCATTAAAAAAATGTAAACAGTTAATTAATTGCATACTGGGAAAAATTATATTCACACACACATCTATCATGCTTATATAAAATATTTTGAAAAATGTTTGAGTGGCTTACATCCATTACAATCGAGTCAGTCAGTGCGCAAAAACGGCAGTAAAAAATTGCTAAAAATATAAAAATTTAATTGACTACAAACACAAGTTGTATGGATTTTTGTTTAAGTTTGGAATTTTGATGGAAATTATTTTATTCTTTTTGACCGTTATACTCCAACACAGATTTCAAATTCACGTAACTACTGCTACTGAAGCTTTTCAACGAAAAATTTGATTTTAATGATCATGCATGATGAACAGTAGCCAATAGAATAAAAAGGAAAATAAGTGTATCTGCAGTAGTGCATTCCCTAACCACCAATATTTGTTAGAACTTGACAGCATTTACTTAGAAACTCTACTGCAATCGTTTCTATCACGAATGAGATAGCAAATAAGGCTTTCTCTCTCTTTGTTTAAAGTTGCAGGATTTTGACCAAAACAGTTTGGCATTACATCTCATGAAATAATAAGTGAAGATATATTTATGCTTAGAAGCTGCGGTCTGTTAAATAAAATTTGACTAAAGAGTTTTTACTTGACCTTTTGATTATCTTGAGACTGGATACATGGCTTCAATATTTAAGAAATTCTAAAAAAAATTCAAATTTGTTGTACGATTTTGCAGTCTCTAGTGACTAATATGTATAAAAAAAAGTCCTCTTTTTAGACCAGTTGTCATTCATTAGTCTTCCAATTAAGTTTTTAGTTTCAATTTTAAAATAAAAACCCAAACGAACGCGAAGAAAGTTAATAATCTCAAATTTTATCAACATATTTGTTGATAATACTTTGGCAACTCATCGCCTTGTTTTGATAGTATGGCAATAAAGTTGGAAGCTTGTTAGTTTTTCTTTCTTACGATTTTCATCCTTTCACTACGCCTCCCTTTTCGAATTCGCTAGAAAAGACATCAGCTGCACAAAAACTCTTACAAATTAGCAGCAACAATTATGTACAGCGTCTGCTTATCAAAACACAAGTGACCTTATGGCCTCAACTGGTCATTCAAATTAAGAAAATTTGCAAAATTGCCAGTCACAAAGTCATTTGTGCACAGTATTTGCAAAAAAAATAAAAAAAAACGAAAAAAAAATCGTCTCTTATGGCCAAACATACCAACATTACTGTTACTTATCATCATCATTACCAGTCATGTGGGGTCACATTGAGCTCCAAATGATACTAGAAACTAGATGAAGAAGCAAAAAAAAAAAAAAAAAAAAATATGCCAATGTTTTATTATCAACCCCTAACGGCAAGCCTTGTAATTTTGTGAACAACCGACGGCAGACAGACGGAAATGCCCGCAAGGAATTGCAATATGATGAGCTTCCTTGGGCGAATGAATGTAACATGCGATTACGAAAAGACAACACAAATGGTGAAAAGCAGATGAAGGAGCAAACACGTATGGATGTGTGGCAGGCAAAGAAAAAAATAATGTTAGCAAAAATTGTGTATGTGTGTATGTACGAGTACATGCAACGAGAATCACTACAATAACATTGACATGCCCTAACTTTGAAGTAAGAAATTGAGAGTGTGTGCGTGTGTGGGTGCGTTTGTGAGGCTTGGCAGCGGACTAACCCCAAAGAGCGGTCGGCGAACTCGACGCAAGCCAAATTGCATTAAGAAGCTCATTAATTTCTACATTTTGCGATAACAATTTAGCTCGTAAATGTCTGCCACACACACACACTCACACACACAGGCGTACAATAACAAAACCTGAGCGGAGTACTTATCCGTTGTAAGGAGTAAAACAATAAAAGGACAATGAAGGAGAGCAGGATCTTCAGCAGCGGCTGCCTATTTGTGACGTTATGCTGTTCCCATGTGATTGTAGCTGATTGTAGATCTTGCTCTGTATACAGCAGGATGCCGCTTTGTATGGATGTGTGTGTGTGTTCGTGTATATGTAAGTGAATTTCCACTGATTTCTTGAGTCTCCATCACACCCGTCTCCCACTCAGGCTGCGACCTCACAGCATGTTGGCAATTTTCTTCATTTCGCCGCCTCCTTTTCTTTGTGTTCTGTCCACCAAACAGCCGCCCAACTGTTCAACCGCACGAGCCATTGAAGCGAACGTCGAAGCTGTCAGTTGAAGTTTATCGCAAGCGAATGAGGACGTTGAAAGTTTACACAAAGTTGGAGGCGGTGGGCAGCGTTGTGTTGGTGCTTTGAAGAAGTAAAATGGCGTAGAATCGTTCAAAATAGCTTTGGCAAGTATTCGCAAGTTCGTAAGTGTGCGTACGTTTGTGTCTTCGAAAATGTCCTGTTCGGTCAAAGTTTTCTGCAAAAAGATAATCTCTAATGCGACATTTTTACAAAATTACGAAAATGTATAATGAGAAAATGTGAAGTGTTTGTGTTTGCTCACTACGTTGCTTAAGGATTGGTGCTACTATTCGGTTGCATTTTGGTAGTAATTGTGCCGGGTATTACAGCATCATTTTGGTTATATTCCGATATTAAGTTGACATTGACTTACACTGGCACATACTTACACATATTTTCCCAATTTAATCGAATGCCTTTCGCGCCCTTTTGCTACCCTTCACCTGCTACTTTCTAATGACATTGTAATAGATGTTTTCGCAAGCTTTTAGGAGAAAGAAATACCGTCGTTTGACCGCTGGCTAGTTATCATGGGTTTTGGTTGTAACTCGTAAGCGTCTGTAGAGCTTTTACTTATTCTAAATTTGTATGTATGTATGTATGTGTATCTGTATTCCCTATCAGCTCTCAAACAGATTGATATATGGCCTCTTCAATTGGCTGTCTTCAGCGCTCGAATGCACTGCATCAGAGCAAAATGCTTCCCCTTTCCTATGTCCCGTCCATATTAGCCGCAAAAGGACTTCAACTTGTTTGAGTTTGTTAAGCGTGGAAGATGTATTTGTTGTCAAGCTATTGTGGACAAGCGGTAAATGCAATTTTGTGGTGAATATATACTCGTATGTTTGAGTGTACATATTCCCCACTTGTCCTTTGAACTTACTCGTATCAGCGCTTAATATCATCAGCTTCCCGCTGGTGATTACAATTGTTGGTTTTGTTGAAAATTTATGGGGTGTTTGTCATTTGTTTGCTGCTGCTGCTGCCCACAATTGCTACTTCCACTAGTTTGGCTTGTGTATGTATGTGCGTGTGATGTGATTTTCTTCTTCCCTCCCCCCTATGAAAATCGTCACGACTGCTTTTGTCAATGATTACCCTTCGCCGAATTTTGTTGTCAGCTAAAGAGACATATGGGAGTAATTTTCCAGCGTTTTAGCCGCCACGTTTTTACATCTGCTTGAGGACATGTAGACACACACATATTTGTACGTAAATATATATTTATATGAGCATGTGTTGGGCTTAAGAATTAAATATATTATTGTCTATACGACGCAAACGGCACTAAGTCAATCGGCATTAGTGTCAACAATTGTCTAAAATAGATATGTGTACGTATGTATGTATGAGTATATGTATACTCACAATTGTAATTAGAAATTCGTCAACGAGTTAAAGACTTATGGATAGCAAAATCATTTGTATAACAATTTTAGCAATTTGTAATTTGTTTAAATATTTGTTGAATATACTTAGCGTTGATATCCCAATAGTGTAAAAACATTAACGAAGAGTCAGTTGATCGAGGTATTCAAGCGATGCATCACATTTGCATGTGCTTTATCGATAAGTTAACAAAAAAAAACACGCTTTACTTTTAGGTAAGCGGAGACATATCATTAAATTTTAATACAAACATAATTTAAGTTAGACTACATAACCAGTTTTTGTATTGACAGGACCGTCGGAAAGGACGATTTTCAGAGTTTCACTGCCTTGGCTGTGGAAATAGACTAGATTCAAAGACTTCTCTTTGTGTCTCATTTACAACAACTAAAAAGTTAAAAGTTGCAATACGAGGAGTACAATCCAAAGAACAGATATGCGTGTATATCATCAGAATTAGCGTACATTTCTTCTAGTAAGATAAATGTGCGCTGAATGTCAGAAACGGGTCATAGCTGAGGACACTTGATTGTAAAAGTTGCTTTTTCGTGAAAGGGTTTTTACTGAATGCAAAACTACTTTCGTAAGGTCAATCCAGTTTTACATTCTGTTAAATAAAATTTAGTCTAAATATAAATTTTTGTTATTTATTGGCCTTATAAATGTTAATAATTGACAAAATTTATTGAGCTCGAGACCAGTTTATTGAAGATTTTATTTGGAAAAACAACATTTTTTAAATGGTAGAAGTTATAGTACTATTTCGAAAATCACCACATTTCCTCATCAGACTATTTTTTGTTAAATTAATTAAACCACTTCTGCCAGGCTTTGAACCCAGGAGTTCGGAGTTACAGAACCAACACGCTACATGCTGTGCTAAGCAAGCCGAGTGGACTGTTGTGTTTATTACATCTTCCTTAAATAGAAATATATTAAACATTATTCTTATTCGATTTTTCTTTTTGTCCACTGAACTAACAAGCTTTGCTTATATTTTAGTTTTTTTTATATTTGACCAAAAAAATTTAAAAAAAACTATAAAAACTATAAAATTGCAAATAAAAAATTTTCAAAATAAAAAAATATTTGAAGAAGCAACAACAAAGTAGATGGAGTTTTAGTTACTGTTCCTTTTTACCTCTGTAGAAAGGTTTATTGGTAAAATAATTTACACATTAGGCACAGTTGTCGACTCGTCAAAGGTGACTTAAGTATGTAAAATATTTATTTTTCCATATTTTGATATTTGTGCAAATGCAAAACAACTCATATTCATACATAGATTTGTGTGTGATTTATACAAAAAGTATTTTCAAGTGGAAATATTACAGAATTGTATTTATTTAATTTAAATTGAAATTTAAGATACAAAGTGAAGGAGCAATTTCGCTCCGAAAGAGATTGACTTGGTGGTTAATCAAGGGACAAACTATATGTTGTTTCTTCTCTGTCGAAATTGTGTACAATTTTCTCTCAACCATGATATAGGGTGTGAAGTATGTTATATGTTATGGCACGTGAGGCAGTAGCTTTGTCGCAATGTTAATAAAAGCATCGTTTTAAGACACAACGCTTATTTACTGAGACAAATTAAAGTAGTTTATATTTTTTTCGAAATAATAAATGATACAAATCGGTCGCGAAAATCTTTCTTTAGTTCTACTCAATACAATAATTTTTAATACTTCCTTGCTCTCTTAGTCACTGTCTTCACTGCTACTCCAATCAAATTCTATGTTTCAAAAACTCTTTAGATTTTCTCAATTATTGGTATTTAGGTCTTTACAATTTTATTTGGCCAGTAATAATCAGCTATTCGGCGACTTAATTTCAACTTAAGTCGAGCTTACAATTTAGTTGACGAAACGCAAAATCTTAAGATAGACTTAAGTTCGACCTAAAACTGCATTGTAATGCCGATCCTAATAGTTGAAAATGAAGGAGCAGATAGTGCGGAATTAAAAAAAAAAATTATACAAAAATTTGCGTAATCCTTTTTTATCATTTAAATGTAATTTAGGCTTGACACTTAACACCATTACACTGAAATATAAACAGCACATTCAGTGAAATTCACAAATACAGCCTGTCGAAAAATGAGAAAGAAGATGGCTTACTTTACTTATGAAACTATACACTGGAGTCTAATGCATACAAGTGGTGTCGATTTTTACGAAACTTTCAGAATCAAAAAGTTTGGAGAGTTACAAGCAGTCAGATGCCGCTTAATTGAGTCAATTAGTAGATTTTGTGCACTCAAAATACACGAAAATAATTTGCAAATTATCTCCATTAAGGCTTTGTACTGACGAATTTTGGCAATTGTTTTTCTTTTATTTAATTTTTACCAAAATTGTTATTATTTAAACTACATAGACAGTGTACAGCATAGTTTTCATTTAATTTCCAACACATTTATATTTTTTACTTGCAAAAAAAAATATAAAAAAATTTAAGTAACTTGATTGTGTAGTATAGGTAACGAAACACGTGTAAATTAAAAATTTGTTTGAATAAAATAAATTGTGCTGGTTGAGAAAACAAAATTGTTTCAAAAATTAACTGTATTCCTTAGCTACCTGAACTGGTATTAAATAAAAATATATTATAATATTTGTCTTCTAACTTTACATATTTTTGAAAATTTGTTGAGTTATTAAATCTTTTGCATAAAGGTTGACGTTAATGTAGATTTATAAAAATTTTGTTTTGTGATAATGCATTGAGAATTATTTAAAGACAAAAAAACAAAAATACAGTTCCAAAATTTCTCAAATCTTTGACATGGAAACTGCTAGGAAATTTTAGTTCGATCGATTGAACTTTTCATACAAAATCTTTAAATTGCGACCGCTTTAAATAAACTTGAACCAATTTCCATTTAAATATATAAATAATAGTAATAAATGTAAACTTTTTCGTCGTTATTAAACTTACTCGCCTACATACATAAATACATATATAAATAAATTTATTGTATTTTCAAGTGTATTTCTTATTTCATATTATTTTTTTAATAGACGCACTAATTTTTCAATGGTTCTGCTCTAGTAAATATTCAAACAACAAAGACGACCTAAAAATTAAGATATCGAGCGGAACACAAACTTTAGTTATGGTAGGCTGCAAGGCGCATCTGCCAACAATAAAAAAATATTTTCACAGTCTCATGAAAAATAGACAAGAAAAAAATACATATGTACGTACATATGTACATATATGTATGTATGTACATTCGGAGAAAAATACAAAAAAGCACGTTCCAAAGATATTTTGACTCTCCTGTTGTGGCATTATCCCAAACAAAAAAAACAAAAAAAAAACATTTTTTTAGCGCGACTAATTTTTGTATTCCTAGCACGGGACAAGTATCAACTTATTTTGTGCAACCAAAATACGTTGAATATTTACTTAGCAGGTCAACATTGTTAAATGTCAAAAACTTTTAGAAACATTTATTTTTTTAGGCACATCAAACTTTTGTTTTTGAATACCTAAAATTGTATAAACATACGAGTACCTATGTACATATGTATGTAAGTATATAATATAGCTTTCCTTGCACTTCAAGGTTTCACCTACGAGTGCTGTGTATGTAGGTGTTTGTATGCACATACATACATACATACATATGTTTGTCCGTGTCGGTGTACACCTTTGCTGTATTTACACAACAGTGACAACACTATCGGTAAATGGAAATGTGCGTCAGGGTAGCGCCGACCAGCAGCAGCCGTCAATAAAACAATTTGACAGTTTCTAAAATTAAACTTTTTTGTTTGTAATTTCCTTCATTTTCGTTATTGTATGTATATTTTCTCTTACGTAAAATGTACTTGCCACGTCGGTCACTTGACGAAATTAAGACAACAGGTGTCGTTGTTAAGCCAAGAAAAGAAGTTTCCTACAATTGATGTGTGCAGGATTAGGTTGGTTGGAGCTGTGCAAAACATGTACAAACACAAACATATCTATAAGCGTACATACGTACATATTTACATGCATAAATATTTGGACATTTTGTCATGCATTTTTTTTTTTTTTTTTTTTTGCAAAAATTACCTTTTTCTTTAGATAATTTTTTCATGTGCGTGCAATCTGTCATATAGGGCTGAACAGATTTTTAAAAGAATCGTTTTCGCCACAATAATTCTAATTAATAAGGAACTAAGTATTAGGTTAACTTAATGGTAGGACGATGTTTAATGAATATTTTATTTTAATAGGCAATCCGCAGCAAAACTTTGTGTTAATTTCTGCTATAAAAAACTTGGAACTCAGATTGTGTGAAATTTCAGATGAAATCTCTTTAAACTTAAGGCGTAATTTTGAAGTTAGATCTTCTTAATGTTTAATATAAAATATATAGTAAAATAGCAAAATTAATTTTTAAAACGTTTCTATTGTATTCATCTCTAAGATGTAATTGAGCAATAATAACAATATTTTTTTTGAACGAGTCCTTGTCATCCCTTGTATAATTTTATTGATGACTCACCTCTTTATGCTTGTTTTTTTATTCTAAGAATTGAACAAGTGTTGACTCCTTCCAAAAGGCATAACTTTCTACCCTATCCGTAGCAGTAGCAATTAAACAAACAAGTAAGAAATGCTAAATTCGGGCGAAACAGATTTTTATATACCCTCGGGATATAATTTTGTATGGGCGGTGCTGCTAGTATTAAATTTTACTTAAATTCTTTTAATAAATACTAAAAAACGAAATTTTTGCATTTTCCAAAACTTCCGTTATATGGGAGGTGGGCGTGGTTATGGTCCGATTTCAAAAAATTTTAAGGATGATAACAGCGATATTAAGGAAAATTTGTCTACCAAATTTTGTGACGATACCTTACACCGTTATTGAGATACAAACATTTTTTCCTAAGTGGGCGTGACGACGCCCATTTTTCAAAATTATTTAAAAACCTAGTTTATTAGTTCAAAATCGCTCCAAATACCAAATTTCACTCAATTCGTTTTAATGGATACCGAAAAAATTAAGTTTTTGCATTTTCCAAAACTTCTGTTATATGGGAGGTGGGCGTGGTTATGATCCGATTTCCAAAATTTTCTACGCTAATAATAGCGATATCAAGGAGAATATGTCCACCAAATTTTGTGATGATACCTTACACCGTTATTGAGATACAGACATTTTTTCCAAAGTGTGCGTGGCAACGCCCATTTTTCAAAATTTCATAAATACCAAACTTCTTAGTTCAAAATCTCTCCAAATACCAAATTTCACTCAATTTGCTTTAACAGATACCGAAAAAACCAAGTTTTTGCATTTTTCAAAACTTCCGTTACATGGGAGGTGGGCGTGGTTATTGACCGATCTTAACCATTTTCAATACCAACCTACCTTGTCCAAATGGAAATCTAAGTAACAAAATTTCATTGAGATATCTCAATTTTTACTCAAGTTGTAGTCTGCACGGACGGACAGACGGACGGACGGACAGACAGACATCGCTAAATCGACTTATCTTTTCATTCTGAGCATTTTGGTATATATTGATTCCATTATGCTGTTACAAGCAACCGTTATGTGAACAAAGTTATAATACCCTTGTGTACAAGTACGCTCGGGTATAAAGTAATAATAATAATAGTTTTCAGCCAAAAAATAAATACATAAATAAATAATAAAAATGGTTTTGTTGGTCTAAGCCAGAGTTTTATTTAAACTAAACGTTCAATTCCATACTGGTATACTAGCAGTAAGACTAATATGAAGCGAACAAAATTAAAAATATTCTGCTTTTTCGGGTGGACTCACTGGATGGTATGGATTCTTAAGATCTCAGTCTGTCCTATACTATTTACTTATGTATGTGTCAACAGGCAGTTAACCGTACGGTTAGCCACGCTTTTTTTTCTTACTTCTTAATTGAATGTCGCCAATCAAATAACAGTGAGTCACGTAGAAAGTGTTCTAGAA
This sequence comes from Philophylla caesio, assembly GCA_963971545.1. Classification (NCBI taxonomy): domain Eukaryota; kingdom Metazoa; phylum Arthropoda; class Insecta; order Diptera; family Tephritidae; genus Philophylla; species Philophylla caesio. The sequence goes on along the minus strand of OZ020604.1, from coordinate 177,967,703 downwards.
TCTAGATTGATGAGACTGATAAATCTCTTTGGAAACGTGATTATAAGCAACCCTTACACATTTAACTACATTGCACTCTCAGAGATAAAAATAATTTCGGTCGCCGAATTTTTGTGAATTATGGCTTTCCACAAGAGTTAAATTATTAATGAGATAACAAATTGCTAGAAGTAAAAATGTTTTGGAAACTGACAGTGTCTTAAAAAATATATGTCAATTAATGGCAATTACATATACTCTAGATATAATGTTGGAATGAAAACTGTATAATTTTTTTAGATATACTATGTACATAAGTAAGTATATTAGGAAATTTAAACGATTTTTACCTTTTGTCTAATAATTAATCAGGATTTTTTGTTAGCGCACTCATATACACTTACTTTATAAGAGAATTCAAATTTAAGAAATCTAATTTTTTTTGTGTGCGCTGTGGTCGAGTTGGTATTAGGGCAAACAAAATCTTAATCATAGAAAAAGTTTTTTCTAATATCGGTCACCCCTCGGCAGGCAATGGCAAACCTCCGAGGGTATTTCTGCCATTTGTGGAACAAAGTAAAAGACGCCCACCACAAATGGTAGGAGAAGCTCGGCCAAACACTGAGCTATATAGTGTAAGCGCCAAAATTATTATATTATAATTTTTTTTTTCAATTTCTACGCAGCTACAAAACTTCAGTTTCATTTATTTCATGAAAAAAAAAATAATGAATGGAACCGATATAACAAAAAAAAACAAAATCGAAACCGTTTCAAGCACAGGAAAAAGTTTCAGTCGGTTTTGAGACAGCTAAAGCCATAATGTACATGCATTACTGATAATTTATAAATGTAAGACATACATAAATATCTATTAAATATGGTGAAAAATGGATATTAGCTTTATATACTAGTTGCTTATGATTGTGTTTGATCTCGTTGCTGGTTCTAAGGATTGCCCAATACTTCTTGAGAAGATTTCCTTTTATGTACCGCACAGATTTCTACTTTGATCCCAAATTTTTAGAGCTCTAACGGAATATAACAAGATCTCAAGAAGTTTAAACACTGATTTTTCGTTGCCCAGAAGTACCTTTAAGTCTGTTCTTGATTCATGTTTCTTATAATTGAAGTAGTATGTTGGAACGATTTTCCGTCATCCCTTGTCAAATTTGGTTTTGTGTCATACCGGTTTCGGCGTTGTGCCATCTTCAGTGTCGTTTTCTTTCTCGTTCTTATAATTATATTTTTCTTCAATTTAGTTTTTAAATACAATTTTATTCTAATTATATTTTTTTTATTTGGTTTTTAAGTAAAGCTGTATTCAATTCAATCTTGTCTGTAAGATTTGTAAAGACTTAATCAATTAAATTAAATCAAATTAAATTCAGAGGGTTTTCCAATATATGACTTAAAGCTAACCACGATGTTCAATATCATACAATTATACAAAATTATAGAAGGTACATATTTACTTAAAAAAAATTTCTGTCGTACTTCTTTTTATCAGTTTATTTCAAAACCGAAACGGAAACAAAATTGAAACAAATTTTGTATAACGAAACTAAAACCGAAACCTTTGCATACCTTAGTTTGAAAATATAAATTTAATGACCGACTGTTTATGAAAACACTAGACTAAGTTCAGTTATTGTTCAGAAGTTCAGAAAATTGGTTTCTTCTCCATTTCACATCACACTTAGTTGAGTGTGTGTATATTTCTCTTTTATACATACATTTTTTTTTTTTTGTTGTATTTTCGTCGCGTGCAAATCTTAACAGATTTATTAAAATATTAGCTAGAAGTCAAGTGTTGAAAGGATTTCTTTTGTCAGAGATTGCTGCTTAAAATTCCGGCATAAGGTGTAATTTACGCCAAATGAAGTGTGAAATTAAAATCGCATATGTACGACAAATTTAACCCTTTCGTATAGTTCGAATAACCCTTTTTCCAGGCTTTTAGAAAATCGTCAAATGATTGTTAACTTGCATGTGGCTACGAGTATAGAAAGCAGAATATGACCAATGGCGAATTCATAAAAGCAACCACATTCGCAACCTCTCAACCTCAACCGTTTGCGCATTGCCGAATTGCGGCTTCCCCAACCCACAAGCTGTATTTGCAATCGATAAATTTTTATTTTTATTTATTAAAACAAAATGCGAGAAATGTCATAATAGACAAACAGACAAATGAGCAATCGCTGGCAAGAAGTTAAAATGTTTATTTGTAGGGGAAGCAAAAAGTAGTTACACCAGCAATGATTCTTTTTTTTTTTGTTTTTTTTTACTGTAGGTAGGCATACTTCTTGGCGCATTGCCTGTTTGTATTTTTATTTTCCTTTTCGTTTGTGCAGAATCATCATCATCACCGTCAATGTCACACATTCTGCACTACTATTGAATGCTCCGAATATTCGTTGCACAGACGTTGGCAGTACTCGTACGCGTATTTGTTTTTACTGTCATATATCCTAATTCAACTGTCACATTAATCGTTTGTTTGGCCGGACGGAAGGATAAGCTAGAAAAAGAAACACACACACACACATATGTACATATATATAGATATGCATACACACACACACACATACTTCTTTCCAATTTTGTTCGCTATTATCCTTCGCACTAACGGAGCTCATGTGGCAGTGAAAGTGTCAAAAAGGACACATTTATTTATATGAATATCATTGTGTGTACATACACTTACATATACATATGTACATATGTATGTATGTATGTTCGAAAGTGTGTAGCGGCGTTCGTGTGTGCCTTTTTGTTTGACATTTCATTTGTTTACACATTGTGGCCGCCACTGTCATTCCATTCAGACGATATGTGATGCTATTGCCTACTAAATTTATTGCACGTCACTTTTGGTCGCTCCTCTTTCCAATTACATATAGCAAAATGTTGGTTTTGTTTTGTTGCTTTCTACTCTGACTGCTGCTGCACATTAACGATTCGAGCATTTATCATTTTTGAAATGATATGACAAAGAGTAAGATACCCAACTTTTTTTCGAACCTAACGTGTTGGTTTAACAAATAAATATCAAAATCATTGCTACCACACAATTTATTTCTAATATTTCCACCTTTTTCCATTTCCACCATAGGCACTTTTTTGTTTTTTTTTTTTTTGTTGGGCGTGTGCGTCATTGCCTTCGGTGCTGGTAGTTGAGAAAAGTCAGCCAAAAATTTGGCGAACCTAATGATTAATAGTTCCGCCACCAACTGTTTGCGAGTTTGTATGACTTTTATGATGATTTTGCGAACGTTTGTTTTCCTTCTGAAGTCACCACGCATGTGCTGCGATATTTTTCTGTGGCAGCTCCTTTGTGCTTTGAACTGCTTGGCTAGTATTTTGATTTTGTTGATTTGTTTGTTTGTTTGTCTGAATGCTGTGAACTTGTGTCCATTTGTTTGGATTTATTTCAAAGGGGAGTGGTGTTTTGCAAGTATTAATCAATTCGTTTAATCCTTTGTAACTGTAATCTTTATACAATTACCATATTTGACAGTGCTTAGTAGTTCGAAGGAGATAAATTGTTAAAATCGGAACAAAAAAAGAGGTGTTTAAATTTTTTTATGTACATTTCTTAATCGATAGAAATATTCAATCCAGCCTCCGAAACGCCTTTTCTACATATTTAAACTTTTCTATAAATGTTTTGGTTTTTTGGCAGAATGTCCTTTGTGTCAGCAGTTTCTTATAAGAATAAAACATTTCCTTTTTTATTAAGAGCGCAATAGCAAAATTGAATAAACATGCTATTGACAATAGAAGGTTTAGGGCTATTTACACATTATAAGCGAGGTCGTCAGAAACTCAGGGAGCATTTTGTCAATAAGGACCAGAACCAGGCCGGTGCACACTGGTCTAGAAACCTAAAAAAGCTGGCAAAAATTAAATATTGCAAAGTTTTTTTTTTATTTAAATACAATATATTATTTAGAACTTATTTATAAAGCGAATGCTGATAATGTACAGCTTTATGATGCCAACTTCGTTTTCTGTACGATTTAAAAGTCAAGTGTTTTCATAGTCTCGTGAAATTTACAAAAACGTTGAAATTCAACCTAAGTTAAAATTGCTATAACTCATAATGGAGTAGCTTAATTAGCAAAGTATAACATTCTTGAATATTAGTTAATAAAACACGCGACAAATTTTTGATTGGTGTCGATTAGTTTTAGTTTCGGTAAATTTTTGAAAATAAATGGCTAGCGAATAGAAATTTTTGCGAAACAGTTGCAGCCATTTGCAGCCCTAATTATTTTCAATTTTTGTGAGCGTAACACAGTAGTAGAATAACACAGCAGTGTCTCCAATCAACGTCACAGTTTATGCCTTAGTATTGAACAAATTTTTACAGCTAACGTTTAAAAAAAAATAAGTCACACGTATTCCCCTACCACAAAACTACCCGAATACTGATTTTTATAAGAGCAACATTAATTTGTCGAATTTTGGCCCGCTATTTTGTAGACGCCATTTTGTATTTTGAAATTTTGACCTTAAATTCGTATTCCCCGACCACAAAACTACCCGAATACTGAATTTTATAAGAGCAACATTAATTTTTTTGAAGTTCGGTCCGCCATTTTGGAGACGCCATTTTGTGTTTCAAAATTTTGACCTCAAATTCGTATTCACCGACCGAAAAAGCACTCGAAAAGTGATTTTCGTAAGGCTGAAGTGAATTTATGTAATTTCGAAATGCCATTTTGTTTTTTACAATTTCAACCATAAATTCATATTATCCGACCTCGAAATTAGTAACTTTATGACTTTCAAATTTTTTCGTGGAGAATTTGAATTTTGGCCAACTTTTCGCGTGTTTCAGACCAGTGTGCGGCGCCTATAATCGCTCAATCAAAGTATTTATGCATTTTTTTCGTTTTTCAATTAAAAACTAAACCAAATCCATTCAAAGAAGGTACTTGGGGTTAATATTTAATTATCTGGGTAAGCATATTTGTAGCCCATTCAATATCAGGACGAAAATGGGCAAGTTTCAGTTACCTTAAATATATCGTTGATTTTTTTCAATTTTTTTTCGCCGACGTTATTGAGCATTTCCTTCGTAACAACGCACAAACGAAATATATTTTTATATAAAAGAATTATAAACCGCTCGAAACTTAACATTATTATACAGAAATTGAATTTGCTACAAAACTGCACACTCAAAAATCACAAACTACTGCTAGACTCCTAGCAAAAATTTGTATTTTAATTTTATTCAACTAAGTTATGTACAATAAAATACTTATAATTTTTTAATTATTTATATACATATTTGATTCAATACTACATTAAAAATTTGCAACCAATTCGATTATTCTTAATAGTTTTTAGAGGTGTTGCAGCTCTTATATCAGTGTGGTAAATGAAATTATTGAGTATTGTTTTTATTTTTTGAGGGCAAACAATGTCTAACTGATTTATGGCTACTTACTTACTTGCGTAACTTCGACATCCTTTTGCCTTTTCACATATCCTGCGGTTTCCGCAGCAACCACGTAACAGCATGCGCCCACATTGTCAACGATAAAAATTTGAAATTCTCAAAAATTTAAACACAAAAGAGTGGCAAATGGTGACAACAAATAGTGACATAAACCACTTGCTCGCCAACAGAGCAGAGAGTGAGAAAGTAAAACTAAGAAACAGAGCAAAAAGTATATTTTTTCCTGGCTTAATTCACACAAATATATATACGAGTATATAAACATATACATATACATATTTATATACAAGCATATGTATATGTATGTATGTACTCAAATGTATACTAGAACAATTGTGAATCTGTGGTTAATTTAGTGACACATGCCAAAGTGACATTAATGACACCCGTTTCATATTAGGAGCACCAGCGGGAGCGAACGACCTGCATTGTCTGCTTGAGTACATATCAAAATACAACAACAATACTAAGCATATGAAGTGAAATGAACACAACAGCTAATTTCACACAAATTTGTTACAAATAGTTGTAAATTTATTTTCCTTCGCTGCTTGCATGGCAAAAGATGCTGTTGCAACAAGCTGAGCGACAACATGTGGAAAAGCCATAAATTTCCAAATGCACTTGAATATTTCGTAAGAAGAGCTACTCGATTGTGCTTCTGAGCGGAGGAAACAAAAAAAGAATTCATACATTTGTACATAAATTGGTTTGGGCATTTCTGACTTTTACGGGTGTTTTAAGAGAGCTCCACGCTGCACTCGTATATTTAAATAGCCATATTCATTATTTGGTAAGTAATAAATTTAAGGCGAAATGGCAATGCCTGGGCTGTAAATTTCGCTTTTGTCAATTGATAATTTGTTAATTTTGTAGGTGGCACAACCGCAAGGGTCATAAAATGATATGGCTCATTTAGCGGGCGGTGAAAAATATCTATATTTCACATGATGTTGAAAGCACATTCAACCCTCCAATCTAAGGCATACATACATACATCATCTGCTTAGGTAGTAAATATATTTATATATTATTAGGCTCACACCACAGTGGGGTAAGAATTTGAAAAACATTTCAAAACACAACAGAAATGGTGTTGTATTCTCTTGGAACCATTTCTATTAAATCTTATGAAATTAAACTCCCTTTATAATTTCTGGAAATACAAGTTGAATATCTTTCACGATTTTTTTGAAAGCAATGCTATGTGCTTTCGGCAAAAAGAAATTCTTAAAAAACAACTGCAAGTTTAAAATTGAACTGCAAACGCTTTATGAAAATTTGGAAAAAAAAAAATAGTGATAATACTTAATAACATTTTTTATATGTATGTGAATAAATTTTTGTGCAATAATAAATTGAGATGTTAACAGGGAGGAGCGTAAAGTCGCATGGTACTCACTATGTCGCTATTATTTAATACCTCCTACGCGATACAAATATTCAACAAGTTCCACAAAATTTTCAAACTCTCCTCTGTTTTGCGCGCGCACAACATTGTTTTAGCTTTTCCTTCAATATCTGTTTCTCTATTGTAAATCGTCGGAATAAATTTACTACTTCTTTCATAGTACCTTAAAAGTTCCTTTTATTTTATAGGTGTGTGAGTGATAGCCAATTTTGAGTTATGATTAATGACAGAACATCCATAAAGATTTCCATAAAAAGTCGAACTACATAGTATTTTTAAGAATTTAAAAATATGACACAGTAAACAATTTTCGCATAAAAATAAAAACATTCAGCGAACTGAAACTTGCACTTTATCATAGTAAAATTGAATGGGCCCAAACCGGCATACTAAATTTAAAAAATAAACGCAAAATTTCGGTGAAAATTTTATGAATTCTTCTGATAATTTTTTTGCAAAGTGTAGATCTTTCCGTTTTATGGTTTTAGTTGTAAAGTTACATATATTTCTATAAAATATTATATAAAATTCAATAACCAAAATTGAATTGATATTGAAGTGATTCACAAAGGTGTCGTAAAGTTGTTGGGTCATACCAAAAATAAAAAACAAAAATTTGGCTCTGCATATTTTGTTTTTGCTTATAAAAGCTAAGGTTTCAAAAATATTTTATCAACTACCTTGGATTGTACTGAAAACATTCTTATCGCAATGAAATACAAAATTTGATAATTCAAATTAAAATAAAAAACGAAAAAAGTTCTAAAAAAATGTGTTGCGCCTACCTATGTATTTGATGAGAGTCATACAATTTTTTTGGTATTTCAAATTTTGTTTTTGTTTTTGTTGCAATGGACAGAAAAATACATGTAAAATAACACGGCTCTATTTCTATCACAGATAAGATACTACAACTAAAATAATTAATGAGTAAAGAGTTTCAATGAGTCAAGAATTTCAAGCAGATCACTTTTTATTTTTTAATTATTCATCAATGACTGTTTTCCATTTTATTGCCTCTGCCACTGCGGCTGAATGAACAGTGGTGGTCACTTGAAACTGCAAATTAAAATTGACATAGTTTGCCACATAATTTATTTATTTTATATATAAAATGTTCAATTAATACTCCGTTCATTATATAAGATAAACCATTAAAAATCAAGTTTGAAACTTTGTTGAAAACTAAAAAAACAATTCAACAAATTTGCACTTAAGTTTTGAACTTTTCTCTCAGAAGTGTTAGAATTTATTTGAGTATGCAGTTTTATAGCCCATTCAATTTTAGTATAACAATGTGAAAATTTCACGTGGCTTGGAATTTACGTTGATTTATTAAAGTTATTGTCGCATTTGCTTGCATTCAACGAATAGAAACATTTATTTTTATATGGAAGAAAGTCGCAACTAACTTGGCAAAAAAATGTTCTAAAAAATCAACAGTAATTTCTGGCCACTTCCAACTTTCACATTGTTATAAAGAAATTAATTGGGTTATACAACCAAAAAATATAAACACTTCTGAAAATAAAGTTGAAAATCTTTATACAAATTTGTTGAATTTTTTTAGTGCCCTCTTTCAGAAATATATCACAGAGTACGCATGCAAAAAACAAAATTCTAAATTTTTTGGGATTTTTTTTTCATTTTTCACAACTCATACTCTATTTATCGTCCACCATTTGGTCTTTGTGGGCAAAAATGTTACAAGAAATTAAGGAAATATTTTTTTTTTTTACAGAGCTATTTCAAATTAAAGTTCGATGTGCAAAACACTGTAATGTTAAAATTTATAAAAAATTGCATGACCGAGCAAAATTTATGACGCTACTTATTGAAAAAGATGCGATTAAAATTCAATTTAGTCACCCAAACATTTAAAGGCCTCTCTCAACAGGGCGCCTTAAGTTTACCATTATTGGCCGTAACTACTATTGCTATGCGCTTTTCATCAGATTATAAATATAAATTTATGTAATTAAATATAAATAAAAGTGTATTAAAAGAAGTGCCGAGCAATGATGCATTGCAAAAGTGCTGACGCAACTTTCGAACGTTAACGTACTTAGCCAACAAATAAATGGATGAAAATGTACATACATACATACCTACAATGTACATATGTATGTATGTAAAAAGTTTATAAGTGTAAGCATTGAACCGCAGGCGTGTGCTGTACGAAGTTTAAATTTTCTGAGTTATTGCAGAAATATGAACACAATCAAATTCACGCCACCATTCAGGCAGTTCCTTACAATACATACATACATATGTATATACATATGTACATAGATATTTCCTGCTGCATTTCTTCCAACTCATACTTACATACATTCCTGCACGTAGATTCGTACATACATTCGATATGCACTACTCATAACAATATCCCACTCTCGGCTCTTGAGACACAATGTATCCTATCCGTTATGCTTGTAAATGCCATAAATCCTTTTATGATCCGTTTTATCGCCTTTTAAGCAGCCTCTTGTGGCGCACTCCCGCTCAATTATGCCGCCATATTTGCTGGCGGGCCAAGTGCACCTACTTACAACATTAATGCGCGTTTTAATGGTCTGAACTATAATAGCCGCTCATAAATGAGTTTGTGAATCGAATGGCTGGCACTGGCAGACTGGCAGACTGGCAGCGTTCACTCTCACACACTGTACAACATTGATCAAAAAACAAAAAAAAAAAGGAAATGAAAATAGAGCAAATTTTTTATATGCGTTTTAATAGTTTTATGATTGCAACTCTGTTGATATTAGTATTTAAAAAACTTTTCTTAAAACATTAATTTTTTGTATATTTTCTTCTCTACTCTGGTTTATTTTTTTCAGTTTGGGCCGAGACTGGCGATTTTCGTGATAGTCATAGTTCAATGACCGCTGTAGCAAATAGTTTGGATAGTACACATTTGAATAATTTTCAAGCAACATCATCGTCAACGTTGTCGAATCGAAATCGGGATCGTAAGGATGGTAAGTGTGGGATTTCAATTTGTTATTTGTTGATCAAATGAATCTTTAGTAAATCAATAAAAAAAAGCATCCGACAGCTGTAATAATTATTTCAAGGAGTGTTAACGTAGACTTACTCTATAACAGTATATGCTATCTATGAAGTTTCAAAACTTTTCTGATGATCACCTCTTCCAGCTAGTAGCAAATATTTCTCTACTCACTTAACGTTTTCAAATTACATTATTGACTTTCAAACAAACTTTTAGTTATTTTTTGATTTTGACTAATAATACTCGGAGCTGTGGGGTTAGGATTACGATTACCAAACAAAAACTAGTATGATTGCAGTAATCCTAAAAATATTAAAAATTTATATTACAATTAATCATCGTTATATACATATGTATGTATTTACAATATAATTTTACGAATGACTTAAGCCTGAATATCTGAATAATTTAGTTGCGATCAGTTCGAATTTGTATTTATGACTTTTTAGGCTTGTCTGATCTAGTAATTGTTGACGCAAATAAAATACTTTTCATTTTACCTTTGTCCGACGTTTGGCAAATATCTTAGCATCTTCAGAAGCGACTTTATTTATTTCACCAAAGAAAAATTTTAAAAACACATGAAGTTGTTAGCAAATAGAACATAAACAGAAAGAAACACACATATGTTTTTAACTACAAACGAACATGAACTTACAATGTTGGTTTTTATTAAAATAAACTGTATATCTCGTTTGAAAATATTCGTTTACCGCGCATTTATGCTTTGCATATTTCTGAGATTATTTCTTTAACGGGCGGTCTTCACCTGCTTCCAATTGTCGCTTGCTTTCTGCTTCTTGTCGTCGCAAGCGAGAGAGAAATTTGTTCACTAGGCATTTTTAAAGTATACTTTTTCATTTGCAACATGTCGTAGAGCAAGACGTGCGTGTCCTTCGTGCTATTCAAACTCCAAACCCACTCATATTGTCGATATAAATTAATTAATTTACAAAGATCAGTAACGCGACACTCGATTTTATCAATATGTCTTATTAAAAGTTTTTTTTGTGCTCGAAGAGCCTATGATAAACGATGTTGCCACAATGAAAGATGCTACGAAATACGAAAATGGCTGTCAAACTACAAAAATGACAGTTGAAAGCAAGCGAGCGCTCGCTTACCGATCGGTTTGCGAGACGAAGCATACTTTCAACTTTTTGCGGTCTTCACGTGCGACATGTCGCTTGCTTTCAGAAGTAAGCGAGCATTGAAAGCAGGTGAAGGTCGCAAGTAAATATTACTCATTGCATGTAATCATACAAGGAAGACGTAATCATAACTACGACTATTACAATTTTAATTTGAAAATTTTCATAACTATAACTATTGTAATTGCAATCTAATCGAATCCCATTCAATAAAAGATTATAGAAATCGTTGTTTGTAAGTATTTGAAATTGCACATTGAAGTAGGCGTAATTTATTACACATGTACTTAGTTCTTAATAATTATTATTATAGAAAAGTTGAAATTATAGTTTAGCACATGACCAACATTTGAGATGTGTATTTGAAAATTAATTTTCACAATTTTACCCTGAATACACAAAAGAGGCTATTTATACATATTGTTATGAGTTTAAAAGACAAAACTTTTATAAACATTTGCTTGAATATCAAAAGATATTGGAAAGCAAAAACTGCAATGAAACTAAAAAAATGTTAAATGTTGAATCATTCGCTTACGTGGAAACATCACGTCATTTACTTCACCTTCGCTTTATGTCACATTTCTAACAATATTTTTAAATCAAAACATTAAATTTCCGAGTACATTTAAGGCTTCGAGTTATCAAATGTGACATTATCATACATACTGAATATAACTAGACTATTTTTATAATAAATTATAATTTTAGCTACTTGGGTAAAGTAAAAATTAATAATACAACTACTTTGATATCTACACATGTATGTACATATGTACATACATACATACCACATGTACGTATACGTATAGTATAAATCATAAAACGAAACTTCGGTCAGTTGATATCTCCTGACTGTTCTTATGACAACGGGTACTCACTCATACCTTGTGATTTGTTTTATTACTTTTAAAGTGTGACACTTTGAATCATAAACTAAGTGTGTTTTGGCAGGCCGTGAGTTCTATTTTTTTTATAATTGTACGCTATTTTTGTCAAACACTATTTGCGCATGCCTTGAATTTTTGGATTGGATTATCCGCAATATGGTTTTTTTATTTTTGCAGTGAAATATACATAAGTAAAATAAAAAAAACTGTAATATTCATGATAAACTTTACCCCAAGGTCGATGCATTTCCTATGTTAATTGCACGGGATTTTTCTACATTTTACATTTAATCCGCTTTTTACTGCAATAGTAGGTATATAGAAATGTAAGCAAACTGAAGGCTCTAAAAAAATTGATGTACAATGATTTTCAAATCAATTCGTTTCTTTAAAAGTTCTTTCATGTTAAACACGAACAATTTAATTTGACGGTAAAGTTTTTCTTAGTATCTAATAACTAAAAATTAATGCAAAAACTGTAAATTTTTTTTTAAGGTATGCAATATTATAGCCCTTCAATTTTAGTAGAATAAACTGTAAGTTTAAATTAGCCGCAAAATACCCTCGTTTTTTGATATTTTTTTTATTCACGCCATTTCTAAAATATATAACGCTTCGTGGGTGAAAACATCGAAAAAAATTTCAAAACCAATGATAATTTCTAGCTGCTTTTCACTTGTGCTTTATTAAATTTAAATTAAAGTCTGCATGCTCAAAAAAAATTAAATTTCACCGAAACTTATTTCGCCGTCGGTAATTCATTATGCACACAAAGTCACAAGATGTATATATTTACATATGTATGATGTATGTATGTAGGTGGCAACGACAATCGGTTGTTGTTAAGCAATTTTTTTTGCAAAACACCTTTTGTACGGGGGAAATTTGCTCTCACTTCATGCTACCAAAACAAACCGACCAAACAATCAACGCTCATTTATTTAATTTAAAGAATAATGCGAATTAAGCTACACAATATACAGTAACTGCAATACTAGTAGTAAAAAGTATAATAAAAGCGACGTAAATGGCAAATATACATACAAACATATATATACTTGCATACACTGACAGTTAAAAATAATAGTAGTGATTTTTTATTTACAAATTTTGACAATTAGTTATTCATAATTCTCTAAGGGTGTTCACAGAGTTTTCAAATTTTGTAAAATTACAGTTTTATAGCCCATTCCTAGTTGGTCACACAAAGTGTAAGCTCCAAGTAACTAAAATATACCATTGATTTTTGTGGATTTTATTCACTGAGTGTGTTTCGTATTTCCTTCCATATAACATAAGAATTATCCAGCAACGAAATTTCTGAAAACTTTGGAGTATTCTCTCTCAAAAAGGGATGTTTGCAAATTTTTAGAAGAACGGTAAATTTGCAGATATTTGCAAGTTTAACGAACGGCTGATTCAATTATTGTTCCCATTAAAATATGCAAAATGAAAAACATCGCATTAGTGTTTTCCTGAAACATTTCATTAACGAAAGATAACCAAACTATCATTTACCTGTTTCTTGCATGTTTAACACTCATATTTTATAATTTTCACTTTTAAAATTCTTAAACAAAAATTTCGTATTTATCCAAATTGCAATCAGCTGTTTTTGATCAGCCGCTTTCTTGCTTGCAAATTTGTGCTGCGTATAGTTTGTCCAACAAGAATTTGCAACTTCCCCTCAATATGAAATGTCATTTTGTTCTCTCAATTTCCCCTTTCTCGCAAACTTTTTGAACACCACGAACGCGATTTGACAAAAATCGTGATATTTCGTGACAGTTCGTAACAATTAACTGCATCGCGAACACTCTTATTTTCAATTTGTATAGGAAGAAAGCAGAGAAACGCCGATATACAGAAGTATTGTCAATAGCCAATAGTAATCTGTTCCTACTTTAAATTTGCTTTTTGTTATTTGAGAATTGGATACAACTGCATTTTTGATCAAAAATAATTATAAAAACTCTAATTCAAAATTTGGAAATATTTTGTGACGACCGTTCAAAGTTTAAAACGTGGGCTTGCATGGTTTTTGTTAAAGAAATACCTGTATTTATATTAAAAAGTAAACAAAATTTAATAACAGAGTAACAGTTTGTCAAAATTTGTTTAAAAAAATAATACTACTATTATTTTAAACACAGGTGTACATACATATATGGATACCAAGGAATATAAGTGCGATTAATGGCATTAAAACTAAATAAAATGCCAAGAAAAGCTCATATACCACAAATATTTATATATATGTATATGTGTATATATGTATGTATGTATGTATGTACATATGTATAACTCAATATAGATAAGCGCTTTTTTACATTCATGTGTATCTATGATACATACAGACGAGTATATGCCTGTGTATGTGTGCTTGATTGTTTGCTTGCGCTTATCGCCGCCAAAAAATATTTTCAGATAAAAAATTCGTAATTTATAACAATTTCATGCAACACATTAGAGCACAGTAGCCCGGTCGCGATAATACCATTACCAAAAAATCAAAATCCTTTGTCGGCAAAATGCTTTTGATTTCGACTTTGATTTCCAACTTACGACGACAAACTACAAACGCTGACTGCCAATATTTATTTCATTGAGGCACATTAATTTGCTGCTGCTGTTTCGGTCATTATTTTGCTTGTTATTGTTGTTTTTATTAAGCGCACTTAGTTTAGCTGATTAGGCCAGGCTAGTAGTGTTTATGTATGTATGTATGTATATAGTGGCATGCCAAGCGGCTAAGGACAAACAACGCCACCAAAGCGGCGAGCAGCGAATGATCGATCGATGGATGATATATTTGGATAGTATTTGCATTGTGGTGAGTCGAGCGGGTGGTGCCTTAAGGGCAAAGGCAGCGACGGCGGCTCCGATTGAAATTCTTTTTTGCTTAATTATTTTTTTCTTTCTGGTTTTTACAGAATGAGAGTGGTTTATTGTTATAGTGATTGTTTTATCTGGTTTTGAGTTTAGCTTTATTTATTTGATCATAACCACTTATAGTAATTAGACATGTGCATGTCACTGTGTACATTTGTTTCATTTTACCCTTTTTCATTTCTAACAATTTTTTTTTCTAACACTATTTCATTGGTAACCAACTAAATTTACTTAAACTCGCCGTGGTTGTACTACATACATACATACGTACCTAAGCATGTGTGAAAAGACAAATAATGCATAAATATAACAAACGATGTATCGAGCAGCTACCAATTATTATTATTGAAAAGTTGCAATATTTTTTTTTGCAGTACTCGTTAACTCAATTGGAATTGGCCGACGGCAACGCTTTTCGTCATCGTTACCATCAAGCCCTCGCTACCAAGATTTTAAGGTTGTCATATTAAGCACTATTTGATGATTTTGGAATAAGTCATAATATTGTATACAACTTTGACTGTCGCCTGGATTTCTGAAAATATAACTACACGTTTTCCAACAGTATTTCAGAAAAACGCGAATGTATTTCATAGTAACGCAAATGTATTTCAGAAAAACAAAAATGTATTTCAGAATAGGCCAAATGTATTTCAGAAAAACACAAATGTATTTCAGAAAAGCCAATTGAAACTCAGAAAAGCCAATTGTAATTTAGAAAAATGTATGTATTTCAGAAAAGCCCATATGTGTTTCAGAATAGGCCAAATGTATTTCAGATATACACAAATGTATTTCAGGAAAGCGCAAATGTATTTCAGAAAAACACAATTGAAATTCAAAAAAGTTCAATTGCATTTCAGAAAAACACAATTGTAATTCAGAAAAAAAAATATATTTCAGAAAAGACGAAATTAAATACATTTGTATTTTACTGAAATACATTTGCGTTTTTCTGAAAAACATCTGGCCTATTCTGAAACACAATTGGGCTTTTCTGAATTTCAATTGTGTTTTTCTGTAATACGTTGGTGTTTTTCTGAAATACAATTATGTTTTTCTTAAATACATTTGGCCTATTGTGAAATACATTTGTGTTTTTCTGAAATACATTTGGCCTATTCTTAAATACAATTGTGTTTTTCTGAAATAAAATTGGGCTTTTCTGAAATTCATTTGCGTTACTTTGAAATTCAATTGGGCTTTTCTGAATTTCAATTGTGTTTTTCTGAAAAGCATTTGGCCTATTCTGAAATACAATTGGGCTTTTCTGAATTTCAATTGTGTTTTTCTGAAATAAATTTGGCCTATACTGAAATACAATTGAGATTTTCTGAATTTCTAATGTATTTTTCTGAAATACATTTGGCCTATTCTTAAATACAATTGTGTTTTTCTAAAATAAAATTGGGCTTTTCTGAAATACATTTGCGTTTTTCTGAAATACATTTGGGTTTTCTGAAATACGTTTGGGTTTTTCTGAAATACTGTTAGAAAAGGTGCAGAAAGCTTATTTCAAACACTTCAAAATATAATCGGGCACATGTTGAGATTCCTAGATATAAAGATATATTTTCCTAGTATGACTTTTTCTACTACACCCTCTTTTATGATCTCAGTAGTTTTAGCTTTTAGGGCATCAGTACTGCCGATCCAAAACGACTTCTTAAGTGGCTGTTTTCCTTTTTTCATCAACTATTTAAGGCAACCGCTTCATTTCTCCCTCATTATAAAATGTTTCAATTTCGACACGAGTCACCCTGTTTACATACATCTTAACTGCAACGATAATATCTGACGCCAAAACCAACGTCAACAACGCTGATTTTTACTACAATTCAATTAACTTTTTTTTCACACCTCGCCAACATGCGGAAGGCGCCGACAATAGTTGCCTACCGTCTTGCAATCAAAACAACAACAACAACCAACACAGCGAAGGAGACATGCAACTGTAAGCGCTGTCATTACAACGATTTATGTTTTACCTTAGTAGTTTGATTGCAATACTTGTTGGTGTTGGCGTTGTTGTTGTTGTTGCTGCCGCTTTTGTACCTTGTTGTTTCGAGGTTGTTGTCTCATAGCGCTTGTTTGACAAGCGTCTCATCAGCGATGGCGAGTGTCTCGGCAGAGTGCATACCATACAAACTCGTACATACAAATCTTTCGGCCTACAATTATTAGCTATGGCAGTAAAAATCGTTTACATTGCTTTAGAAAAATGTTGTTGTTGTTGTTTGATACTTCATGCCGCGCCGATAAAACAAAAAAAAAACACGAACTAACACATGTAATCGATTTGTACACTCTAACTAATAGCAATTTGTACAATTTTAAGTAAACAAATTATTTTGTATCTATGGAGCGATTGTGGTTGTTTGCATACATACAATGTACTTATGTATATATATATAAATATATATATGTATGTATGTACATATATGTATGAACGTTCGAGTGTTCGAAATTTCTATGGGTCATTCCTATTGATTTACCTTTCACTCACAACTAATGAATGCAGTCATACATACGAGTATGTTTACATACATATATTTACCAAGCTTATACAAAATTTCATTTCTCTTGATTATTAACATGTGTACGCTCTTGATTTACCAATTCCTCTTTGTAAATATTTTCTTGCAGGTAATCGTTCCGTCAATGAGACTACAATCAAAACCGAAAACATATCAAATTCCGGTCATGACGAACCGATGACAACCACCACAGATGAGCCGAAAAATGATAAGAAAAACAAACGTCAACGCCGCCAACGCACACATTTCACATCGCAACAACTGCAGGAGCTGGAGCACACATTCAGTCGCAATCGCTATCCGGATATGTCGACACGCGAAGAGATTGCCATGTGGACAAATTTGACCGAAGCTAGAGTTAGGGTAAGTTCACTTGTGTATGCTAGAATTCTAAGAGACTCTTAGATACAAAAAAAAAACAAAAATAATAATAAAACTTCAATATCTCTGGTTGTCGCTTAAATTGAAAGTGACGGTGGTTTCGAAAAATTGCTGCTTCCATTTAATAACATTTTTGCAACAAGTGCGCCATAGAAAAGGAAGCTCTAGTTCGGTGTTCGCTTCGACACATTGCTATCGACGACAAGACAGCTGATGAGCAGAATAAAACTAAAATCTTAGCTGGTGACATTGTTGAAACCGATTATGCATCACTGTCAGAATCTTATGAATTATAGAATCGATATTTAAAGACTTTGTAGTTGCAACTAACGCGTTTCTACCAACTGAGTACTTTTAAGATACACTTAAAATCCGACACAAGAGTCAATGCATGCAGGGAGTACAAATCTTCTGTCTTATAACCAATCAGAAGTAACTGTTTTGCTCTTTATTACCGCAACTCCCATTTAAAAGTGAAAGGCTTCAACGGCTTTTACGACAGCTACAGAAACTATGTAGATAGAAGTGTCGGTTGCCATTTTTTTTTATGCCTTTAGCGAGTTTTATTTTGGAAAATAAAAGGAATTAACATCCCTTCAAATCGCGTAATGCTTGCGAGATTATAAAGAGGGCTTATCACTCGACTCTTCCGTCCATGTGATATTTTTCCACGATATTTACAATTTTTGCTGCTTGAGATCGGATGCCAAAAAATTAAAACAAATGCTTAGTTAGTATTTAAAAAGCAAACATACCTATCAGTTTTTCATTTTGATTTCGACAAATTAGGCAGAAATCGACATCAATAACTTAGCTTTTTTTTTAAGTATTGCCTTTGATTCCTTGAAAAGAATGGAATTAATTCTGACCCTTACAGAACTGAACAAACTAACGCCAAATCATTTCGGTTGCTTCCATTTTTTTCGGAAACGAAATGCCGAGCAGACCTCTCTCTCATATTTGTCAGAGTAAAGTAGTGTAAAAGCCGAAAAGGAAAACTAATGATTTTCGCGTTCAAAGTTACCCAAGTAATCAAACAAAATTTAAAGGAATTTATAAAATATTTTAGTCTTTGAGCCTTTAAGAGAAACCTACACTGGTTTAACGTCGCCGGTCTCAAACAGTCCAAGAATATCCTTGGGGGTACAATCTAAGAAGGTTCAAGCTTCTTATGGACCGTCCTAGGTAAAAACTGAGAATCCTTACAAGCTTTCTGAGGGGCCACTGCTGACTAAAAGGTCACCTACATAAACTGGGGATCTGGTCGAGCGACTTATGTCGCTTCTGTGACTCGGCAGAAGAGACCCCACACCACCTGCTTACTGAGTGTGAGGCTGTGGCACGCAGACGGGGGACAACCCTGGGTCGGCCATGGCCGGGAGATCAATACGTACAATCCCTAACCCCGGCGACCATCCTCAGCTTCCTGGAGGTCTTGGGGTTGGCTGAACTGTTGTGATGAGCTTCGAGGGCACAATAGACCCACTCGTCGCAGTGCATACCTCTCTCTTTATATCTATCTATATCTAGTCTTTAAGCTTTGTATCCAGCTTAGAGGAAAAGCAAAAACTCCACAACGGCGCTACGTAACTTTTCAGGAGAGCAATTCGAATTCCTATTTTTCCCCAGTATTTCCAGTTTCATGAGCACATTACTGTTCTTGTTGGCGCAGCAACAAATATAAAATAAATGCTGCAAAATAATTTTTTGAGGCACCATTTTGTTCCGCATGTGCGCAGAGTTTTTTTTTTTTTTTTTAAGTACAACTCATCCCAGTTTTGAGCCAAAATATATGTTCGCCTATTATTATTGCGTTTAAGGGGGTATTATACTTTAGACGGATTTTGTTTCTATTGCATATTTTCGTCGTACATTTTATGTAAAATATCTCTGCAAAATATTATAACCCGATCTTAAATACTTTTCGAGATACAAATAGAAAAAAAAAAAATAAATTCATGCACATTGCACGGTGGTGTTTTCATAAATCCTTTGCTCAGAACCATTATTTTCTATAACGGTCGCCACGATAATTAGAAAAATACTAGTTCGATTGAGTTGAAATATTTACAGCTTATTCAGCAATCTCATGTTTCTAGCCGGAACCAGAATTATGAAAAAAGCAATTGTTGAAATTTTTTTTGTAAATAATCGAAAACATGGTAAAAATCGTTATATCGTCATTTAACGTAGTGTAAAATTGTCAATTTTAACTTTGTCGACTATATTCTGGTTCCGGATATAATCACAAGTCTTCTGAAGACAAAGAAAGTAAAATTTTCTGTTTCAGATGATTTAAACGAGAAAAATCGTCGCAACATCCAAGCAACGTATTTTGGCAGCATCTACTTTGAAGCGCCACAATTATGATTTGAATAAACTTTTGGCAAGTAAAACCGTCAATTTATTGATTATATCCCTTAGTTTAACTTAACTTAAAGCTCAAGGCCGGCTGGTACCCAACTAATCACACTCGAGAAAAAATGGAAAATTTGCCTTGATCTTTTTATTGACAGCTACGTGTGGTGGACGATTGTATTATTAAAAAATTAATATAAATATAAGGAAGTAAAAGGCCTAATAAATTTTCTCGCATTTCGAAAAAATAAAAACATGCCCAATACTAGTTTGAAATTTGAAATCGCCTCAGAGTTTTCTTAAATTCAGCGTCGCATTTTGGACCGCCTTACAGCATAGAAGTGCACTCCACTGCATTACGTTGTCGAACTGACCAACACACAGTGATAAAGAACGCCACAGCAAACACCCCATCGTGGCTTGTGGAATAGAATGTGCAAACGTGTATCGAACATTCGAAAACATCGCACGAAATGAATTCATAAAATCGAAAACCAGTTAAATTGTGCGAACGTAAGCGCAGAATGCGACGCAAAGCCCTACATGCGCCAAAAGCGCGCAACGCCAATTTATGGCAAATTTACAACCAACAAACCACAACAACAATGCAACGCATGGGAAGCTGCAAAATGCAATATTCATGCCACAGCTGTTGGCTAGGCGAGCAGCATAGAGAGGGAGCACCGAATGCGCAGGCGACAGGCGATGGAAATGTGAAATTCTACCACAATGCGCGAATATCCATAAAAATGTTGCCACACTTTATGGCGTCGGCGGGGCGCGCCATTCATTCAAATAGACGCATTCATGTGTGCGTGCTGTAGAGGATGTGTGAAGCGCCAAGCGGGTTAGCGGCTGTAAGGACTATTTGCTAGACTGCAACAACGGATTGCGCTGTGTGCTGGTGTTGGTGTTGTTGGCCAGCTTTGCAAATAAATTCCGAAAATGCACAAAACCCCTCAACGTTTAATCTCTGCTAGCAAGCTTGTGTGTGCAACAGTGTTGCATACGTTTTGTTTGTGTTCCTGCTGCTGCTGGTGTCGCAGCTGGGCAGTAAAAATGCCAAAAAACAACGAATTTACGAGTTGGCAGCCATGATGCAACAGCAACAACAATAACAGCAAATCGACCACAACCACAAACACAACAATCAACATGGCTGCTGTGATGCGATGAGTGTGGCTGGCTGGATGATTGTGGCGGCCAGTGGCCGGGCCGTAAGCAGCAGCAGCAGCCCAAGAGTAACAGCCATAGCAGCAATAATAACAACAAACAAACAATGACAAAGTATACGCGCTGCAAAGTTATTGCGGTTAATGTTCGTGTTTGGCGGCATAATTTGCATTTGCAAACACACACAAACACATATGCAAATATACTTATTTACTCGTATAAATATGTATGTATGTATATGTACGCTTACCAACGCATGCACGATGAAGCATTTACTCGTGCATACATAATTTTATTTCCACCTTAACTGAGTAATGGACCTTAGCCGCCTGCTTTTTTATACACATACAGCAACTCATGCAATGCTGAAATTTTTCTAAATCGATTTTTTATAAAAAAAAAATAGTTATAGGTAGTGCAGGTCTCCCAGTGATTCTGACTTCGCTTTGTTTTAGGAAAATTTTTTCAAATATTTAATTTAAAAAAAAATTTAATTTTAAATTTCACTTATCATTTCATATGTCGAGGAAAATTTGCATATATTTCAGTGTGTAAATTGATTACAAAGCCATACAATTTTTGGTAAAATGTGTGCATTACACGAAAATAAAAGTTTTCAAATCGAAGTTATCAAAAAAATTTCAAAACTCCATGCAAAGTCTGACTCACTTGATACTAAAATTTTATTTAAATAAAATTGTGGTGGCTAAAAAGTTTAAAAATTTCAAAAAAATAAATATGTCGAATTTTTTAAAATTGTTTGTACAGTTTTCAAGGTTTTTATAAAAAATCAACGATTATCGAAAAACATTCCTGATTTGGCAAAAGAAATCAGCACGTGATCAATTGTTTGAGTCACGGTGTGTAAGCGAATTTCCCGCAAGCCAAGGCTTTCGAATTTGTCGGAAACCAGACTTTCTGAAGAAGGCAGTATACTTTACGAAATTCTTCACTTTGTCGCAATACATTTTTTTTTAAATCGCATACAATTTTTTACTTGGTTTTTAATTTAATTGCGAAGCTAATTCTTTATGCAGTTGAGTCAATTCCTGCATACAAAAGATTTTTATTGAAACGATTTCGTTAAAAAAAAAATCAAGAGAAATTGTTTGGTGGGTAAGAAATATAAATAGCTACATATGTGTGTACTCATTTGTATGAATATAAATATAGGCATTCATATACCTTTATTTTATTTTGCATTGGTAATCTGCAAACAGAATAAATGAGCAACGAGCGGCTACAAAAATTATTGGTAATTTGCGGTTTTTCGACAAATGCCACCGCATCGTTATTAACTGTGAATTTATTAACATTTTCCTCATTCATTCGCCGCAAAAGTGTTTTACGCCGAAGGAAGAGTGTGCCGAAATAATAATTTTCTTTTTTATATACTAAATATTCATGAAATGTAAAGGCATATAGGAAATAAGATATATGTTGGATAGAATTTTATTGCAATTTTTAAAATGATTTTAGTAATAAATAGAAAAATTGTTATACGGTATTAGAGCATTTAATTTATGGGTGACAAAGGAAGTAACACCAAGAGTAAATTTTAAATGGTATATTTGAGCTATCGCTGGGAAACTCTTCAGTTGTCTAGTACGTCATTTTTAGGTTTTTTATCTGTCGAAATCTGGGTAATTATGCCCTTTAACATACATGAAAGCTCCGATTCACTTGAACAGACCAGCGCCCTTTTGATTTTCCGTGTTTGTTATTTATTTAATTTTAAATATTTTCCAATTACAGTTCATTCTCTAACTAAAACTATGTAAACCTAAATTCTATATGTTGTAATAATTAAAAAAAAAGCATCAAAATTTCAAACTCTTCGAACTGTGGAGTATTCAGTTGTTTTGTAGCTCATTTAATATTAGTTACGATGACTTATCGTTGATTTTTTTTTTAATTTTCACAGCTTTTATTGCAATCTCATCCATACAAAAATTCGCTAGGATTCGATTTTTTTATAATTTGCTAATACACTTTTATTCAATTAAAAAGGGTAGCGCTTGTTTGGAGCTTTTTTTAACTACACGAGTTTGAATCTTGCAATTAAGAGAAAAAAGAATTAATCAAAAAAAAATGTTAAAGTCTACGCATGTATTTCTGTGAATTTTTCAACTACATACATTTTTTCTTAAATATTAGTAAGTCATGACTTAACTTAACTTAAATTAACTTAATTGAAAATTTCGCCAACCTGTTATATGGATAGCCGTGCATGCGATTAGTCAACTACTTAACTTACCGTAAGAAACTTAAGAATCTGTTGATTTTAGATTTTTAAGTTTCGGGCTTACGTAAATTGAGAGCGGTGAGAGCAGTGAGAGAATCAGGCTTACCAGATCTTTTGAAAATAAATGTATGCAAAAATTACATTTAAAACAAGTTTATTTGATGCGGTAACATAGGCGGCGAACCTTCAAATAGCTGAAAATAAAATTATAGACAGAAAGAAAATTTAAACATAAAAATGAATGACGAAAAGTTTACTGTATCCTCCAATAAAGAACTGTACGTTAAATTCTCCTCTGGAAGTAAATTGGCACAACAAAAAATCTTTATTGGATTTGAATTTTATTTTTCTTGACATTTTTACAAGCAATATTTGATTCGAAAATAATCACACAAGTGCTTTTATTTCCTACTTTGTGTCAACAGAGATATTCAAAGATCAATATGCAACAAAAATTAATCATTAAAAATTAAGTAGACATGTTGAGTAATCGTCGCCAATTCTTAAGTAAAGCTAAGTTAAGTTTTGACTAACTGAGCCTTCAGAAACTTAAGAATCTGTTGACTTTAGATTTTTAAGTTTCGGCCTTACGTAAATTGAGAGCGGTGAGAGCAGTGAGAGAATCGAGCTTACCCGATCTTGACATTTATAATTTTTGAAAATAAATGTATGCAAAAATTTGTTGTGGTAAAATAAGCGACGAACCGTCAAATAGCTGAAAATTAAATTATAGGCAAGAAGAGAATTTAAATATAAAAAATTACGAAAAGTTGATCGTATCCTCCAAGAACTGTATGATAAATTCTGCCAAAAAGTGTATATTTATCGGGTGGATTTGCCACCACCTTTTCCTCTGACCAAGTGACTGCTTCTTGCATATTCTGTACATACATTTGTACTAAACTTCAAAACATTTGGCACAATTTAATTTTCCTTGACATTTTTACAAGCAATATGCGATTCAAAAATAATCACAGAAGTGCTTTATTTTCTTCTTTGTGTCAACGAAGGTATTCTAAGGACAATAGGCAACAATCGTAAAAAAATTAAATTGTCGCGTTCAGTAATCGTCGCCAATTCTTAAGAAAACTTAAGTTAAGTTAATTCTTGACTAACTGAGCCTTTAGGCGTTTACATCTCTTGTTATCAAAGGTTTGCTTTCCAAAAGTGTAAGCAGCTTTTCGAGCCGTTCAATATTGAATGAGTGATATAAATCACAGTTGATTTACTTTCATGCATATTCTTCAATATCACAATAGAAATATCGATGCATCTGGTTAGTACAGACGCTAATGACCAAAGCTCCAGGACCGCACTGCGCCTTTCGGTAAATGAGGATAAGACAGCGAATTTCCTAGCTACACAAGAAAAGTAGCATATACCTAAGTGGGACGTATATACATATGTCATTTCGTAAACCGCAAATAACTTAAAATTTGTAAATTTTATTTGCTATTGTATGGTAACTATTTATTTTAGTTATTTACGAGCTTTAAGGTCGTTTAGTTTATGGAAACATTTCGCGCTAACTTCTCACTTTTTTCCAGCCAAACAAATATTCCATTCAACTACCATTGTAACGTTTGTTTCTGGTATGAAAATATATGTACATATGTTTGTATGTATGCATATGGATGACTGGCTTACACCCCTTTCGACGTACCTACATTCACAGCAAAAACACAAAATCCAAGTTTGCTGCACCCCTCGTTCCAGCGTTTGCTGTCAGAGTGGCGTCAATGTTTGCACGCACTTAATCCTTTTGTATACAATATCTGATAAATTTTATTGCCGCTATTATTGCAGTCACAGATTCATTTATGTACATTGGACAGATCTTTGTAAGCAAAAAAAAAATAACAAAATGCTTGCTTTTATTGTTTCCTATTTACACAAGTAATGCCAATGCATGTGTGTATTCGCTTTTGACTTTGCATTTTCGGTTGCTGCAACACATTAGATCATTAATTTCAATGCGGTTTCGAATTCATTAAACAATACAGAGGGTGAGCAAACCCAATCGAAGGGGTGCAAACGATAAAGGGAGTGTGTATTGTAAACTCAATTGTGCTGCTGCTGCAAAGGGTGTCCCTGTATGCCGCCTTCTTTCTAGCTGCCACATTGTTGACAAATTACCCACCGCTGTTTTGTTTTGCATTTGTATTAGGCATACATTATTAGGTATTTGCAGCACATTTTGCATCCCAACTCCCAGTGGTCTTATCAAGAAGTGAGCAATTTTTACGTGTGCGTGTGTGTGTGTGCAAGCGCCTTGATATATAGTATGTATGTATAATGGGTCTATAAAACAGGCTGTCTTATGATTTGGTGCAAAATCGTTCGTATGTATGTGCATACATATGTACACGTTGTGTATAATTTTATTGCTTTTAACGGGAGTTGGCTTGTCATTATTTGGAAAATATGTTTTCAATTTTGGCATTTTTCGGAACACATGTTCCGATTGACATAATTTCGCATCATGATCTATATATGTACATATGAGTATGGATTGAAATTGCGGTTACGCGGGGTGTAAGTAACTACGAAGCCATTTGAGAGTTGCACTTGTTTGGTGCTGAAGAACGAGCATTGTAGAGCAGAAAAAGGCGAATGTTGTTGGCTGCCGATGTAGCGGCAAGTTTTTGTTTGGATGACACTGCAGTAGATTAGCTGCTGATATTCATGGCAGTTATTATATATCACGTTTTTTTATTTTTTTTTTGTTCTTCCACACTTGTTGGCAGTGGTGGTGTTATTCAACTTTTTTCTACTATCTACCATTCAGGCTAGTCAAGTGCGTTTGCTTTTGTTCTTCTGTACACATTCAATGGCACAACAAAAATTTTGGCATATGCGCTAATACAAATTTGAACAGTCCTGCAGCAACTCCGCCCCATTTGCCCATTCGCTCTACCTATCTCTGCCTGAATGTACATATGTACTTATGAGGGATGTGTGTATAAATGTATTATTTGTCTTCTTACTGTCACTTTGACTAATTTACATAAAGAAACCATGAAATTTGCGTCATCATTAAATTTGTCAATTGCACTTTTTTTTTTGTAAAAATCTGTGACTTCTCAGATACCATCTTCCGTCTGCAGCAAGGAAGGCAGATGTTTTTTATTAACACTAATTGCATTTTTATGAAAATTGCAATGCCATTGTCCCTCCTTCAGCAAATTTGTTAACGACAACTGGTGATTGCAACATCACTTTAACTACTCATTAGCTGATTGAGTGGCGTATTCTTAATTTTTTAATTATTTTTACTACTTACATACTCTTATGTGTACATATGTTTGTATGTATGTACTTGGAAGTGTTTTTCTTTTTTTTTTACCAAACTCCCTTTTGACTGCAGATCTCACCATGTGTGCCGCTGACTGTTTTATTTTTTTCTTATAACAAATAAAAAACAAACTCTTTATGCCTATTTATTTTCATTTAGCGCTCTTTTTTTCGCTGATTGCCGTTTTTTTTTGTTTTTATTTTTGATTGATAAAGAAGTGTTGTCACTTCGGAAATGCCATCAGCAATCAACAATCATCGATCATCGCCTTGTTGTGTCTACCGCGATGCCGACAACAGACAGAGCGGCAGAGCGACAGAGCGACCAACATCGACGCAGAGGCCAATGCAGTGCAGTGGCTGAGTTTTGACATTGGCATTTGGTGCTGTTGGCGTCGCTGCCATTTACCGGCTGCACGCTACTACCCTACCACACACACAAATCAATTCTGTGCTTACGATGATTATGATTAGTCGTTCTTTCAATAATTTTCATTTCACTCTATTTGTCCCTAGGCGCCACCAGGCGTTTACTTTTCATACTTCCCATATTCCTTCCAAGTGCCTTTTTATTGACACATTCAGTCACTTCCCTACTTTTAAGCAAATATACTCGCACAAACATATTTACATACAAATACAAATATATACATATAGTAATGTATATATGTACATGTGTGTTTGTGTGACATCTAAATACTTCACTATAATGAGCCTGAGAATGGGCTCCTATGAGTGCTCATCTACTTTTCTACACTCGTTACATTGTCATTTCCACGCTCGTTACCAACTTCATAATATAATTAATAAAAAAAAAACACATCAGATCACACTTGATAAGCTCATTGAACGAAAGCTTAACTTGTCAAAGTTGAAGTATCTATAGTACAACTAATAGTCGATGTTTGTACCCTGCAGGAACAAGAAACCGCCTGAACGGAGAATAAGAGGTTAAGCAAATGTTAAAGGAGCTACTCGTTCCAACAACTTTTCTTTAAAATTATACTAAATTAGTATTTAGAAATTACGGAACAATGAAAACACGCCATATACTCGTATTTAGCTGAGTTACATATTTTTTTAAATTTTCGTTTCATAGGGGCATTTTGAAGTGCCTAAATATTATCGTTGATTTTTGATGCAAATTTTTTTGCGTTAAAATCTTACCGTTGAGCTTGAAACTTTAAGCTTTCAGCATAGATCTGATTTCGATTGGAAAGATGAATTAATCCGTTAGGTGGCGCAAAAGTCGCGTTTTAAATATTTTGTTTCCAATTAAAAATTAAAAATTAAAACTTGTATAAGCGTCATATGAACTGCAGTAACAAATTTCTCAAAAGTTAGCGGTAATTTTAAATTCTTGATATTTCAAAAGTTTGATATTTTGATGAACATTTTTGAGTTTTTTTTTAGAGAATTTAACAATGTTTCAATCAAACAAAAATTAATGCAAATAAAAAATAAATTGCAACAATTTGACAAAATGTATCACTATTATTAAATTGAAAAGAAATATAAAAACTTAAAAATGTTTGACTATTTTAATACAAAATTTAAATGCCATTGCCTTGCATTACTAAAATAATTGCACATATTCAATTCGTAAGGCCCGAACTTAGTATGTATGTTTGTGCATTTAAACCAAAAACATATCAGTTCAAATTTTTCTGCAGGGTATTTAAATATTTTCAAGTATATCCATATACTTATAATATAAAAATTGTGTACAAATAAGTATCGCTTCTAATTGAATATCAAAATTCGAGTGTCACGGAATTCAGCATTTAGCCAATGAAATTCGTTGTTTTGTGTCAAGGCACAAGTACAAGGCACTTAACAGTAGGGGAAATTGCGATATTATCAGTCTCATTAAATAAAAAAGTTGTTAAACTAACTATGCTATCAAATATTTTGAGTATATGTGGCAAAAATTAAAATTCATGCCAAATTTAGCCATTACACTGGATAACACACAAAACGACTTAAGAACATTTTTCGTTTTCAACAATTAAAAACAAATACTACTTTAAAATAACTTTATTTTAAATAAACCATCTATTTGTATTACCTTCGTCAATGCACTTATTAACAAATGTACATATGTATATACATATGTATGTATGTACAAAAATGTATGTAGTATATCAGGTGTTTAATTTAGGTAGCGATAAATCCAACACCTGGTAAGCCAACTAATCGGCGATAAACTAATCAGTGGCAAACCATAAACAGAGAATTTCTATTAATAAAAAGTTAAAATCACTAACGCAAATATACTTCGTTTGACTGTGCATTTTTCGATGTGATAATTTAATGAGATATGAATCCACTAGAAATTCGTGAATCATATTACCATTGATACCTACTACATACAAACATATGTATGTATACATTAGGGATGTCAATTTTGGGCAATTTATTGATCCCGTGATTTTTGAGATTTGAAAACAAAATTCCGGTACAATTCCGGTATCCCGAATTTCAGCAAGTTTTTATTCGTAATTTTTAATTTATTAAAAAAAAAATGTAACACGTCTGTAATCGTCATATTAAAGTAGTATTCAAAAAACCATTATAACAAAAAAAAACCCTTTGTTGATATTCATGTATGGTATATATTTATTGGTCTTTTCAATCACAAAAAAAATAAACGTAAAATTTGCCCAACATACAAAGTACTTCATTCTTCAAGTACAAATTTACGAGTCCATATTTGGTGGAGCAGCAATTGCATGTACAGTAAAAATATTTTTAATCACTGTTTAGATCAATATTAACAGCCCAATTCTCGTTCTTGTTACATAAAAATTTTAAATTTACAAAGTTTTATGCATTCAAATCAAAAAAAATTATTTATATGAAAATTGTTATTGACAAATTATAAACTTTTCAATATTTGTATATAATTGAAAATCTAAGAAGAACACAGAATCGGAGAGTAAATATAATATAAAATTCAAGTAAAAATTAAATGCATTTGAGCCAGGTAGAATTATTAATTTTTTTTAATCAAAATGCAATATTAAAGAAATGAAAACTTTAAGTGAGTTAAAGGTCTGACAGACGGGGGCACTTATACAAATAAACGAGCTCATATATCTGCATAATATTTTAGGCCTGACAGACGATACTTATCTGCATTTCGACATCAGCAGATTTGACAAATGAAATTGAGCTAAAAATGGAAAGTAAGCAAAATAAGATTGGCAGCTAATTAAATGGCAAAAAATCAATCCGAAAATCTTTCGGATTGCATGAATTTATATCTTCCAAATCCACAAGAAATCGCATTTTAGTTTATAAATTTGTTTCATTTGCGTATATTTGCATATATTTGCAGCTATTTTTTTTTAAATAAACACTTTTGACAGCAGCAGCTGTAGTTCACAATAGTATCATTCTTTCAAAAGTGGCAGCATTGCCATATTTAAATCACAATATTCAGAGTACTTATGCACATAATTTTCGTGCATTTATACGAGTGATAATGCGCTTTTGCAATATGATAATGCATGAGTTGATTCAAATCAAGGCAACTTATCTAGATAACATTGCCCGTCTGTCAGCCCTTTTATCCTCTAACCTGATCTTAAATTTGTAGCATATAAAACCTGTACCACTCCCATTATATTAATTTATTTTAACAAACCTTCTGATAAATTGTATGCCATTATATTGTTGGACACTCGCCCGTTAAAACTTAATGGAGTTTGTCTTTCCGACTTTGTGCTTTATCCACCTCAACCACGTCCTCGCCCTTGAAATGAAGATACTTATGCTAAACATTTTTAAAATTTAAATTTCTATTCAATTAATTGTTTTCAACAATACCGGGATTTGTATAGACTAATCCCGGCATATTCGGCAGTTAAAAAAGTCCGGGACCCCAAGATTGACATTCCTAGTAGTATACACAAAAAAGGTACACATGTTTCTAAATGATTCTCATTCCGGCAGTCACTTCAACCTACCAATTGCATTGTGTGTTACCCCGATAGATAATATGCTTGCAATTACTGTCTGCTGGGCATGACAAATTATTTGGCTGATAAAATTTATTTTGATATTCAATATATCGCAACTTGAGAAAAAAAATTGGTTTCAGTTTAACTCTCTGCGGTATCACACAATAGTCTCAAGCCTTCAAACAAACAAATTTGTTGTGCATTAATGCAAACTTAACTTAATTTAGAGTTCCTTGAGATTGACGGTCTGTTTAAGAATCCTTCTCTGCCAAAGCAAAGAATATTTCTGTTGATTTGAAACGAGTTTATGTAAAAATACACAATTAAGTTCCTCCAGACCATAATTGAGAATGGTGGCAATTAAAGTAAATATAAATTAAACAAATATACTTTGATTATATGCACTTGCTTTTTGTAAGCTTAGTAGCTTCTACTTATTCTATTTTTTCAATATTTACTTGTAATATTGGTTTTTTAGTAATGAATTACATATATAAAAGACTTATTTGAAAATAAGTTTGAATCAAAGAGTAAACTATGCGTTTGTGGCAAATAAATTATTAAGACATCACTGGCATTGAAAACAAAGTAATTTTATTGAATCGACTTTGCACAGAAAGTAAAATTAACAGTTGCAACGTTGAAAAGAATTGTTTGGCTACATTCTGTAGAAGTATGTATGTAGGTACATATTTTATAGCTACATTTCTATTTATTCAATCTCTAAATTAAAGTGAAAAGTATCATTTATCAGCAACCCTAACCATCAAGCGAATTGCAGGCTGCTATAGATAATCCTTAGAATACTTGTATTTACATTTAAAAACAATTTGAAACAAATGCTACGCTTTTACCTTTTTTATTTCGTATAGAACTAGCTTCAACAGATTTTCGTACATACAAAAAGAAAAAATTAATGCTGCTAAAACGCAAAAGTCATAAAAACGTTTGTTCTCATTTTTTTTTTTTTTTTTTGTAAATACGAGTACACCTCAACGAGTCATCAAAAACACTTTAACCAATTTGCTATTGCAACCCACCACCATTAACCAAATCACCAGCTCCAAAGGCTGTCATCCTCTATCCTCTAGCCTATGCAGAGTGGATGGGGTGACTATTAAAAGTCTTCACAAATTGGCATCATCATTGCGGATCGGAATATGCTAGCAGCAAAAGGAAAAAAAACTGAAATTTAGCTGTTAGCTACTTTTTCCAAACGAATTGATTTGCACTTTTTTGCCATTGCTCAGGCACTGTGTACGAGTATGTAGTAAACGACAGGTGTTTGTAATAGTTCGGAAAAGCACACTCAGCGCATACATCCTTACCAAGGTACGAACACATTTGGGGCCCATAAAAGACTATTAAGTGCTCGTTTGTGATGCGATTGCAAGTTTGTATGCAGTTTTTTTTTTTTTTAGTTTTTTGTGCAATTTTTTCTGGAATTAGATTTTTCCCTGTTGCTGCCGTTTATTGCTCAATTCTAATAAAAAAAAATTTCATTTTGTGTTTGCACTGAGATTTTGTTCGCTCAGCAGTGTTATATGGCTCTGATGTTTTTGTAGTTTGAACTTCTTTTTTTTGCACTTTTTCAGTGTTTTTCATACACACATACATACATGTATGTAGGTATTTGGTGTACTTTCATTGAATGGTCTTTGGCAGAGCATTTGGCATTGGGATTTGCTGATTTCAACAACTATTTGGTGAGCTTTTCAAAAAGCCATAATGTGACCATTTATGATCAGCGCAAAATGGCTAAATGGTAAATAACTGTTTGCTTGCTGTGGCGGTCAGTTGGTTGGTTAGTTTGTACGCCATTTTTGTGGATTAAGATTGGTGACACTTTTTTTTTGCTCTGGCGACAGTGCAATTGCAGGCATACGAATCTTTTTATTACGATAGATTTTTTTAAACAAATATGAGTGTTTTAAATTACATTCATCGTATTAGTTTTCTCATTGAAATCATCTCGCTTTACAATAGAACTGATAAATAAAAAAGTGCGGTTTCGCAAAAAATTTAATGTGTATATCATTGATATGAATTTGGTTTTGGAGATAATGGAGTAACGCAAGACAAATCTCTGATACGCACTTTTTTGATTATATTAAATAGACAGTTCAGGCTTTAAAATTAAAAATGCTCTCTAGGTATAAAATTTAAAAGTCTTAAATCCAAACCCTTTTATAACTTGGCGTAAAATTTGGCTCATTTTAGAAAGAAACCCGTTATCCCCGGAAACTTAGTTTTTAATATTTTCGATATTTAATAACATTTATTCTATTTGGAAACTAAAGCTATACATAAGTTTTTGAGCTAATATATTTCGATTTTTCTAGTTATACATATGTACATGTTAGGATTTTAAGACTCACTACGGTTCTTTTGATATTTTAGAATCCGAATAATACTATACCCAATACTCACAATATTTTATTATTTAATCAGCTGATGAGCATTTGTTCTGTAGCTGAACAGTTTTTGATCGCGACACTTAACAAACCCTGCCTTTCATGACTCGGCACAGCATGCGGATGCGCCTCTTGCGACGGTCGGGCGGGTATGGAGGGATAAAAACCTTTGGAATTATTATTACTTTTATTATTATTATATACACATAAGGTTCTCTGCTTGCATTTACAACTGCTAAAGCTAAAAAAACGTTTATGAATTTGAAAATTTTTTCTTAGATGAAAAAATAACGAATTTTTCCCCTTTAGCTTCTTTAAACTAGCAATTTTTATATTTAAAATGAGTGCGCTAAAAAATATTTTGAAATTTTGAAAAAATATTGTGCTAATTTTTTTAGTTTTGGAAAGGTTTGTAGCTTGCCTTGCAATGTTAGAAAATTAACTGTGTTTTAATTGAAAAATAGAGGAATTTAATTTCAAAATATACAAATATATATATATATATATATATGCACTTCATGCTTCTTGCATCAGTTTTGTGAAGTCGAATAGAAACTAAATTAAACGCCTATGAAATTATAAATATTATTTAGTAATTGTGGCTAAATATTATATTTACAGCTCTATTATGGCCACTTGGCAAATTCAACATCTTGCTTATTTATCAAGATTGACAATTTATCAAGATTTTTCTATTCTATATCAAAAATAAAAAGCTATCTTCTTGATAAACTGTCAAGATGTCAAAAGCTCTTGACAAATAAAACATCTGTTTAACTCTTTGTGCCTAGTTGTGAAAATTAATTTATTAGAATGGAAGAAGATATTTGACTTTTATTGTTATTAATAATAAGTTACATATTATTTTACAAATTAATGAATAATATGTGAAATACTAACGATGTAGAAGAATTTATTTCGTGAATAATATAAAGTAAATACAAATCAGCTGTTTCTGCTTCATTATATTGTTCACCACACATGTGGGGAAGAGCACTGCAGTCTGAAGCTTTACGTTTTATCAAGGTTGTCACAGAATAAGAAAGAGCTTCTTGCTTGATAAAAATCTTGATAAATTATGAATATTTTGTTAATTTTTCAAGTGCACAGAATAGAGCTGTTAATCTTATACTCGTAATAATAATAATAATTTGTACTCATACTATATAGCTCAATGCTTGGCCGAGCTTCTCCTATCATTTGTGTTGTGCGTCTTTATATTCTACCACAAATGGAGGGACGTACAGTTTTGTGCCGACTCCGAACGGCAGATTTATTTTATGAGAAGCTTTTTCATGGCAGAAATACCATCGGAGGTTTGCCATTGCCTGCCGAGGGGTGACCGCTCTTAGAAAAAAACTGTTTCTATGATTAAGATTTCGAGTTATAGCATGCAACACCTTCACTATCCACTCCACTACAGCGGCCACAAGACTTAAATTAGTTTGATATTAGCATTTTATTAGATTTTTAAACTTTTTTAAAGAGATTAGGGAATCGTCATGAACTATACTAAATATTTTTATATACTTTTTATTTGATAAAAAATTTCCCTTTAATTTTAAATATCTCATACATCCATACACACAAATATGCTACATATGCACATGTATGTATATACGTATGCATGTATCCAACACAGCACAACTCACATCAGCACATCACAGACCATCATCGATCTCGTCTGCTGTCATTTTCACGTATCATTTAACAACGTTGAAAGCAGTCAGTTCCGCAGGATTCAGCGAAGAAAACTGCAGAAACAGCCATTACTAGCAATTGGTGAAAGAGAAAAACAAAAACGGAAGTAAAAAAAAATAAATTAAAAAATCTAAAAGGGCAAAATCTGAATTGCCCGCATCACATACATATGTAGTAGTGCATATTCCGATTCACGGCAGTAAGATAAGTGAGCAAGGGCCTTCAGCATGCTACACAGCACTCCAGCAATAACACGCTTGCTGATTTTCACCAAAAAAAAAAAGACATAAATGCCAAACTTGCCACTGGGTTTAGTGCTGCTGACACAAGCAGAAAATTCTAATTGGTTTTGATGAAAGCGATGATGACACTATTTGCGTTTATTTTTGTTTTTTTTTTGATTTTTTTCATTTCTCTCAATATTCGATTGGCAGCCGAGTTGGTGACCAGGGATAAACGTAACGGCTCATCAGGTATTGATGAGGATGACGCAGTGATGTGGACGAAAAGTAAAAAAGGAAGTTTTGATGATGAATTGTTGAAAAAGGTTAAGAGAAAACTAAGCAGTTGAGTTGAGCTTGTATAGGAAAACAAGGATACCAGCAGAATTTTGTTTAGAAGAAACGATATTAGCAGTAGAAAATACTATAAAAAAATACATTAAAGAAGAATTGCTAAAATGAGAAAAATTCAAATAAATATCATATCATATGAAAGCGAATTTTAGGTAAATTGCGCAGAAAAAATTCATTCAAGTTACCTTATAAAAAAAATATATATATACATATATTGTGTTTCATAAATAATATATATAGTTATTCCACTAATTTTAAGAAAGTTCAGATTTTATGTATTTATTAAAGCTATGTTACTACAACTAGACTTCCACGGCTATAGAGTAAAACAAAAGGCAACTATAGCCTCGAAAACTGAACAGAACTGAAAGAAGTTATTCCCGTACACTGCCCGATAGGTACTTATGTGGTCATATTAAATACTATTTGTGATTCTTTTTGAGAATAATACGAAGGTATCATTCCATTGTTTTGTTCTCCCCCAAAAAAAATGTTAGAATCCTCACAAAAATAATCTGCACAATAACGAAAACAAGAGTGTAAAACTCGTGACAAAACTTCGGGACAGTCGTTTCTTTCCTTTGGTTAGCAAATATTCTGGTGCTTAATACGAAAACCAAAAAAAAATTTTTGCAAATTTGTTTTACTATAAAAACAATTTTGGTATAGATGCAGAGTGGCATTTTTTCGCGGATTTGCACTGAGAATCGAATCTTTTAATCAGTTCCCGCTTCATCAATATCAGCCTATTGAGTTACACCGATGTGTATAATTTCAGATTTAATTGAACTTTTTTGGTTATGATACATACATATGTAGTTTCTTTTTATTTAAAATGTACTTCAATGCAATAAAATTCTATGTTTGTGATTTCCTTATGGCCTTTTATTATGATATCAAACGAAAACTCTGAATTCCATGTGCGCTCGCACTCAAACATTCTATGCGTTCAGCGCCAAGTTCAAATTATTCTATCATCTAAACAAAAATTTCGCACACTTTGAAATTTTTATTTGTTATTAAATAAATCTTATAGAATATTTCTAATTTTTTCAGAATTTTTGTTGCTCCAGAACAGTATTTTGCAAACAATTTTTTAAAATAAATAATTATAAGAAAAAAGAGTTCGCATTAGAAAAAAATGCATTATAAACTATGTACGTCAAAATAGTAAAAAGCTGTAAAAATTTAATTTCATTTGAGCGAATAGATTATGAGATATACATACTTTGTGAAACGAAAAAAAAATGTCAAGAAATTCTTTATAAACATTAAATGACAATAAGTGGTACAATCAATTTTTTTTCGAAATTATATTTTGGGAATCAATTTTAATGCTCACGAGCTACACATCAACCACATTTAAATTGAAATACAAAACCGACTTATTTTGAGTGATCGGTTTCACGAATTCTGACTCATTACTCATTGGCGTCTTAATGAGTTCTACCGAGAACGACTATCTACCTTAACCTAATCTATTATTGTAGGAAAATCAAAAATTTTCTTTATTTAATAGGGCTGAAAAGTCCGCACGAAAATATCGCATTTTTAGTATTCTTACGTCCTTCGACATAATTCAGGCTTTTTTAAAGTCCATCTCTTTAATTCCAGTAATCGGATTATTTCCGACGCGAGAATTAATAAAATGGTTTCCTAGGACGCCTTTTCCAATCGTTGAAAACAATCGCCATTCTCTTTTCGAATAATCAAACGACCGACAAGATTTTAAATTGACACCTGGCGCAAAACAAAACGATTTCATTATTTTCATCAGCCTCCAACCATTCCCCCTTCTTAGATATTTTCTAAAAAAGAAGAGCTCACAAAAAGTAATCACAACCCGAAAGGGATTATATGCAAGCAATCGTCAAATTCCCAACTGCAAGTTTTTTTTTGTGAAACTTTCATTTTGCTCTATTGTCTGCCCTCTTTTTAATTTTCAATTTCTCTCAATTCCCCTTTAACGTGATTACAAAAATTGGTTCTAAAAAAAAAACAAAAAATTATTACATATTCCTGTCTTCTCTCCAATTAAAAGGCGCTGTGTGCAAAAAAAGTGTTGATATTTTTTTGATTGATTGCCCATATTGGAATAAAACCAGATACGATTTAAATTGAGCTCCCTTTACAAAAGCGAAAGCAAACTATGTAAATAGCGGTCTTTCTCCGTTTATTTGTGCCCAACATAGACAGTCGCTTAGATTTTCGTCTGCAATCTAACAAATATTGACTAATGAAGATTTACTGTCTCACTGCCGACCAAGACGTCGCAGCAACAGGAAGAAAAGGCAGGAAAAAGACTTCAAAGTCAATCGCTCAGACTACAATTCGGGCGCTGGCGCTAGCGCTGACAATGATCTTCCTTTAAGCTGCCACAGATGATGACTTGACTCAGTTGATATGATTAATTGCGAGCATTAGCTTTGGCCTAAGCGCAGGTGATTTGCTTGCTATGATTTTTATTACTTCGCTTATGTATTAGAGCAGGTAATGATGGGTGACGTCGTGCTTATCCGGTTATCTATCCTTTTGTAACACAGGAAAGGTGAATATTGGCAAATAGTTAAATAAAAACACAACTTTTTGCGTTGGAAATTGTTGAAAAATGAAAGCACCAGAGACGCAATCTACATAGTTTGTTAAACACTTTAATTAATAATCGAAAAAAATAAAAGGCAAATATTTTCAAGCATACCAACAACTCACTAGCTAACTAGTTCGCCTATACGAGTACACTAATACTTCCCACACATTCACTATCTGGTTGATGGTAATTACATTTCTATTATGTTGCGCCGCAACTAATTTGATTAAACGCCTTTTAGACGCATATAACTAAATCGATTTCAGAGTTGCCGACTTTTGTGACTTTAAGTGTGACGCTTAATGTACGTGTGTATATGCGTGTGTGTGTGTGTGTGTGTATTAACTCAGATTTTCCCACAAAACAAATATTGACTTAGTTTACGCTACGAAAGCACCCAATCACGTTGAAGAGGGAAAATACAGAGCTTGGCATTCTCAGTGCCTGTTGGCATCCATTACGAATGTGAAACGCGTGCGCATAGTTAAAAAAAATTTACCGGTTAATGATAGTCTGGCTGGTGCGTGAATTCAATCCATATACAATTGTATTTTGTTTGTGAATATTTCATACCATTCTGAGTGTGTTTGTTTTCTTTTACCCAGCAAACATTCATAACCCAAAAAAAAAAAATATAGTTCTCCAATCGAAATGCCCTCTAATAAGTTTCTAATATAATTTCAAAAATGTTGTTTATTCTTTTTTATTCTACTATTCAAATTCCAGTGGAGTTCATAAACTTCGTCTTGACGCTGATAAAGAAAATACTAAAATAGTTTTGGAGATTCACAAGTTGCCAAAAGATGTTGTACAGTAAAGAATTATACAATTTTTTTGTAGCTAAAAACTTATATTTGTTGCTTTAGTTAGATTGCGCTGAAAAATGAATTGAACTAATTCAACCTCAGATTTTTTGTAATTTAATTTTCCAAATGCAGAAATTTTTCTATTATTCGTAAATGTGTTTGCTGGGTAAGTGAATCAAAAGCAACATTTCATCCCCTCAGATATGTAGAAATTTATATGTAAGTTTGTAGACTAGCACGTTAATTCAAAGCCACCACTACGTGGCCTGCAAAACTTAGCAACAACAAGGGATTACATGCTCATTACAATTGTTGAAAATGCAAAAGCGAGCGCAAGCGCCGGCTTTCGCACGCCTAACCCAACGGCAAGTCAGTGTAAAATTGTAATTTTACAGCACATTTGCAGCGCACATAATTAACTTCTCACATCCATGAATTATCAATTAAATCTTTATTTGCGTTTACGGAATATAATTGAGGGTAGACAGGTTAGACTATTTCGTTGTACATATGTATGTGTTTCGAGAATCGCTGAAGGTTTTAAACGCTTTAGTCTACTAGTTATCTCAACCTAGTGACACAAATGTACCTGAACCGCCAAGTATGACGGAATCGGCGCATCGATTATAAATATATACATATGTATACTCTGCCCAATTCAAGGGAAGCGTGACACGGATATAAGCTTGTATCGAGTTTATTGTGTAAAAGACGAAGGCACATCGGCAACAAACTGGTTGTATGTTGTAAGAGCTCATAAATCAACCATCGACCAGATATTCGCAATACGCCAGATCGTGGAAAAGACCCGAAAAAAAAGAATCGATGAACATCATTTTTTTATTAATTTCAATGTTGCTTTCGCTGCCACAAGGAGAAGAAGCGGCAGTTAGAATTGGGAAAGACCATTGCGAGCAATTTTATAATGTACAAGAATCTGTGTCGTATGATTTCGTGCTGCGTATCTAAACCGATCTGACATTATCTTTAGTGAGGCGAGTACTTTTGATAGTTACAATGTTGAAAAAACAAAAAAAAAAATTGCGCTTACTTAAGAACTTGCATTAAAATAACGAACATTGCCAGCTTTGGAGTTCAGCTTACTTTCCAAAAAGTGCTACTTTCGACTAAGTAGACAATCGAGCAGTAAAGTTCTTGGCTTGGCGCTAGGGTATAGAATCGTTTCTTGTAGATTTCGAGAGAAAAAATCTGCGAAAGTTTTATGGTCACTAATCGTCTCAGCGATGGCGAATAACGTGAAGGATAGATTGTCAGCTGTATGAGTTTTAAAGGCACGTGCGAGTTTTTCCTTGGAACTGCAAGGTATACTTAAAATCTTAATGGAGACAATTAGCGCGCTTAATTGAACTCTTTCGAAGTCGGCTTGTTGTTTAAAATAACATTAAGCAAAAGCTGTATAGCATTTGAATAATCATAATTGTTATTATTTAAACGCTGTTGCTTTTTGAAAGTAATACAAATTTAAAACTATTATTTCTACATTTTTAATTGATTATAGCAATCACTGGCAGTCACTGACCGTCTATTTAACAACTGAACTTATCTGGGTGAAACGACATTGGGATTCTCCTGTCGACGTGGAAAATTGGGCTTACAGTCGGCACAGTCGGTCTGGGGATTTATTTAAGACTACTAAACCAATAATGTCAGTCTTAATTGGTGTCCTGACCGGGCACTGTCCGATGGGGATCCGCGCTGTACGGCTGAGGTGGAATCATCTGATCACTACCTTCACAACTGCCCTGCTTTCGCAAGGCTCACGTTCGAACACCATGGGTCGCACTTCGTTGACACTCCCGAACTACATAGCGAGCACTCGGCGCTTCTCCTAACTCATAATTCTTCCGATGGTTATCGTTTTTTTTGAAAATTTGACACGTTGTACCACAATGGGCTAGCAACATTAGTCTAACCTAAGCTTTTTAATGATTAATAATAAATTACTTTCAAAAATAATAAAATAAATAATAAATAATAAAAAACTGAATTTTTTTAAAACATGTTTAACATAATTATTTTTATGTTTGTTATTGTTTGGCCATCTTAAAATTTTTTTTAATGATTAATAATAAATTACTTTCAAAAATAATAAAATAAATAATAAATAATAATAAACTGAATTTTTTTAAAACATGTTTAACATAATTATTTTTATGTTTGTTATTGTTTGGCCATCTTAAAATTTTGTTTTTAAATATTTTTGAGCTTTAAGGTCGATTGGTTTTGGGGAAAAATTATAAGAAAATAAGCAACAGCAATTAAAGCAGTAGAAGTTGTAGCAGCTCTTTCGGAGATCACCACATCTCCTCATCAGACTTCTTTCTTCACGACTTCCGCGGCAGTCGACTCCACGACACCACGCACGCTAGCACATTACTTATAAACTCGATCAAAAACCCTTCAATAATATCCGTTTGTAATATTTTATGCAGTCCCTTAAAAGCATTTTATAGCGAAAATTTTTATTTTGCTTAAGAATTGCAGTACAAGAAGGAAGATGCTTTTAGTTCGATGATATTCTGCGTCTTTTTAAATTCGATTCGATTAGTTTAAAAATCTGATTTAATTTAAATTAATATGCACAGGTGAACAGCCCTCATTCTTATGCAAAGTAAGTATTTACAGTTAAAATACATTAGCAACCTTACTCAACCTTTTCAGTTAAATGCTTTAGGATATGACTGGTAAAATATATATTTTTCTAAACATTAACGTTTTCTTAAACTATTTAGCTATTGTTGAATTGTATGAAAAAATTAGTTTTTTTAGTTAGTATTCAAAAGTGCTGTTATCTCTTATTTAGAGAGCTACAAATACTTTTTGTACTTCCCTTACTATTATTTATGTATCTAAAGACCTCATGGCGAAAACTTAAATATCTTCAAAAGTTGCAACTTTTTAATCCAAAAGCGACACAAACGAAAAAAAAAATATAAAAACACAATAAAAATTCTCGTGCTCACTTTTGTATTTTTATAAACTTTGCACTGACAGCAATTTATGTATTCCGTCTGCCACCATATTTATTACTTAAAATACTACCCCCAATATATTTAAAGCACTCATACACTCGCCACTGCACAAACACAGACACAAGCGAACATGCTAAAAAAAACTTCATACAAACGAGTCAAAGTTTATTTGTTCGCACGCAAAAAGATTTCCAAATAGCAAGCCCCAACGAGCTAGCAACTGCCTGCCGCTCCTCCAACCCTAACAAGCCAGCTCAACGGCAATGGCTTTCAGCTGTGGAATACGCATGTGCAGTAATTATAAATACAAATACCAGTAAATGCTGTTGTTGTGTTTTTTTTTTTTTTAAGAGAGAATTATATAAATAAACTAAAGCATGAAAGTCGCGTAGACAAGGAAGCAGCGATGGGGCGAGGCTGGAAGAGCTAAACACTTTTGGGTGGCTGGGTTGTTGAGCGGCTACGTAGTGAGTAAGGGAATGAATCAAGCAACCCTAAAAGCAGTGGGTACAGTGTAAGAAGTGAGGGAGTGTGAGATTGCAGCAGCTAGTGGGTTGGTAAAATAAATCAAAATTTTATTTGGAAATGCAGGAAAACTGAAAAACATAGCAGACATACATAAATTGGATGCAACAAAATGGCAAAGAAAAAATAACTACCTACACTGTTGCACAATGAAGACAAAAACCAACAGAAATAAATAGCGAAAAAATAAATAAATAAAAAGAAAAAAATAGCAAACAAATGAAAATGCAGGACAGGAAAGACAAAAACAAAATGGCAACTGTGTAATTTATTACTTAAGTTAAGAGGCAGCGCAGCAATAGTTCTGGATGAGGAGAAGAGCGGAGTGGAGGGGGTATGCTGTCAGCTTCGGCCAAATAAATAAAATATAGCGCGAGTGGAAGTGGTAAGGACTTGGCTGGAGAAGCATGCTGAATGTATGTATGTAAGAAATGTGAAGTTAGCGTAGGCGATGAGGCAGTGAGTGTTGCAAGTAACAAAATAAGCATAAGTAAACAGTGCAACGTTTTGGTATTTACCATTCATACATATATCTATGTATGTATGTACATACATATTGTACTATTTAGTCGCTGCTGTTTTCGATTTTGTGCCTTCCCCACGTAGCTGCAGTGAATTTTGATAAGCTCAGCGAAGTGCTTTATTTCCACATTTGGCATTTTTATTTATTATTTTTTTTTTTTTATTATTTATTTATAAAATTGCTTATCTGTTTCGCCATACTTATATACGCATACCATGATATATATGTATAGGTTTATGTATACCATATGTATGTATGTATGCGTGTGTATTTATGTGCGCGCGTACTCGTTTAGCTGCCATTTGAAGGGGCGTTTCATTTCGATTTCGATTTATCTTGTGTTCTTACTTGCTTATTCTCATTGCAAAATTCGCATTTGTATGTATGTGTGTGTGTACTAATACACTAACACCCGCATATTTTTGTGCTTTATGAGTACTCCAACTCAAAGTAAATGTATATGTACATATATGTGTGCATGTATGCAATGTATGTCTACATAGCTCGACGCCATTTTGTTTTGTTTATTTTCTTTCTGCTTTAACCTTAAGTACTCAGCCATACGTTTTGAGCATATAAACGTGCTCGCATTTGTTTATCTTTCATTGAAATTTAAAGTGCTCTAACTTCATTAAAGGTACATATGTACATACATATAAGTAAGTATAAATATATGTACAAATTTGTATACCTCATTTCATATGTATAACGCCACCTGTTTACAGTTCATATATCAACGTTTTACTCTTTTTTATTTTTTTCAATTTATATTTAAAACTTTATACAACACTTAATATTCTATAACCTTTTTTAAATGTATGCCAGAATTTTTTTTTATTAGGTACTTTAAAATTTTTCTGAGTATCCCCATTTATTTTTAGTAGCATAAATTGAATGTTTTAAGTGGCTACAAATTACCGTTTAAATTTAAAAACTAGTTTCCTCTCGTAATTTTTTAAAGCTTGAAATTGCTTTTAATTGAAACTTGCACTTTATTGCGCTAAAATTGAATGCACTACTAAATGTGCATATTCAAAAGGTTCTAAAATTAAAAAAAAAAAAGTAAGTGTACAGAGTTTGTAGCCTGTGTTTAGGTGGTTTTGTAAATGAATACTCTGTTCTTTAATTGAAAGATAATACAAATTTTATAAATTAATTGGAAATTAGCATATTTAGTGGCCTTATAAATATGGTATGGGGTATATGTGTATGTACATATATGCATTACAAAAACATATGTGTACGCATATATTATATTATAACCCTACGGAAACCCACTTTCCCGCCCAACCGACACTAGGGGCTCAATCCGCATAACGTACGGATGTTTTTTAAATATACAAATCTTAGGTGCCGAGTCGTGACAGAAGAAAGTTTGTTAAGTGTCGAGATCCCAAGCTGCTCAGCTACAGAATAAGAATTCATCAGCCGAATACAAAGTTAGAGAAATGC
Source organism: Philophylla caesio (assembly GCA_963971545.1). Classification (NCBI taxonomy): domain Eukaryota; kingdom Metazoa; phylum Arthropoda; class Insecta; order Diptera; family Tephritidae; genus Philophylla; species Philophylla caesio. The sequence continues at coordinate 177,923,362 of OZ020604.1, read as the reverse complement.
AAAGTAAGAAAATTGGATCGTTAGCTGTTATTAAGAGAGGATAGAACAGTTCTTTTAATTATAAAAAGTGAGTCCGCTACATCAAAAGTGCTGGACTGATTGTTAAAGTCTCGGCATAAACCCCGAAACGGTTCATTCAACTCAAAGTTAGTTCTGCATAGTTTCAAGAAAAGTGGTTTAAAGTTTCTCGTTGCACGGGAGGGTACATTAAAATTAATTTGCTCTAGAAGAAATGGACTTGAGATCCATCCATTGACCAATTTTACCAGACATTTTATACCTAACATTTCTCTGCGACTCGAAAGAGTAGGAAGATTAATAAGTTTTAAACGACTAGTGTAAGGGGGAAGATTGTATGGCGAATCCCATCGAAGATTTCTCAAAGCAAAAAGTAAGAATTGTTTTTGTATTGACTCTTGTTGGGCTGAGTGGACCTGATAACGAGGATTCCATAGAGAATACATACGCTGTATTCAAATGTACTAGCAGTAAACTAAATCACAACTAGTATGCATCGCCAGCCCAACTAGTCAGGCAACTATCATTTTTCTATACAAGCAACTATAAAATAGACAAAAAAATAATAGTCGAATTATGAATCAAACATACCAGTCTCCTACTAGTTTATGGACAGTAGTCAATATTGTCAAAACAAAAATTAAGCATGAACAAATCGTTTTGTAAATGGTAAAAGTCTGGTCTTTTTCGTACTAGTTCGATTTCATTTAGAAAGTTCTTGTTGTAAAATAATATTTTTTTGAGTAGTTTAGTGTTTCTCAGCGGGGTAAAACCACATCCATACATATCAGCTTAAACAATTGCACACCCGCCCACTGAATTGCATTTCCAAAGCCCACGAGAAACTCGAAAGAACTTCAATTAGAATGGAATTTTCACAACTTAGAAACCCATTTTAGTGTAACGATCTTTAAATGCGATTGTGCAACCGTTTGAAGGCGATATTTGAATTAAATTATGTAAGCCCTTTTAGCATATATGAGCTCGTTAAATACTTCAAAATTAGCAATTTCAAAAAATAATACTCGTACATAACATACATAAATAGTTTATTAACATATCAATCATTTAACGATTGAGGTTTGCACAAATGAGTGGTACGTCGCTATCCTCGCTTGTCTTAAAATTACGAGTAAGTGTGCCTCCTTTTAAAGATTTCGATTTTATTTTTAAAATTATTTTTGCATCTACTGTTAAATAGAAAATTAGTTGGCTAGATAGAGCCCTTTGGAATAAAGGAGGTAACAATAAGTAAATATATACATATGTATATATATGTATGTATACGAAGGCGCATATCAAACTAAAATTCGGGTTACTCAAACGGAAGCTTTAATAAAATATAACACCGCTTAGGACATTCTTCAGAGTAAATTTCAAGAAAAATTTAAGATGTACTACTTATGGCTGTGTGCAGGACTGAGCCCACGGTGGGGTTTCTGGATTGAAATTTCATTTACGAATACAATTTTATGAATATGATTCACTTCTTTTCGTATACTTTAGTTTGTCCATGGGGGGGTTTCAACCTCCAAAACCCTCGTGCACACGGGATTGGTACTACTTAAATTGGCATTAATATAAACCAATTTTAAAAATGTCCAATATTCAGTTTGAGCTTTCAAAACATCAATTTGGTTCTTAAATTACAAATATGGTATAAACAAAGTATATTTGGTCCGGTAAGCGGAAAATTTAAGAGAACTATTTCGGTTAACACAAATGTGTAAAAATTAAATGCCTAATAATAATAATTTTGGTGTTCAGCTTTTTTAAATAAGCCTTCAAGGTGTTTCTTGCAAACTAGTTTCATTGAATGGCATTTAGCATTTCGGTTTTTATATCAAGCCAGTGTGGGTTTATATTATTTTGAACACACTGAAGGCAAATAATCTCTATGAATCGTCTTAATTTTGTTCTAACTCAGTCTACTCTGTTTTTGAAAACAAAGAGACAAAGTATAAGCACACATATTTGAAGCAGCTTCCTCCAAATCATCACAAGGTTTTGGTATGGTATTTCATTTTTTTATTGGTTTCAAATAAATTCTCTAAAAAAAAAGGTTCTGAGTTAAAAGGAAACACTTCTAAAGAAAAGAATTATCGAATATTCACCACAATTTTTCAAAGAGAAAGAGACCTCTGAGCTTTTCGCAATTCTTTCTCCAATAATCAAACATATGAATGAATAAAACATTAAGGCTTACACTCTATGACATTATGAGAAACAATTAAAATGATTACAGCCAAATAAATGGTATCCTCATATCTGCATACGAATCCAAGCTCATAAGTAATTAAATACCATAATTATATGTCCAAACATAAACAAAAAATTTACAAAGGATAAGCCTGCCTAATACACACAATTCTATATAAAATAGAAATTGAAACAGCTATACAGTCAAGTATAAATAGCGGCAGAACAACCGCACTTGATTGGAGTAAGTTGTGAAAAGAAATAAGGAGAAATAACAGCAGTGCATTTAGCTGCCGGTGGTTCAAAAAAAAAGAAGTCTGATGAGGAGATGTTGTGATCTCCGAATAAGTACTTTAACTTCTACCGCTTTGAGTATCTATTGTTTTTTCCTAATAAATTTCTTATAAAATCAATCGGCTTTAAAGCTCAAAAATAATTAAAGAGAAATATTTTGTTCCTTACATTTAGGAAAATAGTCTTAAGAAATAGAAAATATTCTTACATACACATTATGGAAGTATGAGAAATAAAGACTATAACTAGAAGATAATTGATAAGATTGAAAAATTCCTCGCCAATATCCTAGCGTATTCAAAGTTTTCAAATAAAATGAAAATAAGTTGTGTACAACATAAGGTAATGATTTCCCTTGTACATATTTAGTTGACTCACAAGGTGTCGTAAAGTGTCATATTGACATTAAGTTATAATATGTGAAAAATTCGAAGTTGTGTTTTGTGAGACATCCTTTGTATGTGCAATGCAACAGGAACCAAAAAAAATAGACTTTGAACTACCGAAAATTTGTATGACCTTAAAACTTTACGACATTTACGACACCTTGTGAATCACCTAATTATGTGCGTTAAAATCTTCCAAATCAAAAATCGAAAAAAAAAATAATAAACGAAAAATATTTTTGTTCCCAAAAGGTGTCAACTTTTTTTTAATGTATTTTCTCGATAACCAGATTAAAAGTGTTAAAATGTCATTGCTTTATTTATCTAACTATGTACATAGGTTTAAAATAATAACAATAATAAGTAACACTGCAATTAAGTAAGTCTAATAACTTCCCCCTTTTTCCCCTTCTGTTTCCTTGCAGGTGTGGTTCAAGAATCGTCGCGCCAAGTGGCGTAAGCGTGAGCGCAACGCTATGAATGCAGCTGTGGCCGCCGCTGACTTCAAATCCGGCTTCGGCTCACAATTTATGCAACCCTTTGCCGATGATTCGCTCTATTCGTCATATCCCTATAACAATTGGACCAAAGTGCCATCACCGTTGGGCACGAAACCCTTCCCATGGCCGGTCAATCCGCTCGGTTCCATGGTGACCACCAATCATCATCAAAATTCGGTGAATTGCTTCAATACGGGCGCTAGCGGCGTTGCGGTCAGCATGAACAATTCCATGTTGCCGGGCACAATGGGCTCCACGCTAACCAATTCAAATGTCGGCGCCTCACCATGTCCCTACACAACGCCTGCCAATCCGTATATGTACCGCGCCGCCGCCGAACCCTGCATGACATCGAGCATGTCCTCGAGCATTGCCACGCTCCGCCTGAAGGCCAAGCAACACACCACGGGCTTTGCCAGTCCCTATTCGGCACCATCGCCGGTGTCGCGCTCCAATTCGGCTGGTCTGTCCGCATGTCAATACACCGGCGTGACTGATGTTGTCTGAGAAAACGCCCTCGGGGCGCTGCTCAATCAACATCAACATCACTTACATCACTTCACTGCCGGTAGTGGTGCTGGCGTATCAGCTCATTCGCCAAATATCAACAACAATTTACATCATTTGCACAACAATAATAATAATAACAACAACTTGTTAAATAACAACAACCTGCTGCTGGACCACAATGGCGATCTGAGCATAGGCGTTGGTGGTTTGGTGGGTAACGGCAGCCATCACAGCAACAAATCGCCGCTAGGACATCAACACAGTGATATGGGCGATGGCAGCGGTGGCCGGGGCGGAAATGGTGGCGGTGGCGGTGCTGGTGGCACAAATGGAATGTTGGGGCCGAATGTGAACAGTGATGGCGGCGAGGAGGTGGAGGAGGTGATTGACTAAAGCTGATTAAAGCTGGCGAATGTGGATTAATTGGGTAGAGTTACTATAAAGCCAAACAAAAAATTAAAAACCAAATAAAAAAAAAATTTATAAAGATAAAAAGCACACACGGTAAAAAAAAACATTCAAATTATTTGGAGCATGTCTAAAGTGCAGGAAAATTTAAAAAAAAAATATTTGTTATTTGTAAAATATATATTAACTGAAGTAAATTCAGACGCGTAGTTGTAAGTAATTGAATTAATTGTAGTTAAAATGATGATCATTTGTATTTAAACAAGAAAAAAACAAATAAAAAAATGAAATAAAAAATACCCAAAGAACAATAACTATTTTTAAATTCAACCATTGCGGTAAATAAAATGTATATTTAAATATGTTAAGTAAGAACGAGAAGACAATTTAAAATTTGTGCAGCTATTTTTTTTATTTTAAGTTAAACAAATTAAAATAAAATTGTAGAGATTTTTTGCGTTAACATTTTTCAAAATAATTTGTTGTTTCAACACAAAAAAAAACCATGTAAATAAAAAGCACAAAATTACACCTACGCATTTTAAACACAACTACAACTTCCTGCTGTACAAAACAAACACCAAACTACTTTCTTCCCTTTTGCATTGGCATTTCTACATTTTTAAATAATTATTCTTTATATAGATTTTCTTTCTGGAAGTTTAAAAATTACCTTCCGCCTTTATTTCGGCATCAGCAACGTGTTTAGCGAAAATAAATAAATGCATAAATACATAAATAGTTCTAAGCTTCTAAGCAAATCGTGTAATACTTACTTACCATAATCAATCAAACGAGCAAAAAAATTATTGTAAATTAAAAAAAATGGAATATCAAATAAAATAATGCAAAATTATATCACTAACAGTTTTTAAGAAGTTGTCTAGTCGTGTAACTGAAGCAAACATAAATATCTTAAGCGATAAACAAAAACAACTAAGATCGTAAAAAAAAACTATAAATACTAAATATTAAATTTTAAGAAATACATCTGAAAGTGAACAATAAAAAGATTGGATTGAATATTTTGAAATGCTTTTATATTTGTCGGGTAAAATGGGCAGAAAAATTTTTAATTTAAGCGTAACTTAAAGGGAGTATCATCATTTCAATTAGCGAACTTAACTTCAAAATGTCATCATAACGAAATTACTCAAAATCTTTTTGATATCATCGCAAGCAAATACTGGCACACGTGGTTCGTATTTCGAAAGACATTTTGCTTCAAAATATCGAATTCAGGTATGCACTATTATAGCGTATTAAAGGGAAAAAAGAGCTAGATTGTAAACAAACAAAAAATTTAGGGAAATAAATAGTTAAATGGGCGAAGAATTGATGTAGTCATTTTTTCATTGATTTCGGTGCTTCGAAGAACAGTTCGCACTTATTAAATCAAGTCAATGTAAACTTTAATTTGGTCAATCTTCTGCAATTTTTTTTTTTTATTCATTCCTAATTTAGAATAGAATAGCCGCAGTTTATTAGCAAAAAATTATTGACAATAAAGAAACAGAAATTGCGAAGTACTCGCTGAAAGATATGCTTTTCGAAGATTTTTTTTTTTTTTTAATTTGATAAAGTTTTTTATTTCGTAAAGCACTAAAGCACTAAAGCTAGTTCATAACACAGTACAACACATGATTTGCCAACTCAATTCTGAGAACTGTATGTGAAATTAGACCCGAAAAGAATAAATTCTGCATCATTCCTTTTGTCTTCTTACCTGCCAAAATATATTTAATATCGATTTGAAGTTAGTACTATCGTATAGGGGAATTTATCACGTTTTAGGTCCTGTTGTTTGACACAGCTCGACAGCCAATAGCCCGCTTTAGTTGAAATAAATTTTTAAAAATTTAGAATTACAATTTCCTTAATCTGTTCATATATTGTTTTCCTATACAAGCAACAGTTTCCAAGTTAAAAATAAGCGCATTTTAAATTCATAAAAAATACAAAACGGAAATAAGTTTCAAGTCTAGTTACTTTTTCGCAAAGTCACATAACCTATGAGCAAAATGAGACAAAGATCATGAAAATCGATGCACGCGTTTCGCTTTTATCCGCAATTGAGTAAAGGTATGAATTTCAAAAATTTGCTCGACATATGCACAACATTCTTCGGAAAAACCCTCGATCATATTTTTATGATTCTCAGAAATACCAAAACGGAATAAACAAAACGGAATAAAAAAAAAAAAAAATTTTTTTTCATGATAAATTCCCCTATACGATAGTACTAACTTCAAATCGATATTAAAAATATTTTGGAAGGTAAGAAGACAAAACGAATGATGCAGAAATTATTCTTTTTGGGTCTAATTTCACATACAGTTCTCAGAATTGAGTTGGCAATCAATGAACTGAAAAATGTTGTACTGTGTAAGTTATTTGAAAATGTACAATTACAACAAATTAAAAAAAAAAAAAGCTGTTAGTCTACAGCGAGACTTCGTGGCAAATACTAACAGAAACTAAAAAAAAATGTATTTTCAAAAGTTGCTAAATGGTTTGTATACAATCTGATATACAGCTGATTGAAACTGATGAAAAACTTATTTATAATATTTTACCTGGGGATTCCCATGTCATCTTTCATTCGATATTCATACATATGTTAAGTCATATCATTTTCTATATAGATGATAATCTTTTAACGATAGATCTACAGTAAATCGTCGAAGCCCTTAAAAAAATCGGACGTGCTGGTGAAAAACTGAAAACGAATATATTTGCTTCCAATTAGTTCTCTTTTTATAAAGGTACTTTTCGATTTTCTGGTGTGTGGTAAATAAAATTTAAATTTGTCGTGCTGTGTAATATTCGGCTTTATCGTAATTTAAATTATATACTTGGCATTATCTTTCGTCTTCCACATTGTACTTTCAATAGCCAAAGAAATTTTAAAAGCAAGCCCCAAAAATACTTAAAAATTGTGAAATCGTTTCTTTTTCCTACCTATAAAATACAATTTTGTTCCTTATGTTACGAATCCAGTGTACGTTCTTTTGCTGTATACATATATACGTAAATACTCTTTTTTCTGATATTCGAACATCGAAAATCTACATTTGGAAACGGAAGCAAGTTAAATTCTTTTGAACGATTCTCAAAAATTTCCCGTTTACAAGAGCCAATCTAAACCTTTATTTATTGATTTTAATTACCAAAGAAACCAACTGTTTTTGCCCCCCTCCTCCGCCCCTTCAAGAGGCTTCCTCATGCACCCCATAATCGCCGAAGCATAATAAATGATACTCGCAGAAATTGTAAATTAAAATCAAAATCAAATCGTAATTTATTTTACCGCAGAACAAAGTACGAGTAGCATTGAGCACGATGGGAGGGATGGAAAGGGCGCAATAGACACCGGACCACAGGAAGGCTCAATTTAATTTTGATTAAATGTATGCAAGCACACACAGCATACATACCAGCATTATTAGACAGTGGAAAATGCAAATTTTCTTTGCTCAGACGACCTTAGCCCGGCAATGAAGGCAATGAAAGGAAAGTGCGCCCAGAGTAAGACACTGACCGTAGCACAGTTTATTACCTTGCCGAAGGTGATGGAGCAGAGGGGTGCACTGAATGCTACCGCCACCACACCAACTGCTATTCTCATTCAAAACGTACGAAAACTGGTGCAGAATCCATCCATCAATTTATTCATTACATGGAAATTATGTCGAATTTATATGCACCCCAAGTGCCGCAGCGAGAGCATTGCGAAGGGATGAAAGCAAGCGAACGAACGGGCTTTTTTTTCGCTATATTCATGGTCACATGTTCGACGGTGTCCGTCGGCTCATTTCACTTTGCTCTAGCGAACTGTCAAACCGGCAAATGGGCAGTAGAAAATCACCGCACAATAAAAATAATAATAAAAGTACAAAACGCGGGCTACCACAACTGTCGTCAGCGACGTGAGAGTGACAGCGGCAGGGTGGGAGAGCGAACCTTTTGGCAGTCACGATCGAAGACGATTTCACATGTGTGACAGGGGGTTGATTGCTTAGTGTTTGTGTGTTTTTTTCTTAACATTTTGGCGCAGCTAATAGCTTCATCAGTGTTGATGCCAAAAAAGGATGCGCTTCAGCTACCCGCTGAGCGGCACAACGTTCAAGTCGTGCTCACTGTCACCAATCCATGCACTGAACAGTGAGCGATGAGCGTGTGCCCACGCGGCCTTCACAATAAGTCGGTTAAATTAAATCTGATTTTTGGGTGTGATGTTGTCGTTTAACTTCAGCGCCCGCAATCCGCCTTCCGCCACCCGTTGCCAATTCACACAACTAACTCTTTGCCCCCAATCACTTTATCGCATCCTTCCTAGCTTTGGTTCGCTTTCCCGTTCTTCCTACATTCAAAATCGACAAGTGACTCGTCACTATGGTTTAGACATTTAAATACAAAGCTATGCTACTCGGCTGCAGTTTTTTTATTTTCGTTGTAATAAAATTAATGTTATTGCACTTAAATATAGGAGATGCATACATACGTACATACATACTTATATCATTTCATGTGTATATGATTATTCGTAAGAATATTCGTACTAGATAGAGTTGCCGGATCCTTCTCGGGAATACCTCCGATTTCAAATAAGTATTTTTCAGTATTACTTGTATTAATAAAAGTTTTCGCCAATGACTCTCGGCTAAAATCTCATCGGAAAATATTTTTTAGTACAAAAGATTCTGATAAAAAATATTTTCCACTCGACTAACTGAAACTGTAGGTAGAAATTTTGCGATGCCTCTGATATAATCTAGGTATCGATATTAGCTTTATCGGTATTCGGTACCATGGTAATAAATATCGCAATCTATTTAAATCGTTTGAAAGGATGAGAACAATATAACTTTTTTTTGATGAGTATGTATGTATATAGCCGATAATAATGCTGTGATTGTAGATTAAAATTATACATTTTTTTCCCAGCACGCTATAAATGTGTATTACTGTTGAAAAGTATTGGAAATTGCTATAAAAAAAGTTAAACGGAAAACACTGAATATTGACTTCTTCATAAAATGGTCAATAATTACCTGTACATACATATACACTGAACACTTTAACCTTTCCGTATTCTGATTAAATTGAACCAATTTCTATACTTTAAGGATTTCTTACTTATTTTCATTAATATTTGTTTGTTTCGTTTTCATAAGTTTATATGCAATTTTGTACATGACTTATATTTAATATTATCAAATGCATGTGTAAAGTGACTACAAATTACAACTAATTATTAACATTTTTTTAAAGGCTTTTTCCACTTGGTCTTTCCAACGCAGATGAGGTATTCGTTTTCCTCTGCTACCATCAACGGGTGCCACGTCAAAAACCTTCATTGCTGGAGCTATTTTATCCATTCGAACGATGTTGCCTAGGCAGCGGGGCCGCTGAATCTATTTATAAGCTCGTACAGCTTATCGTTCCATCGTACGCGGTATTCGCCGTCGCAAAGACGCAAAGGTCCATAAATCTTTCGAAGAATCTTTCTTTCGAACACTCCAAGAGCCCTCTCATCTTATGTTGTCATCGTCCATGCTTCTGCACCATACAGTAGGACGGGCATAATGAGATACTTATAAAGTGTGGTTTTTGAGAGAGGACTTTACTGCTCATTTGCCTACTCAGTTCGAAGTTGCACTTGTTGGCTAGAGAGATTATCCGTTGGATTTCAAGGCTGACGTTGTTATGGTGTTAATGCTGGTTTCTAGGTAGACATAGTTCTCTACTTTTTCAAATTTGTTACTTACAACAGTGATGTGAGTTCGCAGCCGTGAATGTGCTTACTGTCTATTTGATAACGTGAGATACTTCGTCTTGCCCTCGTTCACCTCCAGACCCATTCGCTTCGCTTCTCTATCCAGCTTGGATAAGGCAGAACAAACTGCGCGGGTGTTAAGGCCGATGATGTCAATGTCTGATCGATTTAGTTCTGCGGCGTGTCTTCTCCTGCATCAGGTTAAAGAAGTCGCACGACAAAGAGTCACCCTGTTAAAAACATCTTTTGATATCAAACGGCGCGGAGAGGTCCTTTCCAATCCTGACAGAGCTGGTGGTGTTGCTCAACGGCATTTTACAAAAATTGATCATTGTTTAGTATAAATAAAGTGATATATTAAAATATTCTGAATACAAATTTTCATTGCCACATCCGTTGTATGCGACGTCACCAACCCGTGTTTATTGTTTGCTGTCTTCGAAATATTTTTTTTTATACACATTCCAACTATTGCATAAAACAGTGCTTCGAAAAATCTGTACAAAAATTAATTTAAGAAAGAGGTATTTTAAATTATGATCTGCTTTTCTTCATGTTGAATTCTTACGGCTGTCACTTGCGTCACTATTTAAATGCCTTTATTCCACTCAAATCGACACATCTGGTAACCCTAATGTAAAAATGAATAAGTACATGTGTACATACATATGTACGTATTTATGTATGTGAGTACATTCGTAAGCGTCTTAGTAGGTGGAAATTTATACATACATTAATGTTGTTATTGGAATGCACCACGCTGGGGTGTCAAAGGGTTAATAAGTTGCCATCCTGCTGTTTAAGAACTTCATTAGATTTTATTACTACAATATCACAATTCCAGCAGTGAAATTGTTCATTTAGCGAAAAATTACCGCTGTACGATTTTTGATTAGCTATGCTTGAATGAAAGTTCAACATTTTTGTATGAATTGAAAAGGTCAATGAGGCAGGGTGTATTTACATATTTGCATGTGCGTATAGGATACATATGTACGAGTACATTATAGAAGCCAATTTTATTGCAGGACATGGTTTTTTAGTCGAAATGTATATTGGAATTTAAGTGTTCAAATCAGTTCTCAATTAATAATGCTTATAGAGAGCTTCATCCATTTATAACTACTTATAAAATTGATTACTATGGCCAAGAATTTAGCCTTATTATAAAGATAAGGGTTTGCCATTATGTTTTAAAAATGATTTCGGGAAAGTGACCGTCGCAGCTGACTCGAATAAATACCAGCCTAGAGGACGAATTTTCGACCACTTTTTGCAGCAATTGGGGCCGTATGTCAGCGAAAACGCGCCGATCAAACTGAGTATAAATCAAGTAACAGCTGTCAAAAAGACTAAATCTGAAAAAAGTAGTGCCTCACTGAAAATCACGAATTCTTATGCAATTCAAAAAAAAAAAAGCTGTTGCGAGGGATAAAATTAATATTATCGTTAACGCCAGTGATTTTGCCCAGCAACTCGAATTTAAATGGCCGTCTAATGTTGTTAGTTAAATGACAGCGGATTGTCATTTGATGTCAACTTTTGACATCATTTGTCAACTAGCACACACCGATTTATTGACGTCAGTTAGGGCAGTTTTTGATGACAGTTATTTTGACGTTATTTTGGAATTCGGCGCCGAAAACTTGTTGGAAACTGACAAATAAATGATTTTTTCACTAGTGTCTCCAGCATTTGGAATTTCAGATTTCAAATACAGATTTTTTGGGAGTTAATGCCGTTTGCAGGTTCGCCCTTTTTAAATTCAGCTGATTAACTCTAAAATTCAGCGTTCAGACTTCACTTAATTGAGTCAATTAGTAAATTTTTCCACTCAAAAAACACAAAGACAATTTGCTAATTGCCTCCATTATGGCTTTGTCTGCACGCCGCTTAAAAGCATACATACATATGTAGCTTTGAAAGATGTTAGTGGTGATATTTTTTTCTTGTCTTATTTTAAGTTATAGTCTTAAATATAATTTACATCTCATTTTATTGTACCTTGCTTTGCTAACAAACTAATTTTTTGTATTAATCACGTATTTATTGATATTAGCTACTTAGTCTTGCGACTTTGTTCTTCTCAGTCTTCTCGCGTACAATGCTTCATTCTTCAGAATTTACGTGGTTCTTCAATTTTTCTGCGTGGTTCGTTGCAAATATATATTTTTTTTTGCTATTCTCTAGCCAGCCGCTATTACTCCATATCACTTATTTAGCTTTGTCGTACTATATAATAACTTGCTCACTATTTTCCATGCAAGTCTTCTCTCAATTTAAGGTGTTAACATTGGTATGCGTTAGAGAATCAGGTAACTAAGTAGAGCGGATGCTACGAGTGTCCACTGTAGCACTGAACGTCATACTTCCTTCCTAAAGTAACAATGACTGGACTGGAAGAGGGTTGTGATCAGCGAATTCCCACACCAAATGATGAAAGTTTGTTGGATGAATCGGTGAAAGTTTGTTCTATCCAGAGCCCTAGAACATCTCGTATAGCATTTTAATGGCAGAGAAGCTGCTTAATTCTTTAAAGTCGAAAGACTTTTTTATATTACAGACCACTATCAGCACTTTTTAAAATGACTATCCAGCTTTTGTGAATGTGTTATTAAATAAATAAAATAAAAAATAGCATTGATTAGAATTCGCGTAAAGCAGACTGAGTGGTATTATTTTAACTTTAACACATAACTTATTTTTAATTTTCATAAAATTGTGAAACAACATTGCTTACTCAATTTCGTTGTAAGTTAGATAACTTAAAACAGAAATATTCAAAGCGGATGCTTACAGTTACAAACATATGTACTTACTTATATATATATACATATATATTCATATTAATGTACGCTAACCTCAGTATATACGAATTTATGTAGATATTTACTACGTACAAGCAAACAAAAGTATATTTATTAGGTTGGGTAAAATTTTTTGATATTTTGTTTGAATTTGAAAAGATCTCTTTAAGTTATAGTACTAGACCAACATTGTCATATATGATCAAATTTTTACTATTTATTTTTATTTTAGTTGATTTCCATTACTTTTCATTTAATTTATTTAATTTCAAAGATGTTTATTCGAATTTTTCAAAATTTTGTGATTATGTAGTTTTGCAGCCGAATTTCATTTTTCTAGTTATAATAAAACCAAGTTTCAAATATTGTAGAACGTTAAAAAAATCAGCATAGTTTCATAAGAATGTCCAATTTTTTTCAGAGAATTTTTCGAGTACGCAATTTTGCAGTCCATTCAATTTTCTTATAACGAAGTGCATGTTTTGCGTGGCATCAAATTATTGAAGACATTGATAATGCTTTATGCTACGTCTTTGCGCTTTTCTCTATATTGTATATAAAGGAAGGTCGTTTGTAAAAATTCTCAAAATTCAACAGTAATTTTTAGCTACGCTATGTTTTAATAATAATATATAATTTATAGCTCAGTGATTGGCCGAGCTTCTCCTACCCTTTGTGGTGTGCGTCTTTATATTATATCACAAATGGAGGGACCTACAATTTTGTGCCGACTCCGAACGGCAGAAATACCCTCGGTTGTTTGCCATTGCCTGCTGAGGGGTGACCGCTATTAGAAAAAACTTTTTCTATGATTAAGATTTTGCTTGCCCTGACTGAGATTCAAGCCTCGAACTCACCGGCAGCACGCACCGCTACCAACTCGACCACAGCGGCCACTATGTTTTACTAAATTTAAATGGAATTAAAAAGATTTTAATTTGACCAATTTTTTTTTTTAATTTTTTTCTACAAAGTTTAAAACTGGGGTTAATAAAATGAGTGTTTTGCTAGAGAACGAACTAAAAAAAAGTGGAAATTAAATATAAGAAAAATAAATGGCTGAAGTATAACATTAAAAGTGCGAATTTTTGCTCGATCATTCAAAAAGTTGGAAAATAATTGGGGCACACGCGGTGACCATAAAAAGTTAACAGGTTTTAAATTCATTACATTACCACATTAGTACTATGAGTACATCTTCATGTAGCATCAGCATACTTAACTGCTTGGGTTTTAATGAACAATCACATACCCGAGCATATTTGCTGATGCAATGATTTCTTCGAACATTCGCAGTTATCATTTTTTGATGGTAAATATATTTGATTTACAGCCAAACTAAGAGCAAAAAATACAAAAGCCAGCAGTAAAAGGATAATAAATACTGCGAACACCACTAACATATTCGTAACCTACTATTAATTAAATGTTATTTTATATGAGAAAAATAAGCAAATTTTGTTTTCTGTTTATTTTTTTAAAGTAGAAAAAATGCAAAAACTAACATGGGATTCTAATTTTTACATACTATGATTTTTTCATCATTTACAACGATTTAACTATTCAGTACTTTTAACTTCGATCCAATTTCTTTTCTACTTGGTATTTCCAATGCATAGAACGAACTCATTTTACTTTTCAACACCAGAGGGCAATGAGCTGAATACTTTCAGAACTGGGGCGTCCGGGTCGTAATGCACTTTCTGTATGATAGGCAGTAACTGCGGTCAAAAGTAAAAAAAAAATGGGAAGAGTAAACCAAGTAGTTGAGTTTAAAATTTAAAAAACAATCTGGTAGTAATTTTCAACATTTGATTTTCATGCAGGGTCAATGTGATTGGATTGACTTGCCTGCAATTTTTTTAAGGACATTCAAGATGACCCAAAGAGACATGTTGAAGCTATCTAAATTTGATTAAAAGTTTAAAATATATCGATCCACCCTAATAATAATGTATGAATGTATAGATGCGCCGGTATAAGTACTCCACTACTCCTACATAACAAAATAAATATTTATGTTTTATGTGAGAAAGAGTGACAAATACAAATAACACGCTGTGAACATATAGCGACTTCAAGTGAAGGGAGGGCCATCAAGAGCCAAAAGGGTAAATAAGTATGTACGTTTTAGAAGCTACACACACACCGTGACTTGAATATGCATGAAGAAGTACTACGAATAGAAATGAAGGAGGTAGAGGTGTGGAGAACAGCTATTTGGCAACAAAAGAAGAAGCTACAAAGAAGATATACATATTTATGTATATACATACATAAGAATATGTGTACATATGTATGTATGTAACAAATCTGCCGCAGCATAATGATAAAGTTGCTTTCCATTTGGTGCTGCTGCTACGGCTGCTGATGATTTCGCTGCAGCAGTGGGGAGAACTTTGAAAGCAGATTGTCAAGCAACATAACGCGCCATACAACAACGAAACATACTATGTAGTATATATACCCAAGAGCAAAAGCTACATGAAACGAAACAAAATGTGCACAAAACAAGATAAGGGCAGGAAAGATTTATTACCAACGCAATGAGTTAAGAAAGACAAGTACCTAAGAGAAATCGTACAACAACCAAAGGAGCAACAATAATGACAATGTGAATGCCAGTAAAGGCAACAAAAGTTAGCACAACAATGGCAACAACAAACATACATACATACATAAGTAGCAAACAAAAGCCCTACAACAACAACAACAACAACGACAAACAACACCAAAACAATAATAGCAACAATAATACAATAATAATAATGATGAAGATGAAGAAGTTGACAAAAGAAAATGATGGGGAAAATGATGACTCTGATGCCTTTGGTGGTTTCATCGTTATGCTTCAGTTGCTATGTGTATGTGTGTGTGTGTGTGTGTGTGTGTGTGTGAGCAATCGAAGTGTAACGTAATAGCAACTACAACAATGTGATTGGGAGAAGATGCTTAGTGCTTAGTGTTGCAGAAGTGAAGGAGTTGCCGCATCAAGTTGGGTTGTCTTAAGAATTTCCAAAATGGCGACGCTGGTGTAGGAAGTAACGATGGCTTTTGCCTCGCAGAAACATATAAACAATTATGTGCAGATATAAACATAGATTCATACAAAGTAGTAGATATCTACGAGAATTGCTTCACTTTGATGTTGGGTTGCTCGAAGCAAGCACACACTTACATACGTACCTGCGTTCTTCTATGTTCGTATGCAAGCATTTTTGGTATTGGGGATAATTGATGACTGCTGCCTTGTCTTGGGTATGGAAACCTTCCGCCATAACGTGTCACTGTTTCTTCGGCTGCCGGCTGCCAGCTGTCGACTGTCGCAAGCCGCTTCGTTAGTGCAACATTCTCCTCTGACATGTTTGTGATTTTAATTGGAGCTCATATATTTTTTTGCGTTTGCGTTTCATGAGCTAAGCATGATTAACAATAATTAGAGTTGGCATTAATTACGCCAAAAAGTTAATTACGCAGCAGGCAAAAAGAAAGGAGTGAATGCTGCCAACATGTGCGTATGGACAAATAGAGCGCACGAATTTCTCATTTCGAATGCTGCTGTAAGGCATTCCCTGTCATTTTGGGAAAAATGGTATTTTCATTTCACCTACAATTCATTTTTTTTTTTTTTTTTTGTTATGATAACCTGCAATGAGAAAGGAATGTATTACTTTTCTGCCACAACCTTTTAGACTGCCTTTATAATTAAGTATTTTGATATTTGTTGTTCCGGCTTCACTTTGGAAATCTTAAAGATATTAAATGTCAAACCAACCAAGATAGAAAAAATTTAATATTCGTTTCTTTTAACGATCATAATTACTATTTAGAAACTCGAAATTTGCTAATAAAGCAGCTTATTTATGACAGAAATGCCGTCGGAGGATTGCCATTACGTGCCGAGGGGTAACCGCTATTAGATAAATCTATTTCTATGTTTTAAATTTTAGTTGCCCTGGTTGAAATCCGATTCCTGAACTAATATTCAGATAAATTGATATTTATGTAAATTAGATGAAATTTTAACAAATTGGTATCAAACGAAAAATTAAATAAAAAAGTTCATCATAGTAATTTACAAGAAATATTTTTGTGTAGAACTTTCAGCAAAAAAATAGTTGGAAATCGTATAATAAAGTATAAATATGGGCTAAAGTTTAGATAATGGGGAAAATGGTTGCATGCAAGTTAATAAATGGTAATTTTCTCAAGCTTATTATTTCAAAAGTTTTACTATTAATTTTCAATAGAGCTGTGATGAAAAGCTTAAAGCATAATTTTTATCAGATTTTCCAAAGATTTTCTGGTAACTTAAATATTTTATTACTTAAACTTATCTATGAAAATTTTGATATTTCGATTATATGAAGAATATTTTTTTCTTTATAATCCTGTTGAATGAAAAGCTAATTTTCTTATTTTCCCCTACTTTCTTACAGGCCTATCATGAATTCCGTCGTGATCACGAAATTCTTACGAAATTTCGAAGTTCGGGAGATTGCCATCACGGATTCCGAGTGAAACGCAATTTTGCAATTGACGCTTTCCCTTATCGGGAGAAGTGAAAATAATAATTAAAATTAAGAAAAAAAAATACAAGTTAACTAGAAACTGAGTGGATATTTTTCACTGAAGTAATTAAAAATGTAAAAAGTGTTAACTAATAGCTGTAGGGCATACTACATTTAAATTTATTTTTCAACAGGTCAGGACCATCCACTAACCGGAGTTAGTATGAGACAAGTGAATATGATGGAGGAGCGGGCAGACATTGCGCAAGGTTTTCCAAAAACCCCGAGCTTGTATAAAGTGCCAATGAACATTCAACTATAATATAACATAAAACTTTAACAGCAACCACCTGGAAAAAAAAGTAAATAGGCATAAATGTTTGCCAATTTGTTGAAATGTTATATAAAGTAAAACGATATTTTGTTTCTGTTATTTTCTTTATTTTAAAGGTTAGCATCCACAAGCACACGTTCAATAATTTAGAGGAAACGGAAAAAAGGATTTGCGGGTTGGAAACACCTATTTCAGGCTTCGCGCTTGGTATATTAATAAAACAGCTTCCACAATGGAACTCATTTAATTATTTTTTATATTTAAATAACTATTGTAAACTTTGCAATTTCTTTCAATTGCTTTAAAAAAAGTAAACAAAAAACAGCTGAATTTTGTGTAAAGAGTTGGTAACACTCATTCGAACTTAGCGCAACAGTTGGCAACGCAAACTTCGAAAACGTCGGTATGGCTGATAGCATTTTTCCCGAATTCGTGACGAGAGATTTTGTCACGACGGGAGTTCATTCGGAATCAGTGATTGGGCTGTTAATCTTGTAATCAATGCAATCAGGGGCAAAGAAATAACCCGTCAGGTGGCGCTGTGTTCGGCACATTCGATTTGTAAAGGACTTAAATTTTATTCGCAGGAAATGTGGGAGGTGAGAAAACTCAGAGGACTGATTTTAAGATCGTAATTGCTTTGCCATTTACACCCGAAATAAAGCATTTCTAACCGTCAGAAATAAAAGAAATAAATTCATCTCAACTTAAAAGGCCTGCTCATTATATTTGTTGAAGGAAAGTTTCTAAAGCGAATGGTAGTAAACTGAAATGGGACCTAAATATTGGGGATAACGAAATTAGGAAAAATAAAGACGAGTGGCCGCTGTGGTCGAGTAGGTAGCGGTGCGTGCTATTACTCGATATGCCGCTTGGTTCGAGTTTCGAATCTCACCCCAGTAGGAGAAGCTCGGGCAAACACTAAGCAATATAGTCTAAGCGCCAAATTATTAAAAACAAGTTAAACAGCGATTTAAGTTTAGAATTTAGATTAAGACTAGTACAACGATGAGAGCCCTCAATCGAAAGGTCAGTCTCCATTTACTTGTGGGGCTGATTTCTGGCTGTAAGCATTGCCGGCTATACTCTTCACTTTAAGAGCGGCTGGTAACAGACTATAACCACAGCCAGAGATACTTCCAGCTAGTAGTTGTTCAGGCGGCTAGAAGAAAACTCACAGCACTGGTGGGTGCAGTCATCAGTGATCTCTTATTTCAATAAACAAAGAAAAGTGAGTAAAATATGATTACAATCCGTTTTAAAAATTTGTAAAACTTATTATGCCTTTTTCTCTGGCTGTATGTGTGTGTATGTATGCACTATGCAGACCATGTACTATGTATTTATGTTCCAAATTATGAACAAATTTTAATACAAAGAGGTAAATAAAAATGCAATAAAAATTGCAACGCATAAAAATAAGCCAACAAATACCCAATTCCTTAGCAATCCGCCGACATACAAACTCGCATTTTGCCACACTTACATACAAAGTATGAATGAAGAAAACCATGCTTGCTTGATAATTTGACTCATGTATTTTGGTTTTTGTTAAAATACAATATTGCACACAAGCATCGACTATGTAATAAAAACGGCCGCGTGTCCTTTTATGGCCGCAGCGAACATAAAACATGACACCATTTTGGTTTTGGCCGTTTTTATAGCTAAATTTTGACCTAAAATATCGTAAAAACACACACACACACATAGACAACAACAATGAAATTCAGTAGCGAACAAAATAAAATGCAAAGAGTGGGTAAATGCCAATGTGAAAGAATGGAGGAGAATGAGTTAAATAAATAAAAAAATAATAAAAAAAAAGTGTGTACCTTTGTTGCTGCCTAAATTGGTGGAGCTAACGGGGAGAAGTTGTACTCGTAATGTAAGGCAGAATACCAAAATTTTATAGATATGCAACACAACGCTTTGTAGGCAAAAAAAATTTACTCACATTTAAGTGGAATGTACAGAGCTCTTTACTTAGTATGTTGTACATATAAACATACATACTTACTAACGAATGTGGTCTAAGTGGCCATTAACGACCACAAATATATTTATTGAGATCCGAGACCTGCGTTAGATCGAAAGAATATGACCGATGTTAGCCGCCCATCAAATCAAAGCAATGACAAATCCGTGTGCGAACTTCAACGTTTATGCGTTCAGCTTTAAAAAGAAATATGTTTATGTACATACTTATTTACTTTGGTACGTGTATATGTACAAACATACATATGCTAGTATCCCAGTCGGCGTAAAATGGCTCCTGGAGGGATTTTCATATTTTTGGATTTGAGAAATTCTGAATGTTGGACTGCAGGAGAACCATTAAAGCGAATGGGATGATACTTTTTGGGTTCGAATCGTTTATTATTGAACTTTAAACATGAATTTTTGTTGTTTGACCTCTGTTTGACCTTGAATGCACTCCTCTCAAGAATATAAGAATGTAAACGATTGGCAGGATTCCGGTCATGCAATTTATCTGAGCAGAAAATTCAAAATTAATTTATTATTGTATCCCCTTGGCTATCGGCTCACACAAGGTTTATCCAAAATTCGAAAATTTGATAAAATGGTGAAGTTTTAAACAAAAAAAATTCTTTTCTCGTGTTTTTGGTTAGAAAAAAAAAACTGTAAGTTTTGTAAAAATGATATTCTTATCTTTTGTTGTTGTTGCTTCCGACAGGGTGTGAAATTATAGGTTTTGGAACGAAAATTTGTAAAAATGCAAAATTGAAAAAAATAAATTTAAATATTTTCCAAATTGTTACAAGTCGATTGATAAATTAGTATTTGACATATCTATCTTGCCAACCAGTTGCAAAAACACAACTTTTGGGAAATAGCATTTAAAGATTGAAGTGGATGAACGCGCGCAGCCCTGTTCGAAACCCCGGAAAAACTAAACGAATGTCTATTCCATTTTAGGAGTGTATCTATTTGTAACACGCCTTAGAGTAGAAAAATCGAAAAAAAATAATCGATTTTTTGAAACCACATTTGTTGAGGACCATCTTAAGAATATTTAATAATCTTCTAATAGTGGAAAGAGTGTGTTGAATAAATTAATTAAGAAGCTTGCCAGCAAACATTGGGAAAAAATTCTTAAACTTTTAAGAAAATAATATTTCTCGAATTGATTTTACGCATTGTTAACAATTTGAAACTAAATATTTTCTCACATTTTTCGCACACATTATTTTTCGACTTGAGAGCAGGTTCAGAAAGACATGAGAAAAGATGGTTTTCACTGGTTTCGTTCCAAAAAATAACAACATAATACTGAATATTTCCCTAACATCGTGTAGAGTACACACATACACATACATACATTTCAATCAGAGTAACTACATACATTCCATTTTGTTCCGCTCCGCTTACGTTTCGGAAAGTTGAAAGAAAGTTGAGAATTTAATATTTCTCAAATCGAACATAAAGAAAAATTCCCTATTTAAAAAAGCGACTTTTAGTTTAGAATTTACGATTGAGAAAAATACTGAACTCAATTGCATTTAAAATTCAAATTTAACACTAATTCTTATTGGGATTCATCAATTTAATAAAGGCTACATATGTACGTACATGCAATTTTATGGCAGAGTATGTATAACTGTACCCATTGTTATATCAAAAATACATAAATAAATACGTTTGAAATTCGAATAATATTTGAAATAAGCTTTGCTATAAAAGACATATTTGTGGCTTTTACGAGTATTCTTAGAAAATCAAACAATAATTGTAATGGGCGATAAAGAATTTATGAAGACCTCAACGTCGCGTTGTGGTATGAGTTACGGTACCTTTTGTTTGTACAATCATTTAACTAATTTTTATCTTCGGCATTAGACGCTAGTATAAAGTATTAATGAACTACTTTATAGGGGCCAAACGCATTTCCGATGCTGCCGAGGTATGCAGATTTCTTAACATCAGCAGACAGAGCAGCTTTCTCTAGCTTAGGTAATGAGGAATATTCCAAGTAATTCCTAACAACAGAGAATGAGACTTAAGGTTGAGTTAAGGACATTGCATAAGCACCAAAGAAATTACAGCTTGGACATCAATTAACTATTTACTTTCGCTACTTTGGGCTTGACAAGCCATAAAAAGGAAAGCTTGAAGTATATAAATCTCACACTACAAATCTATAATCACGATCGACTTTTTTCATGGCGCAAAAACATGTTCGATGTCGATCAACGATGACTTGGTTTGGAGGAGTTTCGACAAAACTAATCTACATTACTTGTACAGCAAAAAATATTGATTAATTAACTGTAGTAGCTCCCAAAAGATAATAACATTCCTGTGAAGACGTTCTTTAAAGCGGGGCTCATCTGGGCGCAATAAGCATAACCGAAGGACTAAGTGCAAAAGGGCCTGCTTTCACTTGTGAAGACTTATTGGCGAAACTTTGCAAAGATGACAGACAACCGGCGGAGTCTTTTTAGTTTTGGGCAAACCTATAAATCGGGCTAAAAGCCAAATTAGAATATGAAACTTATCCCTCTAAAAATAAGCAATGAAAATTAAAATAACTCTCATAAAACTCATCTGTGGGAAACTGATTTTAAGGTTAAATAAAATAAAATCTTTAATGTGTTTATTGCTACCGCATCACTTTATTTATATCGAAGTTTTAAAATACCAAATCTGTCATTTCTAGCTATCTTTTGTTTTAAATTTAAGTGGGAAGGTGTAGAATAAGTTCATCGGAAGTAATACACAATTCTGGTAGCCATCCGGCATTCATTTATTTACAGTGAATTTTTATTCATGCCAAATTTCTCTGTAAACGCGCCGGGTTTAATCCACCATTGGTGATATTCGTCCTTATGTTGCACCGGAAATGGAGAGACCTACGGTTTAATACCGACTACAAACACCGGATTTTTATTATTAGAAACTTTTTCATGGCAGAAGTACACTCGGAGATTTCTCATTGCCTGCCAAAGGGCGACTATTATTAGAAAAAACATTTTGTAGGATTTAGATTTTAATTTTTTCTGGCTGCTACTTGGTTTGTTAATTTTTCAAGAACACAGAAACGGGCAGCTAAATTATGTATGTATGTATTTAAAATACTTTCGATGGCTTTTCCTACCCCACTATTTGTACTGTTTGTGGCACCTCAGTACACCTTTTAATGCATTTATGTATGTATGTACATATGTATATAGTTTATATATATACATAAATATCTAAAGCTATATTATATTGTATGTACATACAAACAAGCCAATACTCGAAAGACTCTCACTCTGGCAGTACTTTCCAATGATTATTTTAGGTTTTGTCATTTCAATTCGCATTATCCTTTGCACTTACCGTACGTGTGATTCACTTCAAATTGCAATATTGTTGTTGCTGTGATTATATTGTTGTTATTGCCATCGTCTTCCCTCGCCTGTTTGTTTTTCCAGTTACTGTTCTTATGGCAATTACTTATTTTCATTTTTGCTTACACGCTGCTGTTACGGGATTGCCAACTAAAATATATTATAAAACTGCATATTTCGTGTAAAAAGTCATAGAAAATCAATATAAATAAAATATTAAAAGAGGCGAATGTGCCAGTTATTCGTTAAATTGTATGTGAAAGTATTGGTGTAAGGAACAAAAAAAATCTAATTTCTTTTTTAAAAGTGATTCACGAATTTTTCGGAGTTATTTGAAGACCATCTTGCAAAGAGATGTCAAACTAGTTCCTAAAGCTTCTTAAATGATCTCGAAAAAATTTAGAAACGATACGGAAATGTTGGTGAAATTGAACATATCTTAAAATGGTCTTTTTTTAGATCCAAAATGGTTTTAAACTAGTTCTGAAATTTTCTCAAATAGTAGATGTTCGTTAAATAGTATCGAAAAGGTTTAGAACTAGTCCCGAAATTATCCCACTAAACTCGTAAATTAGTCCCTTACGGGCTCTGAAATAGTATGTGAACCAGTCCCGAAATGCACCTCAACTACCTCCGAAACACCAACGAATTTTTCCGGAAATCATCCCAAACTAGTCATGAACTAGTCCCCATACTATTTCGAAATAACACTTAACTATTCCATAAATAATTTATAAGCCTTAGTAATTATCATAATACTAATATCACAGGGTGTTACAAAATTAAAAAAATAATAATTTTAACTAAACCGGGAGATTAGATAAACATCAAAAAATTTATAAAAATTTATTTAAAATAATAATTCAAAATTTTATTGAGCTCGAGGCCAGTTTGTGAAAGATTTTATATGAAAACAAAAACAACAGTTTTTTAATGGTAGAAGTTATAGTACTATTTCGGGAATCACCACATTTCCTCCCAGGCTTTGAACGAAGGACTTCAGGGTTGCAGAGCCAAAAACGCTACATGCTGTGCTACGCTAGCCTGTTGTGTTTATTTCATCCTTTTTAAACAAACCAATTACAAACAAGAGCAGCTAATATGCCGCTATTTAAGCTTGCTTATGTGGTTGTTGTTTTTTTTAGCAATTCTTTATACTAAATTAGTTCATTAAGTTTATAATGCATTTAAGCGTGCTCATCCATGCATATAAAAATCTTAACAAATTTATTTAAAATTATTTGAAAATGTGGAGAATTTTTGAACATTGATACAAGTACAAAACTTCGAATTAGCAATAAAAATCATTATGTGCTAAACATAAAACTCGTCTTATCATTTAAGCTTTTGTTACTTTTATGAATTTGGCATCAAATTTTCGTTAAATGACGCCTCTGTTTCAATAACAGTTAACAGCTTTGACACTCTCTTTGAGCACTAAAAAAAATACTGGGGTATATCCGTAAAATATATATATTTAATGCAAATCAAGTCCACAAGTGTTAAATGTAACGAAATCATTTGACTTTTATTTGAAGAAATCATACACCTGGAAATTTTTCATTCGATATTTCGATTTTACATCAGCCTTCCCGCTGAAAAAAAACAATTATGCCTTCAATTTCACGTCAGAAAGAATTTTTCCATGAACTATTATGTAGTGCGATAATACAATTCATTCACTGCAAAACGACCGCGCCAACTACTTTTAAGAAAAAAAAAACACCAACGACCCTAAAATCGTCCAAACTGTCACTCGTTGGTGATAAAGTGGTTGTGCGTATATTTATCTAGGATTTTCGAAACTTCGAAGAAGGCATATTTCTTTTAAATTACTAGCCGGCGAAGCAAAAACAAGTGTCAATGCCTTTTTCGAAAAATCATGATTTTCTTCACTCAAAAAAAAAAATTTCAATATTTTAATCAAACACAATGTTACAAAAGTTGGCAGCCCTTGCTTTAGCTGTATGCCTTCTTTATAAATATTTCGCCCACTCAAATGTACATCTACCGGTTACGGTGTGGCAAATGGTAGTATTGGCTTCGTGCAATTCTATATTTGTGTGTATGGGCCTACTAGAAAGTGTCTCTTAGACACTGTAATGAATGTACATACATACGTACATACATACATAGGCATGGATATAGCAGTGCGCGTTTGAATATTGCCACTGTCATAGTGCAAATAAAATATGTCACGACTGTAATACAAAAGCTACAATGACACCAACATTGTCATTCCCATTGCCAATGTACACAGCCAGCAACAAAGTAAACACTCTCTTTTATACAGTTATATACGTACGCACGTACATATGTATGTACATATGTATGCCCACCCAAACGTGCCAGCCCACAAACACCCTACTTTTTCTCATCCCAAAAAGAACAGTCGCGCCCGCTTTTACTTTGTTGTGTTGCCCGACAACCCGTGCCAGCTTTACCTACCAAAGTCACCACGCAGTTACTAGTGTGGAGTCAAACCTATTGTTACCCACATTTGGGTCTCAACGCTTTGACTGCTGCAGTCATATGTAATATAATGGGTTTTGTACGAGGGTTTGACAAAATGAAAATCGCATTCTCGAGTTGAGAGCATTGTCGTTTGGGGGCGTATTTAGAGGAAGAAAGGTGAATTGCATGTACTATTATGTACATACATACGTACACATATATGTATGTAGGTGGTGGAAATCCTTAAACAAGGGTTTATTTATGCGTTTGTGGTTAGACTTTTCTATACAAGCCAAACGACTATTTTTATTTTATGATTTTATTCTTATACCAAGTATATATAGAATAATAGGTTGGATATACGCGTTCACACGGCTACACATACATACATAAATGCTCTTAAAGTTTGTCCTTTCTGTACTTTGATTGTCTTTTATGTTATTTTTATTAACTATTTCGATATTACACAAAATTTTATTTTATATTATCTTATCTCTTTCTTGTTAAATTATCTGGTTTTTCTTGAAGTATACCTGCGTGCATGCTTTTATTAGATTTTATTTATTCTCCATCACCGTTTTTTTATTTTTGTTATAAAAGAATGTAAAAAATAAGAATTAGTATTATTTAAAAGAGTTTAATACTCGAATTCAGTAAGATGTCTCAGTCTCTAATAGAGACAAAAGTCACAATTTTAGACTAGTTGGCATCCATTAGACTCAAAATAAAGCGTCTAGTCTCAAAATAAAGTCTCTAAATAGTGTCCTGGTGATGAGCAGGTCACAAAAAATTAAAATGCAAACAAAAGAAAAAAAACGTGAAAGCTAAGAAAAGCAATAATCCGTATCTCATTTTGAGACTTGAGTGTGTTTTGCACTCACGCAGTGTTGCAATTTCTAGTAAGAAAGTAGTGCGCTTAAAATTGAGCAACTGTTTCAGGAGCTTCATCGGCATTACGCTAATTTTATTCTTCAGCCGGCATATAAGTAAAATAATTAATCATAAATACCTGCAAGTTCTGACATCCTTAAATCATGCTATTTACACAACAGTTATAGTAACTTCTTTTTCTTATAAAAAATGTTAAAGCAAGCATAAAATACAAAACGGAAATAACAAAAATTGCAAACCTTAAATTCAAGTACCTGGACCGTGTGAACCGTGTGTAAAAATGGATTGTTTATAATCTTCTCCGACGGCAGTGACTCAAGAGTCAAATTCGAAAAGTTTAAAGTAAAGAGACCCCGCAACGCGCCATGTCTAATCACTAAATGGTGCATACTCAATTCTTAAAGCTCAAAATTTTAACAAGTGGAATATTGGCTTTATATCAAAATCTTGTCGGGCTTATGCAACTTTCAAATAATAATCTCTACTCGTTTGTGCTCTCCTCTCTAAGTTCGACCACTCACTAAACTCAGCCATACTCTTCCGCTCAGCATTCCAAATAAGTACGTTTGGGTATAGAAATCAAATGCGCTAAATAAATGTGCATACAAAATTTTACAAAAAACTAAGAGTTGTAAAAAATGTTTCCTTTATTTCCTAAGCGACGTTTGTCCGGAAATTTCGCTTACTAAAACATAATAACGGCTACAACGAAATCAGCTGATTATGCCAAGCTGTATGTCAACTGATATAGTGACCATATTGAGCAGATAACACTTTTAGAACATAGAATAAATACCGCGAGAAAAAGGCTATTTAACGAAAACAGAAAATGTTTAAAATAGATTTTACTAAAGTTAAATTTTTACAAGTAACAGAATTAATATTTTTTAACAAAAGACTAAACAATTTTTTTATTTAAATATATTGTAATATGTTTTATTTCGATTTTAAGACCTTAGGTTAGGTTAGGTTAGGTTAGAGTGGCTGCCACCGCACAAGAGCACGGTGGCACACTTTGGCTGTAAGGAGCCCATTGTGATACCACTGGCGTAAGCCATGCATTCCCTCCCTCCCATCTTTCAGAAATTGAACCATCCTGTGCTCTTAATGTAGAGTAGAAAGTTGGAAATGTTTGCCGAGTTCAAGTCAGCTAAACAGTCCAGAAAGTACCTTTTGAAAGCTTTACTGCGCGTCTTGGTCAAGCCGGGGCAGTGGCAAGGATAGTCTCAATACTCTCCACCTCCTACTCGTTTCGGCAACTGCGGTAAAAATCATTTGTTGGGTAACCCAGCCTTTCCCCATGCGTGCCCATGAGGCAGTGCCCGGTTATCACCCCAACTACTAATCTGAGAGAGGAGCGGCCAAGCATAGTGAGAGCTTTAGAGCGATTCCCATCAACTTTTGGCCAGATTTGTCTGGTAATGTGGCAGGTGGGCTCCGATGCCCACTTTAAATTTACCTTACCCATAAGCTCAGATCTTAATCTTATAGGATGCTAGGGGTAAACCCGCCTCTTGAGCAGAGTTTGTCACAGTTAGCTCCGTCCCTTTCCTTGCTTGTTGATCAGCCAGGCAGTTACCAGGAATCTCGCTATGGCCAGGGACCCATACAACACATACGGAGCACATATCTGCCAGCTAGTTTAGAGCTGTTCTGCATTCAATGGCAACCTTGGAGGTTGTACCGTAGGAGTTTAGAGATTTGATAGCAGCCTGGCTGTCAGAATAAATGGTAATACCTCGTTCTAAAGAGGTGCACGTTGTAAGGCCACGAGCTGCTTCCAATATTGCATTTAGTTCGGCCTAGAAAACACTAGAGTGGTCCGGTAAACGAAGACTGAGGTTTAGATCGAGTTCACTAGAGTAAATCCCGCTGCCTACTCTTTCGTTTAACTTGAAACCGTCTGTGTATACAGCCGTTGATGCTGGATCCAGGGCCACGGTACCTATCCATTCACTCCTCCCCGGGATTCTTGTGGAGAATCTATTTCCAAAGAAAGAAGGGGGTAAAGTGTAATCCAACCTCCTCGGGTTGTCGGGCAGAGTTTCCAGGACCTTTGCGTGCCCGTAGTTGAGATTGAGATTTCTCGACGGAAAGATCGCATTTAGCCTAGCAGCACTGCAGGCCGCCAGAAATTTGCCGTAGAGATCCACCGCTGGGAGATTTAACATTATCTCCAGAGATTTGAGACCTTAGAATATTTAACATATGGTCACAATGGTGCACATTTTGCCGCGAATAGACGTCGGACGAATTTCGTCGTGCGCTTTGGTTGTGCGTATTCTCATAAACGGTGATGTCTTCTATTTTTCACGACGAACAATCGTGATGAAAAATTCGTCGTACTTCGGCATTGTGTTTCAGTCATTATTCATATGTAGGCTCGCTGCTGCAGGTCTCCCAAGACTGGCAGTCCGATTATGTATTTCCATACACACTTAAATGCATTAACACAATCTATTTTTAACCGAAATATAAGCCTTTTTTGTATATCATTGCCCGAGCATTTAACAAATTTTAACTTTAAAACCAATTCGAAAACTTACGCCATATCTTTCGACGATGACGAACAATCCATAATTTGTACTGCGATAAATCCGCAAAACTTCACTCTTCCAAAGTTAATCCGCAGAAATGTAATAAACATGAAGCCCCAGCCAAAAGTGCTGCTTTGCATGTCCATACTACATTTGTAACTTTTCTATAAGCATATGTGCATGCGAAAATAAAAACTTTATATCCATATGAATCTATAAAATCTAAACTAACTCCCGCCAATATTTCACAAATATTCCTCTTCACCCCTTCCTAGCAGGCATTAGCAAAACAATCAGCGTTACATAGTACAAACATACGAAACGCCAAACGAACAGCAAAAACAAAAAATGTAAAATGGAAGGGCTTTGACTTAATGCAAAATCGATTGGAAAACAATTTCCAATTTTTAAAGAATTATCACCGCCATATTCGCGCGTGCTCTCCTAAATCACACTTAAGTAACCTCTAAATCTGCTGCTGTTGCTATTGCCGCTTTGTTGTTTTGTTGTTTTGTTGTTTTGTTGCTTTATTGTTAGCATTGCGCTGGCTATTGCTGCCATTATTGTTGTATCGGTTGTTTTTCTTTTTCTTTTTACCTTTGTTGTAGTTGTTGTTACCACTTTAGTATGCCGAATCCATTGTTTTAGCCATCAGCAATACCAAGTTTTGTTTTTTGCTTGTGTTTTGAACTAAAATTTTTTTTGGGTTTCAAAGAAGTTCGACCAATATTCGCGTTTCCGCTTCAGCTTATATTCTCATTCTCATTCTCATAAGAAGGTTTGTAAGTGACTGGGTTTTTGTTTGTTTGTACATCTGTATGTGTATGTTATATGTCCTATGTATTCTTGGAGAAACCTCGTACGTGTGGCTTGTTAACCATTTTGAGGTGTTGAGAAGTCAGAACATTTATTTATGTGTGTGAAGATGCTTATACGTTGTAGTGAAACAACAAAGTAGCCAGAAAAAATACTAGTTAACAATTAGAAAATGCTAATTGAGAACGAACTGGTCCGAAAAAGACCAGACTTTTACCAAATACAAAACGATTTATTCAAGCTGGATTTTATTTGACAATATTGACTTGTATAGATAAATTACTTGTATACATAAAGCCTTGTGCACTGGTATTTCTTTGTCTGTTTTGGACTCGTATTTTTTTATCAATTTTGGTACTACTATTAGGCGAGCAAAATTACGATCCAAATTTGACAATTACCATCTCGTAGAATAACCCCATATTAAAAGTACCAATTGTATTGTTATTTTTCTGATAATAAATAAAGGTGAAGCATTTTACAAAGAGTGTTTTTGACTAAGGCGTACAAACACATCCACTCACACATATTTGTGTACATTCATATATACCAGACCTCATAATTATAGCTGCTCCAAATATAGCATTCTCTAGTCCATTTTATAAATTTTCACTATTTTTGATTTAAAATGCAGTTATTTTTTTTTTTTTTTAATTCAACGAAGTTTCTTAAAATGTTCAATTTATAAAAGAAAATTTCGATTATGCAGTTTTGTAGCGCATTTAGTTTTACAATTGAAAAGTACAAGTTTTATGTCGCTATTTATAATTTTCTACAAAGTTTTAAACTTTGATTCACATGAAAAAAGCTTTTCAAGCATTAAACAAATTATAATTCGGTAAAAAATGAGAGACGGCCATAGGTTATCTCGATTAGTAGCCTTGATCTGCATTAACTGAATATCGTGATTTCAATATGGCAATGCTGCCAACAGCTGTTGTCAAAAGTGTTTATTATTAAAAAAATAGCTGCAAGTATTAGCAAATTAAACCAAATTATAAATTAAAATGCGATTTCTTGTGGGTTTGAAGGATAGCAATTTATGAAGACCGAAGGATTTCCGCAAACTGCTTGGCAAAAATCCCCAACAATTTCACCAACATTACTGCATCCTATAGACTTGCAAAAGTACTATACTTCAAAGCATACAATGCGATTGCCACTCTTTTATGATGTATAATACATTGCCTCATATTCCTGTTCACCTTTTCAACGCCCACAACTTTGCCACAAATTCTGCGAAATGCATTTGTCTTGAAATGCAAATTTTCTTTGAAACGATTTTCGTCCTTTGAAGGTTCGTCTCGTTCCCAAAAGTAGCTATAGCGATCAATTAATGGAATAGTATGCATGTGTATAAATTATTTATATCGTTACAGTAAATAAAATATTCTCACACATTTGCACAACTTTCTTTCTCTAATGTGGAGAAGTTTTACCACACAAGGCTTTGACATCCTGCTAATAATTACGCATGTGCCAATGTATTGGTTATTTCGATTTAATTAAGCAACTTTAAGATAATAATTTTAAGCTTTTTTTAATTCGTAATGATTTTTTGCCATTTAATTAGCTGCCAATCTTATTTTCCCTACTTATCATTTTGAGCTCGATTTCGTTCGCCAAAACAGATGTAATCGAAACGCAGATAACTTCGTCTATCAGGCATAAGTACGCCCGTCTGTCAGTAGTTTTACCCTCCTATTTAAATCCGGTTTTTGTTAAGGTAAAAGTTTTGAAATTTTTGGTACTCAGCTTATCATCCAACTAGTGATATTTTAGCGATCCGGCGTAAAGTGTAGAGAAAACGACCTAATGTAATGAAATTCTACGTTTAATAAATCACTAATTCTGGTCGTTTGATACTTAAATACCTAAACAGCATCTGACCGGTAAAGAATAGAAGCACACCTACCACGAAAAACAATAGTTCTTTATTCGGAGTAAGACCGTTCTAAGACAGCTACTCTTAATAGACCTCCATGCATTTTTTCTGAAACTCTACCATGGTTTCTATATGTACATATTTAAGCAAACTTGTGGATTATTACTAGTCCTACAAGCCTAGCAACAAATATGAACAATTATGTCAGTGAATGTAGGGCTAGCATTTTCGAAGATAAATTTAATAAATCTTGGAATTGGTATTAGAACTTTGATTAAAATTTTATACAAATGTCGGTATTAACACATGTGACAAAGAAATAAAAAAGGGTGGACACTTTAATGCTGCACTGACACATTTTGTAGATCTAGCAAAACTAAGAAAAATTATATTTTTATGTTTATATCGAAGAAAATCTTCAACATTACCTGGAAAAAAAATTCTAAAAAATCAACAGTAATTTTTAGCGACTTCAAAATCACACTTTGTTAGACTAGAATTGATTTTGCTCCGAATATATGATGCTTTAAATTTTCAAAATTTACATTTCTTAATTTTTTTGCAAGTTTTAAAACTTCAATGAAATAAATAAAAATAAGTTCAAAACAGGAAAATTGGAATTTTAGGGTTAATTATTTAGGGATAGGCGTTATCAGATAACTAAAGAATTGAAAGACGGAAATATAAAAAAAAATATTTTTAATCGTTAGTGGTAATTTTATTAAAATAAAAATATGTATATTTATTAGACAAACAAGGGAAAATTTAAATGCATTTTTTTTTATTATTTTACTAATCATAATCTACACAACAGCTCTTATTACTAGCATGAAGCTCAAAGATAAAAACTGAAAGATCTAAGCTGGCAAATATAATTATAGAATTTCCGAATATTCTCATTATTATAATGGGCCAGTGCTCTGAAGCGGCATTAAGCATTTATGAAAAAAACATATTTTTTTTCATACTTTAAATTTGCTGTTTGCATTTACAATTTTTTTCTTTTGCTGCAAAATGAACAAGAAATGTTAGCTAATAAAGACGATATATTCAGCTGTCGCACATTGGTCCCTGTGCTAGAAAAACCTGGCCAGAATCAAAAAAAAAAAAAATCGCGATTTGATCGCCTTTTTTGTATAAGTTCGAGTAGTAGATTGTGCTGAAATTCAAGTATTGTGTCTACTGCGCATTGTCACATATGAGTGTGACTGAAACAGCTGCACTCTTTGTAATTTGTTTAACGAGTCTCAAAAACCTATTATCGTTCAGTTACTGTGTATTGTAACATGGGGGAGACTTTGAAAAGTATGTTTGAATGATTCACGGTAAGATTGTAATGTTAAATTAACAACATACACGTTAATGATAAAATTGAATTGGAAGAAGGTTATGTGGTTGTGTATTGCGGCTTTGAAAATAGCATAAAAATATTTGTCATAGTGTTCTTAATAAAAAAGAAACGAAGCTGCAACTTTTTATTACATCAATTATTTATTGTTGGATTGCAGGAGTCCCTTAGCCACAAAAATTTACATGTAGGTGTTTCTCAGCTCACTGATCAGGAAATTCATGTTACATTCTATCAGTTACAAATGGCTAAAACAAAATGACCATCAGCATTGACAAAAAATTATAAAATTGTGTCGATAAATTGTGTGTAAATATTTTAAGAGTCGCTCGCTTGAAATTTTCTGTCGAAATTTTACAATTTGTAATTGCTTTACTAAAATGGTGGGAAATACTTTAAAGTATTGTTCCATTGTAACAAAAACAATTAGATATTGGATTCGCATTTGCTTATTAAAATGTAAAGTTTAAATTTCGTAATTATTAATAGCTTTATTTATGCATGCAAAAAATAATGCTGATTTCGAGTCCTTGACAACAAAAACACATGATTGTTAATTTGTCTGCCATTTTGTGTCAGCCATTTTGTTATCCACAATTCTGACACCTAATTCGAATTCCTTGAACCGAAAAACACATGATTGTCGATTTGCACGAAAATACTATGATTTTTAAAAAATTCCGTCCGCCATTTTGTGTCAGCCATTTTGTTTTTGAGACCAGATTTGAATTCCTGAAAACAAAAGTAAACTGATTTTCACTTGTATTCGCTCAAAATTGGATATTTGGCCAACTTTTCGGGCGTTTGGGGAAACTGTGAATTAAAAGCAAACTCATAGATTACAACACTGTTTGTTTGTATTTTAAAATATTTTAATTACATACATATAGTATGTAGGCTGTCTGTTTTGTGGTTCATAAGAAATATGTTTTTGAATATGCCCAGCATTTTGTGTCCGTTTTACAAAAAGATCGTTGGGAAATTAGTCGGCAGCGCCACACTTTGTATATTAAGTAAAAAAGTAGAAAATCTAAGCTATCAAATAAAAGGTGATAATCTAAATTCTTCAATATTCGCCATCGAGTTTGGCAATTGTCGCATATTGAAAATACAAACTTGTGTATTATATGTATTTAGTAGGTGCAGGGGAATATAAGTAAAAATATGTTAGTCCACCATTTTCTTTGCATGTTGTCCTCCGACATGTTACTGCTTTTATTTCTATAATCGTGCTTATTTCATATTATTCGACTACTCATTTTCCACTTGCCCCGCCATGCCATTCATTCGTTCATCCGATTTGCTTCGCTGAGTAGCGGCTGCCGCGCTGCGCTGGTTTTTTTTGTCCGTCGCACAAGTAGTAGGTGCCAAATCGTAATTTACATGGATTTCAGTTCGATACCTGAAGAATTGAATTGAAATCCATAGCAAAGCTACCGCTAATGTATTGTAGATTATGCTAAATCCTCATTTTTATCCCTGCCTAAAGTCACTTTTTGCAGCCAAAACAGATATGCATGCACACGCACACACACACACACACACATAAGCACTTATGAGCGCGTTTGGTATGTCCTTTATTCGCGCATGTGTGCGTCAAATCTCCCTCATCTTTACAAAGTACTTACGAAAATGTTCACACATACGAATATGTACACACATGCATACACGCGTACAACAAAGAAGTTCACTTTCCGCTCTCCTGCTGGCGTTTTTGTATATGCGAATGTGTGTGTAATTCGACTAATAGCATTTGAAAAAGGGGGAATGTGAGCTTTAATTTTGGCTCGCACAAGGACATAACACTTTTTTATTCATTTTAGCATTATTGGATTTCTGCTCTTGCTGCCTCACACACACTCACACACACGCACTCGTCCTTAAAAATAGTGAGTATTCATGTGCACACTCTCTTATTTGACACACATTTAATACCGTTAGAGGGCAATAATCGTAATTTTTCTAATTTTACTCACTGCATAATGAAGTGAGAGGAGTATCTATCTGTAAAGGTGATTGTGGCCGCTGTGATCAAGTGGGTAGCGGTGCGTGCTACAACTCGATATGTTCGAGGTTCGAATCTCAGTCGGGGCAAGCAAAATCTTAATCATTGAAAAGTTGTTTCTAATAGAGGTCACCCCTCGGCAGGCAATGGCTAACCTCCGAGGGTATTTCTGCTATGAAAAAGTTTCTTATAAAATACATCTGCTGTTCGAAGTCAACACAAAACTGTAGATCCTTCCATTTGTCGTACAATATAAATGACGCATACCACAAATGGTAGGAGCAGCTTGGCCTAACACTGAGCTACATATAAAGTGTTAGAGTCAAAATATTATTATTATTATTGAAGGTTATTGTGTTAAATAAAATGGTAATTTAGACATATACGTTGAACACATAAGTTGGCCTATCAATGGGTTTATTTATTAATCAACTTAGCAACTTTTACGAAAGATTGTTAGCAAACTTTTCAAAAGGGATTATAAATTGTTGCAATTTACACTTCATTCTCTGAAGCGGCGTACAGACAAATCCTTAATAAAGCCAATTAGTAAATTGTCTTATTTATATTTCGAGTGGACAAAATTTACTAATTGACTCAATTAAGCGCTGTCTGACAGGGTATCTGATAGAATTTTAATAGCTTAACATGCAGAATTGGGCTTTCAATCTGAGTTTTAAAAGTTGATTATGTTAAATCTGGGTAATAGAAGCTGTGTCATTCGAGTTGATAATGTGTGGTCTTATTATTTTATTGCTGCTTCTGGTGTTCCTCAGGGTAGTTTCCTATGTACATTTTTATTGTGCTTTACATCAATGATATTTCTCCATGTTATATTAATTGTTATTCCCACCTAAAATGCAGATGATTTTAAGATTTATCATGAAATTAAATGTTTGGAAGATTTACTCATTTTCCAGGGGAAGCGTGAAAGCTTATATCGTTGGTGTTTGCGTAATATTTTGTTACTCAATACTAGCAAATGTCTCTATACCTCTTACTCAAAACATATCTGTATGTCCCACTAAAATTGATAATTCAATTTAAATACTTGGGGATTCATTTTGACTCCAAGCTCACTTTCAACCCATTAATTTCATTGTAAATAAATTATTCGCGATGTTGGCCTTTATTCGTTGTAATTATCCTTCTTTCTCCGATCCATATACACTCAAACCTCTGTACTCGTCTTTGGTTCGGTCTAATTTGGAGTTCGCGATATTTATCTGGCGCCATTTTCATGCAGTCTGTACAAAGGGCTTTTACACGTTTTGCTTTGCGCTCTTTGAGACTTAGTGACCCCTTACCGTCTCATCGTGCTCGTTATTTTTTAAATAATCTAATGTCTTTGGAGTCCAGGCATACTTCTTATCGCTGTGCTTTGTTTTTTAAATCATTACAGGTGATATAGACTGCCCGTACCTTCTAATGAAAACTTTTTTCAATGTTCCGTCACGAATTCTTTGTTGTAATGAAACGATTTTTTGGATGTTGGCAAAGCGGTTTATGGGATGAATTCCTCTTTTGCGGAGAACACTTCCTCAATTTTATGCATATTCTTCAGTCTTCGTCTTTGATTTTTCTTCTTCGGAATTAGCTTTAAAGAATCAACTCTTAGGACACTTGCTATAGGAGTTTCTTTTATTTTAATTTTTTTTTACTCTTTATTATATTTAAAACCGGGCCCGAAAATAACTGTCATCTAAAAAGTTTTAAACCAAAAATTCTGTATGTGAAAGCCTTTGCACACATATTTCGTTATACCAAAATGCTTAATTTTTTGCCCTATTTTAAAATTCGTTTTATTTAATTGTAAATTAAGACAAAAAATGGAAGAAGGCCAGTTATTTTTTAACCGATACAATAAAATTCAACTTTTGACTTTTATTTTTTGAACCAGAAATAAAAGTATTTTTATGACATATACTTTTTCTGGTTTTTGAAACAGTTATACTTGGACTTTTATTTTTTCTGTCCTGAATTAAAAGTCCATATAGCGCATTAAATTTAATTATCGTTGAACAAAAGTCACCTAAAGACCTTTATAAGTAGGATAATATTATAAAAGTTCGCCATTTTATTTTTCATTTTGAAATATTTTATGTAGAATTTTAGATGAGTATACTGTTTCGAAACCCAGACTAGTATTTCTGCTTCAAAAAATACAAATCATAAAACCTTTAGTTGAATTTAACTGTATGGGTTAAAAAATAATTTATTCCTTTTGAATTTATGGTTAAAAGTAAGAAAATAAAAATCTCCAGATAATTTCAATAAAAATTTCTAAAAATGTCAAATTTAAAATAAATTCAAAATTTATTTTCAATGGTAAATTTTCAAGTAGCTGGAAATTATCATTGATTTTTAATAATTTTTATAACGAAAATTTTTCATGTGAAAGAAATAGCGAAAATCCTCAGTAAACTTGCACATTACAAAAATTTAATGAGCTATAAAACAGCATACTCCAAAAAAATTTATACATTTGAGAAAAAACTTTCTTTCTGAGTATTTAATACTATTTCTTTAAACACTATGAAGTAAAAATTGTCCTACATGTGTACTATAATCACAGAAAAAAAAGTGGCGGTGAAGATTTCAAAACGCCCAACCGGTTTTTCTCTAAATAAAATTTGTGAATTTGTAAGTAAACTGTTAATATAACGGACAGATAATATTTTTGATTTAATTAAAAAAAAAAAAAATAGCTATGTTTTTAATAAAAAATTTGCAATTGAATTAATTAAGCTAATTTAAGTTATTTATGTTATCCAAATTAGCATATATTTAACTCTAAGAGATTGCCAAATGTCCCTTATGGAAAAGGAGAAATGTGGGATAAAGCAAGGCGTGACCGGGTATTCCTTAAAAATTGTAAAAGTAACAAATTTAGACATTTAGAGAAATTAATGCAAACTCTTTAGTAAATAAATCATTCATTAAAAAACGTATGAAATCTGAATTAATTTGTGTTTTTATTACAAAATTGCATGAGCAACATAGAAAATAACTTAATTGATGCATACGAAACAAGTTGGAAATGAAACTAAATGAAAATATTAATATTTTAGGCAGTGATTAAAAATTCGGGATTTCAGAGGTATCAGTGGGGAAGTCTGTATATAACATACATATGTATATACAAAGGCGAAAACTGCTTTTAAATGCAGAATGGAAATTTGGCTTACAAATACAATCGTATGCGATTATTTGATTAGATTGTGCGAGGGTTTACAATTAAACCCGCAAAAATACATACAAACACAGGCACATACGAGTATATGGATTTGTCTAAATGCGATTATTTGCCACCCATTCGAACTAAAGCCAAGATAATACTAATCGTGTGCGTGAACATGTGTTCATAGCTAAACGAATTTGTCTAATTTTGGCTTATGCAAGTTTATACATTTGTGTGTGCGCGTGTGAGGCTCTAGGATTGTATGCAGTATCGCTTGTATTAATTATGTACATATGTATGTACATACCTATGAGTAAATCTACCTTTTCATTTATGCACGAGTGTGGGTGTGCAAATTGCAATAAGCAATCAATTATTATTATTGAATTTGGTTGTGGTTTTGACCGCGGATAAAACGATAAATGCGATCCCTAAGCAAGCGGGACACCTGCATAATACACACACACACACACACACACGCAAGCATTCATATAACAATAATTGCATACATCGATGCCCCTAGATATTCACAAACATATGTACAAACAAACTAACATACTCGTACATAAAATATATTTGTTAGTATTGCAATTGTGTGGCAGCTGGGAATTTGCAGCTAATGCGCCTAATGAGAATTTAGGCGTTTGCAAATGGAAATGCAATGCAAATCGCAAAGACCAGAGATCTGACAATTCGCAGATATGCACGTAAACACACGCGAGTAGTTGCATGTATATATGTATGTATATATATAAGTATATATATGTTTATGTATACATTTGAATGCATAAACGCCAGCAAGCGTTTGTTGCAATCACAAATTCATTGGTATTTGCCGATGCGATTGTGAATGCAAATAGGCAATGCAAATAGCACATAATGCATACGTACATTCATATGTATATACATACAGGGTGTCCCAGAACTCAATTGATTGTAACCATCATGAGAGAAATCAGAAAAAAAATCTATCCCATGCAGTTTAAAAAATTATTGGCATTTAAGAAAAACCTAGAAATTTGGTCAAACTGTAACCATTTTTCGGTTATTTTGTTTAATTCTTATTATTTTTGTTCATTTAAAACATTTTTTTTATTGGGGCGTTCTCAAAAAAAAACGTTTATTCAAAGCCTATTGAAAGTGTAGCCGAGCTGCGTGAACGAATTTCTCAAGCTTGTGAGGACATCAGCTCTCGAGGATATGCCCGGCTAATAAGTAGATCATTTTTAAGAAAATGTTGGGGGGCGTGTATTGAGGCTGATAGTAAACAATATGAAGATTTATTGTAATAAAAAATGTTATTTCCCTGTCTGACTTTTATTCCAATAAACCTAAACTAAACTAGGTCACCATGTTTTATTATTTTATTAAGCTGAGTAAAATGGGTTAGCAAAAACCGGGTTACTTTACATTTTACAATCCTGATTAAATACGCGAACTTTTAATAGCACTTGCCAAGGCACTTTAGTACATTTTTTTTAAAGGAGAGCCTTTCACAGTCGACAAATTATAAAAATTTTAAATTCATAGTTTAACAAATAGTCTTAATTCTAGAAAACTTGGGGCAATTGTGTCATTATTTTTACCCAGGTTCTAGAAATATTATTTAGGGTTAAGATTACAAAGTTTAAATGAACAAAAGTAATAAAAATTAACCACAATAACCGAAAAATGGTTTCTAGGTTCTTCTTAAATGCACATAATTTTTTAAACTGCATGGGATAGATTTTTTTTCTGATTTTTCTGATGATAGTTACAATCAATCCTGTCACCCCGTTTCGGCTTGACGTTGAGTTCTGTGACACCCTGTATGTAGTACAAAGACACATACTTACATACATACCTATGTTTATTAAGGTAAGCGGTAGAGTTTTTATAAAACAAAAAATGGCACCGCATGAAAGTCGACCGACCACCCTTCAATTGTTGCCTTTTGAAAAGATTTCTAGCTAATGATTATGGTCGAATGTGAGCAATCGCTGGCTCAAGATTTTACAGTAGTCTTCTAATTGTATCTAATAATTGCAGCGAGAGAAAATTCAAAAAGTTGCTGACTTATCAAACCGCTCTCATACATAACAGATGTTTCAAATGAACTGTTAGAGAAAATGCGAATAAGACAACGGTTTTGAAATGACTTATTCGAAATGCCCCCAATGTAAATGTATTATAAGACTACTCATTCAGATTTAGTAAAATAAAGCGCAAGTTTCACTTATAGCAAAAAGAAATTAAAAAATTAACTCACTCTTATCACAATTGAATCAATTTGCAGATTTTGTAAGCAAAGGTTTGTTTACTCTCTGGTGCTGATATCACCTCGCTGCCAATCTCATTTCTCTGCATCAAATTTTTGGTTGAAAAGAACATAAATGCACAATAAGCGACAACACGTTATGATAAGGTCTGTACTCGTACTTTTACAGTAAGAATTATCCAGTAAAGAAATTTCTTAGAATTCGCTCTCGAAAAATATCCCAAAAAGTACAAGAATGCAAAACCAGTAAAAATTTCCAAGTTATAGGAACAGCTGATTTCATTTGTGGCGCGAAAAATATGAAATAAAGATAAGGTATGGAAAACGAAAAAGATTTTACCATTCATTGTTCTCCTGGAGCATTTCAAAAGGTTCAAACTGGTGAGAAAATGCTTAATTACAATTAATAAATTATGTGCATAGTGTACAAACAAATGTTTGTTTAAAATCGCAGATCTGAACTACCGCCAAAGCATCGTTATTTCTCTCTTTCCATTGTAAACTACTTTATTTTATAATTTCACTAAATAAATTGAATTTTGTTCAGTAAATATTATCAACTTTCCCTCAAAATTAAATGTCAATTTGCTATCTCGATTTCTCCTACTTTGCAAGTTTTACCGAACAAGAACGCCAAAACGTGATAGTTTGTACCAATTGTTACAAACTATTGACTTCGAGAACACTACTACATATAGCGAGTGAACCTCCAGGTGTGTGCTTTCTCTTTTGTTCAAATTAATTTTTTGATTGGCTAGAGTGAAAAAGCAAGCCTCTGGAAATTCACTCGCTGCTAATCATAACGTGTTGTCTCTTCTTATACATGTATGGTCTTTGGTATGGCGTCTCATCGTAATTCGAATGCTTAACGATCAACTTGTTTTCAGCAGCCAATTGTCGAATACCCTAGTACTGTTGTGACTTCCGCCATCGCACTATGGACCAGCAAACGATCAAAAGTGTTAAATAGTCTACTATATCTTATCGAAATTGCTTAAGGTTTTTTGATGTCGCTGATCACGAATCATAAGTTCGTTTTTTGGTGAGCCATATTTTAAAAACCAATTGCGATGGCTTGAAACTTGTTAACATACGATTTCTTGGGTCGGTGATATCGGAACTAAGGTCAGTGGCGAATCCATAAGGCTGACATAAAGAGATAAAATATACTTTCCGAATGAGGTTACAGTAGTACCTACAACTTTTTATTTATTTTCAAATGAGCTAAAGGCAATTTTTTGTTGGATAAATCAAAGAAAAAACAACAACACTCAAGGCGGTAGAAGTTACAGTACTGTTTGGTCCTCATCAGACTTATTTCTACATGACTTCCGCGGTAGTCGAACCCACGCCATGACCTTTAGCGCATTTAAAAATAAATAACTTTTTATTTTCATTCTATTAAGGTGGTTGAATGTTTCTTACCGAAAAAATATTAAGCTTAAGTATTAAAATGAAACCTTAAATTATATTGTAGATTAATCGGCTGCGATATTTTATGATTTCCATGAAAATAAAAGTGATGCGGTAAAAAAGAAAACATTAAAAAGCAAAAATTAGCAACAATATGTAAATTTATCGTAAAGAAATTTCAATGTAGAAAAATTTACACGTTTAGTTTTTTGTTCGCAAGAGTACTGAGTCAAACGACAGCGAGCACCATTGAAAAAAGATATGTACTTAACGTTGACTCAAAAGAATATGCTTAATTATTTTAACTATTTAAAATTCTATTTTAATGTTTTTTTTTTTATTTACTGCAAAATAAAAATTAAAAATAATACTATTTTCTGGAAGGAATTTTTTGTCACAATTTTTTTTCCTTTTACTACTCCATTTATTAAATTTAAATTGTGTACTATTTTAAGCTACTGCTTAACAAAAAAATTCGCCTTAAATTCAGCCATCATTCGGCCATCTGTGCATCGACCACAGACAATCGGACTACTAAATATGTACGAGTAGATATATACGAGTATGTATGCGTTCGTATAATGAGCATTGCTATTCGCGGTCGTGCAAAGTAATTAGAATAAATCTTGGTTGTGATGATTAGTTAGCAGCAACAACAGTACATACATACATATGTAGCTATGTATGGTGCGCAGACGCCACATGTACATATGTATGTATGTATGAAATGCAAACACCCAATCACTTTATTGAAAATACCACACAAATGTAAATTTAACTGAAGTGTCATACATTAGCTGGTTGCAAATACATACATTCATTCCATACATGCACACATACATACATACATACATACATGCACACTTTCATACATTTTTAAGTATTTATGCATGCTCGCAACTGCATGCAACACATTGACAGACAATTAAGCAAATCAGCCATTATGTGGATTTAGATGAGGCATTAAGCGCGCTCAAGGACCCAATCTACATAATTATTAAGTTTATCTATGCGCCGATGCTACATATTCCTTTAAGCTCTGCAGC
The DNA here is from genome assembly GCA_963971545.1 of Philophylla caesio. Classification (NCBI taxonomy): domain Eukaryota; kingdom Metazoa; phylum Arthropoda; class Insecta; order Diptera; family Tephritidae; genus Philophylla; species Philophylla caesio. The sequence goes on along the minus strand of OZ020604.1, from coordinate 177,880,429 downwards.
AGAGTTTTGCAATGTGACACATTTGTTTCAATTGCGATTGAATATGATTTTGATTTTACTTTTCCTGTTTAAACTTTAAACTGATATAAAAATCAGTATTGTTAGCTACTGAAGACCAACGTTTGTATTTAAAGTAATTTTAAAATTACGCAAAATCCGAAACGATACACCTACAAATTTTATTTGTTTCCTACAAAGATCAAACAAATATTACTCCAACCTTGGAGAAGTTCATAGTTCATAGTCCGCCGACACTCTACTGGCAATCACTTTGCCATCGTAAATTTGTAGTTAAAATCGGGTTTTTTGTTTTGTAATAATAATATTAATAATCCCAATGGTTTTTACCCTCCATTCCGGCGGAAAATAAAGAAATTTCAGTACAGATAAATATTATCAAGCTTACTTTCACTTTACAATTGCGATGATTATAATTTTTAAGAAAGACGCAGTTTTCAGCCAAATTTGGACTACGATGGATTTGGTGCGATAAAAGCTTCATTGATTGCGATAAAGGCTTCAGAAAATCATATATCATATATCTGCGTTTATATTAATTTCCTTTTTTTTGTCAAGTATTAGTTGCTAATATTTCGATAGATGTATGTGATTACCACAAATTATTAGTTGCACACATTGTCAACTGCCTATAATTACGTTTGCATACATAAGTAAATACGCAAGTGCAATAATTTTGCAGCAATTTTCAATCACTTTTGTTTAACTGGATTAGTTGGTGGGTTATGTTTGTAATTATGTGGGTGCACGAATATACTCGTACAGATAAAAATACTTACATACATATGTACATATGTACCCAAATACATAATTATTAATTGGTATTGGTTTGTAATTGGGTTTAGATATTGTGGGTGCGGAAATCATAAATTTACATAGTTTACAGCATTTGAAGATATTTACCTATTCAAAAAAATATGCAAAATTGTTAAAAAGTGCATTGTTACTTTGGGTATTTATAACAAAAGAGAATGGAGAAGAATGTTTAAGATTAAATCATAATTTGGTATTGTTGAATGTTAATTGAATTGTCTTGACTCGACGCCAAATTTGTTTGAAAAGTAAATCAATCAGATTTATCCATTAGAAATTTATCAGTTTTTATTTAAGTTTTATTTTGTCAAATTTATTTAATTTTAATTTTTAAACTTCTTTATGAGACTGCTTAAATATTGATTTTGTAATAAAAAAAAGAAGCAGATTAAAGGTGCAATTAAGAATATGTTTATCATAAGCAAAAAAAACCATAAGATAATAATAAAGATACAAATAAAGCTATTTATAAAGAGAATGATAAAAATAATAATAAATCAAAGAACACTAAGATAAATGTTATTTTATAAAAAGGTAATGATAGAATAAAGGTAGAAGTTAAGATAGTGATAGATAGATAAGTTTATATAAACATAAAGAGACAAAGATATAGAAATAGAGATAAATATATAAATGAAGATTAAAGTATGTATATCATCTTAAACTGCTTACCTCACTTGGCATCAACTTACTACTCCTCATTTCCTCCTTCTTTGCTGGTCGCCTTGCCGCGGCGAAGGGGCTTAAATGCCGTTCTGAGAGTTCCCCGCTGGGAGCTTTCAGACCGTGATGAACTAAGAGGAAAGCTTCATATTCCTTGCAGCCATGTAGGGGCAGAGAAAACCTTTGTACCTACGGGTCTGGGAGGAATGTGGAGATAGCCGCATCAGCACCACCCTAAGCTAAGGTGTTGAGGTACCCGTGCCGAGAGATGAATGGTCAGCGGGTGGATATCGAATAGCTGGCCTCGAACGGTCCCCTCCGATGCCCGGGCAAGGTCGGAGTGTACAAGCGCCTTCTCTATGCATGCCGGCTCTGCGGACGAGTGACTAACCCTTTCCGTGCCTACTCGTGGGACCAACAATGAACAATGAAAACAACTATAAAAATCCAACACAAACATCAACTGACGAAACAACGACGACGACAACGGCAACGAACAACGGACAAACGACAGCGACGACCCTCCCTTATCGGAATCCGGGATGCATCATCACGGAGTCCGATGAGGACACCCTGCTCGCCTCCAGTCAGGAGACCATAAAAAGTGCATCAGGCGTTACCACCCAAAGTAAGCCAAATGCACAAGCCAAGATCACACCCGAAAACGATACCACCCAAAGTAGCCCTCCAGATGAAAAACCATCTACTTCGAAAGCTGCCGGATCTACCATTCACAGTACACCGGTGGCGGGAGAAGAGGATGACAGTGCCAAAAAGGGTGGTGTAAGAAAGAAACGGAAAAAGTCGCTCAACCAAATTTGTAAAAGCAGATACCAAAGGGCGGTATATATGATGGACAAACTGTCCAACACTGTTACCGCCTCCGGTGCTATTGAGTCGAAGGGGGTTGAGCACTATAAGCAGGTGATAGAGGAATACGAGAACTTCTTGAAAGAGAAGCCATCTATTCCTTCGTGCCCACCCAGCCAGCCTAAGAATACGGGATCTCAGAAGAGAAACCGTTCAACGAACGAAAGCGGCAATGGGAATGACGCGAAGAAGCCTAAAAAGGAGATCCCTGCGCGCTCAGACACATCCCATCGCAACTATGCCGAGGTAGCCAAAGATGGCCTGCAGGTAGCAATCGTCGACGATAACTTAAAGTCGCCGGCGGCGATTCAGCAGCACTGGGTGGAGATTGACGTCAAATTGTCGAGCCTCGTCATGGATCACGTACTCGACAATCCGGCGGGTCCCCACCCGGAGTTTGACTCCTCCGAAAACTTCCGGGGTTACAGGGTGATCAGGTGCGCAAATCAAGCTTCCTTGGACTTCCTTGCCGGATGCGTCACTAAAATAAGTGATGCATTCGTCGGCCTTAAGCTAAGGCTGATTCCGGCCGGAGAGGTCCCCAGAAGGCCACGTGCGCATATCTGGTTACTCCCATTGGAGGAGCCGGGCGAGAAGCTGCTACGCTGCCTGAAGATTCAAAACGGGCACATACCAGCAATTTCGGATTGGCAACTTATTAAAGTTGAGCAGCCGAATAAGGCAAGCCGTCCCCTACTCTTGGCCATCTGCGAGGAATCGCTGGAGGCCCTCGCCAAAGCGGACAACAAAATCCGCTTTGGGATCCGTATGGCCAAGATGAAGATCTTTCGAGGCGACAAGGCTCCTGACGAAGACGACACTGAAGAGGTCGACGACGCAAGCCAGTTGCTGCGAGACGTCGCAATCACGGATGATGACCCCGGGCAAGATAAAATGCGTGCAGATTAATCTGCAGCACTCTAAATGTGCGACAGATAATCTGTCAATCTTGCTCGGTGAGGAAAACATCGATGTCGGCCTCATCCAGGAACCGTGGGTAAAAGACCTGCAGATTCTAGGCCTAACCAGCAGAACACATAACCTCCTCTATAGTGGTAACACTGGTAAACCCAGGGCGTGTATTCTAATCAAAAAAAGATTTAAACGCATTTCTCTGTTCAAATTACAGCACAGCAGATTTAACAGTGGTGAAGATAGAGTCCGGGAAGCATCGGAACCTACATCTGGTGTCTGCCTACATGGCACATGACAGGGATGCTCCTCCAAACGAACTGAAGCGCTTCATCGCACAAAACCAAAACCAGACGAACATCATAATAGGAAGCGACGCTAACGCGCGCAGCACTATATGGGGCAGCTCCGAAACAAACGAAAGAGGTGAGTCTCTCCTCCACTTTATACTAAATACCAATCTCTGTATTTGTAACAAGGGCAGGAAACCTACCTTCATCTTTCCCAGTTCAGAAAGGTTCTCGGGATGGGAAGAGGTGTTGGATATAACGCTATCGTCAGATGGTGTAATCGTAGATGACTGGAGGGTGTCAGACAAAGCATCGATGTCAGATCACTGTTTGATACTCTTCAGCATACGCGGTGAATCCTGCACCCCATCTCTATTTCGGAACCCTCGAAGAACGAATTGGGCTAAATTCAATAATATTACGTCGAAAAGTTTAGGAAGCGGTAAAATCAAAAAGATTATAACGGCAAGCGAACTAGACGAAACAGTTGGTAGGATGGAGAAATCTATCGAAATAGCCTTTAAGAAGTCCACCCCTTTTAGTACCCGTAAGGAAAAATCTCCACCTTGGTGGTCTGGAGAACTTAGGGAACTCAGAGCTAAAGTCAGGAAAACATTCAACGATAGCTACAGGTCAAAAGTATGGCAGCCATACAAGGACTCATTGAAACAATACAAGAAAGCAGTAAGGAAAGCCAAGTCAGAATCCTGGCGGTCATTCTGCTCATCTGTAGAAACATGCAGGGAGTCCGCCAGACTGAGCAAAATTCTGTCAAAAGAGCACTCAAATCCAAGCTTTCTTAGGAAGCACGATGGAGTGTGGACAGTTAATGCCAGGGATTCATTGGAAGCCCTTACTAACACCCACTTCCCGGGGTGCGGCCAGAGACCAACGATATGGACTAAAACCAATCTTCCGGAACGCTCCGAGGTGGAACTGGAAACTGTTATAGACATAACTAAAATAAAGTTCGCAATAAACAATTTTCAACCCTACAAATCCCCCGGTCCAGATGGGATCTTACCAATAATGCTGCAAAAGCTTGGGGAACCCATGATCATATGGCTGGATCAGGTCTTTAAAGCCAGCATTCGACTATTACATGTTCCACAAAGCTGGAAAAGAGTCAAAGTTGTTTTCATTCCGAAGACAGGTAGAAGAACCCATGATGAAGCAAGAGACTTTAGGCCAATAAGTCTAACATCTTTTCTGCTTAAAGCACTAGAGAGATTGCTGGACATACATATCAGATCCATCATACAAGGATCAAAGCTATCGACAGCCCAACATGCGTATATTAAGAAACTGCTCTACACGAAGTGGTGGGCACCATAGAAAAATCAATCAACTTCAAAGAATTTACTCTAGCTGCCTTTCTAGATATAGAGGGGGCTTTTAACAATATAAAGGTCGAGTCAATCACTCAATCACTACGAATGATGGGGGTATCTACCCACATCTGCGGATGGATTGAGCAGATGCTCAGACATATTATAGCAACCAGTGGTTCATCAACACTCTCCCGCTATGCGAACAGAGTCACCCCGCAAGGGGGGGTTCTGTCCCCATTACTTTGGGTAGTGGCTATGAACGATATTCTACTGAAGCTCAAAAGCGATGGAGTAAAAGTAGTTGCATATGCAGACGATGTCGTAGTGGCAGTATCTGGTCTTTTTCCCTCCACGATAAGCGAAATTCTCGAGGCAGCTCTGCGAAGACTCCAAAAATGGGCCTCACAAAGCGGGTTGGGTATCAACGCCGATAAGACAGAGCTAATGCTGTTCACTAAAAGAACTAAAATAGCACGGTTTAAACTTCCTTCTCTTAACGGAACTCCTCTGAATCTATCCTCTGAAGCAAAGTACTTGGGTATCACATTGGACCCGAAACTTAGCTGGAAGAGAAACGTTGAGAGGCGTGTTGAGAAAGCATACATAGCGTATTACTCCAGCAAACGAATCATTAGTAAAAACTGGGGATTAAAACCAAAGCTTGTCCTGTGGTTGTACACGGTCATCATAAGGCCGATACTTACCTACGGAGTACTGGTGTGGTGGCCAGCACTAGACAGGCAATATAATATCAAGAAGCTAAGCAGCATACAACGTGCAGCTTGCGCGAGTGTAACAGGGGCTATTAGATCATGTCCCAAGGACGCACTTAATGCGATCCTACATCAGCTGCCAATTGAGCTCCAAATAAAAGAAACTGCGGCGAACTCTGCAATCAGACTCCAACAGTCAGGATGCTGGAGGCCAAAGCAGTACGGTCACAGCAGAGTTCTCGACGGGCTCTTGGGAGCAAACGAACAATCAGATTATCTACCTCCTTCGCTGGACTTCAGGAAAAGCTTCCAGGTAGTATTTCCATCTAGGCGGGACTGGAGCAGGGGCAGACTCCCGGACGAGAACACCACCTCTCTCTACACGGACGGGTCAAAAATGAACTGCGGTGTGGGTGCTGGGGTGTTCTCAGAGAAGCTGGATGTGTCGCTCTCGTTCCGTCTACCTAACTTTGCCAGTATCTTCCAGGCAGAAGTGATGGGAATTGAGAGGGCCTGTCAGGTACTGAAAGATAGAAGCGAAGGGGTACGGAAAGCATACATCTTCTCAGATAGCAGCTCTCTTGGCACTGGAATCACCGAAAACCAATTCCAGAATAGTCCATGATTGCAAGGGTGCGTTAAGCTCAGCGGCTGAGTCGGTTGACATTTCTCTCGTTTGGGTTCCTGGCCATAGGAACATATACGGTAACGAGAGGGCAGACGGGCTGGCCCGAGTCGGCGCCTTTCTTGAGGAATCTGAGGCGGAAGCAATACGCTGCCCGCTGGGAGTCATCAGGAGAGAACTACATTTGAAGTTTGTGCGAACAGCAGGATTGAGATGTGGTAGGTTAACGACGTGCAAAATCGCGAGAGAAATTTGGCCTACCTATGATCAACCAAAAACGGTAGACCTCCTTAATAGATCAAGGAAAGAAATATTCCGCCTAACAGCTACAATCACGGGCCATTGGCCTTCCATTCAATAACTACTGTAGGAGCTGTAAACACGCAGACAGCAGAGAAACCATTTTTCACTATCTGTGTGAGTGCCCAGCTCTGGCACGCCTTCGACAAGAAACACTTGGGTTTATCCCAAGAGGGCTAAAGGAGATCTCTAAGTGTAATATAACCTGTTTAAATAGCTTCATCCACAAATCAAAGTGGTTCGAAAATTAAAGACCGTAGGACATACCAGAGGTTCCATGAAAATAGCGTAGCAAAATGGTGCTTCCAGCGCTAATTGGGCCCTTGTCACTAAAGGACTAGGCAACGCTTCAACCAACCAACCAACCAACTCCTCATTTCATCTCGCTTTTATTCACTTGAACTAACCGAAACTCGGCTAAACTCACTACAACTAAACTGCTCACACCCACCACACTTTAACTCTTCACACTTAACCTTAACACACCTGATCTCACCACACTAAAACTCATCGTGCCTTAATTCTCCACATCTGAACATAATAATAATAATAATAATAATTTGGCGCCTACACTATATAGCTCAGTGTTTGGCCGAGCTTCTCCTACCATTTTTGGTTTTCATCTTTATATTCTACCACAAATGAAAGGACCTACAGTTTTGTGCCGACTCCGAATGGCAGATGTATTTCATAAAAAGCTTTTTCATGGCAGAAATACCCTCGGAGGTTTGCCATTGCCTGCCGAGGGGTGACCGCTATTAGAAAAACCTGTTTCTATTATTAAGATTTTGCTTGCCCTGACTGAGATTCCAAACCCCAACCCACCGGAATATCGAGTTATAGCACGCACCTCTACCAACTCGACCACAGCGGCCACATCTGAACATGCCATACCCAAACTCGTGAGTGCTAACCTCACCACACATAAACACACCGCACCTAAATTCACCACACGTCAACTTTTTTAACCGTACATTCTTTCCTCTCAGCTCACCACATCTCATCTTAACTTAGTTCATCTAATCTGAACTTTGCACACTTCGCCTGATCTAATCTCAACATACCTCACCTGATTACAGCAAAACGAAGCCAATCATAACTAAAATAAATTTCTTAAATTGTGATTTTATCAGTTTAATAATACACGCAACAGGGTTGCGTACATTTTCCTGTCGTTGGTGCTTATTTAATATACATACATACTTCAAGGCCACCGTAACGAAATTTTCTATGAGGGCAAAACTCGAATGAAAATTGATTGATAGGTGTCGTTAAAAAAGGGTAATAATGTATAACATGCTTTATTCTGAGTGTCACAAGTACTTCTTCTATATTCTTCCATTATTGTTACAATTATGAAAAATTTAAGTTGTAAATAATCTTTTTCAAAAGTTTCAGAAAGTTCGCACGCAGAATAAAATACCAAATTTATATTTTAAATTTAAAAAACTGCAGTTTTACAGGAAACAATTGTTCCGTTACGAAGAAAGTCTTCTTAAATTAATCATGAAAATTTCTTTGACTATTATGGCTGCCTACTCATAAACTCTATTGACTCGCGACTAATGCACGACGGAATGGGAAAGTCCGGTAACAAGTCCCCGGCATGACATTTTTTTTTTTACTTATTAAAATATTGTAATAAATAGTCGATTATCCAGTAAATTTTTGTTTATTTATTTATTAAGAGTTTATTTTCAACAATTAATTTTAATTATTCTTTGACTATTAAAACTACTACAGCTGCCTTCTTTGCCACCTCGGTTCTGGCGCCCTTTTTATACTTAATATTTCTTTAGCCTTTCTCTACTTCGTCTGATATGACAAGGTGTTTTTTTAACGCAAACTTTATCTTCTTGAGGTTAAGTTGCAGCGCTGCACTCTACAGAGGCCCTTGACGAGATTAACATTTACTGTTGAACATTGAGATTATTGCAATTCGATCTCGGAAAAAACAATTGAATAGCATGTACAACATAAATAAATTTGTTAACGTACTATAAACAGTCCATATTTATATGGAAGAAATTGCTGAACACCCTTTGCAAAAAAAATTATAATAAATCAACAGTACAATTTAGCCAGATGAAACTTGCATTTTGTTGTACTAAAATTGAATGGGCTACAGAACTGCATACTCAGAATTTTCCTAAAGGTTCTGAATAAAAAGTTTAAAATTTTGAGGAAAGTTTTTGAAATTTTTTTAATCTTTTCGAATTTCGATTAAGCTTTGAAAATTTTATTTATATGGCTTCAGGTATAGATTCCAATTAGTTTTAAATGGAACATGTCAAAAATAAATAAATAAGTATAAGTTTCAAGAAATATCCATTATGCAATTCACTATTACTTTTGTGAACAAGGGTGTACTTTCATACATACATATGTATATATTATATTGTGACAATAAGCTTAAAGGAATTATATGTACATGGCCAAATACACAAATGTGCAAACTCTAGCACATACATACATACATACAGGCGAAATTAGCCCAAACAAATTTTCAGTGTTTTTCGCATTCTCACAAAGTATAAAACTCAAATTAAAAGACTTTGCAGCAAGCAAACAAATAAAAGCCACACTCCCACACGCGTACATACTACAATTTCAAACACACTTGCAACTAAATAAATATTCAACAGAAAAAAAAACAAATATGTGTAATCGCAAGAATCTCGAAGCACCTAATAACTGCTCGACTATTCGCACATATCACCAAAAAACAAACATCATTGAAAATACTTAAGTAATACATAGTATGTTTATACATACTACGAGTTGAACCGGTGATTGCGACAACATATGAGTGCAAACAAACAAATAAGCTAAACTCGGTATTAGTTGCTAAAAAAAAAGGTCAAAAAATCAATCGTCCACGCAACTAATTCATTTAAATCTAACAAAATCTAAGAAAATCCCTGGCAACGACCTTCGGGATTTTGAGATTTTACGAATGTCAACCAACCAACCAGCCAACTAACTAGCAACTACGGCGAATTGACTGCCATTGCAACCCGGCGGCGACATTGAAGACAAGGACGCCTGAGCGAGATGGTGATATGGATATGTTGACAGTACACAGAGGAAATGAATGAAGATGTGGCGGTGGGGGTATAATACAGCTTAAGCTAACACTACGGTGAAATAGTTGGCGACATCACATTAAACAACGTAGGGATATGCGGTCGAACGATACGCTTATGTGAATGAGTGTACTCGTAAGAGTTTGTTGTTATAATGGTAATATGAGCTAGTGATGGGTGAGTCCGAGATGTTTTAGTCGATTGTCTCGATTGTTCAAACATCTCGATGGTTCTCGATGTTTTCTCTCGTAGACGAATTTGCAACGAATTGTCAGTCGCGAATTGTGATGCTTAAATTAGCTAACAATCGAAACAATCGACCCAAACATTTCGGACTAGCTCCTGGCCAGCGATTGTTAAAACATCCCAATGGTTCTCTCTCGCAGTCTTTGGCAACGAATTGCCAGTCGCTATTAACATAAGATAACAATCGGCAAAAATATCTCGCGCTAGCTTGTGGCCCATGGCAACTTCTTTATTTGTACAAGAAATAACTTTTTATAAAGAAAAAATAGAATCATTGCAATTAACAAATATAAAATGAAGAAGAAACAAAAAAGCATATCGTTGGTGGTTGGTAAAAAAGAAATGAGATATTTTATAGTAATTATTGGTATTCAGTAAGTTGAATGGGATGCTTCGTTTTGAGGTGGTCATGCAAGTTGGTTTTATTTGCAAAATATTTGTAGCTCGTATTGCACAATTTGCAGTTAACCGACGTTATCTTGCCACAATTCGATATTTTATTTAAAAATTCCCATACGAGTGGGTTTTAAAACGGCGAGGCATTTTGAATTTTCGAACAATATTTTAACATATAAATTTCTCTGTAATATGTAAATATATTTAAAATAACGCTCGGATATCTACACTTTCAATATTAACAATTTTAAAAAACCATCAATACACAACTGCACAAGTCTACGAAAGCTATTGAACGACTCAAAACAATCGAAATACATCTCGATTGTGCAGTCGGACAGGGAGTCGATGGTTTACTCGATTGTACTTTTGCAACGATGGCGATTCTCTCGATCGTTTAAACATCTCGACTCGCCCATCACTAATACGAATTTTGGTGTGCGAAAGAAGCACATATTTGGTTAACACACTAAGGGAATTGCCTTCATATTAGATTAATATGTGTGTGAAAAAATGTGTCCGTCAAGTGTGTTGCAGCAAATTATGTAACTTAGTTGCTTTGGTAGGTAATATTTTCACATTATTAGCACACCTAGAACCATGGCATAACACTGTATGATGTTGTTCAATTCCACCTGCATTTAGTATTCAGGTGGTAAATCTCAGTCAGGGCAAGCAAAATCTTTTTCTAAAAGCGGTCACCCCTCGGCAAGCAATGGCAAACCTCCGAGGGTATTTCTGCCATGAAAAACCTCTTATAAAATACATCTGCAGTTCGGAGGCGGCACAAAATTGTAGATCCCGGTAGCAGAAGCTCGGCTAAACACTGAGCTATATAGTGTGAGCGCAAAATTGTTATAAATGTCGGAAGTTCAACCCTTGACCGCTGCCTTGACTTCAGCGAGGCAGCAATGTCCACACTGTGGAACACATTCAGATCAGAGCCACTACTGCTTGTTCATCCACTATTTTACTTCCGTCAATGAACCTATTCATATCCCATATACATTCATCAAATAGGTGAGATCTAATAGAATTAAAGGAGAGTGGCTGAATAGCCGCTTGGCTATCTGAGAAAATTTATGTATACTTCCTGGTTAGGCAAACTTTAGTAAGAACTGGTGAGCTCTTTTCGAAAGGCCAGTGGTTTTCTTTCTTTATTTTGAGACTTCTTTAAATTAATATTTAAATAAATAGATATATAATTCGGTTGGCATCATATTTTATGAGAACATGCAACTTTTAGTGTACGCCGATGGCAATGATACCTTTTGGTGTTCTTAGTTCTGCTTTATCCAAAACTGAATACCGATGCGAAGAAAATGGACGTGGAAGTAAACGAAGGCAAAACAAGGTATTCCAGTCATCAAATATACAGTCAACACATTTATGTACATATATCTACGCACTACATTCACTGTTGGTAGTTACAACTTTGAAAAAGTATAGGACTTCATTCACTTAGGAACCAGCATTAACACCAATAGTATGGTGAAGAAACATAACGGATGACAACAACAGTTCAGAGATTCCTTGAGTGTTTGAGAGAAAAATTTCAAAATATTTATAACCATTTACGTTATTGCGACAACGAATTCCGCAGACGATGAAACGAAGAGAAGAAATTCACTTAATTATCTCGATAACCGCCTAGACACGCTAGCTTTTTCTTTCGTTAACTGGCGCCAATTGGCAACACCGAGTGTACCCAAGTCCTTTTCCGCTTGATCTTCACAATGCAGAGCCGGTCTCCTTTTCCTGTACGACCACCAGAAAGAACCGTGTCGATTACTTTCAGGACTGAAGCGTTTTCGTATATACACACGACATGTCCTATATATATTTGTAAAGCTCGTAGGAATAGATTCGCTGTCGTACCCTTTGATGGTGGCAGAAAAAGAAGGCCTATTCTGCGTTGTAAAGTATAAGCAGTAAAGAACGTGGCTACACTCTCGGTGTGTTCAATTACTGCCACTTAGCGAAATAAAGAAATATTAACTAAGATTTGCTATCGATTTGGACTGCAGAGTAAGCGCACATACAAAGTAGTGACGGCCAAGTTACATTAAGGTTTTAAAGTATACCGGAAACTGAAGACGATTTATGGCCATTATAGACTTCATTGATGCCCCGATATGTACATTTATGCAGAGCTCGAGCCTCCAGTCATCAACGAAAGTACATATCAGTGGCGTCTCACCAGTCTATGATGAAGTTCAAAGCCAAAATCGTAAAAAAATAACCCTTCGGCTGAAGCTGAGCTATTCAAGCATGGCAGCAAGGTAATGCAAGAATGTATACTCGGCCAAATGTAAGCATTAAAATTTAAGTGTACTCTGCCCAATCCACAAAAAGTGTGATTCGCAAACGTCGCCAACTACCTCAGAATAAGTTTATTTGTTGTTGCATATAAGGTTCTATAGAGAGTTGTAGTTGTAACAACACAAAAGAATACCTCGTGGAATGCTGGCGGATTGAAAGTACTTGAGTGGATATAAATTCGAGTAGAACGTCTAACGAGTTAAATCAGCGTTTGTTCTGACTTTGGAATTGTTAGTTCTCTTTAGCAAAAACATTTTTATGTTGGCCCAACAATATTGTATTAAGATAGTTCCAAATTAATTAGATTCACAAACTTTAGATCTTTTTACGATAAGGTGTGATATCGGCCATATTCGAAAGCTATGGCTTGACATACATACATACATACATACATACATACATACATATGTATTTCGTACGATATGTCTGCATAAGCCAATTTGGATTGATTCATTTGCCTTTTTAATAAATAAAATTCAATTACCTTATCTGTATGCAATACAGACATACAAATACATATGTAAGTATGTATATTCCGTATGCAAATCCCATGCACACACACGCACACGTACAAGTCAGGCAATCAAAATAGATTAAAATATGATTTGACAGCAGCAAAAACCATTGGCACACATACATAAGTATGTAGTAGTAAGCCATATATACATATGTACACATGTACATACATATATGTATAGTATACGTTATGTTACGAAATATTGGCTAAAATATGAGGTTATATATGTTTGTATGTATGTACATATGTCGATTCGCGTACGTACATGCAGACGTCAGATGTCATTGGGATTCTATGCAGACGCACTGCACATGCTTAACGTTTACAATGTAAAGTTTACATACATAAATACATTAGGGTGTTTTTTTTTTTTTGACCAACAAATTTTTGTTTGCCACGCGCCTAAAGTATGGCCATAAAAACGCTAAATATTTATTTGAATTTTTAAATCAATATTAAGTCCGTTCGTTATCTTTTTTGACTAAAATCTGAAAAGTGTCAAAATGCAAGAGCGTAAGCAAAATGCGCTCACTAAAAGAGAATAACAAGAAAAAGTAAAGGAACGCAAAAATACAAATTTTTAGTCCGAAGAATGACAACAACAAAACTAATGCCAAATAAAACTGTAATTTTGTTTTCAATTTGAATACGCAATTAACTTCCTAGTAAATATTTAACATTAATCGGTAAATTATTCATTTTTATATTTAAAAAGGTACCAAAGCTGCACTATGATCGTTGTGCAGCTTTGGTATCTTTTTAAATATAAAAATGAATAATTTACCGATTAATATTAAATGTTCACTAGGAAGTTTCTTGCGCATTCAAATTGGCACCAGAAGCACCACGAACTCTTTCATCACTAATCTGCAAGATGCACACAAGCACAACCACGATAAACGCTTACGATTTCAATTATTTTCTTGCCACCTTCAATTTCATTTTTTTGTGTATTAATATTTTCTAACACAAGTCAGCTGTCAGTTGAGTTTGGCACTTTTCAAGATTTTGCCAGCAACAATTCTTCGGAATAAATCTTGCAACTTCTGACAAAAGAGTGTCACATTTTATTCTCTCATTTTTGCTCTCATCTACAGGATTTTCAAGTTAAGGAACGCTTTTTGGACTAAATCTGACTACTTCGGACTATTTCTGACTGTTTCTGGGAGGTAAGGAACGGACCTATTACAAGTACATAAATGTAATGCTCCCAAATCTTATTCTTCTAAAGTTTTTTATTAATTAAAAAAAATTAATTCCTTTGAGTATGCAGTTTAAGTGTCATGCAATTTTAATATAAGAAGCATTCCATACTATTTATTTCAATAAAAAATCGATTATTTTTAGATTTTCAGGTAAATTGAGTATGTTGTAAAAAAACTCATAAGATATGACAGAACGACCGGAAATTAAAAAACTAAATTCTTTTTCAAAAGTTATGCGACTTGAAAATGCTAAGGTGTCTCGCCTAAAGCCACTGTTTAGCACTTCATAGCACGCAAGTATTAGTTCTATCAAATAAATGTTTAAGTATGTACTTCTTTATAGACAAAGAGTCAGAGATTTATAATAAAATTTTGGTTTTTTTAAGTAAAATTTTTCATACCTTTGTTAATAAAAAAATCAATTTTAAAAATCATGTTTGCTCAATTTAAAATTTTTTTTTCAAACATATGTGATAGAACGTAGTATACCAAAGAATAAACTGACAAATTCTTAAAGGGTGTCTCCTTATTGGGCCTGGGATATTATTTTTTTCGTGTAGCATTGTACATATAATAAAATCAAGTGTTTAGCTGAGCGTTTACAGAATTTTTAGGACCTCCTCTGTAACATATCCAAAAATTCGTGCAAATTTAGTTTCTGAAAAATTATATAAGTGAGGAAGGCCTCATAATGGAGTTCAAGTTTGAAATGGCTACAAGTCACCATTGGTTTTTGAATTTGTTTTTAACTGACGCGCTTTTGCAATTTCTGCCACCTAATTTTATTCTTTTAGGTATAATTGTATTTTCAAAATTTAACGTTGATTTATTGGCTTTTCAAACTTACACTTTATTGTTCGAAATTTAATGAGCTCCACGGTTCCGTACTGCAATTTTTTTTGCGACAATAATTTGAACATTATTATTCTCTCTAATTCGCGTTTATATTCATTTGAAAAAATACCAAATTTCATTTAACCTCTCTTTAAATTTTCCCCTGCATTGTGCTACAAAAATATTTAAAAAGCAAAAAAAAAATAAAAATTAAATAAATGAATTAGTTAACTTAACAAACAAAAAAAATCATACATTTTCCGGTAAAAAGTGAATTTTGTCTTACGCAAACTCACGTAAAACTAGATAAAAATTTATCTTTAGCATTTTCAAAAAAATATTAATTTAAAAAAATGTATATATAAATGTAAAAATAGGTAATTTTTTAGTAAAAACAGTTCAACAGCGAATGATTATTTTAAAGATTTGTTTTCTTCTTGTTAAAAAAGATAATTATTTCTATAGTAATTAACCCTTAAAACTACATATGTATATATATAAATTGTTTTTGGCACAATAAGAAATGTGTTTGTTGCAAAATTTTACGCCTTTCCCTAACTGTGACAAATTATTTAATTATTGAATTTTATAGAAAAATGTCTACGTTTGGAAAGCCGCTGCATTGTATTAGTAACGGTACAACTCGGAGATTTAAAAAGTAAGCATTATGTAACTCCGTGAAATAGTTTAAAATATTGAGTATTATACTATGTTCTGACTGCGCCGTTAACTCGAGTTTATGAGCAATTTTGGAGTTTAACGTCAAACACTTCTCATAAACTCGGAGTTTACCATACAAAAATTTTTGTCTAACTCGCTTTAAACACCACTTTTTTTTGGTGTTTATGGACGTGCAACCCTTATTTGAACAAATATTAGGCCGCACTGTTGACAAATTTTGGCATTATTGTTTAAAAGTTTTGCTGCACTGTTTACTGGTTTGACAGTTCATAATTTCAAACACGAGGGCGGTTTGATAGGTCATCGACTTTTGGAATTTCCCGCACAGAAACTTTAATTTCATCATTGCTGCTTTTAACCGCCATATTATAATAAACTACTAAGTATGCTGATAAAGCAATATTTTTGCGTAAAAAAAACCATCACCTAAATCAAGCAAAGGCTTGATAAATACTATAAGGACCTTGCACAAACAATTTCAATAGTTTAAAATTGAGTTACTAAGTTCCGTTGTTGTCGAGGCATCACAAGTGGCACCGAAAAAGTTCAGGTCGCCCAAAAGTGGTCGTTACACCAGAAATCGTCGTTAGAATCCATGGATTGATATTGGAAGACCAGAGAACGAAAGTGTGTGAGGTGGCTAAGGTTGTAGGTAACCAACTGAGAGGGAACCTCACAACTAAAACGAATATTTGAATGTATATAAAAAGCTATCCGCGCGATGGGTGCCGCGATTGCTTACACTCGACCATAAGCGTAACCGGTTGATCTCGTCAAAACCATGGACTACGAATTGCTGCCCCATCCAGCATATTCTCCAGATTTAGCCCAGTGCGACTATTTCCTATTTCTAAACTTGAAGATATGGCTGGGTGGTAAGTGGTTTGGGTCAAATGAAGAGAATATCACAAAAACAAACGCTTATTTTAAAAGCCTTGAGAAAAGCTATAATAAAGGAATAAAAAATGGTGTATAGAGTTGAAAGGAGAATATGTTAAGGTATATAACGCTTTTTTGCCGAAAAAATATGTTTTATTCAAAAGTCAATGATTTATCAAACCGCCTTTGTTAATAATTTGTAAACAAAAGGAATCAAATTTCACAAACAAAAATTTCAAATAATTATGCAAAACCACCGTCACCACAAATCGCCGTCTACTATGGAGTTGCCTTCGCATTCAACATTGCTCAGCGTTCCATGCCATCGCAAGCATTATCCAATTATATGCACTTTTTTTTAAACATTTGTAAATAAAGGTACAAATGTTTTTTTATAAGCAAAACAAAATTTGTATTTGAAAGTAAATAAACAAATGTCAATTAAACTCAAAGTTTCTTAAACACCTCAATGAGAACGCTTGACAGTTGTTCATAAACTCAAAACCACAAACTCGAGTTTACTGCGCAGTCAGAACATAGTATTAAAGTGTAAGCAGTTAAACTTTTATTTGTTTTAAAGCGTTCTTACTTAAAGTTTTTGTATTTGTTTTAACTAAAATATTTTATAAAGTAAATTTAAATTTTTTAACTTTTATAAAGTATGGCATTTGTCACACGCCAGGTGCGAAAGCGAATGGTGAATTGGCGCGGCTAATTTTCAATTGTTGCAAATTAAGAAACGCCTTAGTATTTATACACACATACATACATACATACATACGAGTATATGCAAATACTTTGTCAATATTCATATTTATACATACACGCATACACGCATACAAATGTATGTACTTTAGTATAAGTCTACACCGTTATTGGCATCAATTTGAACCACCAAAGGCTGCATTTTGCATTTTAAATTATACGTTCGCTCTATCCGATTATATGGCATTGTACATATTTATAGTATATACGAGTAAAATATAGGTATGTATATAGGAGTATGTACCATTTACCCATGTGTGCGTACGTGTGTGAGTTTGGCTCATCAAAAGTTGACACTTCTGTCTGCCATATTCTGACACTTGATGCCACTCTACACAATTTCATTACATTTCATTGCATTGCATTTCGAATCCATTCACCATTCATAATAGTAGCTTTTATCTGAATTTTTCCAACTGCAAAAATTTGCTTATCTCGAATTTTCACGCAGGTGGGTGGGGTCGAATGTTCTATGCTTACTAAATATACGCCCATCATATATGTAAATACATATGTATGTACATATACATACTTTTATATGTAAATAAGAACACCAATGTATGTATGTATGTATGTACATATATTTTATATCGAGATCCATATTCATTGTGTTGTGCTGCTGCATTATTAAGAATTCATAAATCCTCGCATGCATGCAAATAAATTCCTTGCAAATGCACACACATGCATACATTTCCCAGTCAAAAAATCGATAATCGCTTTCATAAGCAATGTTTTCCCGAAGGCATTGCCTTAGAATGTCTTGTAATGATTTCACTTCTTTTACGCATTGCTGGGAATGCATTGCAGAAGGTTGGCATGGTAAAAAAGGTAAAAAATGGCTTACTCCCAACAGAAGCGTTTACTTCCATCTGTTTATTTCGATTACACTTTAATAAAAATAATAATAATTTGGCATTAACCATACACTGTATAGCTCAGTGTTTGACCGAGCTTCGCCTACCATTTGTAATGCACGTATTTATTTTATTCCACAAATGGAGGGACCTACAATTTTGTGCCGACTCGGAACAGCAGATGTAATTTTTATGAGAAGCCTTTTCATGGCAGAAATACCGCGGAAGTTTGCCATTACCTGCCGAGGGGTGACCGCTTTAGAAAAAAAATTTTCTATGATTTTAGATTTTACTTGGCCTGATTGAGATTCGAACCTCGAACCCAGCGGCTTATCGGGTAATAGTACGCACCGCTACCCACTCGATCACAGCGGCATTTGCTTCTATGGTAATCATGTTTTCTGCTGGGTTAATCATACTCGCATACGCACGCGTACATCGGCATGCAAGTAAAGTTCTTTCAAATTTTTTTTTTTTAACGTTTTAACACACAAAAAGCTACTCTCTCTCTGAGCTACAAAGTCCACTTTTAAAAGTGGATTTTCTGTCACAATACAATTTGGCTTGTCGTTTTATTTTAATTTAATTTTTTTAATTTTATATTTAAAATAATGCTACTATTCAAATATTTCATATGAATACGACAATCAAATGGATTGCATGCACCTAAGCGTTTTATACAAAGTCTTTGCTTTAAGCCATTGCGAGAGTTAATTGAAGTGAGTTTTCGGAGCTGGGTAAAAATTAAAACATAAAGAATTTGCCAAATAAATACACGCAAGAATATAAAATGCTTGTTGACGAGCCAAGAAAAATGGAAAATATAAATTTAATGTGCAGACCAAAAGCTTTTCAGTAGAAATTAGCTATAGGTTTCAATAATTCCTCTCTTCTTGTTTGAGAACACTGAAAATAACTTACATTAAAACATACATATGTGTGTACATAAGTGTAGTATGTATGTATGTATATTTAAACTGAAATGTAACAGCAATTATAAAATGTTGTATTAATCAAGTTGTAGTTTATTAGTTCGATGATAAATGAAATTAATTATATTCTAATTTACAAAAATGGAATTAACCTTGAAATTAATCATTTAGATTAAAAGCAATTTTCGATTAACCAACGTCTTCGATAAATTCCTCTCTGACACATTTAAGCATATTTTTCTTTTCAAATCTCAAAAAACCAAACCACCAGATGCGCGTTCAAAACAATCATAAATAAGTTTTTTTTTTAGACGTGTGGTTTTCAATGAGGCAGTACTTTTTTCGGAGTTAGTCCTTTTGATAGCTGTTACTTGATTTATACTCAGTTTGGTTTGCCATTTCATACGGCTCCAATTGTTGCAAAAAGTGGTCGAAAATTGGTACTCTCGGCTGGAATTTATTCGCACCAGTCACTTGCCTGAAAACATTTTTAAAACATAATGGCAAACCCTTATCTTTATAATAAATTTAAATTTTTAGCTATAGCATTAAATTATATGCATTTTTTTTTCTTAAAAACCACCCTTTATGTACTGTTAAAAAAAAGCCTCTTTTGTTAGTAGAAAATGGTATTCTGCGCAAGCCACATCTGGAAGAGCCGTTTCTTAACCACTTTTCTGATAACTCTTGACTCTTTTTCGACTTGTATGTGTACATAAATAGTCATTTGTATGCTTTGCCCGAAGAATTATTCAGTCATCTTATCATTTGTGAGTCTTTAACATTTCGGGTTTCTTTCGTTTTTTTTTAGTTTATCCAGAAGAAAAGTCACAATTGTATGTTAACAAATAGATTAGCGTTAAAGGCTGGTACAGCGTTCTTAAGGTCGTAACAGAAAACTACGTATTTTGTTTGTTTCTGAATACTTTAAACGAAGACTTAATATTTTCCTGAATATTTGCATTCAAGTTAAATGTATAAAGAATTTTCTCAAAGCTCACTTCCAATTTAATAGCGATTATTGCAACTGAGCAAGTAGCTTGTTTTTCACGCAGCAAAAAACGTACTAATTTTCCGGCTTAATACACAAAATTAAACTTAATCATTAAATCATAATCACGTGTCAGATAAAATTAAAATTAAATTAAATATACCTTTCATAGAAATAGTATGTAGTAGATGTTTGCAAGTCCTGGATGAATAAGAGTTACACCCATACCGAAATGATCAGGATATGACCCGAGTCAATTAAGTCATGTCCGTCTGTCTGTCCAACTTTTCGTCTGTTTGAACTCAAACTAGTGCCTCAAGCTATTTGGATGAAACTTGGCATTATGGTGGCTTTTTATAATTTATTAATCAATTGTCGGATTGGGTTAGAACGGACGACTACTATAACGTATATGGGAGCCGATTGTTCAGATGTTATATTTTGCTTCATAACTTCTACATTTAAACAGGCAAAAGACTTTAAATTTTGCAAAAAGTTCATCTATTTTTAGCACTATACAAGCAGTGAAGACCATAAAGATCAAATAAATATAACATATACATATGTAGCTTCCATACAACCGATTGTTCAGATATTGCATTTAGCACGAAATTAATTTTTATTTCATATCGTTTTATTTTTCAATTTTTTATATTGATCAAAACGCCTCCCAGCTTTTCTAATAAGTGCTGGAGTTAAATACATAAAAAATAATTCGTTTGAGTACTTTTGTTAAAAAAATTACATTCCGCTGTTAGTATTCCAATAATTTTTTTTGAATCTACACTTTATGAGAAAGGTGAATCCAACCATGAACTTACTGATCATTGCGATGCAGTTAGCGCCATCTCATTTACATGTAGTTTTCACTTCTTTTTTCTGTATGGCACAGAAATATGTACATTTAGTTTACGTTATGAAAATTATTATTATGCCTAGAATATATTTTAAATGCGGTAAAATTATTATTATGCCTAGAATATATTTTAAATGCGGTAAATTTGTCTAAATGCTCAAATATGCTTAGATATACTTTGCTCATCATCATGGATCTTGTTTAAAATGGCACAAAGCGTACGAATAACAAAATTGCATAACAAAAATGTATCTTAAGTTAAAATAACATATACTAACATAAATATATGGATTGCTTACTAAATTTTCTGTATTAAAAACTAACACTAAGGATAGTCTACAGAAAGAAAAAATTCAAAGCTTTTGTGTTTATTTCAAAAGTTTTTTATGGAATGGCTTCTGGTGCGTTTTGACATTTTCAATTGAAAACGGATCAGTTCGGGATTCGGTTCGGTTCGAAGTCAAAAAATAGCGATGAATCAATTCAAAATTTCGAAATACCCGAAAGCTTCAGCTAAGCTTTATGTAGTTAGTTTGACTATTAAAAAGTTCTAATTTGCATACACATTTTATAATTGCATTCGCTCTTACTTTTCTATAATTACTTTCTTGTCTCCCATCGGATGTATGAATGTGTATAAATTTCGCCTAAGCGACAATAGAACTTAATCAAAACTTATATGGCAAGAAGCTAAATATGAATTTATAATAACTGAATGGTCGCACAAAGTGCCATCGTAAATATTTGCGCGCCTTTTAAGCACTAAAATCTCAACATGACCCGAAGCCTTTGTACATATTCGTATGTATGTTTGTGCATACATAACACCGTGTTGAGAATTATTGACATTTATCAATTTTGGTCCCGAAATACCCAATGCAGAGCCCTTTTATGTGGAAAAATTTAAGATTCTTAAATTATCGCCTTGCCTTTGGTGGACCAAAGCTGCCGAAAAGTTATAACACAGTGTTAAAACCACTACCAATGCATAGCCAACAAAAGATTGGCGACAACTATTCATAAAATAAAAAAAATCGTCACAACAACAAAAAAAAAACGAACAGGTACTACCGTACCGTTGCACAGAAAAAGAGGCAATGAGTTAAGGAAAGCTTAAAAAAGCATCAAATTTCATATTCAAAATGGCACTATGCTGTCCGGCATAATTTATAAATGCCGCCGCCAACAACATCGGCACATGAGAGCCCATCTGTGGTGACACCAGCGGTGGGGCAAGGAGTGTGTATATGGAGTTTGTTGCACGTGTGTGTTTGGCAATGGGTAAACAGCGGTAGCATGCAACAAATTCAAATGTTGATGGTGAACGCTTCTGTTTTTTTTTTTTGCCACTGCAAACAGTGTAGAGGCAAATGTGTGTGATGGAGGCAAAATTGTTCAGCTGCTGCTACAAGTGACAATGTCGACACTTTTTCCATTGCCCGTTGGCGACCAATGTTGCGACAGCTAAGTGCTTCAGCCCAGCACCAGTCGACGGCGGCAGCGAGGGGGTGACCAAATAAAAACACTCAAAATTGGTGTAAAACAAACACATTAGGAGTAATGGCATCACACCGACAGCCACTGCATAGGAGGCATCATCAACCAAAGCGCTGGTAACACTACTTCCTTTTTGTTGTTGTTGTTGTTGTTGTTGTTTGTAGTTATTTTGTTTGCTTTGCAATGCTGTTGAAAGGGTTTTTGGGTTTTTTGTTTTTGTTTTCAGTGTGCACCATTTCGACCGCATTGACAAACAACTAAACCCATGTTCGCTGTGGTTTGAGCCTACCAGCACTCACCAACAACAAGTGCAACAATGACAGCCAGCCACTTGGTAACATTTTACATATGTCATGGTTCTTTTGGCGCCTCCAGGGGCACTTGGTTGTGATGCCTGCGCCTGCTGACACACTTGATTGGTTGTTATTTGGTTGGTCGTTGGCGAGTGACGACAATGCGGCAATGTTGGATTCTACGCCTCTCCTTTCCTCGCCACTGCGCTGCCGAACTGGTCATGTACATATGTAAAAAAATTTGCATTTCAAAAACGCGCACACATGACACGCTGCACTCGAATACACAAACAGTTGCATAAATAGAGTTGCAGCAAATGACAAAGGACAAACCAATGAACGGACTTACAAAAAGACAACATCCGACATGGGAAATCAAAACAAAAAAAAAGGACACTGCAGCATGAACTTACTGCGAATGCCAAGTGTGTTGCTTGTTGAGGGGTTTGGTGATGTCACGCCCGAAAATTGACACTCAAAAATTAGTTTTGGTATGCAAAAACTAAAATTTAAATGTTAAAAAGATGTTTTTAAAGCAAAAATTAAAGGTAAATATTAGAAAAGAGCAGGGTGTCTAAAATTATTAAATAACTATTTTCAAAACTTTTAAAAATTATATTGTTGCCAAAAAACAGCAGCTTAACTTATGTATTTTATTTATTTGATTTTTTTTTTTCAGTTCAAGGCAGTTGATAAAATATTTTTGTTTTTGTTACTTCAGCTTTGACAAGCAAATATAAAAAGTAAGTGCATGCAGCTCCTTGTTGCTGCTGCTACCTTATTCAGTTTGCCTTAATCGAAATCGTGCAGTCTTTAAATTGTTGGTTATTTTCTCGTCTGACGACGTCGTTCGTTTTCAAATTTGTAGACAATTCCATTTCGGGATTATGAATAAAATTTTCAGGCATAAAAAATGGAAGCCGAATATTGCACAATGTTGATACCGGTTTACCTGAAACAATCAATTACTTGAGGCCAAATAAAAAAGGATTTGTTTACCATAATAAGGGTCGCTTTACACTTTTCGTAATATCTTCACTGTGTTTCGTCAGTTATTTTTTTATATCTCCCCGTCAGTTAAAATAAAATAAGCACCTTTCCAGGCTTGACTTTGGAGTAAAAATTACAATTATCGAATAAATAAACAAGTTTTCATTCAAATGTCATCTAAAGCTACTCTTACAGCTAAATTTTTATTTTTTTTTCATTGCTTGAAAGGATTTTCTAAATCGAGATAAATTGTTATATTATATGCTGGTATTCTTTAATTAATTATACTCTCAAGTCTCAAAATTTGAAACTTATACCGGTTTTGTGCAATTTGGTATAACCTTAAGATCCAAATTTAAGACTATAATTTTCAGAGTTTATCATTTTTAATTTTTTTTTTTTTTTAATTTAAAAATTTATAAATTATTGTTAATTTTTCATAAGAAAGATACAATTAAACAACTTTGAAAAAAAAAATGTATTTTAAATTTGCTCATAATTTGGATATTTTATTCTGAAATTAGAGACTCAAGCCGGCATTCTGTAATGTGATATAATCTCTTGTGTCAAAGTTTGAGACAATGAGTTAGAGAATATTGAATAATAAAAACCCATGATTCAATTATAAAAGGTTAGCTCGATAAACAGCTAGCTCGGTAACTTTTTGTCAAACGGCTCCCTAAGCATCAAAACCATGTTGCTTCTTAAAAATAATAATAGTAGTAAACTCAAAACTTTTTAATACCAAAAACTGACAGACAACACTTTTTGTTTCTTATGTGCGCGTTAACATCACATTTAAATCCGGATTTTAATGACAGCATTTTTTCTGATTACAAGATTGACCCCGTCTCGAAAATATTTCATGTAAATGTGTATAAATGACGCGCTTTTTCTTTGAACGCTTTTCACGCGCATATACTTAGTCTTGCCATAAATTCTGTTACAAAGTTTACAGTGCATACAAATTCGCAGAAAAATGTGCCGTTATGTTTTATTATAATTTGTACTCGTATGCAGTGTCTACTCCTTAATAATAATCAGTTCAGTGTTTGCTTTCGCTTATAACCAATGGAGTAGGGAGCTAAAGAAAATCGTATTGCGGTGATCGCTTTACATAAGTGTGGAAAAAGCGCAACTGAAATGTATGAGCTTCTCAAAAACCTTAATATTTCGAGAATGTTTGTTTACCGCACTATTGACCGTTTTTACCAAACGTCTACAGTTGATGACAGAAATAGAAGTGGTCATCCTCGCGTAGTTCGAACCAATTATGTCAAGGGAAATGGATATATCGAACAGATCAATGTCAAGACTTGTTCGCGATGATCTCCAAATGAAGACCTACCGTCGGTCAACTGGTCATCTACTGACATCGCGCTTGAAGCAAATTAGGCTCAACAGATGCAAGCGGCTTCTTCAGTGGCACGCGGTCAATGGCCATGAAAGTATCATTTTTACGGATGAGAAAATTTTCTCTGTTGAAGAAGTTTTTAATAAGCAAAACGACAAAATCTACGCAAAAACTTCCAAAGACGCAAAAAATGGTATTCCAAGGGTTCAACGTGGCCACCATCAGTCTCATGTAAAGGTGTTACACCTCTTCACTTCTGTGAAAAAGGGGTTAAAACTGGGGCGAAAGTGTACCAGCAGGATGTGTTAGAAGGCGTGGTAAAGCAGATAAGCAATACTCTCTTCGATGGAGAGCATTGGATCCTTCAGCAAGATTCTGCTCCAGCGCATAAGGCAAAAACAACCCAGCAGTAGCTTAAAAGCAAATGCCAAAAACAAAAATTTGTAAGAACTAAATTCTTGAGTTATGAAGTTTGATTTATTTTTCTTTTAATATATAAAGATTCTCTTTCTAAATTTTCGAATTATTGTGGCTTTCTTACAACTCGATTAACTCTATAAAGTTACTTACTATTTATCGGAATAAAATGGAAGTGAGCACCTTGATCTAGCAAATTTTTGGCTATAATCAAAAGCCTGGAGATGGTTTTTGAAAATTTTGATGACGCAGAAATAAATTGTGCCCATGTTCTATAGAAACCCTCCATAAGCACCAGCAATGATGTGAAAAAGCTTCTTTATTTTAAAACTCGAAATCAGAACCACTTAAGCTTGCAGTTTTAATATTCTTACTAAATAGCAGTTAAATTAGTTGAGGAAAGAATATTTTTTTTTGCCATTTAAGCACAAAATTTCTCGCATATTTGTTAAAATTAATATATTTTATTCTACCATTATTTGCAAACTTTCCATACTATGCCTTCTCCTAGTTTCACAAAAAGGGAACGCATTATTTACCCTTTTTTTCGTACTTCGTATATGCAACCTTTTTGTAAGGGAGTGTAAAAACTCCCTTGTCAATATTGATCTAACCTTTTATTATTGAATCATGATAAAAATCATCAACTAAGAGCTTATTCGCATAAAAAATTAACCAAAATTTTATTTCAGAAAAAGGACCTCCGGCACAGCATTATTTAGCCCATATATAGCAGGTCATAGACCAATTAATCCCACAGTATTATTTGTGGATGTGGGTCCGTTGGTGTTTACTTTCCACTAATGATTTGTGGAAGTATTTTAACAAACACACTTTCTTTTTAAATTTTCTGAAAAAAACCAATACTTTGCTGAAATTGTATTTTAATTATAAAAAAAAAACTTTCCTGTATTAATACGATCGTATCTCTCGTTTCAGCCATCTTTCATTAATTGGTTTTTCTTTACGTTTTCGATTGGCAATTTGCAACCTCTCATTGTCAATATGTGAGCTGTTGCCACTGGTGCTCAAAACTTTGTGGCCGTTACTCTAGAATAATAATAGTCTCAAAATGAGCTCGAGATTATTGCTTTTCCTCGCTTTCACGTTTTTATCTTTTGTTTTAATTTAAATTTTTTGTGACCTGCTCATTACCAGGTCACAATTTAGAGACTTTATTTTGAGACTAGAGGCCTTATTTTGAAACTAATGAATACCAACTGGTCTAAAATTGTGGCTTTTGTCTCTATTAGAGACTGATACTGCTTTTTGAATTCGGGCATTAGAGTCTATAATTTTGAGATGCCGGCATAAAGAGAGAGATTATCTTTTTCACTTTCACGTACTTCATTTTTATTTATAATTTGTACTTTTTGTGACCTGGCAATCACCTATTCTCAATTTACAGAATTAATTTTGAGAAGAGAAACTTTATTTTGAGGCTTATGGATGATAACTGGTCTAAAAAATTTGACTTTTCTCTCAATTAGAAATAAAAGACTGCTAGCTGAATTCTGGCAGAGAAACTAAAAGTACACGAGCTTTTAATGCTGGTATTCTGTAATTTGATATAATCTCAATTCTCACAATTTGAGACAATCAACAAGAGATCATTTTAGTTTTTTTCGTTTTCAATACTTTCTTTGTAGTTTTATTTTTGAAACCTGCTTTCAAATGCTGAATCTTTATTTTCAGACTTATCAATGCTAATGATCCAAAAACATGACTTTTGCCTCTATTAGAGACTGAGGGTGCTTATTGAATTTCGGCATAAATCGACCAGCGCTAAATATTTTAGATTCAAGAGCGAATTTAGCGAAGTGCAAGACCTCAGAGTTTGACTTTCATAGGTACACATAAAAACGAGCAAATTATTTATGATCTCAAGCAAAATTCTCTAACTCATTTAGTCTCAATTGAAACTTTCGAAAACAATCAACATCTTATAGAGAGTCGAGCATGGCGTTATAAAACCTTAAACAATTCTGAGTGGCATGTGCTGAACCCAATCTTTATGGAGAAGTTGTGTTTTAAAATCTTTTAAATAATTTGTGAATTAATTTCAAATCTCAGACTATACATATTTATTAAAATCAGGAGTGTATCGACGAACATACTAAATTTCAAATTATTACTATTATTATTTATTTATTACAATTAAGTTAAAATAAATTCACAATGTGGTCGCAGTGTTTGTAAAAGAGCTAGTGACACGTTTTGACACAGTAAAGCCCAGATCGCTTCCAATACCGAAAGGAGATTTTGGTTTAATTACTTTAAACAGTCGTCTAAGTTCCGTGTATGCTGAAATTGTTAAAAAAAATGTTTTTAACAGAAAATTATCTATATATGATATGTCCTATTTGTCGACTTGGTGAAACTTGAACCTAACAAGCGTAGCAATTAGCCGCCATTTACTCTATAACTTCGTAAGTTAAATTTCTTGAAACATGAAAAGATCTGTTGAATCATCGAACTAATCATAAGTAGTACTTTACTCGTTCAAAAGAGTCTTTCGAAAGACTAATAAAAAAACTTTGGATACATAAATATTCACTTTTTAAAAAAGAATTTCCGATCAAATTTAAGAATACCCTTAAGTCTATTAGTTATAATAAATAAATATTTCGGGATCAAGAGCTATGGCAGGCAAGGCTATTCTCGAATTTTTCATGTCGAAGCTCACATCCTGATTTCCGTACATGTTTGCTCATACTGAATTTATGAACATAATATAAATTTATTTTACCGAGCTTTTGACTACAACTCACCAACAATGTGACGCTGCGCTATGTTGTTTGTGGTGTTGAAATGCGACATTTGTTGGTTTGGTCGTTTGTACGTTTAAAAGCGCCTCACCAGTAAAGGACCTGCCTTTTACCAACGAGCCATTGGACAGTAGCAGAGTTGTCAGTGTGTGCATGGAGTAATGGTATTGTTGTTATTTTAATTTTTGTTGTTTCTGTGTGAATGCTGTGTGCGAGAATGCCAAAACTTATGTGATATTTTAAATATCCTCACGTTGAAGTTTATTTATGCGAATGCGGAATACATAATGAAAATTTAAAACGCAAATGGACAAGCACTCACACAAACACACATATTTTTTCGCTGCAGTTATTTGTTATTATGTATGCATGTACATATTTAAATATTTGTGCGTGTGTGAGTATGGTGATGGCAACTTTAGCCTCGCTAGCCGTCCAACTGAGTGGCTTCGAAATGAAATTGCTAGGATTATTGACGTTTTATTTTTCGAAAAACGAACACACAAATAAAACAACAAATGCAAAATAAAAAGCTCTGGTATCCGAAATTAAAATAACCAAAGTACATTTTTTTTTTGCATACGCCAATTTAACCAGCCTCAAAAAGCCTGATATCCGCAGTGCAGCAGGACTTCATAAAAATATTGAATGCATGAGTACTCAGAAAGCCAACGTACACACACATACATACTTTAGCTACCTATGTATGGATGTAAGTATGTATATGCATGTGTACATAGACACAGATAAAAACAACATGCATATTGTATTGTAGTTTATCATTCTGTGTGAGGAAAAGGCGAGAGCAGCTAAGCCCAGCAATTTAAATCTAAACCAGCTCAGATTTTGGTCAAAGTAATTTCACAGATAAATCTTGCACTCAATTTTAAAGCAATGCAGAGAAGTTTCATTTTCCAATAATAAAATCAGTAACAACACACAAAAAAGCACACACACACACACACACACACACACACAAAGCATATGCAATCTATTGGCAGAGAAAAGTGTATTTAGAAATGTTTTAATAAAAATGCTAAGCATCACACAAACTTTTATTTAAAATATTTTTGCTTACACATTTATTTATTTATTTATTTTTTTTTTTTTATTTCTTACCATTCTATGCCATTTTATCATTTTTGCATCCTTATGCAGTAAAATGAAATGCTCGCTTTACCCAGCAAATCCTTCCTATAGCTTCCAAACTAATGCATAAGTTTATTATGCAAATCTCAAATGCTACAAGCAATATAAAATAGTTGTTTTTGTTGTTGTGGTCATTGCTTGTGCTACTGTTTTTGTACTGCCATCCAATTGCAGTAGCTAACTAGAAATTGCGGCTCCCTAATCAATCTACTCCCAAGTAATGGTCATTTCCATTTCCATCGGGAAAACATGTTCTCTTCCACCCTTTGGTGTTCACAAAGGTGTTGGTTTAGTGAAATAAAGCAAATAAATAAATAAATATCCAACCAGGTTAGGTGCCTTGAAGTCCATTCGATTTAGATGCAAATTCATCATGGCTTCATGTTTGTATTTTATTCCGGCTCTGTTGTTCTGCCCTGCGTCTTACGTTCCCATCAACTTTGCTTAATGGAAATATAATTTATATTTGGTATTGGTCATCGTATATTTTATATAAATGTTATTGTATATAGACACACACACTATATATGTATATAAATTATATAATATACGGATATTTGATATTGATGCTATTTGGTAGCTGACTGGTCCCCTGTTTGGTCAGCTACATACCTTTGTTTACCTAGTTAAATCCCATTTCCGGTTTGTTTGTTTGCACATTCAAATGTCCATATTTCATTTAATGCAAAATAGTACGATTGCAAATTCAGTCTGTCATTGCGCAAAATAGAAATATGTGTATGTGTTATTTACATTATTCAATCTTTGACTTAAAAAAAAAATACATATTATTTGTTTTTGTACCGTAAAGCATTATTCAGAAACAAAAAATTGAACGATTTTGCTTTTTTAGTACATTTATGTCTCTCTTCACCTTCAACTGTTGACCGCGACACCTAAAGCATATTCAGAGCTGCAAAATTTACGATCAATTCTTCCAAACACATGGTTTTTGACAACTGCAAATAGAGAGGCTTCAAAGGATTTAAGTTCAAGTTAAGCTGCGGAAGAACCTTTCACTTCGTTTACTTAGGAACCAACATTAACACCATTAATTATGTCTATATTGAAAACCAGCGGAGAGTTTCTCTTGCCAACAAGTGCCAAAGATAATATGATACGAAACTTCTCTCTTTCGCTTGCTGCGAGAGCCCATGATCTCACATTTTGGGCTGGCAACAAAGCCGAATCATGGGCTACTGAACAGCTGGCACGCAAAAAGGTGGGCTACCAGAGGCAAATGCGAGGAAATAGCTATAATTTTTATTTGGATAAAAAAAGCGAGTAAATGTTATTTTTTTATAGAATGTGTCTTGAAATCTCTAAATTAAGAGTTAAATTTAATATATAAGTTTTAGCAAACTATGAAGGTTTTGATTTACATACAAATATTGTATTTTATTTTAAAAATATATACTAAAACTATTTTTTCAAAGCGAACATGAATATTATTCATTAAATAAACATGTATGTTTATAAGAAAACACGCTATATCTTAAATGTATGTTTAATGCATATATAAAAGCAGTTTTTGCGAAATATGAATTTCTGCGATATTTTAATTGTTTTCATTGTTTTGATTTTTTATATATTGTCTTCTGGCATTAAGGTAAATAACATCTCGTATTTATTCTTATTTTTATTGCATTTTCATTTATTCTGTTAGCAAACCTCAACTGTGGCGAAGCAACTGCAAAATCTCCAAAAAATTAAATAAAAAGTCCCAGATACTATTTCTACAGAGTGGCTATTTTGGAAAATGTTATAAAAAATGCGCCTTTTGACAGCGCTCTCTCGAAACAAAGAGTTTCGTATCATATTATCTTTGACAAGTGCTACTTTGGACTGAGTATACAATTGAGCAAGAAAAACATCTCTCGACGTACTAAACCCACACTCTATAAGTTTTTTATTATTATCGTCCTTTAGTATGGTGCAGAAAGATGAACTATGTGAAGATATCAGATGAGAGGGTTCTTGGAGTGTTCGAGAGAAAGATCCTAGTAAAGATTTATGAACATCTACGCTTTTACGATGGCGAATGCCACGAACGATGGAACGATGAGTTGTACGCGCTTAATAACGACGTAGATATTGTGCAACGAATTAAGATCCAGCGGTTCCGCTTGCTAGGTTATGTCGTGAGAATGGATAAAAGCACTCCAGCAATAAAAGTACACTCGGTGTCTCCAATTCGTGCCACTTAACGAAGTATAGAAATAGTTCTGCTGTATTCAGCCAAGATAGCCTAGGCGGCTCTAAGGCTAATTAAGTAATTAAATAGGTCTAAGATATGGTCTAACAAGTCGACTCTTTCAGTCGCCTCTGCTAGACAATAGCTTAGAGTTTTAATTTTGTATGAATTTATAGGTTTGAATGACACCTCCTTACAATTTTATGCTATGAATGTAAGTCGCAGTGTCTCGGAGACCAAATAAGATGCCCATGGAATTTTTCAATCAATTCAGAAAGAGAAAGACGATATTTCATAGCAACCTTTGAAAATATTACTGAAAATCATTTCACATCAAAAAGCCTTAGAAAACGCTACAGAAGGTCTTGGCCCCAGTCCCGCCATTAACCATCAAACCATCCGTAAGAACATTGCTGGATCTCTCTTTCCTAACCGCTTCTATTTTCCAGTTATGTATAACTATGCTGAGTTTAATTATTAACTTTTAAACCGCCGAGGGTATTTCTGCCATAAAAAACCAAAAGTCATAAAAGGTAACAGATTTTTAAGAACTAATTCTTACTTGTATATAACACAGCAAGAAAAAATTAGTCAATTAAAAACAAAGCTAATTAATCGAAATCTGAATGATTAACTTATTCAAGAATAAACATTATTGATCAATAAAAATTAATAATTTTACCATTAAATTCTTTTTTTAATCCGAATCAGTTTGATTTATCACAAAACTGTTAAATCACAAACTGATTAATAAAAAACCTTAATCGGTTCTATCAAATTTGTATTTATATACAAACAGTATAAAAATATATAAGTAGAAAAGCCACCATTCAGTTCGGTAGGTCTACCTACCGCTAGGCTTGAGAATTCTCATACCTATTGAGGCAGGACTAGTTCCTCAAATTTCTTCACCTTTTTATACCCGAGCGTACTTGTACACAGGGGTATTATAAAATTGTTCGCATAACGGTTGTTTGTAACAGCAAAAAATAATCGAGATATATATAGACATATATATACTAAAATGATCAGAATGAAAAGGGGAATCTATTTAGCCCTGACTGTCTGTCAGTCCGTCCGTCCGTCTGTCCGTGGTTACAATAACTTGATTAAAAATTGAGATAACTCCATCATTTAGTACATAGATTGCTCTTTGGACAGGGTAGGTTGGTATTGAAAATGGTCAAGATCGGTTAATAACCACGCCCACCACCCATATAAGGGAAGTTTTTGAAAAATGCAAAAACTCCGTTGTTGCGGTATCTATTACAGCAAATTGAGTGAAGCTTTTTGTATTTGGAGCGATTTTGAACTAAGAAATTAGGTATTTATGACATTTTGGAAAATAGGCGTTGCCACGCCCACTTATGTAACATTTGCTATATCTCAATAACAGTATTAGTTATCATCACAAAATTTGGTGCACATATTTTCGTTGACATCGCTATTATTATCGTAGAAAATGTTTGAAACCACGCCCATATCCCATATAACGGAAGTTTTGGAAAATGAAAAAACTAAATTTTTTCGGTATCTATTAAAGCAAATTGAGTGGAGCGATTTTGAACTTAGAAATTAGGTATTTATGAAATTTTGGAAAATAGGCGTTGCCACGCCCACTACTGAAAAAAAGTATGTATCTCAATAATGGTGTAAGGTAACGTCACAAAATTTGGTGAACAAATTTTCTTCAATATCGCTGTTATCATCGTTAAAAATTTTTTAAATCGGATCATAACCACGCCCACCTTCTATATAACGGAAATTTTGAAAAATGCAAAAAACTTCGTTTTTCAGTGTACATCGCGAGGGTATATAAAAATGGGTTTCGCCCGAATTTAGCTTTTCTTACTTGTTTAAATGTTAATTTGACATTTAAAATGCTCACACTACATTGTATAATAGTGATTGTTTTACATTTTTAATGTCACTTTTGCATTAAAATACCATCAAATTTACATTTCCTAATATAATATGTGGCCGCTGTGGTCGAGCGGGTAGCGGTGCGTGCTATTACCCGATATGCCGCTGGGTTCGAGGTTCGAATCTCAGTCAGGGCAAGTAAAATCTAAATCATAGAAAAGTTTTTTTCTAATAGCGGTCACCCCTCAGCAGGCAATAGCAAACCTCCGAGGGTATTTCTGCCATGAAAAAGCTTCTCATAAATACATTTGCCGCTCGGAGTCGGCACAAAATTTTAGGTCCCTCCAATTGTGGTATAATATAAAGACGCACACCACAAATGGTTGGGGAAGCTCTGCCAAACACTGAGCTATATAGTGTAAGCGCCAAATTATTATTATTATTTTAATTTATTATTAATAATGTTAAAATGATAACATTTTGAACATTTTTTAAACTTGGATGACTTTTGTAACCAAAAAATGTTATTTTTACGGCTGTTTATGGCATATTTTTGGTTCAGTGTATGAATGTATGTATTACTACATTTGCTTGCGAATTCAGTCCAATGTAATGAAAGGCATTTACAGTACAAATCAGTGGTTTTCAAATAAAGACAAATGTTTATATAATCTATCTTAATACACTCTAAAACTGAAGCACATATATACACACATACATACTACATCATTCGTGTTCATATTTGGCTTTGCACAAAACTTTTCTGCATGAATTTGCTGTAAACTTTCACACTAACTCATACTCGAACATTGTGGTGTTGTTTTGGTTTTTTGTTTTTTTTTGTTTTAGTTATGTTTTGTTTTTCATTTCTTTCCAGTATTTGCGCAATTTTCACATCAACTCTGAAGTCATAAAAATCCTATTGCAAACGATTTGTTTCATGGATATTTACGTTTGCACACTTCATTCGTAACACATGCATGTGTCCGCTTGCAACCCCCGCTCTACAAGCTTCATTTGCAGCAGCACATCCATCGCCTTATTCCTAACTAATACCTACCGCAAAAAAAAAATATATATATCAAATAAACCTTATATAACTTATGCTCATCTCGGCTGTTTTTGAGTTCTACAGTTCATTTGTGATGTGGCCATATTTCATAACTTTGTAAGCCCGCGAAGATGAATGGCCCCAAATCTACACAAATCGAAACTCCCATAAGTGAGCTGTGGCATTTGTTCGCACACAACCGCACATTTTACTACTTACACACATACATACATACATACAAACGTACAAACGTACATAAATACTAATGGTATATTGTATAAGGTACTTACGTAAATGCAAACTGTGCATGTGAAGCCAATTTAGATGCAATTTATGAGTATTACTCGGCATTGACTTGGAGCTTCAATAGAAAAGATCTGCTAACAACGGCTATTTCCCGCACCTTTCCCTTTCCCACGCATTCTAATTTTTATTGTTTCTTCTCCAATGTAAACGATTTCGGTTTTTCTTTGTATTGTTGCAATGAGAAGATTTATTTCGTAATGTGTTAACTTGTATTTTTGATGGAGTTACACAGAAAATGGCCAAAATATAAACTTTGAGCTTGTTTACATGAGGAAAAGCTTTTTAGTAGCGCATAATGGAAATGAAAAAAAATGAACAAAAAAAATAGTTCAGCTGAAAAAATATCTAAGGGAAGAAATTGGTAAGTGAATTTTGCAAAAAGTTTTACTCAGTTTTACTGACTTCCGTGGTTTTCAATTTAAGTTTGTTTTTCGGTTTGCATAAGCGAACTTTAATGTCTGTTGATGTAATTTATTGCGTTTTAAAAGTACAAATAAGCGCTCGATTGAACGAAATAATTTAGATTTATTCTTTAATATTTTATAAAAATATAATGCAGAACTCAACAAAAATTAAATGAATGAAAATTTATGCAATATTTTTAAAAATTAACAAGTTTTTCTCTTTTTCGTAAGTAGTAGTTTCATACTTTTTATGGCCCTGATACTTTACCCATTATCAAGCCCTAAACATGAAGAAAAATAGGCAGAACTCGCTTAAATTATACCAACAAAGTGTCCATGGCATGTTAATCTCATTCTCAAGGCCTAGAGTCTATTAAGTATTTTTGTATGGGCGATGCCCATAATTTCATAAAAACCCCGTTTCTTTGTTGTAAATCGCAGTTAGTGTTAAACTTTACTCAATTTCTTCCAATAAATACTGAAAAACGAAGTTTTTTGCATTTTTAAAATTTCCGTTATATGGAAGGTGGGCGTGGTTATGATCCGATTTCAAAAATTTTTAACGATGATAACAGCGATATTGAAGAAAATTTCTTCATCAAATTTTGTTTACTTTACACCGTTTTTGAGATACATATTTTTTTCATAAGTGGGCGTGGCAACGCCTATTTTTCAAAATTTCATAAATACCTAATTTCTTAGTTCAAAAACGCTCCAAATAAAAAACATTTCACTCAATTTGCTTTAATAGATACCGAAAAATGAAGTTTTTCATTTTCCAAAACTGAGGTGGGAGGTGGGCGTGGTCAACCGATCTTGACCATTTTAAATACCAACCTACTCTCTCTAAAGAGCAATCTATGTACTAAATTTCATTGAGATATCTCAATTTTTACTCAAGTTATTGTAACCACGGACAGACGGACGGACGGACAGTCCGTGCTAAATCGATTCCTCTTTTCATTCTGATCATTTTGATATATATATACATATATGTCTATATCTATCTCTAATATTTTTTGCTGTTACAAACAACCGTTATGCGACAAAGTTATAATACCCCTGTGTACAAGTACGCTCTGGTATAAAAATATGTACATTTGATTTGATAAAAATGTATATTTGAACGATTTTAATAACATTTTGATATATTATAAATGTTAAATAAAACACTGAAAATATTTTTCTAAACAATTTTATTTATACAAATGCTTTTTATAAAAATGATTTAACTCAAAATGTTTTATTTCTAATTAAAGTAGTTCGATCAGGATACAATATAAATGTATATGTGAACCAGTAAAACTTTTTATATTAAAAATTTCAAGAAAATTATGTTTTTGCCCTAGGATATAAGACTGCAAGTGACCACATTAATATCGACTCAGTTCGATAAAGTTAAATCTTGAAACAAGTATCTACTGCTGACACGAATAAACTAAACTTATACAATGTTTCGTCAGCGCATATATAAAGTTCGTTTAGTGATAAAAAAAAATGGATCTACCACTACTTTATACGGCTGAATTGTAACTTTTCTTTCCAAAGATTTTCGTGTCTTTTCTTCTCAAATCATCTTCATATCATCTACAATTGCGTATTGCTTCCCTTATTGTCGTTTTTTACATAAACTTCTTTCCATCGACGTTTATGTTATGACGAGAAGTTGGTTTTTTTACAGCATTTAATGGTATCCTTACAATGCAGTCTCTGGAATCTTAAGAAGCTTAAATTAGTAATGTAAAATAAATTTAATTTTGCTAAACTAAACATACTTTTAAAGACAAAAAATCTGAAATCTTATTTTTTGCTCTCTATCGTCGTTAGATTCAATTGCCTCCAAATTTCGCGTGGCATCAATTGGATGTTCGATGACGTCTCTGAATTCAATTAAATGAGAATTAATATTTCTTCCATTTTCTCTTAGCTATTTGTTACATGTTAAAAATGTATCACCAAAACGCGTGCGTACAACAAATGCATTAGGACTCGAAAAGACGCGATCATACGTTCGTATTAAGGCGTTGTGCCAAACGACGAAGAAAGTACATTGCGCGTTGTAGGAATTACAATTTTATTTTAATTTAATGTAAAATTCGTAATGTAGTACATTGCAATATCATTTTGATAATCTTATATATAAAAATGAAACGGTTTTTCGTTATGTCCACGCAGAACGACCGAATCACAGCACGGAAAGACGTGAAAATTTGCACAGTTAATCGTTTATTCCTGCAGAAGGTCCTAACGGAGGCTATTTTTTATGTTATATGTAACGCAGGGTGCTAATTTACCTGACGCCTCACATATCAATTCGTGATCGTATTTTGTTCGTAATCGTTGAAGTTTGTGATTGTGTACTTGGAAAAGTAAGTTGCGTATGTATGTATAAACGCCCTTAACTCGAGAATGGATTGTTCGATTTAAGTCGATTTTTTTAGTTGTATTTGTCTTTGCCCAAGGAAGAAACCTCGATAGGTGGCGCTGGCATCGAGTTATATCTAAAAATCGTATTTATAGTCCGATTTCTGTCATATTCTATACATGTTTTAGGAATAAAAATATCTCTGCGAAAAATATATCAGATAGGCGGCGCTGGAGTCGAGTTATTTACAAAAGTCGTGATTCTGAACCGATGAATTCATTTTGTATTCTACTTGCATGATGAAAAATGGGTTGGCGAAAAATTATTTTGCTTCGAAGTCGAGATATGCAGAAAAATATACATCTTAACTGGAACGACGAATTTTTGTCTTTATATTCATCAAAGCTGCATTTTTAACTTGGAAAATCTGCTATAAGCATAAAAAAAGTAGGAAGCTACGAAAGCGAATGCAAAATTTAGGTGACAGTTTCATTCTTAACACGTGCACAACAGAGCTCAGGAAGTGTTTTATATACATACTTCTAATAAATTTTGGGCGGGACGAAGTTCGCCAGGTCTTCTAGTTCTGTTATAAAAATGACAAAAATAAAAATAATTTAAAATGTGAAATTAACACTTTTTCATTTACATTACAAATAACATTACAAATGTATGTATATCATATAAACATTAAGCGAAGAAATGTAACGCCTTGGCGAGCGTTCCGAAGTAAGAATGCAAAATGAGTTTTTGAATAGATTTTAATTAATTTTGTGGAAAATACCTTTTACTATAGATTATTTTATTGTTGAGCGATAATGCTCATTTATGACTCCAAAACGGCTCCAATAAGCGACAAAAGAAGAGCCAAAAAATGTTGAAATGTGGCACACACAGAGAGCCACACAATTTTATTTAGTAGCTAGCGCAAATGCTTTGTTACAGCAGATTCATCTGGCCGTAAGATGTTGCATTAAAGATAAAATGCCTAACATATCTCTTCAGCCACTGTGTTCTTGTCAATATCTCTTTACTGTAGGGTTATTGTTTGCGATTTTGCAATAGCTGATAATAAATTCTTTAATAGAGGTTTTGATTTCAGACTGGTCCATATTAGTATTTTCTCAAGGAGTTCTTTTTCTTTTGAAGTATTAACTCTCGTTTCTCTGTTTTTTATATTGACTTATTTTTACTCCCAAGTTTTGAATTCCACGCTTTTTTTTACTTTGCGTAGAATGTCAGGTTATGTTGTCTTTTTTGCTTTGGCAATGATAATGACGTCAAATATTTCCTTAGGGGTATTTCTCCTTGTCTTGCTATTAGTTTTCCTTACCACAGTCGTCCGCTCCCCCGTCCATCACGATTGTAGTAGGTCTTGCGGATCGACAAGGTTCTCGTAACATAGACAGATACCGCTGGTTTTCTAAATCTGTACGTAAAATCCTTCCGATCTATTCTACGACTCTTTCGAGTATGACTCGCTGTACGTCGATATTATTACTAACGAGAAATGCTTGATTAGAGCGTTGTTGTTTCGTCGTTTGAAGTATTCTAGGAGATCGACAACTGCTTTCTAAGATTTACCATTTTCTCTTGTGAAACCTTCAACTCTAACATCCTTGTCGTTTTTTAATTTCTGATGGTGCCAGACATCTTTCTTGGACCGAATCTTTTATCTTAAAGGCCTACTGGTTATCTGTGCAGAAAGAAGGGAAACCACGCTAGAGGTGACACGGTTACATATCGTCGCCTGAGAAAAATATTGTCGTAAGCGCCATTTTGACGATTTTGAGTTATCGATGCAGTTATATATTTCAAAAGAAGATCTTTCAATTGGTGTTTTCAGTTTACCGATATCTCGCTTAGTCTCCGAGATATTCGGCATGATTTTGTCGTATATCCACTGTCAGTAGCGAGCCTGGACATTCTTCTATATAGCAGCTTGATAGTGTTCATAGCACAATTGAAAAGTTTTTGCGAAACGTTGAAATTCCCATGCATCGGCTGCTCAAAAACGCAAATTTTCCCAACGTCAAATTACAACTTCTGCAAATGAACGATATTGATTTTAAATATTTTTCAATAAAAGCAGAAAGTTTGATTTTCAAACAAGTACACTTTTTCAAGTGCAAGTCTATTATATATTCCAACAATGACTACTTTAAGGTTGGAAAAAAATTATCATTTAATGAACTCTAATGTACCTTTCTCGATTTAAGGAAAAGTAAAGGACGGTTTTCTACATCGATTTGGGAAAACCGTCTTCGAGTTGTTCCCAAAAAAACGCTTGACAGCAATAAAAAAAGACTTACAAAGTTGCCTTCCTTGCTTAGAAAAAGAAGTGGGCAAAAACTTTTATCGTGCCATATTAAACATATAATACCGGCTCGTATTTTAAATATTATATTTTTATGTGACTCATCAGACTGAATTTGATATTGCAACTTATGTTCCTTTAGTTTTATGTTAAGCTTGCAATGCAAATATGTATTTTTTATGTTAATTTTATTGCTTATTTTACTTTATGTATGTGTTCGTGAGGAAAATAAAAAGTGAATTCTTATACAAAAATATTATAAATATTACTACCTGTGTTTCTGACTATTCGAACATTCAATGGCATTTTGTCGTATATGTACGGACTTTGCGCAAATAACTCCCATAATATCAACAAAATATATGCAAACCTTATAAATTTAATTTGTTATTGAAACGATTTATAATCCCTGAAATTTAAAAAAAATCTACCGTTGCGTTTTTTAGTAATATACTCCTAAACTTCAATTGCGTTTCCCCAAAAATCATGAAAAGTGATATACGACAATAATTTACCCAGGCGACGATATGAAAATATGCGTTCAGCACTAGATATTAGTGTTAATTGTTAATGAAACTCAACCAATTATCTACACGTATCCAAAACGTACCTCAATGCCTGCAAAGGTTTTGACGTCACAAAGGCGGATTAGACTTAAGGGCGTCTCCTCATGAAAATCGAAAAAAAACGATTATTGTTTTTTCAGCTTAATCTGTTCCAAAACTATCTGTTAACATCCTCCTTAAAACTGCAGTTCAGAATTCCACGTATTTTAGGAAATATTGCCAGTAATGTGTTAAAACTTTAAAACGTTTTTTCGCAAAGTCGCATTTTTGCAACTTGTATTATTACACGATTACGGGAAAACTATTTGACCTATCCACCAAATTTAACTTGCATTTTGTAGAGTAGACTATTAAAAACTGTTCTATTTAAACCACAGTTTCAGGCATTTTTACTTGTTTTTCATAATGTACGAGGGCGGGTCAATAAGTCCATGACTTTTTGAATGAAACACAAGTTTTTTGATAAAAAAAAATATTTTATTTTTCAACATAGTCTCCTTTGAGTTCTATACACTTTGTCCAGCGTTTCTTCAATTTTTTTAACACTTCAAAAAAATAAGATTTGTCGAGGGCATCAAAATAGGCATTTTTTGTGAGACGATTTCATCGTTGGAGTCAAATCTCTTTCCGCCGAGCCATTTCTTCAGATTTGGAAATATGAAAAAGTCACTGGGTGCTAAATCCGGAGAAAAGGGCGGATGAGGGAGTAATTCGTATCCCAATTCATAGTTTTTTGCCATGGAAACTACACATGTGTGCACCCTTGCATTGTCCTGGTGAAAAACAACTTTTTTCTTGAACAAATGCGGTCGTTTTTTTTCTTTAAATCGACCCAATAATTTGGCATAATGTTCGCCATGGATTATTTTACCCTTACAGCGTGCATCCTAAACAACGGTCGCCATTACCATATTGCGGTTGAACAACGCCAAACACTCCTGCGAAATTGTCACACGGTGGTGTTTGTGGTCGATTGTCAGCAAACGCGGCACGCATCTTGCGGAAAGCTTTCTCATACCCAAGTGAGCATTTAAAATTAAAACCACTGAGCCATGTGAGATGTCTAAGGCTTCCACAATCTCTCGCACTTTCAATCTCCGATCGGCCAACACCAACTGTTTCGGGTCTTGAGATCTCAATTGGGCGTCCAGAACGTTCGGCATCTTCCTTGCTTGTACGGCCACAACGAAATTTATTAAACCACTTTTTTACCATTGAAATTAATGGTGAAGAGTTCCCATTCTATTTATCTAGTATAGTTTTGGTTTGAGTGGTTTTTTTCCGCAAAATATAATGCTTAATGAGCCCACGAAATTCATTTTTTTCCATTTTCTCCTCAAATCACGCGGAAGTCTGCTATTAAGGGCTGTCAAACACAAATTAAATGCCGCAGCTTGTTCAAATTTTGACAGCAGTCAACTGACAGATGCCTGTTGATAGTACCAGTGTTGCCATTTCAGTAAAGAGGCAAGAAATTCAAAAAGTCACAGACTTATTGACCCGCCCTC
Organism: Philophylla caesio; assembly: GCA_963971545.1. Taxonomy (NCBI): domain Eukaryota; kingdom Metazoa; phylum Arthropoda; class Insecta; order Diptera; family Tephritidae; genus Philophylla; species Philophylla caesio. The sequence goes on along the minus strand of OZ020604.1, from coordinate 177,838,285 downwards.
GTATACAAAAAAAAATATACAAAAATTTTGAGTTAAAATTTAGTTTCCAGATTAAAAACGAGAAAAAAAATTTATTTGCAGTTTTCACCGGTTTATTGAGGTTCATATAGAGTGAAATTGTATAAAAATTAACAAGATAAAAATCATGATACAAATATTTTTAGAGGTAGTTTCACTTTTATTTTTTTGGCAGAAACAGTGTTCTACGGCGGACGCACATTATTGCCATTACTTTGAAATAGCAATTGGGGATTTTAATTTTAATTTAATTGTATTTCATACGCAAATCGTGTAAATGTTTTTATATGTATGTATGTATGTATGTATGTATATAAGTTCCATTTATTGGATGTAGGTATATATTTTCATCAATGCAGTAGAATTGTATCTATGATCTTTAATTTTATTAATTTTTATTGTTTATACATTTGAATTTACGAAGGGTTTTCTTCACTAAAATTGTGCCGTATGTTACATTTGGCAACATCTTTGCAGGAATGTGTATGACAAACGACAAAATGTGATACAAATTATACTCAAAAGTAAAAAAGGTATTAAAAAACGAACAACCTCTTTTGAAATGGCTTGATAGAAGGCGAATAACTGCATAATTAACTTTATTTGCAATACTTTCAGATACAACATTTTAAAATTTTGTTCAAGTTAATTTGAGCAAAATTTGACAATATTTTTCCGAGTGTTCAAAGCACGGAATTTATATGAAAAAATTTCGTATATAAAATATGTTTGGAACTTCGACTAAATTGGACGAAATCGCTTCGACCATGACAAAATTTTACTCAATTTCTCTGACTCTAAAAGATAAATCCAAAAAAGGATACGCGATTGAAAAGATCTTAATTAGTTTACTGTAACTGCATTATTAACTAAATTTGGCACAATTTTCACCTAGGACAATTATTTATCCGGGCGACGTTATGATGTACATATGTCCCTTGATTACACTGTCCAACAGCATTTTTGGAACAGAATAGCGACCCTATAATTCTGAAAGGGTATGTTGAGTAGATCATTTTTGTAGAACAATCTTATGGCGGCGGTTGAAAACATATCAGATATAAGTTACTTGCCTCCTGATGGTATAAACATATGTCCTAATTTGATAGACCAAGCTTGAACTTGACCGAAGGCCGAACTTGACGACGTTTTCACCTGCTTTGTATATGTTGGCGTGTAATTTTGCCAATTAATCGTAAAGAGCTTTATTTACAACAATGGTGTCTTTGGTGACCCCCACTGAAATTTGCCGCCAAACATTTTCGTAGAATATTTCAATCCTTAATGTCCTTTCTTAAAGGATATTTTTTGATTTTCTCGAAAAAAAGGGTCAACTTGACCCATAAAGAGACCAGTTAGAGGGTTAAGATCTTTCACAAAAATAATCCTCATACAATTCCACAATACAACTCTGACCATAAGAATTCTCTCAGACATTAACTTACAACATTTTTTTCATATAGTATAATGCTCCCTTTGACCAAAAAATTAAAACTTTGACCCACTGTAAAAAAAAACTCAGACGTGCTGGACCATAAGTTTGTGCAACAAAAATTATCTACTCAACATACCCTTTCAGAATTAAGGGGTCGCTATTCTGTTCCATTCAAAAAGTCTTCATTTGTTGGACAGTGTTATTATTTATGTTTCAGTTGACAATTACGGACGCTATCTTGTACACTTCGCCATTTTTTAATTTTTGAGTTTTTTTTGGGAATATTGCTTAATAGTTGTCTCAAATATATCTTTCGATTAAACAATTTGTATAATTTCCTTGTCGTCAAAACAAAAATCCCGAAAATCACCTTTTTTTAGCATCACATGAGGAGACCGTTTACAGAGATTACCGAAAATCTCATGCATCAGCCCATAGTACAAGTTCTAATTGTTAGTTCCAGTAAATCGTAAATCGGTGGCATGAAGTTTAGAGGTCAGGTTGCATCTGCGACTCGTAAGGCAGTCATGCCTTGCCGCGAGTATTTCTTACCGGTGAGTGTACTCTAGAACACGCCATGTATAGTATGTGCATATGTAAAAATGTACGAGTATAACTATACCTAAGAGTTCGCAATAAATACAAGCGGGTGATTACTTTCATCAAAATTAATTTACCAATTTATATACTCACGACTACTAAGAGCACATAAAAATCACTCACACACCTACATACTCGTACAAATCCAGCAAGTCCTCGTCGACCCCTTACTAAAATAATCTTCTTTTCGTCGCACCAAATAAGAATCGTTGAAAGTTTATGAGCTGAAATTAAATAAAATTAAATGGAAATAAAATTAGGTTAACGCTTAACTTATTTCACTGTGTTTATTTTATTATTATGTAGATGAGCAGCACATTAAGCAAACCATACCAAACCAAACCAAACCGAACCGAACGGAACGGAGACAAAATGAAGGCAGATCCAGCCGAAACGAAACGTCCGTGCTGAGCGTAGCAAGCAAGCAAGCAGAGACATTAAATGAGCGCTCCGAAGACAAAAGCACACACTCATGCTAGCTCACATACACGCATATGTACATACATACATACGCGCACACATATGAGGACGAACGCACCCATACAGCGCGAAGCGGCACAATGCAGTCGAACCTTAAGCAGGACTTATGTTTATCTGCGCATTTTATGGATATTGTCTACCGCTGCCAGCATCAATAACAACAACAAGAACCTATTACTTTGCGCTTTCATTTGCTCATAAGTTACGTATACGAGTGGGTGGGCCACAAAACGCTGAAAGCCGAACGCCAAACCCCAACGGACCACCTCTGTCGCTGCGATTTGCTACACCCCCTGTGAGTTAGTTAATGTCAACGACAATAAAAACAACAACAACAACATTAATAGAGAATTGCATAAAAATGAAGTTACATTCCGAGAGATGTAAATGCAAAGATTTGTGTAAAATTATATACTTTTATTTCGTTTTACTCATTGAGGCGCGGCGCCGAGCTTGCTCTCAACCATATTTTCACCATTTTTGCTCTAAACTCAGCAGTTGTGTGTTCATATGTATTGGCTTGAAATTAAAAATGTACACACACTACTCATTTACTTACATATATGAGTTTAGCTAATAGAATATAAAAAAGGAATGACACCAAATAAATATGTTTGGAATGAATATAGCGTTTAGGAATTAATTTAATGGCGCAAATGAAAGCGAAAACCGAATAACTTTATTAGGTTAGCGAATGGTGGCAGTCGTACAGTGGGTCGATAGAAGTGCAAAGAAAATAAAATAGCAAGTTTTTGTTTACAAATCGAAAACGTTGTTAAAAAAAAACAAAAGCAAAATAAAAATGCTAATTTATTCTAACTGCGGCCTTACAAACGAGGTTTAGAGTTGTTTGATGGCAAATAGATCAGAGAATCTAGAGGCGTTACCTTTAAAGGAAACCCAAGTGAAGAAAAATTTTGAAATATTAAAGTCTATGTTGTTATTAAATAAAAACTTTATGTTAGAAAACACGACAAGGTCATTAAATCCACTAGGAGACTGAAGAATAAAAGTTACTTAGTATGCAAAATGTTAGACATTTTCGAATGAGTCACTTGAATCACTTGGAAAGATTCAGCAAGAGACGAGTTTAACTTGCACTACAAGGCATCCTTATGGCTTTTAATAACGGGAAAAATGTTTAAGTCAACAGCGGAAAGCAAAAACTTACAGAAAAAAATCAACTTTTATTATCGATAATTAGTTTATAGCGGAGAGGTCCCAAAACACCTTGTGAAGTTCCAGAGGAGGGTCAACTATTGCAACACAACGACTTTTGCACAAATAAGAGTGAAAGCTTTCATAAAGCCAGTGTAAATGCAGACGACTTGGCGAAGTCGAAAGAAGTGAAAAGAAAAAACATATAAAAAGTTATGTATGTTAGAAAGAAGCAGGTTAACACCCAGCGGATTATAAATCAAAAAAGAAGCGGAAAACCATTACGTTATCGACAAAGTTTAACAAAACACTTTGGTAAATAATCAAATATATGCATTGGAAATAATTATAAACTAAATAATGTTCCGCTTATACTGAGAGGCCCAAAATACGCAATTTCAGACCTATTCTCAATTTTAGATGAAATCATTTGCTCTTGTTGTCGCGAACGACCTTAATTGCCCGCATATTACGCATGCGGAGAGACCAACGCTTCAGGTGTAGAGAAATATTCCGCAGGAAACTTGTAAATATCAGACAACTCATCAATCGAGCAAAAGATGTTAAATTTAAGTAGGAAAGCAAACCATGGAATGAAAAGTTTTTTCGTATATTGCGTGGACTTTTCATATATTAAATAAATGGACCTTTGGCACATTTGAGTCCAATTTGGATTATAAGAAGTTTAATCCTCCACAATTACCATAATGGTATTGCACCAGAGCTTTATGGATCTTTAGGAACATATCTAGCTTTTTTGCATTAGATGGCATTATAAAGGTGTTAATTTAATCTCCATAAATTTCGTTGAATCGCTGTTGAGCATTGAAGGATCAAGCGAACTAAGTTGCTCGGCTTCTTACAAGTGCCTAACGAGGGAGTCCCTACGACAACAATCCGACAGAAACTGTTTGTCAAGCATAAGTTATGTTCTCAAGCGTAGAGCATTTGCGTCTAGCTATAGAGCTATTTTCCTACTGATCCCTAACAACCACACTGGTGGCACAAAGTTTATCTTTGATGCTAGTGAAGCCAACAAGCGAATTGAGAGAATGGAAATTTTTTCTTAACTGCTGTTTGACGAACTTATTGTGAGTTCTGGAGGGAGAGAGAGAGAGCGCTACAGTAGGGGTGAGTAATCAAGAATGATGGATAACAAGATTGAGACCCTAAAGAGAGGATTTTTGAGAGTAGCCTTTGCGGCAAGAATGATAGAGAAGAGGATTGCGGCTTCCGGGGTACCGTTACTCAAACGTTTTTTTGATTTAACAGTTGAGTGAAGTCAAGGTAGTGACAGCGTTGCCACAAATATTTTAATTTAATACCAAAACTTAAAAAAAAACTACCAACCCCAGAAAAATATTACCAAAAGTCGTTTAACTCGTCAAAACCTTCAAATTGTATTTTTATTCAATATTTATCTTCATTAAGTTGCAACCACATATATGTATGTACATGTCGCTCATTTACTAAGAGCCAGTTTTTTCAGGGGAAGTTTACCACTGATTTTTGTTTAAGTTGAGTTTAAGATCAGTATGCAGTTTTTAGGTCAACTTTAAACGGCCGTTAAACTTAGCCGAACCTATCAGCTGTTTGCTAACTACTTTGTTTTGATTGCAACAAATTTTATTGAGCGCAAGGAAACTATGTTAAAATATAAACTGATTTTAACTAAACTTAGTTTAAATTGATTTTAAACCAACACAGAGAAACTGGCCCTAAAAGGCTGGCATAACTCATAATAATCGATTTGTGTAGTTTTAGTTTTGGTAGAAAATTACCAAAGTGGCAATGCTGTTCTGCAGTCGCTCCTCCACTTTTACTCTTCTTTTCCGCCTCTTTCGATCACGCACTACCTTGACGTCACGCATTTTGGGAAGACGTAATCTCCTCGCTATCATTCTTGCCTTTGCGTGACATCACACTGGCTGAGCAGGGAGAGCGAAATATCAAAAGAAGAAAAATATGCGAATGAAATGCAATGCAGGGTAAATGAACCAGGATTACGTGGACGTTATATTATTAAGAAAGATTTATCTATACTCATACAAACAAACGAATTATTCACGGTGTGTTTTATAGCAAGCTAATGAGCGTTAAAATTAAGAAATACTTTAAGTGTCGAACTATTTGTGCGTTTACTAGGGTGTTCGATTATTTGACTTTTTTGTAAAACCGGTTTTCGAATAATGGGTTCTAATTTTTAAATCAAGAAAAAACCGAGTAAACCGGTTCTTGTTCTAAGTAAGATAAAATGCAATTATTTCTATAAAAAAAATAAAATGTAATTTAATGCCCGAATTTAGTAAGCAGTATCAGTCTCTAATAGATAAGAGTCACAATATTAGACGAGATGGCAATAATTGGTCACAAGTCCTCTACTCTCAAAACAAAGTCTCTCAATTGTCATCAGGCAATAAGCAGGTCACAAAAATGAAGACAAACACAAAAAATAAAAAAGGGAAAGGGATAAAAAGCAAAAGTCTTCAACTCATACATATATATTCTCAAATTTTTGAACTTGAGATAATACCAAATTACTGTATTCTACATTGAGAAAATTGAGCGGGCTAGAGGGACTTACTGTCAGTAAAGTGTTATACAATATTCAAGATTTTGCCGTCCTCTCATGACATTTGTCTAAAGATCTAAAGTCTTCTAAAATACATTAGCTGCATTTTTCTGCAAATTATTTGAATTTTGAATATATCTGTATTTATATACTCGTATAAAGGTCTTTCTAATTGGTAAGAACTTCGTCGTAGCCGTTTCAATTAAAATATAATGGATGTAAAATTAGTCGATGTGTTGTCGTATTTCTATTATTTTTCAAAGCCTATATCTTCACAACTACGAAAAAACCGGTTTTGGAGATTAAAAAAACCCATTTCGAATAATCAAGATTTCAAAATAACCGTAAAAAATTTATGTAAAAACCGAGTCAATCATCCTAGCGTTTACCCTATACAAAAACCAGTTTCACCAGAGTGGCATAGCGAAAACAGCTGATTCTGTCAAAGTCACAAACCGAGGAATAGCGACATGGAGATGGGCGCAACCTCTGTTTTTCTCAATCGTGGTGAGTAATACTCTTCTTGCAACGAACATGCTGGAAAGATCTGAGAGATAGCAAATTAATTCTAAGCTAAACTTATCAATGTGCAAGTATTATGTCCCAGAAGGCATAGAGTCATTGCACTGGTGTGCTTCAGACATTTCGGAAATTTTGACTATTTCATAGAGATTTGAATCTTACTCACGAATATACTTAAGGGTACATAAGCGTCTATATATTTTTGAAAACATATTTACTTTTATGTAAACACAGTATATTAATAAAAAATGTTTATTGTCTTGTATTTCCATTTTTGGGAGAAATACAATTTTAATGATAAAGTCCACAGCAATAAAATTTAATGTGTGCGGATCAAAATGGTAAAATGTAATAAAACACTGCAGAGCGATGTGAAAAGGGAAATGTGTAAAAAAAAAAGAAATAAGATATACATAAAACAAAACTGCAGAGTAATTGCCATTTTCTGCCACTTTACTTGATTTGATTAAATTCGCGCTCGAAAAAGGAAAACGTTAACATGAAATGTGCATTTTAAAAATTGAAATCCCACGCCCACAGTTCAGACCAGCTTCACTGCCATCGTTGGAAAATCTTGCAATGGAATTCTATCAGCATGCATGCAAACCAAAGTGAAATATTTGCGTAGTGTAACATAAAAATGTACAGTAATTTTATTTCTATTTAATACAGCAAGAAAATTACTAATTAAAAATACCATCAAGCAACCCCGTTTGCTCCAAATCACTTGGCTCCAGCAGTCGGCGCTGTCAGCATATGTACATACTTCTAACGTAGCTCATTCGAAGTTGTAATTTGGGACTTGGTCGTGCATTCGTACGTTCGTGCGTATATGCGTATGTTTTCCTGCCCACACACTCCCTCACACGCGCGCAATAAAATTAGCTTCGTTTCCTTCTAATCCGACTTAATCCCGCCCAGGTTGTTTTAATTTTTGATTTTCATACCAAATAAAGCACCAGCGGCGGCAGGCAGTGTTGTTCGTCAGTAGGAGCCCGTTCAGAATTGAAATGAAACAGAGCAGCAGCAGGCATGCACACACAAACAATAAACAACAAACAGCAAACATATTCCGAATACGCGCCTAACATTGCCACATGGCACACACACACACACACACACGCGCGCGCACGCAAATGCTCAGCTAAACTCCTACAAATGGTGCGCTTAAACGCCCAGTGGCTGGCTGCTAGCTGGCAGTCGAGGGATTCGAGTAATAAGGCAATAAGGCAGCACATCAAATAGCGGCGAACTGGAGGCCAACATGCTATGGCGCGCTTATTTGTTGTTGGTGCATATTAGTTTTGTTGCTGCCACTATAGAGTTTTTACTTTTCCAGAGTTTTACATTTTTTTTTTTTTTGTTCTTTCCCTTTTTATTGTTTGCTTTTTTTTTTTCCTTTGATGGATAAAAGTAGTTAATCCACCTAACAACTGAAAGTGCCTTTTTAGTTGAGCAAAAGTGGGAAAAATGAAACTGATGCGTTTGTTAGTTTGACTTATGAGTTCATTGCTGTCGCTGGCTGCATCCGTCACCTTCATCAACATTGCAGCAGCAGCAGCAGCAGCAGCAGCAACGCCACCAACGCCTTTGCGAGTACTGCGAGGCAACACCGCTGTCACTCAGCCCAAGTGGGGCATGTACATACGTAATACATATGTATAGGGACGTTTGTGTGTCTAAACATATACATACACACATACATAAATATTTCGCTGGCAGCAACATGTGAGTGGGATTTACTGCCAGGATCGGATAGCATGATGGCTCTAAATATATATCCCCTCTGCTTAAAACGCTTAAAGTGGCAAAGCACACCGACGAGACACACTAATTGATGAATTATTTATTTTTTTGTTAAGCAATACAATGACAGATAATGAGTTTGTTCGGCAATATGAATAAGTACTGTATGTTCATATGTATCTGTTTAATCTAAATAGGTTATTAGCGGGAGTTATTTATAAAAGTGGAAAATAAGTTTATTATCGAATTATTAATCGATTATCCAAAGTTACCATTTTAATGAAAAATTAAAGCAAATTAAGTATATTGTAATTTAGAAAGCAAAGCAACTAAACTCTGTTCACAAATTACAGCACAAACACATATTGACACATTTGTACAATTTATTTATACTCAAATTATTTAAAATTATTTTTCAGTTAAAACATCGTTATTTTTCTTACAAATACCATAAAAACAGTTTTTTTAAATGTTATAAAGAATGCAGAAAACATTTATCAAAATTTTATTAAAATTTCGACCATTTAAAAACTAAAATTAAAGAATATTTTGAGGTATGCAGATATGTAGCTCAAACAATTTTAGTGCAACAAAATTCAAGTTTCTAGTGGCTACAAATTACCACTGATTTTTGACAAATTTTGTTCAGACGCTCTTTCGCAATTTCTTCCATATAAAATATAATCGCGGTTTTACGTTTAAGTATGGAGGAAAGTGCCAGTAAACAAGATTGTCTACTAAAATTGAATGAGCTAAAAAACTGCATACTCAAAAAATTCTTAAAACTTTTTTGAAGAAATTCAAAATTTTTATGAAATTTTCTTAAACCATTGTACATTTCGTAAATATTAAAAAAAATTTGTTGTTTATAGTTTTTCTTAGAGAATGACTCATATTTTACTTGAAAAATATTTTCAATTAAATAGAACAAAAATAAAGTGCCTAAATCTGTCAAAATGTGGTCGTGCTATAATTTGTGAACAGAGTATACACGAGCTGTCTATCACTTTTTTGTTTAAATCCACATACGTTCCATAATGAAATTTAGAAACCTCCAAGGTTTGAACCAAACACAATCTTTCACAAACTGGCCTCGAGCTCTATAAAAATTGTCAATGATTATTAATAACAATAACATAAATTTATTTATAAACAAACAAAAAAATCCACTAAATTTGTTTTTTATTGCCTTGGCTGCGATACGATCCAGACCACAGCGGCAATTTGATTAACAAGTATGAGTTAGCATTTGAATACAAAAAAAATTTTGTTCTACTTTTATATTGTTACATACATTAATGATTAGAAATGCGACAGCAATTAATCATGTTGTGATTAATAGTTTTTATATTTTATTAAAATTAATTATATTTTAATCAGCGAAATTGCTATTAATCGTGAAATTAAACATTTTGATTGATCAAAAACGGCTATTCTTGTTTATAAGTTAATTAATAAGTTTTTAATTAATAAGCTTGCTCGATTAACGGATTAATTACGAATCCCTAGTGTGTTTCATTTTCACTTAAATTACACCAGTCTTCTGCATTCTTATATATTTCTCTGCATTTAAGTACTCAGTGCCGACATACTCGTAAAAATGTATGTATATCTTTGCATGTGCCGAGGAAATAATCATTACCTTCAAACCTTTCATGTCCCGGGTTATTTTATTAGGGACTTACAGTTGATTTAAGCACCACCAATCAAAGCCTTTATGTGATAGAGCACTGAGTTATTCCTTAAAAAGCCAGGCACCTAAGGCTATATTAGAGAATAATAATATTTATTGTGCACACATTTCTGCTTCTACATACGAAGGCGGGTCAATAAGTCTGTGACTTTTTGAATTTCTTGCCTCTTTACTGAAATGGCAACACTGCTACTATCAACAGGCATCAGTCAGTTGACTCCGGTTAAAATTTGAACAAGCTGCGGCATTTAGTTTGTGCTTGACAGCCATTCATAGCAGACTACCGCGTGATTTGAGGAGAAAATGGAAAAAAATTAATTTCGTGTGCTCATTAAGCATTATTTTTGCGGAAAAAGACCACTCAAACCAAAACTAAGCTTGATAAATACTATGGGAACTCTTCACCATCAATTTCAATGTTAAAAAAAGTTGTTTAATGAATTTCGTTGTGGCCGTACAAGCGCGGAAGATGCCGAACGTTCTGGACGCCCAATTGAGATCTCAACACCCGAAACAGTTGGAAAAATTCACGATGTGGTGTTGACCGATCGGAGATTGAAAGTGCAAGAGATTGTGGAAGCCTTAGACATCTCACATGGCTCAGTGGTTTCAATTTTAAATGCTCACTTGGGTATGAGAAAGCTTTCCGCAAGATAGATCCGCGTTTGTTGACAATCGACAACAAACTTTAACGTGGCAAAAATCCATGAATTGGGATACGAATTACCCCCTCATCCGCCCTATTCACCGGATTTAACCCACAGTGACTATTTCTTATTTCCAAATCTGAAGAAAAGGCTCGGCGGAAAGAGATTTGACTCCAACGATGACATCGTCTCACAAACAAATGCCTATTTTATTGCCCTCGACAAATGTTATTTTTTGAAGGGTTAAAAAAGGTTAAAAAAGAACTCAAAGGAGACTATGTTGTCATACTCCGATATAGTTTTCAATTGCTTAGACTACATCCAACACATTTTTTGTAAAACCGGTTTTCGAATTATTTGAAAATGGCAACTACATCAATGTAGTTTAATGTCCGAGCTAAGTAAGCAGTATCAGTCTCTAATAGACAAAAGTCACAATTTTAGACCAGTTGGTATTCATTAGTGTCAAAATAAAGCCTTTAGTCTCAAAAATAAAGTCTCTCAATTATGACCTGGTGATGAGCAGGTCACAAAAATGAAGCCAAACACAAAAAAATAAAAACGTAAAAGCGAGGAAAGCCAATAATATTCAACGCATACATAGTCTCAAATTTTAAAACTTGAGATTATACCAAATTACGGAATTTCACATGGAGCAAATAAAGCGAGCAAGGTTTTCCCGTCTTTTTATGACATTCGTCTACATATATAAAAATCTTCTAAATATACATTTGCTGCGTTTTTTCTGCAAATTATTTTAATTTCGAATATATATACATAGATATATTTACTTATTTATTTAATAATTTATTATAAATATTGTGGTTGCCGTTTCAATAAAAATATAATTGATGTAAAATAAGTCGATGTGCTGCCGTATTTATATTATTTATCTCAACTACGGAAAAAACAGTATTGGAGATAAAAAAAAAACCCATTTATTCGATATTCGAAAAATGAATATTTAAAAAAAAAATCTATAATTTTTCAAGGTTTTCCCGTCTTTTTATGACATTCGTCTACATATATAAAAATCTTCTAAATATACATTTGCTGCGTTTTTTCTGCAAATTATTTTAATTTCGAATATATATACATAGATATATTTACTTATTTATTTAATAATTTATTATAAATATTGTGGTTGCCGTTTCAATAAAAATATAATTGATGTAAAATAAGTCGATGTGCTGCCGTATTTATATTATTTATCTCAACTACGGAAAAAACAGTATTGGAGATAAAAAAACCCATTTATTCGATATTCGAAAAATGAATATTTAAAAAAAAATCTATAATTTATAAAGAAACCGGAGAAAACCGGCTTGAAAAAACCGAGTCTATCACCCTAGTATGTGCCCATTTTAACTCCAACGTTCTTCTTAGAGCCGCCTTAAAGCATAATAGAAACGCTGACGGTTAAAGAATAATTTCGGTAGCGATTCAATGAGTTTGTAATCGGGTTCATTAAGAAATGGCTTAGGAACGTCCAAAATGATCTACGAAGGAAGTCACTGACTATTTTGGGCAGTCGTCACTTTGGTTACCAAGTCATTGCCACAGCTTCTACAACTATAACTACATTGAATGAACGCCATTTTTGTTTCACAAAGCCCTCTCGCTGCTGCCTCAATTCTTTCGGAATGGACGCAATGACCTGAACCTTACCTAAGCACCAGAACTTTCGCCCTACCGGCATTACTCAGGCTCTCTTAGCTGGTTCACTTTTGCAAATAATGCCTTAACTTCGTATGTATATCGCACAATTCTCTTTTTACTGTCGATTTTCTAATAACAGAGCACACAGCATCGCTTGTTTCTGCTTTTAATTTTTGATGTGACCTCACTTTCGCTGACTGCCCTAGAGAGGTGAAATATTACCTGCTCTAATAGGAGCATTATTATGTCTTCCTTCTATTTATCTTTCAGTACTGTGTATCGTTTTCATTTGAAGCAAATCATCAATAGTTCCGAAAATGTGAAGTTTGTTAAGACAAAGCGATTTCCAGATAAATAACTATTTTGCTTAGTGCTCGAGCTTTTTGGCTTCAGTAAGCAAATATCATTCAGAAGTTCTAACGGCCAATCGCAAGCTTATTCTAAACAACAAAGATTTTAATGGCTGCGAAATGTTTTTAACCAACAATATACCAGTTGTAGTCAGGGAGCTATGAAAAAAGTTGAGGAGCTTTATGAAGTCAATGATATTTATCTTATATATGTATGTATGTACATGCGTAAAGTGTTCTAGGCACACGCCTAATGGAGAGTAGCTACAAGAAATATGGGGATTAGAAAAACCGATGACACTTTTATGTACAAATGTCCATACCTACATACTAACAAAATACAAAATACTACTGCTCCGTATGTTCATTATATGGCTGATAAATATGTATGTTTGTATGTATTTTCAATTTCGATTATATACAAAACATTTGCCCTTGATTGGACTTTTTACTTTAATCCCGGCGACTTAGTCGCTTGCACCCAACCATTCTGCAATCCTGTCGTGCTGCAGCCGGACCATGCAGGCATTTCCGTTTTGACTTTACAGTTCGTGACTTTTAGGCGATGCCGTTTTTTTTTTCTATACTCTCCCTACACTTCTCTAAGTATTTATGTACAAACATATGTACATATATATATATATACTAAATATATGTAGGGGAGTGAGTGAGCGTGTAGTTGTATGAGTGGCCGTGTTTTTTATGCACAACCAGTGAATTTTTGAAAATGGAAGAGCAAATGGTGCGCTTCGCCTTAGAAGAGATGTGCCTTTGTAGGTGTCAGGCAAGTCAACGTTGTACCCAATTTGATTCAGTTTGCTATGACAAGTTACCAAAAAACTCAAGTGAAATGCGGGAGTGACAAAGGAATGAAATTGTTTGCATATTGAAGGTGGTGTGAAGTGTGGTGCAAGTCGTGGCAAGTGAGGTGTAATGAGTTTATGCAAGTTTCCACTCAAGCGCAACATGGCGACAAAGAATGGGGTAGGATTTCTGGGTGCGCACGCAATTCCATTACGAGATAAAATGGAAATTTGAATCCTTCGTTTTAATTTGTTTACCCTGCAGCAAAGCAAAAGGAGAGAGAGAGGCAAAGCAACACTTGATGGTATGTGCGTTTGTGTGCTGAAAACCTCGAACATCACTTACAAACCAATCAAATGGCAAAGCTTTATTTTGTATTTGTTTTTCTCATCTTTCAATGAAATTTACTTTCAAATCTGCTTTTTAAAATTTCAAAATTTTTTTGCAATTTTTTTAATAAATTCTCCACAGTGACCCATATTGTTTATCACCGCCATCGTCGTGGCACGCACCACATACTCGTACACTTCCTGTATGTAGCAACGGCGACTTCCTTGCTTTTACTCTCACCGCCTACGCCTTCGCCTCCACCTCCGCCGTTTCGCTTCGTTTGTCACATTAATACGTAAACAAATCAGAAATGTAATGATGCAACTGTGCTGCTATTTGCTTTTCTTCACGCTTCATTTTAGTTCGAATTGAAATTTAAATATGAGAAGTTAAAAAAAAAAAAGAAGGAAAACAAAAAGTAACAAAATTAATGAAAATGAAAATGGAAATGAAAACAAAGTCAGGCGTTATTCTCTTTTCGCGCTTCGCTCAACGTTCAGCATCATCATATTTTATATGACACAATTGAGCGTGTCAATTTTGTTGTTACTGGGCTTAAGTCCAAGTGCTCGAGCGGAACGCGTGTGGCATGAAATTAGATTGACACTTTAGTTCCTCATCTCTCGTAATTACTAAACACACAAACATACTTAGATATATGTATACATATGTATGTATGTATGAATGTAACATACATATATTCATTGGATCGTTGGAATAATATAATTTTGTATAAAACAAAAGCAGGAAGTCCTTTCGTCAACTATAAAATGCTTTTGTACTTTACATTTACAAATATTTTCAACATCTTCCTTACTGTCACTCATTTTTTTTCTTTTCATATTAACTTAATAATAATTGAAACAGCAATTAAAAGTCACTACTCCTCTTCATAGCTAAATTAAAATAATTAATCTTACTTTACATTCCCTCACCTTGAGCTCTAAATGGAGCATATTTCAGAGTCCGCAGGCTAAGAATCCTACTATCAGTGACTCATGGTGCATCGATCAGAGCTATGTCTACCTCAAAAGATGATGGTTTACTATGTTGAAGATTTACTTGATTTAACTTCATCAATTTATTACTATCGTCTTGTCAGCTTCCGTATCATTGTGTATCTCATTCTGACCTTGCAATCTTCTTCAGGCTGCCCCTGCTTCCGAGGCGTCTGGCACGTTTACAACGCCACTTATCCATGGCCTTTACAGCACATGATTGTGATGGTCCACAATTCTCCTTAAACTCCTACTTGTACTGCGACTTAAACCAAAGCGGCATAAGCTCACTTCCATTGGTGCCTGGAGATTGTAATATCGTAATATATGTCCTAAATATTACTTTCGTGGCCATACTTATTGAGCTGAATGAAGCCAAGTTTTTATTCAATGTTGTGGTCTTTCTAACATAGAGGGGGTATTGCTCTCTCTCTCTCTTTTACCACCAGCGAGTACCGTGTCAAATGTTTTCAGCTCATCTGAGATCATTTGTATCCACGACTTAACCTAGCCAGCGGAGTCACTCTTTTTATATTTACTGCACTATTTATATGTACCATAAGTACTTGTCAAGGTCTCTGTTCATCGTTCCATCATTTATGATAAGCATCGAGACTATAACACAAAAGGCTTCAATAAACCTTACGAACTGCACAGACTTATAAAGTATAGTAATGATTAATCCAGAGACGACTTTACTTCGCAATTGCCCATACAGTCCATTATATGGCTTAATGACTAGACCGATTATTGCTGTTCCTAAAGAGACGAGATCCTCTATTGCTTTAAAATTGTTAATGTCAGACTCGATTGATCAGCATGCATTTTTCTGATAACAGAAAATCCATTAGATCTTCTTGTATGAAAAGTTATTTCATTATTTCCGCTCCTTTTAACGTTACGATGCTTTGCTAAAGATCCAAAAAAAAAATAATTAAAGATTATTATTTTTTTGATTAACTTCAAAAAAAACAACTGCTAGAGGTGTTTGCTTTAGACTAAGCAGATTTGCATATCACCGAAGAACAGAATACCAACTTTTTTGGAAAAGATGAATTTTTAATTTTTTTATTCATGTTTAATTTAATGTTTACAACAGCAAAAAGTTGTATGTTTTTCATAACAACTGAATTTAACAATATTTTACCCTAAACTGACGATATGGTTTACAAATATTTACAAAATCAGCATTAATTTTAGGCTCTTAACACTTGCACATTATTGTAATAAAATTTATTGGTCTAAAAACTGTATACTCGAAACTTTTTTTAGAATGAACTGTTTTAAATTGCAAAAATTTCCGAGAAAAGAAAAGAAAAATTAATTTCCAAAATTTGTTGAAATGAGCAATTTGTATTAAATTGCAATTAAGATGTTGATATTTAGCTTTTTTTTAAACTTTTTCAGAAAAAAAAATTTTTATTATTAAAATACTCTTGCTTAAAACACATCCATATATATATAGTAAACATACTGAATCGTAATGCTGTTAGACATTCTTTTAGACTTTACATTACCAGTAAAAATGCAGTAACCCGTTAATTTATACTATGAAATATTCTTTGCTTTACCAGTATAATTTTACTGTTTACTAAAAAAAATTGCAGTAAGCAGTATATTATTACTGAATAGGTTCAAGTGAACGTAATTAGCGTAGATTTTTAGGTATATAAACAAACAAAAACAATTTAACATTCACAAAACTAATGAATTTATTTTAATTCTATAATAAAAAGTATTGCTGCATTTGATGGTTCTGACTCCACCCGGGAGCTCCGTACTGTCATAGAAAAACAATACTTGCACAAAGTCAGCCACTTAAAATCAGCCGGTCAAAGTAATAAGAATTTACATATAACAACGTAAATATAAAATGTCAAACAATTTTAAATGAAAAACTTTTTCATTCTTTTTTTAGAAATATAATATTATATAAACAATATAAATCAAAGTTTCTAACTTTGTACAAAGCTCACAAAAATTCAACAAATTACAAAAAAAATTTATAAAATATTCACACTTTTTAATCCGTATTTTTGAACACTAGAAGTATAAAAAGTACAAATTTCAATAAGCTAAAAATTTTCTTTGGTGTTTGATAATTATTATTGCATCCTCATAGAAAAAATTAAAAAAAAAAAAATAACGAAAAAGATTGTACATGAAAAATATTATGAATATTGTATAAAAGTGTATTAATTTGAGTAAAACTAGTTTAGACAACATTGCCTATTAACTATTTAAAAAATTTAATTTTAATACTTTGAAACTTCCTTTAATTCTTCTTGATTTGAATTTTATGATGTTATTTAAATTTAATTCAATTCAAGCAGATCTCTTAATTTTTAAACTTCTAGTTATACTATTTAAATTTTGTATATATATACATATATATAATTTATTATTCTCAGAAAATGTAATATAAATAAACTAAACAATATAAATGAGTTTGGAATTTAATAAAACAAGAACAATTTTAATATACCAAAATAAAATTTTACTTTTACTAACGGATATGGGCAAAGTTTCATATTAGTAATGCATAAATAGTTACTATGAATTATGATATAAATAAATAGCGAAAAAAAGTTATTTACGATTAATAATATGTTTTTAAAAGCTAGTTAATAGACGGTTGATTTATAATGAAAAGGTAGCCTTCGACTATTTTATGGTTGAAAGTAGTTAGGCCATTGCTAGTTGCTACCTCATGCAGAGGCAACTAAAACTGAAATTTTTTTTGACCATCGCTACTTTTGAATACAATTTAAAGTTACTTTTATATTAGTTTCATTTATTGCAGGGGTGTTTCTCTCATAAAATCATATTGTATTTAAATATTCAAATATATTGGTGATGACGTACATATGTACATATAAAAAACGCTTGGTAACACGCAATAGAATTTAACAAAGTGTATTATAATAAAGTAAATAATCGACTCACAACAAGGCTTTTTACAAAATGGTGAGAACAAAATAATTCAAGGCAAAGAACAAAACATTTTTTTTTGTTAATGCACTAACTAAATAAATACCCGCTATTTTCGTTCGATATTTCTAATATAGTGTTCGCTTATATAACTTATATATTTTGATGTTTTTTCATGAAACGCCTTAAGGATTTCAATTTCCTCTCAAACATATGAAAATTGAGTTACATGTTTTCTTTTCGCGTGGAAACTACAAACTATTTTAGCATCGTTTTTACAAATTTTTGTTAGCCATTATATCAATTGTATTTCTGCATCATTAGCTCTAAAGTGTCATTTTTAAGATGCAAAAATCTTTTAGCAAATTAGCGATATTAGGCCGGTATTATACCGATACCTAAGCACCATGTGGATAATCAATGAACAAAACACGTTAATTCTAATAGTGATTCATAGTTTCGCGGATGTAAAGTCGTAATAACTTTTTCAACAATTTTATATTAGAACTAACTTTCAATAAAAATAAATATCTATGGTTTAAAAAAACAAAAAAAAAACTGTAAATAGTTTTAAAGCTTCTACAATTAATAATGCAGGACACTAAAAGAAGTATGATGAGCGCTTAAATCGTTTCGTACCGGATCAGGTTACTCGTTATCACGACAAATATACCGATTACTGCTATTTTTAATGCACTTAATATATACGGTGGCCGCTGTAGTCGAGTGGATATGGTGCGCTGGGTTCGTGTTTCGAGTCTCAGCCAAGGCAAGTAAAATCTTAATTATCACACTGAGCTAAACAGAGTGAGCGCCAAATTATTATTATTATTTATATATATTGCATTGTGCCCAGCTATGGTCCATACTTATAAATCTAAGCATTCACATACATAAATATGTAGATATGTATGTATGTATGTATGTATAACCAGTATAAAAGTATTTTGAAATATGTACCCTGCAAGAAAGATACTAAACATATTACTGGTAATTATACCTGCAGTTGCAGACTAATAGTTTCAGTATTTCTCCCATCAGTTGGTAGCGGTGCGTGCTTTAACTCGATATGCCGCTGAGTTCGAGGTTCGAATCTCAGTCAGAGCAAGCAAAAGTTTTTTCTAATAGCGGTCACCCCTAGGCAAGCAATGGCAAACCTCCGAAGGTATTTCTGCCATGAAAAAGCTTCTCATTAAATACATCTGCCGTTCGGAGTCGGCACAAAACTGTAGGTCCCTCCATTTGTGGAACAAAGTAAAAGACGCCCACCACAAATGGTAGGAGAAGCACGGCCAAACATTGAGCTACATTTATAGTGTAAGCGCCAAAATTATATTTCTCCCATCAAATTCTTAATGCCAAAGGGAAATTTTGTGACCTTTTCATACCATATATTCCAATTGTGTAATTGTACATCTCTTTTTACGTATTGCTTATGTGCTTCATCAAATATGTATATCAAAATATGAAAAATCAATCAACTTGTCGCAATTATGTTGTGTCTATAGGAACCAAATAGAAATTTTGACACTGTATTCGAGACTCGGTTAGGCAATTTTTGCAGGGTAGCTAAGTTTCGTAAAACATTTGTGGTATATTTTTTTAATCTAAGGAGCCTCCTTCCCGATACGAAATCCTGGCACCGGCATAAATATTTATTCATACATACATATGTACATATATGTGTATGTATGTACATACATAATTAGTTACGCTTCGCACAAATTACATTAAAAATGCACAAATTCATAAATTGCAAACGTTTTGTTGTAACGGGTAAAATGTTATGTTTAGACTTTTTATTGCTGTTGGTTTTGCTTATTTACATACATTTCGTATTTACATACAAACATTCAAATACATACATACATATGTATGTATGTACATATGTACCTTTGCTCTAAAAAGGATGCAGAGAAAACAAAATTACGTTGTACGTGGGCAAATAGTGACAGTCTAACAATTTATGGGTGGCTTACTGTACAAGTATATATACACGAGTACATATGTACTTAATATACACACCTACATATGTACATACTTCGGTATATACTATACTCATATTTATGTACATATGTTTGTGTGTGCGTCGAAATTTTCATATTGCTCGCTGAATACGCAATCAGCGTTCGCTTTGAAAGTACAAGTTTTGGAAGAAACAAAATATGCTACGCAAGTATCAAAGTCTACTTCGTGAATGTATAGGAAGGTCGCTTTTCTTCTTCCCTTGACAGATGAACAACAACTCTTCATGCAAAGCTTAGTGCATACTCGTAACGAAATGTTTGCAACAATTCAGTTAATTATTCACGCAATGTCGTCGCTGCGCGCCTCTCAACGCGCAAAACAAGAACAACACCAACAACAATATGAATTAAAACGCATTCCATTGTTGACAATGAGTTTTCACATAGAAAGTTGGTAGAGGGGACAGGGTAGAGTCGTTGTGATCGGTATGTGGTAGTGACAGTCAGGCAGACAGAGCTTTTTAATATTTATGAGCCCAACCGATTCACTAATTATAATTAGGAATTGAAAAGTTAGTAAAAGGATACTTGCCGCTCTAAAGTATGTACATATGTATGTATGTATGTAAGTAAATGTGCATGCACGATATGAGTGGGCGTATGTATGTATGTATGTATGTGCGAGAGTTTACGCGCTTGGAATGTTAATTAGTTGGAATGTTTGTTGGTGAAAAATATGAGAAATAATATGCCTAAAAAGGGTTGAGTTGTTGGCGATTCGTTTAACCCGGTTTGTGGTGTTATTGGTACAAAAATGTGAAAAGAATTTTTAACAAGTCGAATTTCGTACATAAATATACATACATATATGTATGTATGTATGTACATATAAACGGTGCATGGATACTATGTTTTTAAAAATTCCACCTAAAGTGACTATAGCAAATATGTTCATTAGCAAAGTGGTTCAAGTTTAATAGTAGTATTGATAAATTTTAGCAATTTAATTTTCATTAATTTGCTTACATCTTTTTTTAATTAAAATACTTTTCATTTAACAAATTTTCATTAAAATCTCAAACTTTTTTTTTCATATGCTTTAGACAATTTTGAGTATGCAGTCTTTTGGCTTATTCAATTTTAGTACAATAATGTGCCAATTTAAAGTGCCTAATAACACAGTGTAACACTCCAAAATAACCTGCGAAGTGATGTTAGTTTTCTGTTAGGTCTTATCGAGTAGAACGAGAATCCAATTTTGGAATTTGTCAAAAACTCCCAAAATTTAGAGTGAAGCTAAAAAAAACCGATGTTTCGTACTTTTGCGCACTTATTAACTAATTATCAACCAATTTTTAATTTAAGAACGGTTTATTCTGCAATATTAAGTGATGCTGGTATTTATTAATTTGTTTTCATACCTACTTAGTTATTTTTTATTTTGTTTATAATATATGTACATATATGTATAGGTATTTTCATTGGACCTCAAATTCATTAAGCTGTGTTGAGAAACTTGAATGCAAGAGTTTTGTGATAATTTCATTGGGAAAATTTTTAAGTGCATATGGTGAAATGGGTTGGAACATGTCGATTAAAATTCATTTCTTGCATTCGCAATTGGACTTCTTCCACATAATCTAGGCCAGTTCAGTGATAAACAAGGCGAACACTTCCACCAAGAAATTGCTACGATCGAAAAACGTTTCGAAGGAAAAAAAAAAATAAATATGGTGGCAGAATATTGTGGGTCAATACAACGTGAAACTGACGATGCTTACCTAAAAAAAAATACGATAAAAAAAGCCTTTTTGATCTAAGTATATATTTTCATTAAATAATATTTATCGGTATTATATATATATATATAACCCAACGGAAACCCACTTTCCCGCCCAACCGGCACGAGGGGCTCAATCCGCATAACGTACGGATGTTTTTTAAATATACAAATCTTAGGTGCCGAGTCGTGACAGAAGAAAGTTTGTTAAGCGTCGAGATCCCAAGCTGCTCAGCTACAGAATAAGAATTCATCAGCCGAATACAAAGTTAGAGAAATGCAAAGTAAGAAAATTGGATCGTTAGCTGTTATTAAGAGAGGATAGAACAGTTATTTTAATTATAAAAAGTGAGTCCGATACATCAAAGGTGCTGGAATGATTGTTAAAGTCTCGGCATAAACCCCGAAACGGTTCATTCAACTCAAAGTTAGTTCTGCATAGTTTCAAGAAAAGTGGTTTAAAGTTTCTCGTTGCACGGGAAAGTACATTAAAATTAATTTCCTCTAGAAGAAATGGACTTGAGATCCATCCATTGACTAATTTTACCAGAAATATTATACCTAACATTTATCTGCGACTCGAAAGAGTAGGTAGATTAATAAGTTTTAAACGACTAGTGTAAGGGGGAAGATTGTATGGCGAATCCCATCGAAGATTTCTCAAAGCAAAAAGTAAGAATTGTTTTTGTATTGACTCTAGTTGGTCTGAGTGGACCTGATAACGAGGATTCCAAACTATGGAACCATACTCCAGTATTGGTCTTACTAATGAAGTAAAAAGTGTTTTAGTTATATACGGGTCGCGGAATTCCTTTGACCAACGCTTTACAAAAGCCAGTACACCCCTTGCTTTATTAACTGTGGAACCAATATGAAAATTAAAATTGAGTTTACAATCCATCCAACACCCAGGTCAACAAAACTGTTTACATGTTCTAGGACCTAGTTATTTATTTTGTAGGAGGCCGGCTGAATGGTTCGTCGATAAAAGCACATGAATTTACATTTGTTAAGGTTAAGCGGCATATAATTAATGCTGCACCAATTGACTATGCTGTCCAAATCTTGCTGTAGCAAGGATCTTTCTTCAGCCGAGGCATAAGTCTTAAAAAGTTTAACATCATCCGCGTACATCAATATTTTAGAATACTTTACTACTGTAGAAATGTCGTTTATGAATAGCAGGAACAGTGTCGGTCCGAGGTGGCTGCCCTGAGGAACTCCCGAGGAAACATCGAATGAAATCAAAACTTATATAGTTTTCTTATAAAATAGTGTGTGTAAATATCGCCTAAGTCAAAAAAAGGAGAAAAAGGGTAACAAAGTTTAAGTTTGTTGTGCAAAAACAAATAAATTTTTTCAGCTTTATTGAGACATCTAAGTACATACATATACATATATCATTCGAAAGGTCTGAGTTTCTTCTTTATTAACCGATCGGTTGATAATTAGCTTAGATATGGGCTAATAAGTGCAAAAAAGTACGAAAAATCGGTGTTTAAGCTTAACTCGAGATTTTTCGGGGTGTTTGACAGGTATTTCGACTTCATTCTTTTTTGTTGCACTGTGTAATTAGTGTTGATTTTTGAGGCTTTTTTGTCGAAAGTGTTCTTTTTTCCAGTATAAAAATAATAGAAGTGCTTGTTCAATTTTAAAATTTAATCAAATTACAAAATGCAGGAGTAGCGTTTTATGACCACTTCTTGCATCGGTAAATTTTAAGATAGTTAGAAATAAATAAGCTGTGACCAAGATCTTTTTTGCTCTTAAAATAATTAATTTCAGTTTCGAGCCTTGACCGAGAGCGATCGTGATAATAGGAGTATCGGTTAGAAGTGAAAATATAAGCGTGGAAATTAAAAATTAATAGTAAACATTAACAGTACGGATAGTTTTATGAAAATATGTATGTTTATATTTTTTTAGATTTTGCATATCTATAATTTTCTTATGATTGATCAGTGGCATTACACCTGCGAGGGACGCGAAGTAATTTAAAATATGCGAAAACAAAGCAAAACTTATAAAATGATTAAAGAAACTTTGGGATGCTCTGATAAAATGATCGCTAACGTTTTTTCGTACAAAAAAAAAACCAAGAAAGTTGGGGTCGTAAGCGTAAAATGACAAGTTTAGATTATAGGCGTACTACAGGATATAGCACAGTTGATCCTTTGCTTCAGCTGGACACGTAAAAAAAAGAGCTGAAACTTTCTGGAAGTAAAATAACCGTTCGTAGCCATTTACAAGAATCCAACTTAAACGCCAGAAGTCCACAAAAAGTTTCACACGTCAACTGGCCAGCTTCAAAATGGCGCAACATATCGTGGACGGACGAAAGCAAAATTGTTCTGTATGATGAAACGGAGTCCCGACTATATGTGCGCCGTCCCCCGAACACGAAATATAAGCGCAAATATACAATTAGAACTATAAAACATGGTGGCATTAAGGTTATGGTATGGGAAAGTTTTTCTTATAATGGAGTTGGCACAATCCACCTTATTAAAGAATTGATGGATCAGTGGGTATATGTGAATATATTGGGCAAAATAATATTGCAGTATGACGAGTGGAATATGCCTCTAAACTGGGTATTCTAGCAAGCTAACGACCCGAAAATCTGTGAGCAGTATCCAAGTTTCATGGCTATAAGTTCCTTTGAAATGTTGCCAGTATGTTATGGACTCCTTGCTCAGAAGTTGTGCTGCAATTTTAAAAAATCGGCCACCAAATATTACACAATTATTAAATTAATATCCATCCGTGACCATTTTCTGCTTTTTACTTCTGTAAAATTTGAAAAACTCTACATACTCCCATTATTTTGATCGGCAAAAATTTATGTTGATTTACTTATTTTTCTTTTAGCATTTATTTTGAAACCTTTTTATGAAACTTTTTTGCTGTATTGAAATACAAGACTAAGCAAATAAGAAAATATTTCTGAAGTGGTCCTAAATAAAATTTTACTCTTTCAGAAGAATATGTAGAATTTTGTATAATATTTTGATCACAGCTGTACATCCATATGTTATTTCAAATTCAATCTTTAACAGAAGACATATAAACCCAAATTTAAATTTTAAACAATTTTGTGATAATGCAACAAAATTTCATTAAAATTTGAATTAAAAAAAAATTAATATGTAAATGCATATTATATTATTATATACTGATAACATATTCTCCAAATTCAAAATAAAATATCCAACATGACGGTCGAGTAATAAAAATATTTTTCGGATCAGCTTGAAACTTGTTACTCTGCCCGAAAATACCCAAGAAACTAGTCTCAAGTGAATTGGATCAATTTCAGAAAAGTTTGTCATATTGGAATATTTTGTTGGTGTTTTTTTTTTTTTTGAAAACGTAGCACCTTCTTTAAGGTCCGCTAAGGGCTTTAAAACAGATTTTTTCTACACGTCAGGTCGTTTTGTTGTAACATATAATAGATGTATAAATTTTGTACTGACTGGCGGCGAAAACGAAAATGTTAGAAAACTCTAGTTCGCTGGTATAAATGCAAGAAATTAAATCTAAAATATTTATAATATAGCAGAACTTTATGGCTTTTCAATTCAAATTTTATGTTTAAACCCTTCTTAATTAAATACAATAAAATATTCTTCCTTAACTTTTCGAGACATTGAGGAGCCATTATTTAACGGTTTTCTATTACGCTTTTTTTCTTAGCCTTTTTAGATGAATTAAATAACGCCCCTTTTTAAGTTCTAAATGTCTACTACAATCTATTTAAATAAATAAAAATATTTTAGAAAAAATTAAGCAACAACTAGATTTAATATCTAAGAAATCATTTTTCTAATTGATTTGGATATTATCAATTTGACTGCAAATTTATGTTTCTGCAAAGTGTAGCGAGTATTAAAGTTTTTTACAAAATATATATATATATATAGTACATGCTAATTGATTATATTTTTGGATATTTTGCGCAAAATTTCATTAAAATTGGAATTTACAGAATTTTTTTTTGCATTTTTCTGTGTTTACTACCCTGTATCCAATGTTTTTCATCATTTGTACCCTGTGTCGAGTTCGAAGTTAGCTAAGACTTCAACATGTTTTTGTAGCATTAGCGCGACTTTCCACCTTTTTAAGCCGACTGAAAGAAAATTAATTTAACGCCGTCAAATTTAATTCGTTAAAGGAAAATTTTTAACTACGGAAACGGAAGTCTAATGAAAAGAATGTTTTAAGTGCCATGAACGAAGTGAATTTCATTTGAAAAGACCAGAAGCGTTTTAATGGTATCTTGTTAATATGTTACTATTTTCAGTGCAAAACAAACTGGATATAAAACTGCCAGGAAAGCATGGTGCATGTGTAAAGAATAACGCGGCATCGAGTTAAATTGACTAACCACGCAAATTCCGTGGTATGGAAAGTGTTTCTTTAATGTTATATACCGTCAAGGAAGTGATTTAATTCTAGCAGAAGGTAATTGTTTAATAATTTTGCCCTCTAAGTAATAACTAACCTTAAAGAGGACTTAATTTTGACTTTGAATACGCGGAAATAAACCTGAGAAGGGCTTAAGCGGAGTTTATGATCATCACCCTGTGTTGACGATTTAACTTGTTAAATTCCTATTAATTCAAAATTCATTTTGATGGCATAAAATACGCATTCAAGTGACTGTGAACTGTACGTTTCGTGGCAGCTAACCACAACAACGTCAGATGCATTTCACAGAACTAACCTCAATATTTCGCCTTCAACCAGCAGCCACATACGAGTATAAATGCAACACCCCATCAGTATCTAGTAAATACCAAAAATTGATTTCCCATATCAAACTATAAACGGCAAAAAAGCGCCGGCAATGGCCATCCGTCAGCTGAGTAAGCGCTGAATATAAAGCTGAGTAGCAGCTAACCGCTGGTAGTTTTTACCAGACATTGAGTAAATATCCCAAAGTATTTTAGAAAATCGCCAAAATATTCAATCTGGCGTAAGTGTTATACTTTTAAGATGACTTTTAAGCTTTTGTTTTATTAGCAAATGCATTTTCAATAGAAATAACTATTTTTAAAAAGTCCTTATTTTAAAAGGCATCAAATAGTAGTACTTTCCATTATACAAAACAAAATAATATAGCTATGTATGTATGTATTTGTACATAAGAACATTTCACTTATATGTATGTATGTATATTTGTATGTAATGTCTTTTATATTCAACTTTATTCACTATCCTCAAAAAAGTAACAAAGTTTTTTTCTCGCAACAACTATTAAATTCTTTTTCTAAATATTTCGATAATAATTACTATGTATATACAAATGTGCATTAGAACTAATTAATGAGTGAGTTAACTAGATTCGCGATTAAAGCTAAGTACAAAGGATTTTGTTGCCTATGTATGTATGGTTGAAGGTACGATAACTAGTTGGTGTTGTGGTGCCTCATTGAACTATGAGCGGGCAAAGATCACAAAGTTATAATTTCTTACTTATAACGATAACTATGCCCACGCGTTGTAAATATGTATGGAAATGATGATGTATTTTACTGCAGCGCAACGATCTACGTCAGTGTGGGCATACTGCAACCATTATTCAAACGATATTCGGCATAGACAAGACCTGAAAAAAATTTAAATTCAACATATGTGTGTTTCTTTGTTTTTTATACATTTATTGAACACTTACCAGTGTTGTGCCAATGATAGAATGCAGCTAAAATGAATAGATGCCACCAATTATGTGAATGTCCAACATAATCCACTTTGCCGGTAAGCCAACGTTCAGGAATTTTTGCTGCATATATGACAAAAGCGATGGCACACCAGCCATACATGACAATTATGCGTGGCACCATCAGCTGTAAAAATATAAAGTGTAATTATTTTTTTTTTTTTTTACCTTTTGTTAAACTTTAAGTGGAATTTGAAAGACTCACTCGCACCAACTCGTTGTCGAGTCCACCCATCACATAAGTCCAATGCGCCAACGGTATAATGCCGTAGGCGGCCCACACTACCAGCACTGCGATCTTCGCATCCAGGGAGACATTCAGTTTGGGAATCTGCACGAGCATCGCCAAGGCGAACATGCATAACGCAATCACGGAATAAATTGTGCGGAGAGTCTGAAATGTGTAGAAAAAATTTAGACTTTAAGCAGTTGAAAAATACTGCCATAAAACATAATCTGGCCTTAAAACAAATTAGCATTGGATTTGAAAGTTATGCAGTCATTTAACATTATATATCTTTTCAAATATCTATCCAAATCGCAAAAGAAAAATTGAAAATAAAAACAAAAGAAATAAACATGAAAGCGAGGAAAAGCAATAATCTCTTGCTCATTTTGAGACTTGAGATGAGACTGAGTTACAGAATTCGGGCATTAGTTGAGGATAGCTATAAATGTATATCATTGGTGTGTACAAAAATCATCAAAACATTTAGATTATTCATAAATCTACAAAATGCCGCGTGTTTGTGTTAATTCTTCTAGCTTATTTTCTTACGTTTGTGGTCAATTTACTACTAAAAGTGAAAAAAAACCAATTTCGCCTTTGTTCGAAAAATGTTATGAAGCTTATTTTAAAATTGTCATTAGAAATCAAGACAAATCATGGGTGCCCAAAAGTGTATTGTTTTAAATGTAATGAATATTTGACGGGTTGACACAAAAAGATTAAACAGATGCCTTTTGGTGTATTAATGCAGTGGCGTGAACCCAAAAATCACGTAGACGACTGTTACTTCTGTTTAACAACTGTGAAAGGTTTTTCAAAAAAATCTAGTATATCAATGCTGCTACCACATTCTGCGGACATTCCAGTACCGGACAGATTTTGTATTTCGTCAAGTTTATAGAGTCCTATTTGTTGAAGCCAAAAGCCTTCAATTTAATTGTTGGGAACCACTGATCGTTTTCCTCCACAGCTGTTCGCTACAAAGCTACAGTTTTACTGGATGAAAGCCGGTGGTTTCCTTTCGAACATAAATAAGTATTTAAGCCAAGACTCCGTTCGAACTGACATAGCTTTTTCTCTATCTCATCAAGCGGCAGTTCGTGCAAGACGGAGCATTTCGTAGGTAAATTATCATCATTGTATTTACATACACACATACTTTTTATATACTCTCCAATATACTCTTTTTGATATGCTTGCATCTACATGCACATGTGGATGCTTATACCTTTTTAATAAACCTTAATTCTTAATACTAAAAATACAAAATACTTGTTGGAGTTCGTACCGGCGAAACTATTGGGTTCCACCAGAACACTATTGTAGAAAAAGATGAAGCATGCCCTTCTAATAGCGAAGTGGTATTTATAGATGAAAAAACTACAGAACCACATTTGATTAGTCAATTAGAACTAAATGACCTTGTTTAAAATTTAGATTTGACCAAAGAAAAATCGGAAATATTAGGCTCGAGATTAAAACAATGGAATCTATTGCAAACTGGCGTTTAAACTACAGCTTATCGAAAAGGACACATTTCCTTAGCTAACTTTTATTCAAAAGAAGATGTATAAGTGTTCTGCAATAATATTGATGGATTAATGTCAGCATTAGGTCACAAGTATATATGGTATAACATGGGTTCAGTAAGTGATGAACACGGTGAAAGATTTCATCAACAAATTGCAGAGTACGAGAAGCGTTATCAGACTAATGCAGATTATTGTTGAAGCTTTCAGAGGGTTACTGCCACTACTGACTACAAGAGGAAAGACAATCGTAAAAAAAAAAATTTTAATGTAGAATAACAATTTAAGTCACCGCTTCATATAATTTTATTTCAAATAGTTTTAAAGTGGCGAATCATAATTACATACTGTGAACCCAGTGAAAAAAAATTTTTACTTTATTGCATAGTGTAATTTGGGAAGTTTCCTGCAAACGATTTCTCACATTTTTCTCCACATACCGAATTTAATAAGAAGCATGTTATCATAGTATTTACTCAAGCTGTAAAACAATTGTTAATCGGAACATCGACAGTTATATTTTATTTTTGAATATTTGTACATACATATGTATTTAGAAGTTAACCACTTTTAAATGGAAATTACTTTAATTTGCATATCTAGGCAGTAATTTTATTAAAACTTCAGTTATCAAAAGAAATGCATTGTCGGAAACTTTTTTTATAACAAAATTCTAAACTTTTTTGAATTGGATTTTTAGCAATCCTAATTTGATACGATTATTTGAAAATTTAGTTTAAAAATAACAAATTTAAACATTCAAAAATAACGTTTTAGTCTGATTTAAAAAAATTAAAAATTAGGAACTACTTGCAGTAAAGGAATATGTTTAAAAATATACATAAACAAAAATAATTCTAAACTACAAACTTTACCACTTACCTATATTAATTTATTTATTTTTAAGAATTTTCAATTAAAACTCAGTTCATTATATAATATAAACCATATAAAATCAAGTTTGAAACTTTGTATTAAACTAATAACAAAAAAAATAAATTTTCTATTAATTTATGAACTTTTTTCTCAGAAGTATTAAAATGAGCAGGCAGTTGTATAGCCTATTAGGCTTTACTATAATAATGTGAAAGTTTCACGTGGCTAGGAATTACAGTTGATATTTTAGAATTTTCTTTGTCAAGGGTGTTGCGCCTTTCTTCCATATAACGAATCATAGCAATACTTATTTTGCTATTGTTATGCTAAAGTGAATAGGCTATAAAACTACATACTCAAAAAAATTAAAATAATTCTGAGAAAAAAGTTCAAAATCTAAATGAATATTTGTAGATTTTTTTTAGTTTGCTACAAAGTTTTAAACTTGGATTTATGTATATAGTTAACGTTAGAGAATGAACTGAATTTTAATTGAAAATTCTGGAAAAAAAATTAATTAATATAATAATTTACAATTTGGTTGCATTTAAACGATCAAATAAAATTAAAAAAAAAAACATAATTAGCCTTCAATAATGTAAAAATATCGGTTCTGTATAAAAGTAAAGATTATATCAGTTAGCTATGTATAATTCCTTTTGTCGTCTGGCCTCGTAAATTTCTTTACTAATTCCAATAATCCTTATTTATTTATAGGTATGTATGTATGCATGTATGTATGTATGTATTTCTCACCTGGAAGCACCAAAACGCATAGTACATGCCGCTTATATAAATCGCCACCAACGATAGCGAAATACCCAAGAAGTCCACCGACAAAAAGAAATCATAATGCTCCTCCGATTTACACGAGAAAATATGATAAATCGATGAGAGCAGCATGCAAAGGCAAAAACAGACCAATAAACAAACGACCAACACTTGATCACTGACATCGGCGTGCAATTTCAGAAACTGAAAGTCAACTATAGTTAAACCGATGAAGAGCAGGCAACCGAAGAGATGACTCCAAATATTGATCTGCAAAATATTTGAGTGGTGAGTAAATACATATTAATAATTAAAATTAAATGTACATATGTATGTAAATATGTAAATATTGCTTACAGTTTCATTGGTCCACCAGAAGACGCTTTGCAGGCATAATTTTGTGGAGAGGAATGTGCGATAGCCTCGACGTATATAAGGATTAAATTTAAGATGATCGGGAGCCTGCGGACAAAGAGAAAGGTACATGCATATGTACATATATAGTTAAGTTAATATGTATTTAATAAATTTTGAAACAATCATAATAACAATTATTGAATCTAGCTGTACTGATTGATCGTATGCTGACAATACGCCTGAACCTAGTGACCTTCATTATACCAATGAAAATATGTATTTTCATACTCATTTAAGTATATATTCATATTTGTATGTTTTTATTTGCACACAAAATTGCATAATGTATTCCAAAAGTAGAAGGTTTCGTTGTTATCATTTTCATTTGTAGAATTTGTAGCTAAATAACATATTTCGATTGGCATGCATGAACATACAAATGCATTAATACACAGTATGCACATACTACATACATTTGTATCTTTGTACACCTGTGTGCTTAAGAATAGTACCGTTTAATATTTATTAACAAATTTTATCAATTTGCTCTTCTTTAATTTTATTTTTATTAATTTTCAATGCCAGGGCAGTTAAATATCTTTCAAAGCTTGTATACATATGTATGTATAAACTAGGCATGTCAATCCCGGGCTCCCGGCATTTTTCAACTCCCGAATATCCCGGGATCGGTCTATTTAAATCCGGGAATTGCAGAAAACAGTCAATTTAATAGCCTTTTTTTAATTTTTAATTTACATTTTTTTAACAAAAATAAAAATCAAATAATTTAAAACAAAAAGAGCCGATCGAATAAAACAAGTAACACCCTAAACATACCTTTCAGAGATGTATTAAAATAAAAAAAATTTACATGAGTAACAAAAACATCATAGAATACAATAGGCCTTAATTTTTTTAAGCGACTTGCAAAAGAACACTCGGTAGTTTATCGTATAGCG
This sequence comes from Philophylla caesio, assembly GCA_963971545.1. Taxonomy (NCBI): domain Eukaryota; kingdom Metazoa; phylum Arthropoda; class Insecta; order Diptera; family Tephritidae; genus Philophylla; species Philophylla caesio. The sequence continues at coordinate 177,806,152 of OZ020604.1, read as the reverse complement.
TGGAAAGCAACAGCACAAATAAACTCGCTTAAAAAATAGCCGACCTTATTGAAAGTGTTGGAAACTGAGAAAGTGGTGCCATTGAGAATAATCATTGGAAAGTACCATGAAAATTTCCACTAAACATCAAAATAAGTAAAAAACTAAGATAGAGCAGTTGTAAAGTGTATTCAAAATATAAGAGAGTTTATTAAAAGCGAGTTGGACGTTCTTTTGTTAGTCGATTACAAAAGATGACGACAAATTTATCAGAAGGTTTGGTAAAAGAAATTTTTGTAATGGGGGCGAAAAAGGCGTATTCCTAGAAAGAGCATTTAACAAGTGTTGAATCGATGTTTTTCCACTGCAGATTTTAAATGCAACAAATTTAGGTCCAGGTTGGAGGATAACACACTTAAGCTTTTATTTCTTTAAGATGGCATTTTGATCAAAATATGGAATAATTCTGCCTCGCTCAAAATGTAATGGGTGATGTATTTAATTTTTACTGGATGTATTTCTTTTTTTACTAAATGGTAATACTTTAATATTTAATATTGGTCGTAGACATTAATTAAAAATAATTTTACTTTATGTACATATGTAGGTACAATTGCTTCTGTACCAAATATTTTTATTTGTACTTGAAGTATAAATTATTTTGTGTGTGTAAAATTTAAAGTTTATTTCTTTCGAGTAAACCAATAAATACATACATACATGAATTACAACAAATCGTTCTTTGTTAATTAATGTTATTTTGTATACTTTTATAATACAACGATTACAAACGTATTACATTTTTTGTCAAATTAGAATTTACGAATCAAAACTTCGTGAAATTCGGAATCCTGGGATTGTCCCAGATCTCGAAAATCCCGGGATCAATAGAATGCCCAAAATTAGCATCTCTAGCATAAACCTAAGCTTTAAACAATGTAAGAAACTAAAAAAAATAATTAAGTTTCTTCAAAATTTAAATTGTTTTCTTATAAATATGTACACACTATGAATTTGTTTGAGTTTTCAGTTTTATAGACGATACAATTTTAATACAATAATAAGTTTCTTTGCATATAAAGCGTGAGATAATTTTGTTTGTATTCAGGAAAAAAATTAAATAAGTCTGAGAAACAAGTTTGAAATTTTTGTAAAAATTTTCTAAATCTTTGACATCTATTTTGTATAAGCCTTGAAACTTAGGGTTTAAACGACTTTTGTTAGAGAATTAGCTGCACTTCAATAAATAACAATAAAAATAAAATAAAGGTATATAAAATTTGTTGGAAATTGCCAACATAAAGCGCTGCTATTTTTATGTACACAGGTGTATGCGCATACCTCTGTAAACATAAAATATGAATACGTACAATTCGTAATCAAGAAGCGCCTTCAAAATCGAATCACATTTTACATTTGAAGGCATCGTAATTTGAATTACCTGCAAATTCATTTGACACTCTGTCATTGCTGCTATTGTATTTGGTGTGTAAATTTGTATGTAAATACTCGTCAACATTAGTAAATCTATTATACTTTATAATTGGCCACAATGAAAGCCACAACAAATTGCTGTTCGATGCCAAAAAGTAACTAGGCAAAAATGATAATACATACAAAGCTGAAGAAGCAGCAAACCCGAACCGAAACTGTTTGACGTGTCGCAGAACTTAAGGTCGTTGAAGTATCTTCAATTGGCGGTGTTGATGACTTGTTTTGCATGCAGGGTTTTTTGTTGTTGTTACTTTTTTCATTCAATATTTACATTTTCACATTTGGACATTTGGTTGGACGACAATGTCCAAAGACAAGCCAAAATAATATGTTAATAAGCTGACCTTGATTTACTTTGCGTAATTTGCCTTCTTGTATTGAGGTGGAATTCGCGAGTTTAAATAAATCAATTTTTTATTGCTTTTTACAATTTGATTACATTTGAAAACATACATTTATACATACACATCCCGGCCTTTTTCAACTCCAGAATATCCCGGGATCAGTCTATTCAAATCTCGGGATTGCAGAAAACAATCAATTTAATAGAAAGTTATTTTTTTAATTTTTAGATTACATTTTTTTCAAACAAAAACAATCCTGAAATTATTTAAAACAGAAAGGGCAGATCGAATCAAACACACAAATAACACACTAAACATATATTTCAGAATTGTATTGAAATAATTAAATTTAACATAAGAAACAAAAATAACTAGTTTTCAACTGTTGTATTACGATAACACAATACGACAAATAACACGGCTTGTTAACTCCCTAAAGGCTTTGTTTTGCCCTTGCCATTATAAGTGAGCTGGAAAATTTCCTCCTCGAGTAGAAAATTAGCCTTGCTATGAAAGCGATGTTAATAGTTAGAACTAACGACGAGGTACTTGAAGTGGATAAGACAGAAAGTCCCAAATTTAAATTGCATCAAATTTGAACGAGCGAGTATAAAACAATGGAATGGCATACAATTTATCAGAGGGTTTTGTAAACGAAGTTAAAAGTTTTTGTAATGGTGGCGAAAAGGCTAATTCCTACAGAGATCATTTAACTTTTTGTCGACAATCCAACCAACAAGTGTGGAGTCGGTGCTTCTCCACTGCAGATTTTAAATTCAACAAATTTAGATACATGTTGGAGGATAACACACTTAAGCTTTTATTTCTTTAAGATTGCATTCACTCCAAATGGAATGAAAGATGTACTTAATTTTTACTTAATGTATTTCTTTTTTACTGAATGGTAATATATTGATATTTAACCATTTGTGTGTGTTAGGCGATAACCATTTGTGTGTGTTAGGCGACTTTAACTTATCCAACGTGACATGGTGCGGTTCATTTTTAAATTTTGGCCTTACGCCAATAAATGTTACTGCCTCTTTTGAGACGTATCTGCTTGACAATCTTTTAAGTCTTAATTTATTGCAAATTAATAATTTTGTTAATCAACTGAATAGAGTTCTTGATCTCATATTTATAAGTGATAATATAAGTTGCAATGTTGAGGAATGTTACTTTCCAATGTCAGTTTGTGATAAACATCATGTACCCTTGATTCTAAAATTTGAGTTTTACGAGTTTTCAAGTAATCAGTCCGCTGAAATAGTTGGCTTTAACTACTCAGCCTGCAATTACTCTAAATTTAATGATTTAATATCCGACATTGATTGGGAAGAAGTTTTTGATGGCTCTGACGTTGCAAAATCTTTCTTAATTTTTAAAACTCTTTTAATCGATTTATGTATTAACAATATACCCGTCTTAAAAAAAAGACCTTATAAACAACCTTGGTACAATCGGGAGTTAAAAAAACTAAAAAACCTCAGAAACAAATTTTTTAAGAAATATAAGTCAACTAGGGACCAGTTCTTTCGTTTTAAATATGAAGCCTATCAGAAGCAATTTAATTGCTTAGACCAATTTCTTTACAGAAACTACATTCTTGATGTAGAGTCTAAATTAAAATCAAATCCGAAGACCTTTTGGCAGTTTATAAAGTCTAAGAATTTAAGTGCCAATATACCTTCATCAGTTTTCTTTCAAGGTAAATTTGCACGTTGCCCACTGACGTTTCCGATATGTTTGCTACATTTTTCAGTTCGAACTTCACCAGTGATGTGGGCGCTTCGCCACTTGATTATGATCTCATGGTGAATTCCTCTTTTAGTTTTGGATCCTTAAATTTGTCCCTCGAAGACGTTGCTAATGGTATCTCCAAATTAAAACCGTCTTTTAAGGCCGATGTTGATGGTTTGTCAGGCATTTTGCTAAGGAATTGCCCAGCTTTAGTGCTCCCGTTGCAACTCATTTTTAATAAGTCATTAGCTTCAGGGGTTTTTATCGACGATTGGAAATTGACCTCTATTACTCCGCTTTTCAAAGCGGGAATAAAAGTGATGTGTGGAATTATAGGCCAATATCAAAGTTATCTTCAGTATCAAAAGTCTTTGAGAGTATTATTGTAGTGAGTACTGTATTAATTCCTTCTTGGATGGTTTTCAAGTTGATTGTGTTTATACAGATTTCTCCAAGGCTTTTGATAAAGTTTCTCATTGGATTTTAGTTAGCAAGTTATCTTGCATGGGCTTTTATTCTAATTTTTTACAGTGAATTAAATCTTATTTGCTGAATAGACGCTGTGTAGTCATGGTAGATGGTGCAACATCTAATCCTTTTATATCGTCTTCTGGGGTTCCTCAGGGGAGTATTTTAGGTCCTTTACTCTTTGTGCTATTTATAAATGACATTACCAATTGCTTCACATTTGCTAATTTTCTGCTGTACGCTGATGATTTAAAAGTATTTTTGGTTATACAAAACGATCATTTGGAGACCATACCATGCCAATTTAATAAATGGAAGTATTCCTTAAGTTTGCTTTACGCTCTTTAAATTTTTCGGAACCAGTACCTTCGTATAGTTCACGCCTTTTTTTAATAGATTTGAAATCGTTGGATTCTAGAAGATCCATACACTATTTGTCTTTTATTTTTAATTTGGTTAATGGCGCTTTTGATTGCCCCATTCTATTAGTAAAACTTAATTTAAACATTCCTCAGCGAAGTTTACGAAATTTTTTGCCGTTTTATGGTGTTAATTACAAAACTGAATATGCTCGTAATGCCCCTATTGCCCGTGCCATTGGTGAATTTAATATGATATCGAACAAGGTATTATTAGATTTTTCTTATTCAAAAAATGTTTTTAAAAATCTTTTGGATTCAACTTTTTAGATTTTGAAATTTTCTTTTCTTAGTTATTAAGCATAATATTGTTAATAGTCTGTAAGGAAACTGTTGTTCAATAGAAATAAATAAATAAATAAATATGGGTCTCAAACAGTGATTAAAAATAGTTTTACTTTATGTAGGTGCATTTCCTTCTGTAATATGTATATTGGTACTTGAAGTATAAATTATTATTTTGTGTGTGTCAAATTTCACGTTTATTTCTTTTTTAGTTTTGAAAAGACCAATAAATACATAATTGATTTACAACAAATCGTTCTTCTTTGTTCTATTAATGTTATTTTGCATAATTCTCTAATACAACTATTACAGACGTGTTACATTTTTTGACAAATTAAAATATTCGAATCAAAACTTCGTGAAATTCGGGATCCCGGGATTCTCCCGTCATTTTGTTTTCAGATCTCGAAAATCCCGGAATCAATAAAATGCCCAAAATTTACATCGCTATTACACACATACATATGTAAGTACATTAGGGAGTTCCCTTTTTAATCAACTAATCAATCGTTTGCTTAGATACCAAAAAATACGAATACACTTAGTTATGTAAGTATTCACATACTATACGCTATCTATGTAGTTCTATTTGTCTAATGTATAGCCCTTAAGTAAATTTACATAGAATATAAGTGATTAATTTTAAATGAACGATTAACTGAAGGAGTTGTATACCAATACATTTGTATGTATGTGAAGCTACCCCAAAACAGGATGTTCTAGAAAAATGAATATATTGGGTTGGGTTATTCGACGGTTAGACAGTTAAGTAAATTTTAATGTAAGAGAAATTCCTGTCTTTAACAAATCATTTGTTTTATTTTTATTCAGCATGGGCCACCTTAATGTAGATACGTAAGGCACCTTTACCTTATGCACCTCTCACTTTGTATTTCCAAGGCATTTTTTTTGCGTATCCAACAGTTTCCAAAAAAAAAACTAAAATTACAATTCGGAAAATATTTAATCCTTTCGCGTATTCCTTATTAATAATTCATTCCCATAAATTTATAAATTAAAAAAAAATAGTTTTTGAATTGCATTGCATTTAATGGGGACATTTGTACAAATCGAATTAAAGCTATAGCTGACTTTTTATATACATATATGTACATACATATTTTTCTGAACAAAATCAAATTTTATTTCCTATGTAAGTAGGTAAACAATTAATTATTTCTTCATTGCACTTACCTCTTCAAAATCCAATAATTTTTTTAATTTTATGATTTTCTCTGTACTTAATGGATCGGATTTCTCCCCCGCCGGTGTGCCATGGCCCAAGACATTGGGTTCTTCATTTTCCGGAAATTGATGCGAGTCCGCAGCAAGTTTGAGGCCTTCAAGCTGCAAAGCAAGCATAAAAAATTATATGTATTTATGTTCATATGTATGTTTGCATGTACGTATATAAGAAATGCTTAAACGTTATTTTTAAGACAGAGAAGAACCAAATTTTACTAAAAAATTTTTAAGTAAAGCTAATGAAAATGATAATTTATATTTATAGCAAACGTAGGTAAGCATAAATTTTTGCAGAATTTCATTAAATATCGGTTTGTTGGAATAAGCGATTTTTTTTTGCAATATCACACAGTAAACAGATTCTTTTGGCAATTCTTTATTTATTGTCAGAGGTCGATTGACACGTTTCCGCATTTTATTTTGACAGTCTGCCTTTTTGTTGTTCTTTTGTTGCTGACTGGTGCCAGCAAGTGTTTAACCAAAAGCGACAATAGCCAAAGAACGGTAGATTCATTTGCATTCTTCTAAAAATATGTATACGAGTACTACGAAATTACGTACTCTTATTATAAACCGCTGTGGTCGAGCGAGTAGCGGTGCGTGCTATTTCTCGATACGCCGCTGAGTTCGAAGTTCAAATCTCAGCCGGAGCAAGTAAAATCTTAATCATAGAAAAAGTTTTAATCTAATAGAAAAAGATTCTCATAAAATACATTTACCATTCGGAGATGACACAAAAACTGTAGGTCCCTTCATTTGTGGTAGAATATAAAAATGAGCTACGTGCTATTATTGTTATAAATATGTATGTATGTACAATAAATTTAGTTTAATATTTCGTACGAATGACCATATCAAAACATTCCAACATACATATAAATAAGTTCATTTAATCATACTATGTAGAAACAAAATTAAGAATATTTTTGAATGATTTTTTTAAATGGGTTTCAAAATGTCAAATAATTATATTCTTCTGATTTCTAATATGTGGTGTTAGTTTGATGTATGTATGTATGAGACATCCAGAAAATGTGCAATGAATTATGTATTCAAAATGTATAGCTCGTTCGAAACAAATTTGAATTCGAAAACCCTTAAGATTTGACATTAAAACGATTTTGTTTCTTAGTTAATAATTTAATTGCATCATAAAAAGGTTGAGGAATTCCTATTAAAATAACTTTATTAGGTCCTTTACAAATTTGAATATGTATATCCTAATACTTTACGCTCTAACAAATTTAAAAAAGCTACTCTAACTAAAACACAAACCACTAAAATTATTCTACTAGGAAAAAATAAAATATATTCTATAAAAACAAGTGATATTTGTAATAAAAATTACATAAATATATTCCAAATTTATAGCACTTATCTGCCAAAATAGTATATTAATAATATTCAATAATAAAAATTGTATAACTCTAATATTTTGTCCTTTCGTACTACATACATATATTAATATTATTTTTTAAAGTTAGAAACCAACCTGGCTTACAGCGGTCTGAACTCAGATCATGTAAGAATTTAAAAGTCGAACAGACTTTATATTTAAGCAGCTACACCTAAAATAAATCTGAATCCAACATCGAGGTCGCAAACTTTTTTATCGATATTAACTCTCCAAAAAAATTACGCTAAAGTAACTTAAACTTATAACTGTTATTAACGGATCAAAAAATCATAAATTAATGATATTACAAAATTAAAATTTATTATCACCCTAACAAAATATTATATAGCATTAAAATAAAATAAATCAATAAAATTTAATTACTAAAAAATATAAAGAAATATAGGGTCTTTTAAAAAAAATTTAGCTTTTTAACTAAAATATAAAATTCTGAAATAAATTTAAATGAAACAGATTATTGGTTATGCTTTTCAGTTTCTTTTGAAATACTCTTATTTATATTATGGTAATCCAAACATAAATTCAGAATTAGAATGCTACCACCCCCCTACGATTGACTTATTTAGAAAAAAAAGTAAGCCCTACTTAGGATATCATGACAATCCATATGGCCAGCAATAACTTTTAGGATAAATGAGCAGCGTGTTTAAACTCAGGAGTAGACATCGGGAGTTTTAGGAAGGCAAGGGCTGAGAGAAATTTAAAGATCTTAGTGCAAGTCTAATAAATGTCTCTTGGTTGCGCCCGATTGTATGCCCTTGAGCAGGCCGCAATATAATTTAAGCATATCCTAAACGGGACCTGACAAACGCAATAAACAATTACTTATGTGTGTGGAGATCAAATAATTCTGAACTGTTTCGACGCACGAAATCTAACATAGAGTTTTTTTTTATCAAAATATACTTCTAGGTCTTTAACAAGCTCAACAACTTCAACTGAGAATCCGCTATTGTATGAGTTGTATTTACAGTATTCAGCTTTGTGGAAAAAAATGAAATGAGAACATTTATCGATATTAAGAAAAAAGGCGATTCTTCACGCACCAGACATGAACCTGTCGACAGCAGACTGAAGTGAACGGAATACTCCATTCTTGCAATGACAGTGTAAACCTTTAGGCCATACGCGCATACAGAAAAAATTTAGAATGTAGGAAGCAAGAGCAAATATCATTAAGAAAGATTATAAACAGCGGCCCCAGTATGCTTCCTTGGGGAACACCTGAACTGGCATGCAAAGAGCGAGAGGACACGTTGTCGAGTGCGACAGAACAGTACCTATCATATTCATAAAACTTAATACATGCCAAAAAATCGGAATGAACAACTTAGCAGAAAAGATAAAATATTATAATAATTAGAAATAAAGGGTCGTTTTTCAACTATCTACGAAATTGAACATTCATTCATAAACTGTCTATCGAAAATGCGTAGCCAAATTTTAAGGTTAAATTACACAATTCTTAGTAAGGGTGATTTCACAGTCACTCGCGTTACATTCCAAGTAAAATTTTAAGGTTGAAAGACCAGTTACTAAAAAAATGGGTTTACGTGTTTAAGTTTATGGGTTTAATAACACTCGATTAACAATTTCGGCAAAAAGGATAATGAACAGTGATGTTTTATAAAAAATGTATGCGAAAGTTCTCAAAAGAGTCATAGTTTTTTATTTGAGAACATTATTAGAAATTGAATGATGTGTATTTGCAAAAACAAAAATTACGACGAAATTTAGAGTCCCTCTCGCACTACAACAAACGTTTTTACTATTTTTTATTAAATTTTGGATGCACTTCTTTTACGAGTATTTAAGTCTAGCTGTGTTAAGGGGAATGAGTATAGTTTTTTCGACATATTTTCAAGACGTTTTAATTATTTATAATAATTTAGCCCTCCTACCAATTTCACAATTAACATTTTAGTTTTTTTGACATGAAAATGCACATATGCAGTTTAGACATCGCCTTAAATCTGAACTATTTATATTACACGATATATAGTATATAATAACTATAGCATAGGGTATTTGTCGCTTTTGACAGTTAATCAGTTGAATAAGAGCCTTACTAATTATTGTAAATTTTTAAATGCTCGAAATTTCTTTACATATACATACCTATATGTAGGATAAAATCCTCGCATACTCAGCTAAAAAAATCATCAAAAATTTTTAGGCATTTGAGACTCCTTCTTTGAAAGAAAAGTTTTTGCATACTGAATAAGAATTTTTTTTATTCTTATAAAAGCTAGCCAATATGAGGTGTTTCCACCTGGGGGGATGCTATGAAACTCGGTGCGAAACAAAATGTATTGAGTTCTAATTTTTTTGTATGGTAGCAAATACAAAAAAAAAACAATTCGAGCGAATTATCTTTTCGAATCGAGTTGTATAGTATGTAGCCACCCTGGTGTTTTTTTATACAATAATAAATTTATGTGGTGTGTAAATACATACATACATATGTTGATTATTTTACACGGCCCAATTTCTAAGCAGTCAATCACGTTCCAACCGCCAAGTAGTGCTCTTATAGCGCAGTTATCCACCAACGTGTACGTAGCGTAGCGTAGAGGGCGGTATAATCTCATTTTTGCAAAAACTCATTACCGTAGCCTTAGCGTAGAAATCAGCTGTTCTCTCCTTGCATACAACTCGCTTCTTTTTGTTTAGTTCGCTCACTTTTATACAATGTTGCCATTGATTTATATATCCATATGTTTTTGCATAAAATTAAAATTTTAGTTAACATTTTTATAATGTAAATGATGAAATCGAAGTGTTGACCTATTTAAATAATATATTATGCTATAATCTGCTATATTCGGTAGTATTTTTCTAATAATTTAAAAATATTTCAAGTATTTGGAAACTAACATTTTAATGATTTCAAAAAGTACGCGGTGGCGACCTTGTATGAGAATGATGAGAGAGAGAACAATCAGCTGATACGTTTCTACGGAAAAAATCAAATTCGATTGGATTTCCTATGTAAGTTCTCCGTCAACACGAAAATTCTACGGTGGTGAGTTTTCATTAACAAGGCGCTCTCATAAGATAGGTCGTGTCAGCTGACACCTACGGCCGTTCTACGTCGGTGGGTAACTGCGCTATTAGATCGCTCGGAAATAGAGCTGCTTTCATAGGCTCTTGAGGGATACCAAATCATACACACTCAGTCGTCGACTCAGATTGGAACGTTCTAGCAACGAGAAGCTATAGTAATATGAAAGATGCATATTTTCCAAAAAGGACGTTCAAGAGCTACAGAACTAAAACTGATCTCGTCCACCCTTTGGTCCAGCGAGAGAAGGACGACTTGAACTTCGACCACTCCCGGCTAGTGATGCATAAGTATTGTTCTAAGTAATAAATGCATATTCTTATGTAAAATTTCATCGGTCATGTGAGTACATTGACGGCGGCTCACGGCTGGTTACAATAGACTTAAAACGTATGATCGAGCTGGTTAAAGTCCCACACTGACGAGGTATGGACTTTCGATGGTTTATCCTCGTAAAAAACAACACATCTGATTATTACCGATATTACAGAAAAAGTGTATTAAGATTCGCTGTTCTGTTAAAACTGCAAAGGTGTGGCTCATAGCAAATCTTTGCATATTCTATGTTAATTGCCAGTTCTTTTTTCTACTTTCCCAAAGTAAATTTTTCAACAAATAATATGATACTCTAAGTTTCTTGTATGTTTAAAAGATTATTCTTGTTGTTTTTATTTGTTAGTATTATTTGCTTTTGTTTGTATCTTTACATATTGTAAACAAAAACAACTAGCAAGCACTTAAAATAGAAATAATAAAACACTTGGGCAATGCAACGTTTACAGAACAATACGAATTGGCAATAGAACGCAGCCGCAATTATAAGAAAAAAAAAACCACTACAACACACAGGCGACAACAATAACACATTGCAATCAAACCATATACAATTTATCTAATGATTTTACGACATTTTCCGCACTTATATTTGCGATTATATATAGCAAAATTGATTGTATACTCGTACATATATGCAAATATTTGAGCACAAAAATAAACAACAGCCAACGTTTAAAATTTGTTTACATTTTTCATCCGCAATCGAGCCGCGTCGCACAATGACGTACTTATGTACTTGTGAATAAGTATATATGTATGAATGTACATGCTTATGTATGTTTATATGTATGTATGTACATTTTCGAAATGCCGCTTGTTTTCAATATTACTCGTATACATTTACACTAAACGTAAAAAGTTTGTAGTTAGTACAAGTATGCGCCTAGACTCAAGTGATTCAATGTAAATGCGTTGGTGGCAGTGGCGTAGATGGAGAGGAATCAGGTGGAGTGCCCTCTCCCATGATGATAAATATTGTCGGGTAAGCCTGGGATAAAGAAACTATTTCTGCACATACTTTATATGTATATGTAAGTAAATAAAAATTAATCTCATTCGATGGGTGGAAATTAGTTTTGGAATTTTAAAATGCTTCCTTTTGTTTTTTCAGACTTTTTTTATAACTAGAATTGCCGAAAAATGTGCCTAAAATTTTAAAAATGCCTAAATTTTATTTTGTTTATGTATAAGTTTACTTTCCAGTATTAAAGTCTACTACAAAAGCTAGCACTGATCCGAGAATCCCTTAAGATGTTGTTAAGATATGTTGCAAGCTGGATGAACGAATCTTCAAAAAAAAAAAAGCAGACGCGCTCGAAATTTATGTAGGCAAAATATAAAATAATCATTAGTTGTGCGAATTCTTAGCTTGGAAGATATTACAGTTTTCAAATTATTCCAGGATTTCTTTAAAACAGGTCTTACATACTTACAGAAAATATCGCGCTTTTTAAACAGGAATCGTATGAAAATGATAAGTTGTTTTAGGAACAATTTTATTTTGCTGGTCCTTTCTATGTATTTTATGAATTAAAAATGTTTAAAGCAATCCAGCTACCAGAAGATGCTTAGAAATGTTTCGCTTCATCATTATCCTAATTCTACATCCATCCCTGGAGGGGTTCTGGATTGAAATTTCATATACGAATAAAATTTAATGAATACGATTCACTTCTTTTCATATACATTAATTTGCCCACGGAGGGTGGGGTTAAATACCCAACCTGCATATCAACCATCCATTCACACGGGCCTGCCTGAACGGGCCTTTTCTTGTTTGAATGAGTTTAAAGTAATTTAAAGTAACAGGATCACAAATATGAGTGGTTTTTCAAATTCTTGAATGCAACATATTCTTAATCGAATTTTTAAATACATATGTACATGTACATTTTTGCAATTTTTATGATCCTGTTATGTTGCAACAACAAAACGATATCGTTTAAGAAGATCTGCTATAATATAATAAATATTATCTAAAATATAGTTGTTATTTAAGATTCTCGGCTCAAAATTTTAGAGCAAGATGATAAGGCAATAATAATTTTACGAAAAGAGATTACAAACCCGAAAACGTTATCAAATAATCCCGAGGTATTTGGGAATTTTAAAAGACTGATATCGCAAAATATACCTCGATAGTAAGTACTTGTTCAATTTTTATCGCTTGTTCCTTTCATCATTATTACTTCAAATTAAGGTAATAATAACGATAGTATGGATTGGAAGCTTCTCCCAACTGAAACGCAGCTATCTACGTCGCTGGTTGGAGGCTCGTCGCTCAAGTAGTGCACGGCTAACCACACGACGCCCTCCCCCCATCAGAGCTAGGCACTTATAAAAGCGTAGTAAATAAAAGCATTCTGCCACTTTATATGAAAATGTGCATATATGTACGAGTATGTCAGTCAATAAGACGCATAATCAACGCCACTCTCTTACAAATAGCGAGCCAAACTAATTGCCAAAGGGATCGAATAATAAGTAAAATAGGCAAAAATATACATACATACATACATACTTACATATTCCATAATGTGACAACACAATTGACACCGAAAAAAAGTTTTAGTTTGCAAACGCATTAATATTAATAAATAAGTGAAAATTTACTTTATGCGATAAAATAGAAGTCATTTAATAAAGCCCAAAAATGTCAAATATTTGCATTCAACCTTTCTTCTTCTTAATTCTGTGGTCACAAGCGATAATCGCCTAAGTCCTATGTTTTAACACAAAAAAAATTTATCACCAATTAAAGTACATTATCGTGCGGTGGTTCTAAATACAATATTTTGCCCATGCATATTACAATCATGCAGATGAATTGCTTATATATGTATGTATATACAAGTATATATGTATGTATGTATGTAAAGCGTGTTTTTTTAGGAATGTGGTTTTTAAGAAGAAATAAAATGCATATAATTTAATGATATGGCCAAGAATGTAAGAATGTAGCTTTATTATAAAGATAAGGGTTTGCCATTATGTTTTAAAAAGGATTTCCGGCAAGTGACCGCCGCGGCTGGCTCGAATAAATTCCAGCCGATAGGCCCCAATTTTAGGGGCCGTATATCTGCGTTAACGCGCCGTCTTAAAAAACACCCTTTACATACATACATATGTTACATACTCAAACATTACTAATTGTAGCATTGGTTACAGATCTGTTTGTCCACTCGAGCATCGCATGAAAATTTCACTATTGTCCGGAACTATTACGTGTCGAGCTTTGTGTGACAAAATCTAAAAGGTGTAGTCACTTGTTTGTTCCGCCTTTTAAATTAATATTGAAGTTAAATCGCTTGACTGAACAGAGGAGAAAGACTATCGAAAGGAGAGTTTTTTATGGAGTTATTTGTAGAATATGGAGACTTGCTTATGTTTCATAAGCCAAATTAAATCGATAAGGCTAAGCTCCTCAGTCTTACGAGTATGTACATACATACAATTTTCTAAAGTCGTATTGGTTGTATTCCATCATTTTGCCGTAATATATATTTAGTATACTACGATATATTCAGTGACTGTTAGTGAAAATAATCCAGCTAGGTTTGGTAAGGTTGATAGTCCTCGTGAGATGGAGGGAGATGAAAGGTAAAAAAAAAATTTTGAATAATTATTAAGTACTAAATATTATGTGCTAACAAGAAAACTTCACCATAGGTAATATGGAGCCCGCAGCGGTGTAAAAGAAGTGAGAGACTCGCAAATGCTGAGTAGCCGCGTAGATGTTGCAATTATTCTGACCCATCAACCAGGAATACGTTGCTGCGGATGCCACTTAAAGCTTATCCAAGTCTTAGCGCATAGATTCGAGAAGAAATCTGCTGAAGGGGGCCCTGTCTAGCCAGGCATCAACTATATAATCAGGTCGGTTCTGCATTTTGATTCTGACAAATTTGGTCCGGATGAAAAGCACAGTTTGCTGCTCATCGTCGGGTCGTCGACCAACAAAAAAAATCTTTTGGTACTACTAATTTATTAGAAACTTATTATACCTTATTTATTTTTACTTTATTCGACGCCTGAATTTTAGGTTTTTCAATTCTTCAAGCTAAGAAAAAGTATCTACAAAGTACGGAAAGAAAGTGAAAAAAACGACTTCGACTCGACCTCGATTCGTGATCATGTTGACGAGTTTACAAGACCGATATCGAATAGAATTGGGAAGCTGATCTTCCATTCGAACACAGATGCAAAAGTTGAAAAGCTCTAACTGAAATTGTACGAGTATGTGTTCGAAATTTTGGTTTTTTGGTTTCTTTTTCGTTTGACTTAAATATCTTCAACGATGTGAATTGGTGGCAAAGTATGAAAACTAAATTAGGTAAATGAATTTCATTAATATATACAAAAGATATGTACATATGTGCTTGCATGTCGTATTTCGCTCTAGGTTCATGCGGGTCATTTGTCCTCTCAACTAATGGCGGTGCGCTTGTCATAAAAACAAATGGTCAATTAAGTTCAAAAGCAAAATTCATTCGAATTTTTATATTTGGTAGTCACCTCGTTAAGTGATCTTACTATTAGCAAATGCAAAAAAAACTCTTGTCCAATGTCCAATATGGAATATTTCTGATAACCTTTCAAATAACAGGAGGTAAATGCACAAGCCAAGAACGTACGGTGATTGATCTATTAGATAACGCCATATATACACCTCGTACACCTCTCTAAAATTTGCTTGAAATTATCAAATGATTGCGTCTTTCATGAGAGCACTTAAATTGTATTTATTGGCAAATGACTATGAAGAATTTCTTGACAAAATATATTTTTATTTTTTCAATTAAATAAAAAACATTATAGACCCAAGTTTAGTTCTAGCTCACATTTTTTTTTTAAATTGTATCACAAAATTTCAGAATAATTAAGTGCAATTTGAAAGTCGATATAAATTACGTTTGTTTTGTTGAACATTTTGTGTTGATTATGTTGCATTTTTTCCCACATTATTTTTAAGCAAATGCAGAGCCAAGCTCACACATCTGATATACTAAAAAGTTTAAACTTGCTGAGTGTAAAGGAATATACTTTCTATCATTAATTTTAATATAAGAGAAAATTGTGAAAATGTATGCGAAAGTGTATGCGCAAAAACGTAGTGTTTGTTAAAAAAAAAATGCATTGCATTTACAAAAGAAATACACATAACTTTATTTAGAAGTGAAATTGATAATTGAAATATTTTCTGCTTAAATGTTTTAATTAACTCCTAACAGAGATATGTACATAAAAACTAATAGAGATAAATTGATATTTGAATATTGCAAAACCTTGGTTATATGATTGATAAGTGTTGAATACTTGTGTACAGAGATTTTTTTACAAAAGTAGACTAGACCAAATTTCAAACTTGAATCCCTATGGAGTATGTTTAAAATTCAAAAACTGTTTTCTTTGCAAAACTAAAGAATATTGTAAAATTAAAAGGTTTAACCTAACTCATTGCATTCATTCCAAAATAATCGCAAAAAATAATAGTTTAGCTTTGTAATCAGGGGCGTGTACAGGGGGGGAGGGGGTGGCGGGCGACCGCTTCCTCGCAAGGAACTCTAAATTTTTTTTTACATATTTTGAATTATTCGAAAACAATAGAATTCAAATGATTTTTAGTATATGTAGGTTATGAATAGTGCCTACTTTTGTTCCTCCCGAAGCATAAATAGTACATTATTGAAAATATTAGCAGAAAAATCAAAAACACAGTTCGGAAAAAAAATTTTTTAGTAACTGAACCGAAAATTTTTGCTGAAAAATTGGACACACACTAATTTTTTTTTTTAGTTTTTAATTCGCACGTTTCTCGTTTAATTTGTCAATTTATCAATCATAAAATAAGCAAGTACATATGTACATACTAACACACTTGTTACTTCGGGACCTCAATTTTATATACGCGTACCACAAAAAATGTCAACTATCGTTTTTTAGTTAACTGCATGTGAAAATACATATTAAAAGAATATTAGTAATTTGATAACCTAAAGAAAGGGGGGAGCCATACCGTATGCGTGTGATCACTGCATGGATTCGCTTGTTTACGCGCAGTTCGTTTCGTTTCCCGCGCTGTGGTTGTTGTTGTAATCGTTGTAACTTCCATATTTTACCTATCAACACTTCAATTCGCTTTTTATTTATTGATTTTATGTATAATTTATTGATTTCGGTTAATGTTAACCCGATACAAACGATCGAGACAACGAACCGGACACGGAATGTGTAAGTTTACAACTTAAGAATTGTTTGTTTTTGGTTTTTTTTTTTTTTTTTTTAATTTAACGGGTAGCGCTCGTTCAGATCACGTTTTCCGAATGCAATGCAATATTATAAATTTGCACTTATGTTTATATTTATCATTAAAAAATTCGCACGAACCAAAACATATTAAATAAACGCTTGAAAATATTTTATAATCTTCATTTGAAGAGCAGCGCCAAGTCTTTCCTCATATTTCAGATATTTGCATTCGGACAGGTGCACCTTCACGTGTTCGTCGCTGCAGCTCAGTTAAAATGCACAACCGTTGTGCTGGTCAACTAAAATCCAACTGATCGTTGACTATTGTGTGGAGCAGCGCATTCGAGGCATTCATAACGCAGCGCGGCGGTTCAACAGCGGCGATCAACAGCCGCATGTTTGTGATTTAATTGAGCGTTTTCATAGGCTACACGACCGCCAAGCGTCCAATGCAAAAATAAATCGATATCTTCATATGAACATATGTACATAAATGTGTACAGATTTAGGCACAAATGTGGGCATCCAGAGCGTTTTAAAAACTACAGTCCACCAACATATTGACGGCTTTTGAAAACTTATTTTTCTTTTCTTTAATTTCTAATATTTTCCAATTAAAATTCAGTTTATTCTTTAACGAAAACTATAATTGTACAAAGCTTAACTTCAAACTTTATACAAAATGTATAATAATTCAACAAATGTGCATACGACTTTCTAACTTTTAAAAAACTTAGAATAATCAATGCATAATTTTAGTACATACATATATGGCTAAAAATTACCATGGCTTTTTCACCAATTTTATTTTTGCTGATGTGTTGAATTCTTCTTCCATGCAAAAATTAATTAAATAACGCACAAACTTATTGGGTAAAATACAATTTTCAAAAATTAAGAGCTTAAAGATTACAGCTTATTAACTATATTTTAATTTAAAAATATTAGAAATAATGTAAAAGAAAATACAAATTGTAATACGTTTTTAATATGTGTATCTGTTATATCTATGAAACGCGCTGTATATGTACATATGTACTCGAATTGTATTTATGTATGTATTTAAGATCTGTCACTCATTCAATACGAAATTCACCTATCTCATCGTTCTCACCGATGCTACTCAAGCATGCGCGTACAGCTCTGTACAGAGCGTTAAAGCGCGAAATGATACTCACTCACGGAAAGGTTTTCCAACAATGCAAATATTAAATCATCATTAACGATATTATGATCTACATTTTTTGCTATATTTTAAAGCAAAATTTGAATGTTGAAAAAAGAAAAAAGAAAAACAACGGTAGACACAATAAACGAAAATATATACTCATACATACATATGTTTGTATGTGCATTGTACTTACGGTACACATCTGGCTAAATTGTGATTTTCATTATTAAACTCAATTTATTGTGATTTTCTGTTCAATTTTTGCTTTGCAAGTTTGTCTGCTTAAAGTGAGAATTTTTATTTTCGGACGCTCAGTATCTTACATAAGTTCATTGAGAGGAATTTTGTAATTAATAAAATTCTTGAAGCCAAATTGTTTAATTTATCACTATACATTTTCAGTAGGCATTTCTTGTTTGAGGATATTTCGGAAAGAAATTTAACAGAATATTGAATAATGATTGATTTCAATAACATCATGCAGACTGGCAACATAACCATACTTATACCGGTATTTAGTGCTTCAATGCATCTCAACTCAAATATATGTAACTTAGTATGTTGAGATCAGAGGGACCTATTTTTTTATTTTTTAGCAATCTTAGCGAAATAATTGACTGATATATTTTTTCGCTGTTGTCAGCTGTTTCTTGCAAAACCGATTTGGAGAAGTTAAATGGTCTTTTTTCTGACCTTTCAGTTTTTTAAAAATGTTCTTTAGCATCGAAACTAGCTACCAAATTAAAAATCTAAATTATAAAGAGCTTGAGAAATATTAATGCATTCTTATTTCTTATTTAACCGACAACAACTGCTTTTAACTTTAATTTAAAATAATTCGAATTCTAACAGATGGATCATAAATAAGCAACGGTAAAGATCTAATATACATATGAACATAATTACATATCTATGTAAAATTTAAATAGCTTTTTCTAAGTGAACCATCATATCTCATGACGACGAATATAAAGTATATAACTGCAAACAAACGGAGGTTCCTGCAGTGTATCGAATTCTTTTTTTTGGAGAAATGAGTAACACATGAAACTTGTTCAAAAACGAAGGTGCGAGTTCTAATGACAACATTTCGGAAAATGCACAACCTACACAGCCAGTAATTAATACACCAAAATCCTACAAATATAAGATAACAGGGCTTGGGACCTCCTTTTCAGAGTACTAACAAAAGATGCAAAATATAACGATAATAATTACACAAAAGTTGACAAAATGCCGAAACTAGGTTGTCACCAACAGTCTGCTAAGAGGTACCTAAGACGCTGTCGAAAATATAAAAAGCGCCAAGTACTTTTCGAAACATTCCATTGCCATAACAAATACCAGAAGCTGCGTCTTCAAATATTTTACACAATAAATTGGTTTGATGAAGAAACGAAATATTTTGAACAAAAACATCGACAAACAGCATTCAAAATCTATCGTTTTTTGCCCGCACATTCACATTACGTTCAGTCTCTAAGTAAACATTTAATTGCAAGCCATTCTTCAATGTCACTATCTTGTAGGTACAGTGAAATCCATACATTGCTCTTTAACCAAACCTTCGCTGTGGGTCATAATATTTAAGTTAAATTGAAGCTTTCAGTTCAGACATTTACACACAAAAATATTTCGGACATACACGTGCAGCTTTACAAGTAAATATTCAAGCTAAACATAAGAAAAGTCAACTTTAGCTACATAAATTTCATACCTATACATTTCAAATTGCATAATGTGCACTTATATTTACAAAAGGTATGTAGATATGTATGTATTTAGGTTTTTTTTTAATTTTAGTCATCGTTGAACTTGTCAATTTATATATAAACCGGTTTCATTGAACTCTTTAAGTGGGTTTTTCAGTTTAAACCAAGTCGAAGAAGATCAGCAGCGTTTCAACGCACAAACACGCACCTACTGGAATAATTTTTTAGTTTGTTTGCATTGCATAACGGCGCCGCACTGATATTCGAACTTCCCTTCCGTCTTCCTCAACCTCTTTTTCAATTCATTTACACCACTCAGTCAACGGTTTGGAGTTTCCATACAGCAAGATGCCATCTTTGAGTTATTTTAAATGCCAAGTTTTAAACCTGAAAAACGCGCTGCGCGAAATGTGGAGTGCCTATTTACACAATGACCTTGAGAAAAGTGCGAAAACTTATTGACGCTGTGTTTTTATTTTTCTCGTTTCACTTGACTGTAAAAAAAAAATATTTAAGTTAGCAAAGTGCTAATATTTGCTATAGGTAAATGAACTTGTAGATTTATGCAAACTACTTACAAGATTTGCGTCATTACTTGAAAACTGTGACTCGAAGTTGGATACATCGAAACGCAATCACAGGTTTTAATGGAATCTCAATTTCCATTTCATTAACTATACATAAATGCGTTGCAGTAGCATATTTGTCGCTATTATCGCTGTGACGTGATATTTTTATTCGTTTAAACTTAAATTCATATACATATTATGGTGGTCCTACGAATATAATAAGCATAGTGGATAATACATATAAATAATATAAACTCTCTTAAAAAGAGGGTGTCTTCATACGAGTATCTTTCATAAATGGAAGAATTGTATGGGAGCCATATGTTATATTTATTCGATTTTAATGATTTTAAATAATATTATAGTCCCAATAATAACACAGGTCTGCAACAAAAATGCTGACTGGATATTTCCAACTGATTTCTTTTCATGTATTTAGGTGTTCTGAAAACTAAAAAAATACCAAAAAAGAACGTAAGGTTATTTTACAAAACGCAAAATTTTATTATAAAAAAGGGTTTTTTTTGGGCTAATTTGTAGGTATAACAGGTATAATTTTATTTTGATTACTGTTTTTAAATGTTTACCATAATTATCATTTATTTCTAAATAAGGAATACCCTGTGTGAGCTGCATTAACGAACATAAAAATGTTGTAACCTGAACATGCGCGCTCCGATAGTGTAGAAAGTGGCGCGGTACAATTACGTGTTAACTCGTCGACCCAGTAGAGTGGCGAATTTTCATAGATTCTTTAAAAAGAAGCCTTAAAGCAGTTCTGCTTCACAACGGCGGTTTCTATACTTCCATTCCTTTCGGTCATTTCGTAGACCTCAATGAAACTTGGAATTGATTCTTTGCAAATTTAAATATAAAGACCACGGTTGGCAAGTGTGCGGTGATTTTAAAATCTTGGGCAATCGGACAACAATTTGGGTTTACCAAATTCCCTTGCTTTTTGTGTCTATGAGATAGTAGAGACCGAACAAATCTTTGGACCAAAAAGCGTTGGCCTCCGAGGGAGCTTAAAGTTGGCGAAAAGAATGTCCTGCATGAAACTTTGGTGCCTTCTCACAAAGTTCTTCTATCACCGCTTAACATAAAGCTGGGATTGATGAAGCAATTTGTAAAGTCACTTCCAAGAGATGGAAATTGCTTCAAATACTTAATATCAAAGTTTCCAGGCCTCTCGGAGGAAAAGTTGAAGGAAGGTGTTTTCGTTGAACCGTTGGATATTAGACGGCTTATGACTGATCCGCTATTTATCACAACCATAGCGGATCCTCAAAGAGAAGGGTGGATTGCCTTTAAAGGGGTCATAAAGAAATTTTTAGGCAATAACAAAGATCCTAACTACAAACAAATCGTCAAAAGAATGTTAAAAGCATTTCAAGCTTTGAGTTGCTTGATGAGTTTAAATGTACATTTTCTTCATTCCCACCTCGACTACTTTCCAGAAAATTTAGAAAATGTGAGTGAAGAGCAAGGTGAACGATTTCTCCAAGATATTAAGGAGATGGAAAAAAGATAACAGGCAAGATGGAGCGTTTCAATGATGGCAAACTACTGCTGGACGCTTCAAAGAGACCTTCCCGATGCTTCCCACAAGCAAAAATGTACCAAAAAAGGAGTCCCACTGAGAAAAATAAATGTGTTTAGTGCTTACTAATTAATGTATTTTACATAAATAAATTAGTTTTGTTACGTAGTTGTAAATTAAAAATTTTTTTTTAATCTTTTATATTTTATTTTAAGATGATAACTTGTTTAACATAGACACCTCCATTGTCAGAAAACGTGACGTTCTATGACCAAATTAAAGTTATTTTCGGATTCAGCACACCCAATAACATAAGAATTACACAAAAAACCAAAACGGCTCTCAATTATTTTTTTTTGCAGACTTGTATAATTAATATAAGTGTGTATGTAGATTTCGATTCTTTAGTTGCTTAAATGGAGAAGTTTTGGTGCTTAAGCAGTGTTCGCGATGCTGATAATTGTAACGAATTGTTACAAAATATCACGATTTTTGTCAAATTGCGTTCGCGGTGACCAAAAAATTTGCAAGGAAGGGGAAATTGAGAGCGCAAAATGACATTTAATTTTGAGGGGAAGTTGTAAATTCTTGCTGAACAAATTTTACCCAGCACAAATTTGCAAGCAAGAAAACAGCTGATCAAAAGCAGCTGATTGCAATTTGGATAAATACGAAATTTTTGTTTAAGAGTTTTAAAGGTGAAAATTATAAAATATGAGTATTAAACATGCAGGAAGCAAGTAAAAGTTTTTTTGGTCAATTTTCGTTAGTGGAATGTTTTAGGAATACACTAATGCGAAGTTTTTCATTTTGCATATTTGGATGCGGACAAAATTCAAACAGCTGTTCGTTAAACTTGCAAGTTTCTGCAAATTTTGCGTGCGCGTAAAAATTTGCAAGCATCTCTCTTTGAGAGAGAATACTCCACAATTCTGAGAAATTTCGTTGCTGGATAATTCTTGCTGGACTTTTACACGAACGGACGTAATGACTGATATTAGCGCAAAATTTCAAGTCTTTAGCTGCAATATCTGAACAATTGGTTGTATGGGAGCTATACATATGTTATATTTCTTTGATCTATATGATTTTCACTGCTTTTATAGGTGTATTAAATGCGGACCTTCTTACAAAGTTTTAAGCCTCTAACTACTTAAGTGATGGAGTCTGGCCGATTACCGACTAGTGTCTAATAAATTTAAAAAAGGCACCCGAAAACCAAGTTTCATTCAAATAGCTTAAAAATTGAGTTGCGTTGAGTTTGCGTTTAAACCGACAGACGGACGAACAGACAGACCGTCAGGCGGACATAGGTAAATCAACTAAGCTCATCATCCTGATCATTTCGGTATAATTTTTGTTGAGTCTAATTTTTATACATCTAGTACTTCAAAATATCGGACCAAATTTAATATACCATTTCTATCAAGGGTGAAATTACGATATAAAAGAGGGCGGCATATAATTACTGATATTTATTATCAATTGAGTGACCCTTCGTTAGTATGCATAACGCCTACTTCTTTATAATTATATATGTACATTTGTACATACATAGTTATGTACATACTATGTATGTGAATTTCCTAAAGACACAATGCAAAAAAACAGTCTGCAGTTCCCATTTTTGTAAAAGTAAACGAGGAAACTTAAAACGTCTTTTACAATGCAAAAAACCACTTACTTCAATGGTTCGCTTTCGGAATTACACAAGTAAATCGGGGACACACCCTGTTATAATATCTGTCTTCGTGTCTTTGAAAAATTTCCCGAACGGCTGATTTACGAATTCATATCTATGTATGTACATATTTGCGAACAACAACAAATAAACAAAAGTGCGTAATATGCCGCAAAAAGGCGAAAAAACAAAAATATTGGATTTTATTACTAATAATTGTTAAAATCAAATTGCTAAGATACTTAAACGATGAATTTTAATACATAATTCTACATAATTATTCGACTAACGTATTTGTAGATGATTCGACGATTCATGTTTTTTGTTGTGATCTGCTGTGAGAAATTTACAAAAGAAAACCCACATTTACAGCAGGATCCAACCATTGTATTTGCTTACACTCTTGTATTTGAAGTAGAACGCATATTTTAGTGTTGGATTTTTACTACATTTGCTATAAAAACCACAGAAACCACGAATACAAAATACAATGGCAAATACAACAGATCACGAATACCCCTATTAATCTTGGCCCAAAAGTAGGGATGCAAAAGATATATCGATATTAGCTATATCGATGATTTTTTGGTTGCTACTGATATTTTTATCGCGATGTTTTGAAAAGCGATATATCGAAATCGGCGATATTTTTTTTCCGATAACACGATTTTTTTTTAACGAACAGCTTTCTCAATTGATTTTTTTTAATTTGTTACAGTTTGTAACCAATAATCATTAAGTTTTAAACATATAAGTTTTTAAACCAATACCATTAGTTTTAACAATACAATAAATGAAGTCGTGAAGTGTAAAACATTTTTAACGCCTTTATGGTAAAGGTTGATGTGACTGAAGATCTCTATATTTGTGATGTATGAAAGTTTATGTTTTTTGTGTTGCTCTAAGTATTTATTTACGCAATAAGCTAATTATTCTCTTGTTTAAATTTCATATTTTATTTTAAGTTTTAAAGAATTGAGAGTAAAGCTCCAAAGAGCTGGGCAATATGTACATAGCAAATAGCTTTTAAATATAAATTAAAAAATCTTAAACTGATATAATATCTATATTTTGGGACGATATATCGAACAGGTGATATTTCTTTTTGTTATTATCGATAACACAAACATCGATGATTTTATGAGCTTTCTCGCAATCCTACTCAAAAGCGACTTGTATGTAGCAGTCGTGCTGTTTCTGTAAGACAACACTCCTGTTCATGCCGTCTGAGAAACAAGCGTTGCCTTAAAAGTTATGGGGTCCAAGGAAAATGTACACCCACTCTACAGTGTGTGAGTCTGGAGCCAACTGACTACATTTAAAAAGTATATGTGTATGTACGTACATAGATATGTATGTGTTTACATTCATTAGAATACCTTGTTTGTTTGATTGAAGACTTAAATATTATATTGAGTGTATGTGTTTGTAAGATCGTATGTATGAGTTGGAGTGCTATTTTTCACAAAAAGGATTTATAATTCTCAACAAATTTAATGTTTGTTAAACTTGTGTTTTGGATCCTGTAAGGTCTATCTTTGTTCAAATTGGCCGCATACTTATCAGCTGTTCTCGGACGTAGCATTTACGAGTATATATGTACATAAGTATGTATATATGTATGTATGCATGTATCTGCATCAATCGGCTCATTTCACCACTCCGAAATCCAATTAGATTCTGATGTCAATCAATCAATGTCGAGTTCGTTCCGTTATGGTAAAAAAGGCTGAGATATTTTGTTAGTGGAATAGAATAGAACTTGCACCTTCTTTGTAATATGTATATATTCCTACATCAAATATAATGCTTTATTACAAAGCTATCAGTTCAGTTTTCTATATAAAAAACCTACTCGAAAGTTATTTATATAATATATTTATAGTTAGTTGAAATTAACTTGAAATCTACGAAAAAGCTGTCATCATAGTTTGAACGTAGCATACAAACGGATTTAGTGATAGCTTTTTTTGTGTAAATTATAAGGAAATTCTGACTGCGAGAGATTCCGTGAAAGCCAGTTGGTCATCATTGTTTTCCTATTTTGCTATAAATCTAAAAAAATAAAAGCAAAATGTCAATGGCGAAATGGCACAAAAAAACAAACTGACAAAGGAAATTCAAATAAAATATGCATTAAAATTAAAAAATCCAAAATCTTGTAATATTAAGAACACCCTAACGTACAAACATGCATACATATGTACGTACATACTATGTATTTTAATTTTGTTCTTATCGTAATGATCAGAGTTCACTTCCTCGTGCAACTATTTAGACTATTCATATTTAAACTCATGTTAATTTTCAAGCTCACAATCTAATTTATACTTTGATTGAAATGCATTTCCAGTGCAATTTAAAAAATTAACATTTATGTCGCACGTTTTAAAAAGCATGACAAAATCAGAGCCGAAAAGAAAACCTCTGACTTTTTTTATTTTTGATAACCTTATTTGACTTATATGCGCATGATGATGGAATATTTTGATTCATTCTATAATTCGATAAGAGTGTTGAAGTTTAAATATTAATATTAATAAAAATTTTAAATCCAAGGCTTTAGAGAGTACAAGGGAAAGTACACAACTGATCGAAACTGAAACAATTCACACTACAGAACAAAATAAGAAAGTTACTATAGTATGTATCTGGGTATAGTTTTTATTATCTTTTTATATTCGGAGAAAAAGATTTAAAATTTAATGTTAGAATGTTTACCACAAACTCACTTCTTACTTACATACATATGTACATAGTTATACACAAATAAATTTTATGTCGAAATGTTTTCTTACCTTTTTATCCTTCCTTTTGATATATACAATCACGCTCTTAAAATATACTAAACTCGCTGCATACGCACTTTCAAATTTTTAAAGTCACTTTAAATCAAAAGATTCTTAATTCATTATGTGTATCTTCAAGAACTGTTTTTATTATTTATAAAGAAAAATATATACAACTTATAAAATGCATTCAAAAATAATATTTGAAACTTTGAATGGGAGCTTTACAGAGAAAGTGAATATTTACTCCAAAATGTATAAGCATTTAGACTAATAAAAAACAATGAACGACACGAATTACATAACATCCTCAATCTTCTGTACTCTTTCTGAGTTGGATTTTCTAAAATCAAAAATTAATAAATAAAAAGCGGATTTCTATTTTTTAGGCAATAAGAGCTGGAAAATCATTTAATAAAAAACTATAAAATATCTACACCTTTTTCAGTTTAAGTTCAGAAAGTTGCAATTCATTTGAAATTCAGAAAATTACAATTCAAATTCAGAATTTCCATTTCAAATTCAAAAAGTTGCAATTCAAGTTCAGAATTTCCAATTTAAATTCAGAAAGTTGCAATTCAAATTCAGAAATTTACAATTCAAGTTCAGAATTTCCATTTCAAATTCAGAAATTTTCATTTCTAATTCAGAACGTTACAATTCAAAATCAGAAATTTACAATTCAAGTTCAAAAAAAGAAGGAGGCTGTGTCAGAGACACGGCCATTAAGTTTAACGTAGAATACGCCATCCGATAAGACAGAAAACATATGTATAATGATAATTTATAATGATAAATAATGCAAGCAAATGAATTTCTTTATTTGATAGTTACTTTTGATGATATACATAAGCTTATGATAGGAAAATAGGATAAAAATGTTTTTAAATTATCAATTAAATTTCTCGCAAAATCGAAGTCAATGGTAGTTATCAATAGTAAAGATAAATGATAAATAACAGACCCAAATCTATTTGATTATTTGAAAGTTACTTTTGAGAATATAGGCTTATGATGGGAAAAATAGGATAAATATGTTTTTAAATTAATATTTAAATTTCTCGCAAAAACTAAGTCAATGGTTGTGTTATCAATAGTTGTGGGAGCATCATTTCGAATATAATCCAAATTAAACGTATCGCTCATAAATTTCGCCAATCTAGTATTTGAAGTGATTTCTGTGTTAAAATCACCACCAATAAGCAGTAGTTGGCAGCGCTTTCTCTGCCTTTACTCTACTTTAACTTGCCCGCCTAAAATTATGCAATACAAAGAAAGGGCTGCACGAGTACATTTAAATCGCCCAACAGCAAACACTCAACCAAACACCACACACATATTTGTGTGCATGTGTTTATACAATTTTCATTTGAGAAATTTAAATATTAGGAAGATATCAACCAACATGAAATGTATGTCAAACGAAAGCTAACATCTTCATTTGACTACAAAAAAAAAAAAAAAATTAACCGAGCCGTTTCCTTATAATTAAAGAAATAGAGATTACAACAATAAAAACCTGACATTGGTGCCCATACCGTAAGGTAAGACGTATTCTACGCCAAAATTTCATGTTCAGTGTATTGTTTTCAATTTAATTTTATTTGGTAATAGTTACATATACATACATACATATGTACGTACGAACATACAAGTGGTTATAAAATTATTTATATATATGTATGTACATAGAAGAAAATAAAAAAGTGCAATGGCGCTTAAATATAATTGTTTTATATGTCTAACGACAAAGTTTTGTAAAGACTTTGCCGCACAATACCATGCAAACATACATACATACATATATACCACAAAAAATGTTTTGAAAGTTTATTGTCAACTGTTCCGACTCTTTGCGCAATTTGCCGAACGGAGATAAATTGTAAGTTTTACGTTAAGTAATAAAAATTAGCAATAATAAAAACATTTCCGCTATTGCAAAAAAAAGAACAGCGGTGGCACTTGTTTGAGCCATTAAATAATAATTTCTTCTATTTTCATCAGCTACCGAAGACATAGAAACAGTTAAATATAGTATATGTACATATGTACATTTCAAAAAAAAGTTTTCTTAACATAATTTGAAAATTTCTGAACTTGAATTGTAAATTTCTGAATTTGAATTGTAACTTTCTGAATTTGAAATAAAAATTTCTGAATTTAAAATGGAAATTCTGAACTTGAATTGTAAATTTCTGAATTTGAATTGCAACTTTCTGAATTTAAATTGGAAATTCTGAACTTGAATCGCAACTTTCTGAATTTGAAATGGAAATTCTGAATTTGAAATGGAAATTCTGAACTTGAATTGAAACTTTCTGAATTTGAAATGGAAATTCTGAATTTAAATTGTAATTTTCTGAATTTGAAATGGAAATTCTGAATTTGAAATGGAAATTCTGAATTTGAAATGGAAATTCTGAACTTGAATTGAAACTTTCTGAATTTGAAATGGAAATTCTGAATTTAAATTGTAATTTTCTGAATTTGAAATGGAAATTCTGAATTTGAAATGGAAATTCTGAATTTGAAATGGAAATTCTGAACGTGAATTGTAATTTTCTGAATTTGAATTGCACGTCTTTAATCTTTGGCGGATGTAATTATCAAATGAGTGTCATAAGCTTTCTCTTTAGACAGTCACATCCGTTTATGGCTACTCTGCATACTTGTTACTCGTTGCTGTAAAATGGATAAGCTAGTGAGATTGATGTCCCTACGAGAGAAAATTGATTGAAACAACTCCATATTCATTATACAACTAACCCATGTGCACTTATGTACACAATTGTGACTTTTATTTGCATTACCATAAAAGAGACCGCTCGCTGTCTGAGGAAAAGCATATCACCAAAGAATGTACATACTAGTAACATAGAAATTGCATGGCGTTTCGTTCCCTGTGGCAAGTTATATCGGCTTATTTCACCACACTGAAGTCCAATTAGATCGAATTAGATTCTGGCGCCCGAAGTTGTAGCTACGCCACTGAGAATGAGTACGTAAAAAAATAATGAAAGATGTTGTGCTTCCATTCGCTGAAAAAAAAATGCCACTAAAATGGGTTCTACCGCAGGATAACGGCTCGAAGCATTCAAGTATGCTGGCAAAATTGTGGTTTCGGGAAAACGGAATTGAGGTCATGGAGTGGCAAGCTCAATCTCCTGACCACAACCCTATAGAAAACCATTGCACCGACCTTAAAAAAGCCGTATGGGATGGAAATTCGAAAATTAATAACGAACTGTGGGCTGCGGGCATGCCAGTCAATACCACAGGAAAGATGTCAAAACCTCGTAGCTCTATGAAGAATCATTGTGCAGCAGTGATACAAAATATCGGTCATGCTACCAAATACTAGAAACCTGTGGCTAAATTTTAGTATAAATATTAAGACGAATTTATGTTTTTTGTTACACACATATGTATATCATACTATCAAAGATTATATGATACGAAACTCTTTCAACCGCTATTAAAATAGGGGGACTGATCTTGTTTTTAATGCTGGCAACAAAACCGAATGAGTCCCCCTATTATCAGCTGACAAGTAAAACAGCGAGATGCCCGAGTCAAAATGTGTAAATTATCAATAAAATCAGGGCACTTTCTAATGGTGTAGAGTAAGATATTTAGTGTTTGTTGTTTGAAAAAAAAATAAGTGTTACAATCTCAAAATAAATAAAGAGCAACATGTAAAATTTTAAACTTTTCACAAAAATATTGCGTTTTATTTAGGAAAAGCATCTTTAAAAATGCTAATAAAAATATTTTCCAAAGAAAACTGCTTATGTATAACTTTTTTAAATACTTTTTAACTACCTACTGTATATACATACTAACATATACACATTTCGATTGAATAGATATATTTCATTATGTGAAAACTGATATTTTTTATTTCATAAATTTTTTTTTTTTTTTTCATTAATACCCATATTCTACCTTTTTACTTTATTGTATTTGTATTATTTACGTCTGCATAACACAATGGTCGTATTAAATTCATAAAACCTCCAAAAAATACAATGGAAAATGCTATAAAAAATGCGCTTTTGGTAGGGGCTCTCACGAGAACGAGAGTTTCGTATAGTTTAGTATACAAAAAAGAGACAACTTATGTGGCTTGAATTAATTTCTTTAATGTTTATATAAATAAAACTCTTTTGACCCTACATTTAGTTAAGAAATTGTCCTTTAGGGTTGCACTAAAAAGAATGCATTTATTATTTTAGTTTTCTTGTAACTTCAAGAAATGTTAACCACCAAAACACACTACTATTTCCGTGCTCGCAGCTGTACATGCATACATATGTATATTTGTTGTCAAAGCTAATTTTCGGACATTCGTCAAAATGTTTAATGGGAAGCTTTATGGCACGCGCTTTTAAACGATTTGTGATATACGTACGTATGTATGTATGTGTAAGGCGATTAGCAGAGTGTTCACCCAACTTAGCACAATCTAATAACAGAGTTGACAACTCTGTAAAAATTACGTTAATACACTATCGTGGAATTTTTCGATCAATTGTAAATAAGCAAAAGTTATTAGGATACATTTTGGAAATTTAATTAATTTTTGTATTATAAACTCTATTTTCCATGTCGCATATATATTCAGTTTTAATTTATTATTGATATTCATCATTTTGTATTTACATTTTAGCTATTAGTTTATTATATTGTTTTCTTCTTTATTATTGAATCCATTGGTTCTTGCTAACCTTTTCGAAATATTTTTCTTTCTTCTTTAATTTATATTCGTGTCAAAATTAAAATGCTTCTGTTTCTCCCCGTTATTATTCATATTGTGTGCATTTTTTTGCCTTTATGCACAATTCATAACGTGAAAGAATAGAATTTTAATATAAACAATAACAAAACCAAAATAATTCTACAAAAGGCATACAAAGTTTGTTTGATGTTTGCTACTAAAGAGCACGATTTTGACGTTTTGCCAAAAATTAAAAAAAAAAATAGACAAAAGCAGTGAACCCAACAAAAATAGATCAAGTTCACAATTTTTGAGCGCAACTAAAAGAAGAAAAGCGGAAAGTAATATGAAAACAGAAAACATGCACTAAATCAAATACAACAACAAAAATCCATTTATTAATAACAACACAAATAAAAAGCGAAGTATGTATGTATGTATGTAGCAAAAAAAAAATCACTGATATTTTGCTCTTTTCGAAATTGCATAACTGAACAGATGCAATTTTTTAGCAAATAATGTTATGTATATTCACTATTTTCTTTAATGGTTGACGATCACTAAATTTAAGTTTTATCGATGTTTTGTATGTATGTACGTATGTACATAAGTAATTGGTAACTCTGATCTCAATAATTTACTTGTTTTTTATACTTTTTAGTTGACACCAATGAGGCACAGGCCGTTTAAAAAAAAAAATTATTTTTATTGTCAATTTTCTTTTCACACCACGCGCACTTGCACCTAGCAACACCGAAGCGAGAGAAACCGACTGATTTTTAATTAAATGTATTGGTTGCTAACTCTTAGCACATGGGATGCAATGAATGCTGATG
Source organism: Philophylla caesio (assembly GCA_963971545.1). Classification (NCBI taxonomy): domain Eukaryota; kingdom Metazoa; phylum Arthropoda; class Insecta; order Diptera; family Tephritidae; genus Philophylla; species Philophylla caesio. Next base: position 177,774,097 of record OZ020604.1, on the reverse strand, counting down.
TGCTAATCAGTTGGTGGATATTTGTACTATGAACAGTCAAATGCATGGCCGGCCGCTTACCGTTACATTTGCGAAGTGTTTGACATTAAGATATGTATGTATGTACATACATACATACATATATGTATATACCCTACAAGACAGCAGAGTATGAAATAGGTGGTCAAATTATCATTTTTTTTTACAATTTCAAAAGTGCTTATTAAAGTACTAATTTTTGTTCAGGGCGTGGGAAAAAACTGAGTTGTTTCCACTTGTCAGTGAGATTTTATATCTCTTTCCTGTCTACAAAAATTGCATATAGCTGAAGCATATATCTAATTTGCTCTTACTGATGAGGCAATGAATAATTTTTAGCGCTGGCAACCAAAGTGATCATTGTTGTCATCGCAAACTCATCAGCACTAATAATCAAACTACTCATTTTTGTCATCACAAAGCCCTTAGTACTAATAACAAACATCTCATTTTTGTCATTATAAAGTCCTCAGCACAAATAAACAAACTCCTCATTTTTGTAATCAATATTTAATCTTATAACTTTTTATTAAAATTAACTATTAAATAAAAACAATAAAAACTGTTGAATAAACTATTAAATAGAAAAATAATAATCAAATCGATAAAAGAATGGAGATGTTCGAGCATCAATCACTGCTGCAACACTGCAAATAAAAGTCGTCGTTAACACTAAAGGAGATGGGAAGGCCTGGTTTTCATTTGGATAAGAATAACCAGCGCCTTTTGTTTGCAGTGTTGACGCTCGAACATTCCCAATGTTCATCAAAAAATGTCTTATATGTTTCTACCTTTCTCCTTCTAACACAGACGATTCTATTGGAGTGCATTACTGCTCTATCATATGGAAATTTTTCGACAGTTCGAAAAACAAATTTGTTAGATGGGTTAAAGTTGGAAATGTTTGTGTAAATTTCTTGAATTTCAGGGGAAACTGCTTAGACTTGGCTTGCAATGCACATATGTATGAACAAATCGGCATTTTAACAAAAGATTTATTTTAAAAACTTATTTGAAATTTTTTATTGTGCTCATGCATGGAACATTTTTTTTTTATGAATAATAAAATAGTAATAAGAATGGGTATGTTCGAACATCAATCACTGCTGCAACGCTGCAAAAGTTTCCGGTTATTCTTATCCAATAGTGTAATGAATTATCTAGTTTGCGTTAGATTATTCCAGATTATTTGTTAGAGCAAAATAGATACAAATAGGTATATTCCCTTATATGAAATTGCCGAAAAAAGTAAAGAGATACATATAAAATCACACTGACAAGGGGAAACTATTCAGTGCTTTCCCACGCCCTGAACAAAAATGAGTGCTTTAATAAGCAATTTTAAAATTATGAAAAATGATAATATGAGCACTTTTTTCATACTCTGCTGTCTTGTAGGGTACATAGGCGCATACTTACGTATGTAAATATACACAAACATACATACATATGTACATACACGACAAGTGGAAAATTTTTTTCGATTCCTAAGTTACTTACTAGAGTTTACAATTTATATAAAATAAGAATTCAATTTACGAGGGTTGAAAAGTTTTAGAAAAAGGTACAAATATTAAGTTCCCAACTGTAAATTTTCCTTTCCTTCCATTCAATTTTAATGTGTATGTTTCAAGTGGCTAAAAGTTAACGTTGGTTTTTTATATTTTTTTTGTGGCGGGTTTTTTGAACGACATGAAATCGCATATTATTTCAATCAAACTAAATGGGTTTTAGTACTGTATATTCAAGAAACTTTAAATATTCTGAGATAGAATTCTAGAATTTGGTGAATTATTTTTTAAAGTCGGATTTCAGCCAATTAGAACGCAGTATTTAAGGCTCTCAAACAGTAACAAATAGTCCATCAAAACCAGTCGTGCTGCAAAAATAGTCGGATATTTTTTTCAAGCTGTCCTGCCTAGGAGCGACTGTGTCAAATTTTGTAAAAATTACCTTGGATTCTTACCCTGTAAAATATTCCAAAATCATCTTTGAACAATGAAGCTATCAGATCCGATATATATTTAACCCTTTCGCTATATTGTTGCCATATGGCAACGTCAAACTTTGGGGCAGCGTACCTTCCCCCAGTTAGAAAAAGAGGTTATTTTTATTAACAGTTATGTTGTTTAAATCTTTACGAAAAATACAAAATTAAAATTAGCTATGTTGTTGCTGAATTGTAGATCATAGAGCAGTTTAAGTGAAGCAACTTTTTCTACTTTAAATTTTTTGAAGGAAGTCCCTTTTTTATTTTCAAGATAAGTGAAAAGTATTAGATTTAAAAAAAAAAATGTTGATGAGAATACGTCAGAAGTCTTCCGATTTATCGTTTGGCATTACATTTTTTTGTTGTAATCCCCTGAAATAGAGGCAACGATTTTTCAAAGTTGCCATGTTGCCAAATGGCAACATTTGCCAGTTAAGGTGCTAAAACTTTATAAAATTAGCTGAACCGCTGAGCATGCATTAAGTTCATTTGCGCATGAATTTCGTAGCGATAAGACGTTTTTTTGTGCTGTAATAATAATCTTGTAGCAATGTCGCGTAAAATGAAAGACACTGATATTGAAAAAATTCTGGTTGACTTTTGAGGACTCTGATATATCCGATATCGAAAACTCACAGTGAACAGAAATTATTGATGACTTGTATAATGCATTTGACAAAAACGAATACTTTATGATCGAAGAACTTTCACGACAAGGTCAATATGAAATAAATATTTCAAATATTGACATTGATGAAAATGAAGTATTAGGTGAAGCGAAAGAAACTGAGCATAGCTCCTCTTTTAAAAATCAAACTTTAAATTTTGTTCCGAAAAAACAATGTGACTTTCGATGGAAGAAGACGCCATGAACTACTCCTGAGACAACTGTTACTCAGATTCACACAGATGAAAATATACAACCGCCTGTGAAATATCTTTTAGAATATTTTTCTGAAAATTCTCTTCTCCAAATCGTGAGTGACACGAACCACGCATCGGTGTTAAATAGTGGAAGATCTATCAATCTTTCAAAGGAGGAATTTCTTAAATTTCTTGCCTTAGAAATAACAATCGGTACACTAGGCTATTCGAGACTGGAAATGTATTGGTCAAAATCCACATATTAATACCATGCTTCTCCCAAAACATGCCAAGAATGCAAGTGTTCGAAGTGCCATGTTCATCTATGCATCCCTAATGGAGCTCGGAACTGTTTTAAATACTATCATTATAGGATTTAAAAACAAATAGTGTGATCGAAAACACATTTAGGCTGTTCACAAGATCCAGGTTATCGGGTTGTCTGGTTATGTGGTTGTAATTTTTTTCAATTTCAAACAACAAAGTAAACAGAAAATTAAAAATAAAAAAATTTGTGTGTACTTTGTTGTTGGAAACTGAAAAGAAATACAACCACATAACCAGAAAACCCGACATCCTGGATAGAGTGAACAGCCCAAATCTTTTATTTCTTAACTTTAACCGATGAAAATGTCGAAGTAAAGAGTTCGGACGTATTGAACGTTTTCATCTAACATAGTTTATAAGTATGTAAAAGGACTGATGATTTGCAAAAATGTGTTTTCGAACTCATTTACATATACCAAGAGTATTGTTAATTTTATTTTCGTTGTGTTATTTATAATTATTTACTATTATTTTTAATTATTTAATGAATTATAAATGAACTTATCACACTACATTATATTTAGTTTATATAAATATTTCCAGTTCTTGAAAACTACAACAATTTTAATTTTAAAACAAGTTCAATTCACGTTAAGGTATAAATATTTATATACTTTTTTTATTTTTATGTTTATGTTTTAAAAGTTTATGATAATTTATAATTTTTATAAGTATTTAACTATTAACTGAAATAAAATAAATAAAAACGTTTGTACATGAAATCATAAAAAACCCTCTTATTCTATACCTTCAACGAATTTTGTTGCCATATGGCAACATCCGAAAAAACTTATTTCTCCAAATAATTTTGGAAAAATTTAAATTGGTTGTTGATGGAGAAGTCAATTTAAGGTATTCTGTGAAATTTCAGATTTTTTCCATTGTGCAATAAAAAGATATACTGAAAGGGTTAACTAAGTTTGATATTTAGATTTATATGATTTTTGCTAGAAAATGAACTGCATTTTAATTGAAAATTATTAAAATTAAATATTTATTAATTTTTAATAATTTTCATTTAAAATTTAGTATGAATGAATATAAATGAAAGTTTCGAAGCTAATACGAAACTTGCAAAAATTAAACAATTTTCTAAAAAATTGTCATTAAATCATATATGGCTTCGGGTTATAGATCCTTTTGAATTTTAAACGAAAATTATTAAAAATAAATAAATATAAGTTTCAAAAAATATCCTTTTTAAATTTACTCCCACTTTTGTGAACACAGCTATATGTATATATGTACATATGTATGTACATATGGACATATGTACATAAATAAATAACAAAAATTAATTTTTGAATTTGAAATAATATGGCCAAAACGTAATTGTACAAATGGAGGAGGATCTACAGTTTTTCGCCGACTCCGAAGGGCAGTTTTTTTTAACGGCAGATATGCACTCAAAGGTTTGTCATTATTAATTTTTTGACAGAAACACTACTTTGAAATAGACATTGGGGATTTTAATTTAAGTTTTATTGTATTTCAAACGCTTACCAGCTTATTTACTTAATTGGCGCATCAACCGCCTAAGCGATTTTGGCCGATTTTCAAATTACACAAATCGTATACATTTCATATATGTATGTATGTATGTATGTAAATATGTTTCATTTATTGCATGTATATTTTTTTTACCAATGCAGTGGAATTTTATTGATGAATGTAACGATATGTTAGAGTTACGAGATTCGATATTTTAAGACTTTAATGGGATACTCTAGTGTAGAGGTATGAATTTCCGGTAATTTTTGAAGTGTTGTAAAAAAAGGCAGTCACTATTTTTACTATAAACTTTTTTAGTTATTTATTAATATTACAAGAATACAGAAAAATATCAAAGAATAAAAAAAGTTGAAAATTCCCATGAATTAGCAGTTGATGAAGGGGTGGGGTCCCAAAAAATTGGGACGTAAACATACCTACGACTTCAACCCACATAGCAATCTAAAAAAAACAATAAAGATTATTAATCTAGAATGGTGTCGCAATGTTTGGAACTATGGAAAAGTTGGAAAACAAATTGTTCACGAAATGGCGACTGCCTGAAAAAAAAATTATTTTTTACCACTTTTTTGACCTTTTCGAATTTTTTAAAAATAGTAATAATTGAAATTTGGATAGTTCCAGACGAAGAAAATTTTATGAAGAAAACTCTAAAGATATCAGGTAAATCGGTCCAGTAGAATCTGAAAAATCGTGGGTATCATTTTGAAAAAGACAGTTTCGAGAAAAACGCGTTTAAAGTTTTACGTAAAGTTTTTCGCAGTCTAAGTCATGAAATTTACACTTAGCAAAATACCTACATATATCTCCGAAAATAATTTGTATTTTGAAATTGCTTGGCAAAGTTGCCCGGCAGTCGCCCGAATAAATTAATGTCATATGTATGTAACATTTGAAGACTTTTGGCAAATCGCAATTAATACCTCTAAAGGTTCAATTAGAGGTGCCATAACCATAACCATAGAAAACAGCTGATCCAACCAACCTTATGGGTTACACTGTAATCGATTAGTGGTGCCATACCATAACGCCATAACCATAACCACAACCATAGCGACCAACTGAATTTTGGTTTTTGCCGTAACCATAAACAAATGATTGCTGATTCGCCTTGTTTATTGTGATATTTTTGTTCTCGTGTGCAGTTTATTTTGTTTTGATGAGTCTTAATTTATATTTTGCGTCCGCGTTTTACATACTTTACTAAATTTTTATTTACTTTCAGTTTATTGCAAATATCAGCTGTTTATGGTTATGGCACCACTAATCGATTGCTTAAATATGGTTATGGTTATGATAACGATTATGGTTATGGCGTTATGGTATGGTACCTCTAATTGAACCTTAAGTTTAGAAAACGTAAAACTGTACGTGCCCCTCAGAATTCGGAAAACCACAGAATTCTAATATTTTGAATTTGGAAGAAAAATTAAATAACTATATGTAAAAAAGCCGACAGAACGAGTCAATAAAATAAAAGTAAATGACATTCGAAAACTAGAACAAAAAATTTTAATTCGAACAAGTCCGGTTTTTATTAGTTCGAGTTTTCGCGAGTGCACTGTATATCAAAAAATGAATAGCCCTTTTTGAAATGGCTTGTTAGATGGAGAATAAACTGCATTTTTAACTTTATTTGCATAATTTTCACATATTTACATTTAATTATCCGTGCGACAATACAAAACAAATTTACAAATTTTACGACAAAATTTTACCGATTTTAGAATTTTCTCCAAGTGTTCCAAGCACGGAATTTAAATGAAGAATTGTCTTTCATATGTAAAAAATGTTTGTGACATACGACAAAATTGGACGAAATCGCTTCGACCTTGTCACTTGTCACAAAATTTTACTCCATATCTCGGAAACTAAAAGAGAAATACGGATACGTTATTTAAAAGATCTTACCCCCGAATTCAGTAAGCTGTCACAAAACAGTCTCTAATAGAGACAAAAGTCACAATTTTAGACCAGTTGGCATCCATTTGACTCGAAATAAAGCCTATAACCTCAAAATAAAGTCTCAAAATTAAGATAAAAACATAATAAAGATATGTGAAAGCGAGGAAAAGCAATAATCTCGAGCTCATTTTGAGACTTGAGATGAGGCTGAGTTACAGAAATCGGGTATTAGTTAGTTTAGTATAACTGCATTATTAACTAAAATTGGCCCAATTTTCACATACGACGTTTTATTTATCCAGGTGTATGTATGTACATACATATGTATGTCCTTTGAAGCAACCGATTTTTGAATCACCTTATGCATAGAAATGCATCTTTGCGCATATTCAAATTTTGTTTCTGTTGGATTTGTTTATCTTAATTCAAAAAATAGAGGATTTTTTTAAATAAGGAATTGGGAGATCGTAAATCCGGAACACTGTTTCTGTCAAATGGCGAATATGACGTCTGAAATGAGAGAGATTGAAATTGTACCTCTATAAACGATTGTATCATCGTGCTGATGTTTTCTGTTGCTGTAGAAAGCGAACTCAGAATTTTCTGGCGACACGTCATGAACAAATATCGCCCGCCACCACTATCGCCACGCTCTTTGATTTTTCATACATATGTATGTATGTACGTGTATGTGCATATTTACACACATGATGAACTTTTGTATCGTCTGTTTTATGCATATTTTTTCTTATTTATGTATATAATTATGTGTGTACATATGTATCTATGTTAAGTATATACGGCAGACCAGTCAAAGTATAAAGCTTTCACGATCATCGCAACGTGTGTATGTACATAATATTTATGTATGTAGCAAAACGAGACGAATCAATTGAATAACGTTCTATTTAAAATCTAAAGAGAATGTACATACATACGTACATAAGAAAGATGTTTTTATTGAATTCGCATGAGCGCTCAACAACTAAGAGTAAGCAGGTGAGCAGCTGTCTTGTCCTTCACATTGAATATTTGATTTTTGGCCGAATATGCACCTCAGCTGTCTAATATCAACATTTGCAATAATATATATTCTCGACTTGTTCAACAAATAAGATTTTGCCATTCATATTAGGGTTTTTGTCATACATATGTACGTTAGTTACTTTAAAGTTGCTGATGCCTTCGGTATATGCGAGCACGTACATAGGTATGTATTTGGATTATTATAAACTATGATGGAAAGAAAAATGTGTTTCAACACCTAAATTCAATACCCTTTTCCATGCTTTATATAATTACTTACATATATATGTAAGCTAGATATGCCAATATTCAGCTTAATTTTTTTATTTTACTTAAGTTCAATAAACTAATGTCCGATTTCACCAATCAATTTAAAAATTTAAATTACTTAAGGAAGATGGAATAAACACAACAGTTCACTCGGCTAGCGTAGCACAACATGTAGCGTGTTGGCTCTGCAACTCCGAGCCCCTCGGTTCAAAGCCCGGGAGAAGGGGTTATGAAAAATAAATTTAATTCATTTAATAAAAAGAAGTCTGATGGGGAAATGTGATGATTTCCGAAATAGTACTATAACTTCTACCATTTAAAAACTGTTGTTGTTTTTCCAGATAAATTCTTCATTAAAACTCGCCTCGAGCTCAACAAATTTATCAATTATTAAGTATTTATAAGCCCAATAAATAACAGAAAAAATGTATATTTTCTTCATTTCATAAAGGTAACAGAAGGTAACATTTCATAACGTATGAACGAGAGTTCATAACCAGTTTGTAATACTTTTTCAAGTAGCCAGATGTTTTGAGAATTCTTATTCTTTTATTCATAGTTTGGATTAGGATTAAATGTCTGCCAGATTATATCCCCCCCCCCAACATATTTTAAATAATTTTAAACTACATACATATGTATATATCCATGTCCTCCCCCTGATCAAAACCGAGCATCGTCTGTTAATATTTGCATTTGACTTATCCAAGCCCATGTACTTTTGCCTCCTTCTCAAAAGTGCAGAAAACTCGTCCATTAGAAGCTTCATTACTTCAACTTTCAACAGAAATCGTTGTAGAGAATTACCAACCTTTCCTAATTTCGATGTGAACAGTCCCGTGGCAGTGGATAAATCCTTATTGTAAGCATTTATTGTATACTAATACTAACTTACCCATCGTACTTCAGAACTAGTTGTCGCTGTAATTTCTCGCCGTTCGCTGCCTAAATGTATGCTGACTAATTTCATGTCATTTTTGTGTCGGCCCTGAAAATATTTAACATTAAAATTTACCTTTTTTAACTCGATTCTTTCGAGTAGCTAAAAATATGCAGAAGCTTAATGAATTCAGTAGCTCTAAAATCGGGAAAAAAATTCCTTATAGAGCGTATAAGTAACCAACGTTTAGGCACTTTTGGAGCGTTTTCTCGACCACTTATTGAAGTGAACTTTGCTGAACAGGCTAAAACATATAAACCAGTGAAATTGACTGCCTGATAAATTTGTTTGTCAAGAACATACATATACATATCTACGTTGTAAGCATTTAGGAAAGCGAAAACGTGTGATACATTTTTAACAAGAAGTAAAGAAAGCGTCCCATATGCCGCAAATATTTTGAAACTTTGATTCCAATTTCCTTGCTTTATAATGGCCGCAAACACAACATCATATTTTATACAATATTTATTACAATACAATATTTTGCTTCATTCAAACCTTTATATAGTATATTAAAAATAATATCTCGCAACTATATAAAAGAAATATTTATTTTGAAAATTAATTGCAATAGTATAGAAGAGATACGTTAATAAACCTAAAACAAGAAAAAAACCTAATATTTACTCCGAATTTCATGAGTAAACGACTAACGCACGTAAAAAAGAACTGTTTATGATTGCGTATGCGCGTGTTTAAGTATTCATATGTATGCATGTGTGTATGTCTGTATGTATGTAATATGCAAGCGTTTAAGTGGTGTGTTGTTGGTTTGGTATACATTGGCTTTTTCTGTGAATGTGGACTTGTTTTTATTGGATTCAATTTAAATACATACAACACACAATGGAAAACAAACACAACTCACTTTCAAAATATTTTGCCAAATTTTCCTTTCATTTCTTTTTTGTTTTTTTTTGTTTTATCATTTAATATAAAATTAAAAAAAAAAGCTTAGAATGATTTATTTTTATTTTTGTTTTAGAAGGTAGATATATATTTATTACAGAAAGAACGAAATCCATTAAAAAATTCATTCACCAAAAAGAATAATTTTTAATTCAAATTACTGGTAAATAAACAGCAATAGGATTGCTTGTCTCAAACACTTTTACGTCAACGCTCTCGCCGTAAGCACACAATATTTGTTTGTAGAAGTAGAAGTTCTTACGAAGAAAAATTATACAAATTATACTACGTTGATACTTTTTCAACTCTTTCTTTTCTATTTTTTGTTGATTACGCATAGGATAACTCCAATGGCGCTTTGCTTAATATAGAACCCTTTATTGAGTGAGAAGCACGTGAAGGAACGAGAGGATCGTCCATCATCACATTTCTTATTTTTTCAATTAAAATTAATTTTACGTGCTACGTAAATGTGTGGATGTGTGTGGTATGATGGTTGCTGCTGTCGTGTTTGTTTGGCGAAAAAATTACTAATCGTATGTACATACTTAGTGAAAGGACACTCTTCTTATACATACATATGTATATGTTTGTGAAATTGCTTTCAATTCTTATAAACACGTTGTAGTGTTCGTTTGGGTGCCACAAACCGCCTGTTCTTTCGTTACCATCATACAGTGCATATACGCATTGTCGCAATGTACATTTGTATTTACTTTCATTGCCATCACGCGCTGCATTGCCACAACAAATGCCGCATCGAATTATGTCGCTTCTCGTAAATCAGTCTAGTCTACAAAACTCACTTCACACTTTACGCTTTATGTTAAACTTTTTCATCGCTTTTTGCCTCTCCTGCGCAGTTCTTAATGTTATATTCTTGCATATTTTTATTTTATTTTATTGGTTTATCTCTGATTTATCTTTTGTTTAATTTTTCTTCTGAAGAATATAATTATAATTTATAATAATTAATTAATTATAAATGTAATAATAATAAGTAAGTTGATTTATGTGTTTTGTTGTTGTATTTTATGAATCAGTTTGTAATTTTATTCCTTTGCTTTATTTATCCGCAGATTTATTTAGCTTTCTGTGTTTTTCTTGTTTTACGCTTAATTCTTGCTTACTCATGAATTAATGCAGTTTTTATTGTTTTTTTTTTTAAATATATTTTTCATATTTTTTGCTGAAGAAGAATTGTTCACATTGTGGTTGGTTGCTGTTGTTGTTGCTTCTGCTTAATTTAAACCCTTGCTTCAATAGAGCGCTATGCAGTTATTGTTGCTGTTGGTTTCATTATGCTTTTCTTGTTGTTGTTGTTGTGAATGTTATAGCAATCCTTCATTCCGGCGCTATTATGGTTGTTGTTGTTGTTAATAGTTGACGGATCGATAGTACGAAATGGAACGCATCACATAGCATACTTTCTAGTCCACTCTCGTGCCAGCTCATTATATTTTTCCCGATCAGTTTTATATATTCTTGCAATCTCTGGTACAAGAGGATCGTCTGGATTTGGATCACAGAGAAGAGAGCAAATTGATAGTAAAACTGCAAGAAAAATAGAGATTAATCGTTGTAATAAATTCAAATTGCCTATCAAATATGTATGTATGTATGTATATACTTACATACATACATACATACATGCATATAAATCAATAAAAAAAATATTTACCTTTTGAAATAGTTAATGCTGGCGACCATTGAGATCTTAAAATGTCGAGACAAATCGATCCGTTACTGTTTATGTTTGGATGGTATATGCGCGTTGTAAAAGCCACTTTAGGCGGTTTGAAGGGATAATCTGTTGGAAAATGAATTGTTAAGAAAAACACGCCGCCTTGGTACGGGCTGTCAGGCTGTAAAAAAAAAAATTAAATGTTTAAATGATATCATACGATTGCATTCTTTTAAGCAGGAGGTGGGGAAAAGTTCTTGGCTGCTGCTTGTGGCAATGGGAAAAATAATAAAGAGAAAAGTATGTAAACGCAGCACTAACAAGGATTCTATGAGAACCAATTTGACTATGTATGTATCTTTCAGAGGAAAAGGGATGGTGGTATTCTTTTCGTTATCATTCACAATGTTGTCGTCCTGATAAATTAATCTTGTACATATGTTACTTCTTACGAACTTTTGGGAAATCGTGATTGAAGTTTGAAAGTTCATATCTCTATAAAACTCATTTTCTTCATGTCTCGGAGAATGTTACTATTGCACGGAATTCTTAAGTTATTTGATTTTCATTGTTCATTGTTAATTATTTTGAAGTTAATGACCGACTCTCCTCAGTGAAATTTTATTGTATATTGCATTTGGCCACAAATTTGCAGGAATATGGCGTACGACAAAATGTGATAAAAATTATACTTAATGTGCCGGAAAATAAAGGATGTACATATCAAAAAACGGTTATCAGTTTTGTTATCGTCCACCGGTTATGTTATCGTTATCGAATTCGTAACCGAAATTAAAGTTAAAAGCAGTATACGAGGATGGTTTGATAAGTGAGTTTTTTTTTTAATTTCCCGTGAAGCAACTTTAAATAAATAACTGCTGCCCTTAACTGTCATCTACGAATATCAGCGAAATCTGCGTAATTTTTTGCTATTTTACAGGGACAGCTACAAAACTGACTACGCTAGTAACGACCCTGTTGCTCGGACTTTAAATTACCTAAAAATTATTACTCACAATGTATGTATCAATTGATCTTTCTCTATTAATAAACTATTTTAAAATTTTGTTGAATTCAATATTCTAGATGTTATCTTTATATTAGCAGCTAAGTTGAACCATGTAATTAGTCTGTAAGAAATTTGTATTTTCGAAAGACGAAAAAAAATAAGTATTAATAGAACACTATCAAATTTTGAGAAAGTTGAGTCATTTAGTTTAGCTTGACAGCCATTGAAAGCAGATAACCTCCTGACATAACAAAAATGGAAAGCATTGAATTTCGTGTGCTGACTAAGCATTATTTTTTACGTAAAAATACCATCACCGAAACCAAGGAAAGGGTTGATAAATACTGTGGAGATACTGTGCAATCAATTTTAATAGTTTTGGGCGTATTAGCTCTAGTGACGCCGAACGTTCAGGTCGCCCAAACGAGGTCCTTACACAAGAAATCGTTAATAAAATTCATGGAATGATATTGAATGACCGGAGAATGAAAGTTCGTCAGGTGGCTTCGGCTGTAGGCATCTCAACTCAGCGGGTACATCACATTTTATGAACTGCTACCCCCCATTCAGCATATTCTTCAGATTTAGCGCCATGCGACTATTTCCAAACCTGAAGAAATAGCGGGGTGTTAAGAGGTTTGGGTGCAATGGATACTTTTTGTCCGAAAAAAACATATATTTTATTCAAAAAGTCACTGTCTTATTTATCAAACCGCCCTCGCATATCAGCAAACATTATTTGGCGGGGATTTCATCTATAGTATTTGCTAAGTCTTTAATGTTAAATGATTTTTCTTATTTTTTTAATAAAAAAAATCATTTTATGCTTTGACTTAAACCATTCGATTTAAAAACGAGAATGATAATTAGATTAGATACCTCAGGGTTGATTTTTAAGGAAACTCGCATTCGAATTTTTGTAAACTTGGTTACAAAATTATTCCAGAATAGAGAATATACATATAATAGTGATTTCAATGAAATGATTCGTGTATTTAAAAATATACTCGCATACATGGTTCGAAGGCAATCATTCACTCACGTGAACCTCTAACAATGTGTAAATTTATAAATAAATGCACGTTAACGTTCTTATGTGAATTTTTGCATACTCATTTTGGAAAAGTTTTTATTGCATATTTTGCATAAAACTATTTAGTGGTAGGGTCCTTAGGAGAATAACGTCATAAAATGTCTGTGATATACGCAAATTAGTACAAAAAAACACAAATACGTAGAGGTTTATATTTTCTTTCTCCATGTTTATCCAAGGTATTTTACGTCAAATGTAATAAAGCCATCGGCCGCTGTGGTTCGTGCTATGACTCGCTACGCCGCTGATATCGAGGACCGAATCTAAGCCAAAGCAAGTAAAACCTAAATAATACAAGTTTTTTTCTAAAACCGGTCACCCCTTGGTAGGCAATAAAACTTTAGATTCCTCCGTTTGTGATTCATAAATGGTTGGAGAGGCTCGGTTATACATATACAATATAGGAAAGCCCAGTATGGAGTTCTGACTCTAAGATAAGCTCAACTAAATAAGGTGTCCTCACATCAAATTTGTTAAATTTCTATTCAGTATTCGGTCAATTTCTGTTAGTGAGAACACCCGTTATTTATAGTTAAAATGCCAATGAATTTTGAAAATCAAAAAGTCTGATGAGAAAATGTGGTAATTTCCGAAATAGTACTATAACTTTTACCGCTTTGAGTATTGTTGTTTATTTTAGTAATTTGTTGCCGCACAACACCCGGTTGAACTCCGATTTCGAGCTTAACTAAATTTGCACCAAATTTCAGTTTGAAAAACAATCTTTACAAACAAATATACAAATTTCAATTTAAAAAAGAAATATTAAAGAAAAATTTACTGGTTTAAGTTGTAAGTAATCTTCTTAAAATCTTTATCAGTTTATGTCATTACATTTTTTAATTTTTTGTTAATTGTAGACCATTTTCGGATCGACAACGAAAGCACTTTGTAAACGGATTTCGTGTATTTTGGATTCAAAACATTTCTGTTTACATTTTTTTAATTACAAAGTAGAATTCTCTTTCACTTTATTGAACAGGCCTTCGGAGTTTTAATTCCAATTACAAGAACAGTTAGGCGGTGATTTTTTTACATTTTTATTTCGCTGAACACAAATATGGTATCCAAAAAAAAGTCCGTCACAGTTTTGAGTAATGTCATTTTATAATGAAAAAATTGCGCTCGAAGCTAAGAATGTATAATTCGCGATTACGCTTTGAAAAAAAAAAATGATCTCTTGAGAAAAATTAACAAAAAACGCAAAATAAGATGCGTGTTTAGTGTGAAAAAATCTACAAAAATCTTCTCCGATCGACCTTTTAATATACCAGTCGAAATTTCGGTCCTTTCAACAACATATTTATGTAGATAGATTTGTTTAACTTTTCGATCGATGATACGCACAAATACGTTCACAGAAATTATAACAAACATGCCAAACTTATACATACATACATATGTATGTACATGTTCCTATTCTAGTTATGGAGTGCTCTTCTCTAATTCTTATTTAATTTAGCAGACAATGGCTTTGAATTGGTAATTGGTGAAAGCTCTACTACGCGAAGGACACATTTCATATTTGTGATTGCTTTTGTTTATCCATTACTGAGTGCCAAGAACGAGGGAGGGATTAAAAATAAAAAAGGAAAGTAGAAAAGTATTATTGTCACAATATAAAGCATCTTACCGGTCCCATTATTGTAGCTTGCCAGTGAAATACTGAAATAGAAAAGGATAAAAGTGATTAAATTCATATATGCATATGCTCTTAATGCATAGAAAAAATAAATGCAAGCAATAAACAAACAAATATGTATGTATGTATGTATAATAGTAATTTTTTGTGGCAAAAATTTGTTCTCGTCCACCCTATTACTAACAGTAGTAGTGTAAAACCCATACTTCCCCTCCACCGATTTGAGTGCAGCAGTCAATATTTCATTTAGCAACAGCAAAGAGTACAAACAACTTTAAACAAAGACAAAAATTTTATTTAAAAAAATAAATATGGCGAATGCGCAGGGAACCCTGGCAAAGAAATATGAATTTAGTAGAATCATCGCCATATCGGCGAAGTTCCGTTTTGGTGCATTTTAAAGTTTTCTCTCACATTGGGTGGCCGCGTAGCAACAAAAAAGCAGCGAAGCCGCAGTAGCTGCAGCAAACCAGCACCACGCCAGCGGCTTCTGCCCAATGTCGATAATATAACCCCACTGCAATGGCTTGCGACACACCCACCCCAAATATGCATGCTACACACACACATCTACTACCACCCCCATACATCCCCATATAGCTGCAACTCATTTACGTCTAACCAGGGATAAACTAAACAAAGTTATGCTCAATTCTCTGCTGCTAGCGCCGGCGTTGCGGTGTACGTCGCTGCTAATGCAGTTACAGCAACTGCTGTCCGCATTTGTGCAGTTCCTGCGTTTTCATTTGAATTTCTTCAGCGGCAACAACACCCACCCGACTGGGCAAAACTCTCATTGTCACCGACACAACAACGAGGCTTTGCAGTTGAAATAGAGTTTCACAAAAATATTGTTGGTGAATGGTGGGACAAAACAAATATGTATACATGTATGTATGTATGTACAACTGCGACTGCCAAGCACCGATGCAGAAGGTTGGTGGATTGATTGGTTGGTTTGCGTGGCTCACATAAGAGTTTTGAATGAATTGTATTGAGTTTGTTGAGCCCGGTATTTAATGTATGGCCGCTGGTAAAAGCTGTGTAAAATGCATTTTACTTTTATGGACGGCCACTATAACTCAAATTTCGCAGAGTTATCAGCCAGGGCAAATTAAATCTAAACCATAGTAAGTTTTTGCTAATAGCCGCCGCCACTCGGTAGGCAATGGCAAACCTTCGAGTGTATCTCTGACATCATAAAGCTTCTCATAAAATACATCTGTCGATCGGCGTGATCATAAAACTTCAGGTCCCTCGATTTGTGCTACAATCGTAGAAGTTCGGCCAAACACCGTGCTATATAGTGTAAGCGCCAAATTGTTATCATTATTTTTTTATGTGACAAATATACATACACTGCTTTTTGTTAAAACAATATATCTGTATATATGGATATTTGAGTAATGGATACATACATATGTATCTATGCATATCCAATAAAAGCGCGATCAAGTACGATTGTTTTCATTTTTTTCTTCCCATATTTTGACTAAAAAGTTGCCGTGGCTAAGGAACTGCATTCGAAAGTCTCTTCGATTATGTATTTTTATTTAAACAAGTTATATAATCCTTCAAATAGTCCGAATGCAATCAAATATTTATAATCTCTTTCTCAAATTGAATGCCCAACATTTTTAGTACAAAAATATTGTTGTGCAATTTCTATTCTCACGGCATCAAATATTTTCTGCCCAAAATATCCCTATGTATACGTAGTATAATTGAAATTAACAGACTTTAATTTTTAAATTTATTTCAATAGTTCAGCTAAACTATTCACGCTTGCAATTTTTTTTTTTACAGTCACGATGCAGCGAGGATCTCTCTACCATCTTGTTTGACAGCTTTCTGATATTTTCCAGATTTGGTTTCAAGCATGGCGAACTAATAAAGGTGGCAAGCAAATGACTAAAAAAAAAAGTACATGTATTTTGTTGTTGTTTTCGGTGACATTTTCTGTATCACGGCGTTAGAGAAAACAAATCAATCGTCTGCATACTAAGGCCACCTTACTAAATTCGCCTTGGTTTCAAGCACTGTGTATTTTGGTTTTACTTTAAAAAGCTAAAATTTCAAAAATATTTTATCAACACCCTTGAATTGTACTGAAAGCATTCTTATCACGAAGAAATTCAAAATTTGACAATTCAAATTAAAAAAAAATATGAAACAATTAAAAAAAAAGTTTGCTACGCCTACCTATTTGATGTAAGGCACAAGATTTCAAGTTAATTAAAATTATTTGGAAAATTTCGTATAAAACTATATTTATTATTTATTTTGGATTTAGGAGGATATACTAAAATTTAATAACACATATTTTTAAGAAAAATTTTTAACCAAAATTTAGCAAATACGGTTGGTCACTTAAACTCTTATTCAGAAATAACTGAATATTTTAGTTTCGTTCGTATGAAGGAGAATCGAACATCACGCATTCATAAATATAGCTAAGCGTTGCATCGAACCGTAAACGAATATTCTCTTCTGTTGCTCGCTTACATAATATGAACGCGAAAGGGTTGGATCAAATATTAGCGGTAGGAATATGCACATACATACATATGTGGTACGCAAAGGTTAGCTGCCTTGGGAAATGATGTTAGTAGTTATAAAAAAAAACAAATTTTACATATCTACATACATACATAGATACTGAAACACTTGTTAATAGACATACATATGTAATAAATAATTCAGTAATTGTATTCATACATTTACACGTATGTATGTATATAAAAACTCCTTAATTTTTCAACACTAGAAGTTGAAAATTGCAATTAAAAAGTATTTATAACTTCTTATTTATGATATAAATACAATTAATATGGAAAATCTATTTGCAGGTGTTTCAATACATACATATGTATGTACCTATGCATGTAGATATGTAAAACTCTTTTTTTTAACTACTAACGTTATTTTCCAAAGCAACTACATAAATATATCGAATGTTTTATGCAACCCTTACGTTCATATATGAAAGCGAACAACAGAAATGAACGTTCGTGGACTCGACGCAACGCTCAGCTTCATATATGTATGAACGCGCGATGTTTGATTCACCTTCACATACGCGTGCGAACAATAACACAATTTTGTCTACCTAACATACGCGAACGCGAAGGAACCGGATAAGTTTTCTTGTTCGCGAAGGTGTATGATAACCCTGATAAATATTCTCCTTAAAATTTGCAATGGACGTTTTCTCAGATGCACATTATAAAACCTATGCAATTATTTTGTTCCCAACACTATTTTACATGCTATTAAATTTGTGTATTCAAAAAATATACCGACGCGAAGAGAACATCTTTCGTTGTACTTGCGATGTACATATTTGCGATCACTGTTGAAATACAATTTTCTGTCTACAAAGTTCAGGGATATTTCACAAAAGTAGAATTTTGTCACGACAGGAATTTTCCATATTGTTAATGAAGTGTCGACATTTGGTGGTTGAACCATTCATCATTCAGGTGAATTAGCTCGACTTTTTTTTAGTTTATAGGTAGCTGTCAAACTATCGATGTATAGAACGGATTTTTTTAGCTTTTATGCAATGTCATCGACTATGTTTTGACCATCTGTCGCCTTACAATTCTAACTATTCTAAATGAACGATGTACATGAATATGTCTGCTTTGTTTTCACATGGAGGTGCTTAGTAATTACAAAGGTGTTTTAAAACATAACAGCTGCAAGAGACTACATCATTGCTCAACAATAGATTAGGTATTTTTCCTGGAAGTAAGCATAAATAAAGAGGTGAAAATGAATGTCCGTCATACCTAACAAAATATTTTTCACAAGCGCAGCTAAAGACGTTATAAAATTCATATAATTTTTTTTATAGAATACCACTTAAAAAATTAACCTTTGTGTTTGTGTCTGAATTTTTGTTAGTTCCGTTCTTATGCAATATTGTTTATGCAACCATGCATCGTGTTCTTATCAGAAGGCCCTTTGTTACAAAACTTAGAAAATAATATGTAAACGCACATATGTATTTATGTATGTATATAGAACTACAAATTTCGGAAACTTGAATACTTTTTATTCTCAGTTGACTACTTTAAAACTCGCACAAAATATGATGGCTTTAAAACACAATTTTTCTTACATACATATATTTAGGGGATTCACAAGGTGTCGTAAAAGTTACTTATTGTCATAGTCATAAAATTTGAAAAAATACAACTTGCTTTATTTTACATCCTTTACAATGAAACAAAAACAAAAATAAATGTTCAACTACCGAAAATTTTTCGTACCTTACAACTTTACCACATTTTACGACACATTATGAATTACCTTATTTTCTCTGCGAAAACATTAGAAACTTTTACTGGATACCTTTTTTAAAAATGACAGAGCTCTTATTTTATATGAGGCTGATTTTCTACGTTTAATTGGCATTCTTTATTAGCAAAATAGGGTTTGCGCGGTAAAGATTAAAAGTATTTTTTTATAATGAGAGGTATTTTAAATGTTTTAAGTTAAGCAAAAAATGGAGAAATATGTAATTGACGCAGTCAAAAATGGTAAAATTGTCACCGCTCGCCCCAAAAAAAACAATATTGCTAAAAAATAAAGAAGAAAACATTTTAGAATGCCATAGAATTCCAATATTTCGAATTTTGCAAGAAAAATTAAATAATTACATATGTACATATATAATACCTACATATGTATGTATATATTGGCAGTATGAACAAGTGCAGTCAGCAAACACTACAGTACAGATATATTAAATTAGAAAAGGAAAATCGAGTAAACGTAAGTCAAAAATGACCCTTAAATTCAAAAGAAAATCCAGTGGCGTAGCCAAATATTACTTGTCAAACTCTAAATTGTTTTTATCGTTTTAAAATTTTTTTATTTTTTATTTTAAATTATAGTTCATTTGACAAAAACCATATGCTTTTAAATTATACACTATGTGCAAAAATTAGAAATTTTAATCAAAAAAAAAAAGAACAAACAAATTCCAAATGTACGACATTGCGAATATTGTAAAAATATCACTTCCGTTTTGAGTTGAGCCAACATAATGTTTTTTCTCTTTAGTTGAATAGTCACAATGATTAAATTTTTACTCACGGAAAATGGAAGATAATGAACATGCATATGAATTAAACATTCACATATGAAAAATTGCTTATCAATGCAAATCAAATGGTTTTTGTTTGATTTCCAAGGAGCTACAAAATAAAATTTTAATAATTCATCAGCACACTTTATTTTATATGAGTAAAATTCGTCAAAAAAGGATATACATAAGTCACCACAGTGAAGCATCCCTCTTCAAATTTATTTTTTGGCGCAACTGCAGATATGTCAAACATGTAAAACCTGCGCATGCGCACAACGTACATTTGAACTAAAACTATCTCCCTTTGATTGCTGAATTTTTACACATTGCGCAGATAGGTTACTGCCAATATATGACTATTATATATATACATATATGAATAATTATAAGCATAATAATTGATAAAACGAATAAAGGAAATAAAAGTATATAATATTCGAAAACTAAATCAATACGTTGACTGCAATAAAGTCTGGTTTTCATTAGTTCGAGTTTTCGCGAGTGCACTGTATACTTAATATAATTACAAAATTAATTTTTAAATATTAGCATCAAAGAAAAACAGTTGTACTTACGATCATCGCCTACTGGTCCAGCTGAACATTGTGCAGGTGGATCTCTGCCAAGATCTTGTAGTTCCTGAAAAATTAACTCCACATTAAAATTGTCAATTATTTATGTTGTAAACATTTGAGAGTAAATTTCAATGCATTTTAGGGTATACAAAGTGCGTACATATGTACATATTTATTTCTTATAATATATAATATGCACATATGTATATACATATGTACATATATGTATGTACATATGTATGTATGTATGTATGAAATACAACTGATATTAATATTGAATTTAATGTGAAGTAGGTACATAAATATAAAGGAGAAGTTTCACAAAGTGTACACAGGTAACCGAGCGTAAAGTGAGCACAGCAATTTAGCATTCATGCCAACATCATAACCATAATAATATAAAGAATAAAAGAAAAAGTTAAATGAAAGTTCGTTGGCCCTTACCGAAATCTGGCTAAGCCAAAATGTTGGAAACACTAAATAAAAATTAAAAAGAAAAAAGGAGACGAAGACATGCGACAACGGTGATTTTCTTGGACACCAGCATATGAGCGCCGCAAATATAGAAAACTGACATTTACAAATAGTCTAATTCCATATGCATATGTATGTATGTATGTACATACATTCTGCATATGTACATTCTTATGTATTTTGTATTATGAATTAATACAAACGGGACAAAAAATCGAAATCGTTCTAATCTAAAAATATCGTGATTATTTGGTGAAAATAGTTTATATTAAAACACTTTTCACTTTTTACCCGTATCATTAGAGATATTTTGGGTTAATTCCTTAGGCAGCACACATTTTTCATTGTGACGACAACACAATAACGACAAGGTAGCGACAATCATTGGCAGCAGCATCATAGTCTAGCCTAAAGCCAACGTTCAACGTGTGTATCGTCAAAATACTAAAACAACAACGACAGGCATATCACAGCGTAAAAGCACACTTACAAATGTATGCTTTGAGAATTTTACTATAAATTTGTACATAAAAATAAATTGACAAACGGTAAGATAAACGAAAAACTCTTAAATATGGATTATTCACTTGGTCAGCATTCAAAAACAGATGACTTTATTAAATGCAAAATTCAACGAACTATTGCTTGGTCACGAATCAAGAACTCTAATGGAATGGATGAAATGGTTTTTCACCGTCGGCATATGAAGACAGCTGATGTAGTTTTTTACAAACATATCATTTTAAAAACGAACTAAATATATACACATGTACATACATGTGTATGTATATGTAAATTGCAGAAGGCGTAGTCGTATATGTATGTAGATTTCATGAGTCATGTACAGCTACAATCGTCGTTTGTCGGTGGGAATCACTTGGGTGATATTTACTGCGACATTTACGCCTCCAACACCAATGCTCTTGATTCCTGTCTGTATATTTATAGGTATGCTGGTAAAAGCACTCACATAACAAAGAACGAAGATCATGACAAGAATAAAAGAGGCAAAGGAAAGAGTAAGTAGCACCTGTAATTCGGTGCGTTCAAAATGTTAAAATCGTCTTTAAACTAAAAGAAAAACACCTAAAATAGCACGTATGTACATATGTAGCTGCGTTTGGCTCAGTTCCTCCTACTATTTATGGTGTGCGTACTTTATGTTGTACAACAAATGGAGGGACCTACTGTGAGATTTCCTCAGAGGTTTGCGGAATTAAAAAAAAAAAATTTTTATATGATAAAGATTTTACTTTCCTTGGCTGAGGTTCGAACGATCATATAAGCTGGCCGAAATTTGGACTCTTTTTAGTGCAAGTTCAACTCTGTTTGTCGTATAAACTGATTATGCACTCTTTAAGCTTAGTTTAAACGGCCGATCTAGAAGGATACAAGTAGTTTAATCTGTAGGCTGTTTGCTGACTACTTTGTTTTGCTTGCAACAATTTAAATTGAAGGTAAGGGAACTTAGTTAAACTAAACTTTGTTTAAACCAGCACAGCAAAACTGGACCTTAAATGTACATATGTATGTACATATACAAAACTACGAACAGCATACATATGTACATACAATGTATGTACATATGTACATATATATGAATATACATATGTCGAATTGTAGCTCATATTTATGCATTTTGATTTGAAAACGTAGCAATGGACTTTATATTTAAGATCACTCAAGCTGACTGAGGGCTTCTTCAGGTATTTAAAAAGACATGGTGGTTAGCCTGTTACTAAATAGTTTTTTGTCAAATAACCAAGCGTTAACAAATTTTACGTTAAAATAACACCAGTCAAAATAATATTTTTATGTTTTCCGTCTCCATTTGCTTTTAGCCATTTTCACCTTGCGATAGGTTCAGGCCTCTGGCACTTGCAAAATAAAAACATTACATTCCCATTTTCATTTACAAAATTCAATGGCCATGACGACGATGTCAACAGCGATGCAACTGCTTAAAGCCGTCTCTGCTGGCGCCGACGTCGCAGTTAGTTTGCGAACCACAAGCCAAAGAAAAAAAAAAAGGAAAAGCAGCCAACGCCAACTGTAGTCATCGGCATGAACAGTGTTGTATTCAAATAGTACAAAATATTTTCCAATTAGAAATTTACCTACATTTGTAGGTTTGTGCCTATTAGAAAAATTGCTTAAGGGTTGCAAAAGGATTCACAATTTTTAGCAAATAATATTCTAAATGGCAATGATAAAATGTCTACTAAATACGTATGTACATATACATATATAGAAATTCTTGCTACAGGTATTAAATAAGTTCGCAAAATTCACTACAAACACTGTTTCAAACACATATAAAAATACCCGACGTCAATATACCTTGATAATCACCAAATGCAAGTAGGAACAATACGAAAAATCCGCCTCATACAACGGCCCAAGCACCAGAACGAAACAAACTCTGTAGTGTAGAAGTTATCAAAGCCAAGCGAAACGGCTAGACACCACAAAAAGCAAATACTTCCAAGAATATACACAAGTATAAAAATTTTCACAACTGGGAGATATGTCCAGTAGGGCAACACTGTTCGATACGACGTTGGCCGAACTCCGAGCGCCAACGAAACGACCAGACACCTACAAAGCTGACGTCGCAGTAAACGTAGACTTTAACGCGAAGCATATACATATTTACGCCGATTTTATGGCCAGGGAATACACCATTTGCCAACTGTTGAAATAAGCGTATTTTAACATCCGCCTAAGCAATAGCCTGCCGTAAATCTATTTAATGCAGAAAAACGTTCAACTATAACCACTGCTAGCGTTCATTTGTCTGGTATTTAACACCGTTGACTGAGCAGCTTCGCAAGGCATAGCTCTGGTAGTCACGAATAGCAAAGCAAGTCGTTCCTATAGCAAAATACATGTGCGGAAAAGAAATGGAAAGTACCAACAGCGCCGCAGCGACAGCGCTGCTACTGACCCGTTTCCTTCTTGTTTCCATATTTATCTCGAAGGTTTTTGTCTCCTTTTTACGGCTGACTGGAAGAAAGGATATAAAGAACATTGCAAACACAAACGAATAAAATACGTAGTGGGGGGATGTGTTTTATATGATTTTGGTATTTGTATATAAATATAAAGAGCAATTTCGAATCTACATACACATATTATATCGTACCAATTCAATATGAATGTAAGGTTAGAAGTCCACTGGATTTCTGATTACCCATTGGCAATTTTGAAGCATAAATAAATTACTATGTATACCACTGAATTGGGTAACAAAAGCAGACCACTGTTAATAACCGAATCGACTATATCGGAATCGGGTGTTAGTCCATGTATATTTTCTCATACCGACCACAAATGGATTTTCGGTATTATAAATTAGTAACACTTTGAAATCACTATAAATTCTTTCAACTTTCACACAGAAAACAACATATTTAGCAACCACAATGGTTATACCAGTCAATCAGCCTCTACTAAATTTCCTCGTAAGCGACATTAGCCGGAAAGCATCGCTAATAATTGTTCTTTTGTCTTTGTCGAGTCAACTGTTCGATATTCCTGCGAAATTTAATTACAGTCAGTTCATAATTTTATTTTTTTTTCTAATTTCCCTGCCACTATTTTGTCAGTGAACATCAGATGTCGTGGTCGTTGCTATCGCAGTCGCTGTCGGTGCTTCGTCGCCCATTTTCGATCAATTCTTCCCCGTCATTTCTTCTGCTGGCTCATCGTTTCACGCTATTTCTTGCATAAAAAAGTTTTGCACCGTGCCCTAAAATGCATTTCAATTTGTTGACCAATTTAAACACTTTAAAACATACCTTATTAATTCTTTTTAACGCCATTTTGTTGAAATTTGATTTTTAATATGTGTGGAGCGCAGCGCACAAAATTAAATGTGTATTAAAAAAATAAAATTTTCCTTCTTTGCCGTTTAAAGCCCACGAGTACGACGATTTCAATTCTCGCAGCAATCGCACTGAATTTCAGTCTTGACGAACAACTACGACCAATGAGACCGAACAGTCACGAAGACGAATTCGATTTGCTTCGGCGCTCTGTTGCAAAGTCGATTATGCAGTGCCTCAATTCAATATCCGTCCCTTAGGTGAACGCCTGCAGAGCGACTAGCGCGGGTAGTGTTCCGCTTGACGGAACTTCGCAAACGACCAGAAACCGATGTGTGCAAGCAAGACGACAGTCTAGTCGGTTTTATTTTTGACAGCTGGAATTTAAGCAATTTGACGAATCTTTTTTTGCACACCTTTTCTCCTTAAACGCTTTCCTTATTCCTTAGTTTTTTTTTTAATTTTCAAAAGCATCAAACCCAATTACTCGATGTATTACTTTCAAAAAAACTTGAGAAAATAGTTTGCCTACTTTAATGGCGTTCAGCGAACTAATGACTTCGGTTAATTTTCTTCATGTGAAAACTGAATACACAGGGGTACCACCGACCGAATGACACTCGTAGATGCGACTCGCAGCGTTCCGTTCTCGTTTCGATTTTACAAAAGGTCGGCGAATTCAAACAGAACAATGGCAGTTACTCATACATTCGCCGTTTACTGACAATTTTAGTTTCTGCAAAATTAATAATAGTTAATTATATAGTAAACAAATTTCTGCAAAGTTTATCAAATTTTATTGCTCTAATAATTTGAGTTTACGGAAATTTTCACTATTTCAATTTGATTTTTATTATCGAACTGTCACGCAGAAAAGTTTTGCGTATATATATCGCTTTCACTTTTACACAGGGGCCCACAAGCTACAATATTGTGATATACAAGCAGTTGTTATCTTTGCGAAAATTTTGTCGATAAAAGGGTTATATGCCTAAAGAGAAAACTGAAAACATGTCTTAAATTTAAGGCCAGTTTTTTAGTGCAAGTTGAACTCGGTTTGTCGTTTAAACTCAGTATGCAGTTTTTTTTAATATAATATAATATAATTTTTTAGTCAGCTTTAAACTGTGCTTAAACTAATACCCGAATTCAGTAAGCTGTCTCAGTCTCTAATAGAGGCAAGTCACAATTTTAGACCAATTTGCATCCATAACAAACGAATTCAGTAAGCTGTCTCAGCCTCTAATAGAGACAAAAGTCATAATTTTAGACCAGTTGGCATTCATTAGTTTCAAAATAAAGCCTCTAGTCTTAAAAAAAATGCCCGAATTTAGTAAGCAGTATCAGTCTCTAATAGAGAAAAGTCAAAATTTTAGAACAGTTGACATTTATTAGTTTCAAAATAAAGCCTCTAGTCTCAAAATAAAGTCTCTAAATAGTGACTTGCTGATTAGCAGGTCACCAAAAATTCAAATAAAAACAAGAGAAAAGACGTAAAAGCGAGGAAAAGCAATAATCTATAGCTCATTTTGAGACTTGAGATGCGGCTGAGTTACAGAAGTCGGGTATTAGACTCAAACTTCAGACTCTAATCTCAAAATAAAGTCTCAAAATTGTGAATTGGTAATTGTTGATGAGCAGGTCCCAAAAAATAAAATAAAAGCAAAAGAAAGTTATACACTGAGCTTAGGTGTCACAATAATTCCCATTCTCTACAGTCAGAACTAAATAGGCTCTTTAACTGGTGTATCTTTTCCTCAATATTAAAAAATGTCACAAAATAATTTATTTTAAGGAACGTAAACCTACATATATGTATGCACATAATATCATTTTGCTAACACTACTATTGAATCAACCGATGTGGTTAAAGATTTTGCGGTTTATTTTTATCCTAAGTTAACATTTATAATTCATATCAATTACATTATTTCTAAATCGCTTGCCGTTTGGATGTATTTCGTATTGGTTAATGTAAAACGCTATACATATAATGCTAACGCGCCTATTTTTTAGATTTAGACTTATCAAGTTCAAAGTCGATTATTCGAAATGAAATAAATAATTTTTTATTGTTTAAAAGGTAGCAAGTAAATTCCACATATTCTAACTTCTTTTTAGTTCTAAGTATATTTTTATACATACATACATACATATGTACATGCGCGCAATCATAAAATTCAACCTAAAAATTCTAGTGAAAAAAATAAAAATGAACTCGACACAATATTACTATGAAAATAACGGAATCTTATTTTTTGCAATGTAAAATTTTCACAGAGAAGAATTGAACGTAGAAGAATATTTCATTCAAAGTAAAGTGGTACGCAAAGCAGTTGCTCAAAATGACAAGTAAACGATGATTATTATGTTTACGAACATTTAAAAAATATTGAAACTTACTACAGTAACAAAATAATTATACAAAAGAATCAAAACTTACGTCAAACTACAATGAACACCTATTTTAAAAATGTTTGAAAAGATGTGTCAATGCATATAAATATAAATAAATGTATGTGATTATAAGAAGTGTGTTTTCGTTCTAATTTATAAATTTTATTTCAAAAAAACCTCCTTTGAGAGGGCACCTCTTATAGAAGGGCAGAAAATTCGGTCCCAGTGCTGCCCGCTCAAGGGAAGTTTCACTGTATATGTCTGTAGCAACTGATATTATTACATATAAAAAAATAAATTAATAGTAGAAATAAACACTGGTTTGTCTGTCAAGGCACGATGCAGCGAGCATTTCTTTAAGATTCTTCCTGTTGAGGAACGATCTTAAATAATTGGCGTTTTCACGAAAGAGTTTTACAAAGAAATTAGCAATACATTCATCCATTTTACAAATCCACTTACACTTCTCTTAGGGCCAGTTTTTCAGTGCAAGTTGAACTCTGTTTGTCGTTTAAACTAAGTTTAAACTCAGTATGCAGTTTTTCAGTCAACTTTAAACGGAGTTTAAACTGAGTTTAAACGGCCGATTGCGCACAGTTAAACTCAGTTTAACTTATCAGCTGCGTTCTGACTATTTCGTTTTGGTGGCAACAAATTTAATTGAGCGCAAGAAAACTAAGCTTAAATTTAAACTGAGTTTAACTAAACTTAGTTTAAACTGAGTTTAAACCAGCACTGAAAAACTGGCCCATATTATTGCTCATCATATCAATTTAGTTACTTTGTCACTTTGTTAGTTGAAAGTGCGGCAAACGAGTCTTTCTGTATTAATATAACAGTAGATACAATTTTTTAAATAAAAACTAAAAGTACAAACACATTAACTTTGTTATTGACTTCACGCCTTCATTTTCATTAGTGTTGAAGTTCCCAAGCAATTTAATATTGAATTGATAATACTAACTTACATTTCTAATCTCCCACAAAACCATTTCCACCATTTTTTTTATCCTTTTAACTTTATTTATTTATTAGAAATATAATCATAAATAATTATATGACATTTTTAATTCTGTCTTGTCTCGCAACGTTAGCAAAAAAATACTACTTCGCAATTTTAGAATGTTATATGAATACCACCGAATACCCAATAGTACTCCGTCAAAGAACTGCATTGCTTACTTTCCGTACTCAAACAGGTATTTCATTGGTGCGAAAGAGTGCACACTATGGTGTGGCCTTACCATATGATATTTCGAAGTACAATATGAGGGATTCAAGAGGTATTTCTCGAAGCCGCTTTACTCGCGTTAGTTATAAAGTTAGCTGCCTAAATTAAAGATATGTTAAAAGTAATAGCATTCACCGAAATATTTTTATAATTAATTTCCAAATAAAAAATATATATTATTATATATATATATATAATATAGCAACTCTGGCAGTTCGGAATAGGCAAAATACCGAGGACGAAACAGCTCCAAAAGAAGACGAAATTCAATTGTCAATTTTCAATCGTCACAAGTCGCGAGGTAGCAGCCGAATATTTAGTTTTCAGTTTTTATAGTTGGAAATTTTGCAAAAAGTAATTGATTATAAGTCTTCTTAAACCTCAGATAGATAATTTAAGTATTTGGTTGTATTATTGTGTATATCGCGTAAGTTAACTGTTCGTCTGGCGTTTCCACGGGCTAAAGATATAATGTGGAATTGAAAAAGTGGTTGTGCCGTGAATGTGTTGGAATATATAATATAAAACACAAAGCTTAAACTTAATTTAACAAAGATATTGTCTGCAATTAAATTCGTGGAAAGGCAGAGATTTGCAAGTTTTAATCGCCGTTAAGCAAAAATCGAAACAAAGACCAATTTGGCTAACACGATTGTTACTCCGTTTTGGGCACATCTGTCGTATGCCGTACCTACCGATCTCGTCTTTGTTTCGTGTAAATCTTCGTTTTATAGCCGATTTTGGTAATTTTTGGTAGTTTCCACTTATTTGGTCCTAAAGTAGTGCGTAAAACAGCCAAATGCACTTTGTTTTCTATATCTAGAATAAGTAAAAGATCTTTACTGCTCTGCTTATACTAGCCCAATGTCAACTAGCTTGTCATGCATGTCTGCAACATGCCAGTGTATCATCATTTAAAAACCGTCCGAATCACACACACATACCACGCACAAGGGTGCTCATTTATAGCGACGAAGACGTCTAACACATTTTCATACACCTAGTATTGGCATAAAAGTTAACAAAGAATTGACATGGCTACGTCTATAACAATGGCAACGGCTGAAAACGCATCGAAACAGTCACAGCAAGTGCAACTAGCGGAGGTTGACGGGGTTGAGCATAAGCAAACAATAAGTAATGATGTTCATTTTATGGCGGAAGAGCCATCGACTATAAATGGGAGCGTCACACCAACAGTGGTAAAGGAGGTAACTGACGAAGTGGAGCAACACACCCAAATGGAAACAGACAACACTACACACATTTCTGAAACGGGAACAGCATATCCAGAAGCAATGCCGGCAACACCTGCTGCCGCCACTATGTCAGTAATGGTCATAAATGATGCACCAGAGACGCGCTTATGTGGCAAAAAGCTGTTGTTGTGTCGACGTTTCAAGGAATGTGGCGGAATTCTGCGTAATTTCAATTCACTGCCATTATTCGTTTACGCGACCTCTCCGTCCACGCGTGCCGTGTCAGCCGATGGCGTAGGCGTGGCTAAAGAAGCAGTTGCAGCCGCAGTTGTAATGGGTCAAAAGGTAAGTGAATATGGTTCCGTCTTAGTTATAATTAATTCTTTAATATATGTATATGTTTTATAAGTGTAATTCTTCATTAGTTGTAAATGCTTGGGAACAAATGTCTGGAATATGTTCTTTATTTCCATTCAGGAATACCAGCAATAGAAAGTTTGGACATTTCGTACAACTTTTTAGATACTTTTGCACATTTAAGAGCTGTTAAAAAACACCTGTTACGCTATTTGAGTGAAAATTAACTTCCGGTCTGATTGACAATTTTCGCTTATTTTAATTGCGAAAAGGCAGTGGTAATATGCTAGTATGTATTTCAATCGCCCCTGAGCTATTCCACCCTGATTGCGCCAAGTTGCACAGAAACCGCGCTTCGTTGCGCACGTGATGCATGCAATACTTTTTTCTTTTATATTTTAGGTATTTAGTTGCAATTTAATATACTACAGTAACGTATATTTTCTAATATAAATAAATATTAATTTATGTTTTGCGTATGCTCCGTAGTCTATAATTTCGCCAAATATACACATCAAATATACATACATATATGTAAGTACATACATATATGTACAAGTTTTACAAAGTTTTTCATGTTGGTGGTAAGAGCTGGTGTTTTTTGTTGTTGTTTTACGCGTTCGTTGTTATGGTATTTCTTTTTCAAGCTGCTATGCTTGTTGTTTGCCGCTTTCCGTTTAACGTTTACGCTTGGCTGATCGCCTCCATTTATTGTATAACAGGCCTGTGCAATCACTCGATGACAACGACAGACATTGCTGCCGGTGCCGCACCAATGCCAACAATAATACCCCTGCCAACTGCACTCCAATATGACTCCCTCAAGAGCGTCATGGTCGCTCCCGCTTCATTGCATTGTTGCTATACTACATACATACATGCATATTTGTATATATGTACATATGTACATATTACTTATAATATAATGAGTTTATGAAATGAAATTAAAAACATGCATATGTACATATGTACATACATATGTATGTAAAAGCGCATGTGTGGAAGTGGTGGCCAAGCACACTGAATACCTTTAACAAAAGCGCAGTATTGGCTTGCTCCAAAACGAAGTGGAAATTAATGGAAATTACTCCCGAAAACATGTGTTGCTTTGGTAATGCAAAGCTGTGAATATACATATGTACATACATACATATATGGACTTATATACATATGTAGGTATGTATAGTAAGTATGCTTGCAATTGCATTGCGTAGCTTAAGGATGATCCTACACTCATATTGCATATAAATGCTGCTAGTGCGATTCTAGTGGAAAATGGGGCAGTTGCAAATATGTACATACATACATATGTACATCCTACATACATATGCATATACATACCTACATAAGGGCGATGAGAGCATTTGTATAAAAATTTAATGCACATCTTTAAATGTTGAAAATTAATTAAGTTTGCCAATATAATTTTGGAAGTCGGTGCTTCCGAGAAAAAGTTTTAAATACATGCATATAAAAACATGTTGATTTTTTTTTTAGTTTTCTACAAACTTTTAAACATTGATTTATATAGTTTCTTTTAGGAAAGGACCTGAAATTGGATTGAACATTCTTAAAAATTTCAATTTGGTTGCAAATCAATTGGCCACCATTGTATGTACTTTTAGATTTGTTGATGCTTTTCTTCTGAACTATTTATAAAATTAAAGCCCAAATTCCAAGGCGAATTTAACAAGGTGGTGTTAAGGAGCCAGTTGATTTTTTTGCTTTTTTCGCTCTGCTGGACTGAACGTTAAAGAGCTTCGTTCTGATTGGCTGGTGATGTAAATTACCTACAGAAATTTGACATTCAGTCCAGCAAAGCAAAAACAAAATACATGGACGCCTTTTACTTGATAAATTCGCTTTGCTTAAGGCATACGGCCTACTGGCTCGATTTCTATGATTCAAGTTTAAAATGATATATTCAAGCGACACTATATTATAGTTTTTTTTTTAAATGAAATTTTTATAACAAATATGTTTAATTACAATATTAAGTTTCCCAATAATACTACGCATTGCGTTTTTTTTGTTTACATTTTTAACAGCAGTTAAAATAAAATTCATATACATATTTTCACAGGCAAAGTTTACAATAATTATTTAAATACAAAAAAAAAGCAAGTGCGAAGTTCGAAATATACATATGTATGTATGTACGTTTCCAACCCGCAAATCCGCATTACCGTTTCCACTAAATTATGGAACGTGTGCATGTGGTTGCTTTCCTTTCTTGTTGCTCTGGGCTCAGTTTTGATAAGAGATTGTTTCCGTTGTACACAGCTTTTATGGTCCAACCAAACCTGTAAAATGAGGAGAATAATTTACTTTTTACAATAACTCAATTAATTAGCACACATTTTTGCCGGCTTACTTATTTTTAGAATTTTTTTTAGTTGTATTTGAGTGAAAATTTCAGCCCTGTGAAGTTGACACCACCTTATGCGAATTTTAGAAAATAATATATATCGTTCGTTTGTCCATCGTTTGTCCACGTTTGTCCAGCAAAAATTTTCGTTTGTCCACCCATAGTTTAAAAGTTTAAAAAAAAAAAAAAATTTTTTTGTGAAGTTGGCACCACCTTATTCGAATTTAAAAAAAAATATATATCGTTCGTTTGTCCACCCTTTGTTTAAAAGTTATGTATACAACAAAATTTTTTTTGTGAAGTTGGCACCACCTTATTCGAATTTTAGAAAAAAATATATATCGTTCGTTTGTCCACCGTTTGTCCACGTTTGTCCAGAAAAAATTTTCGTTTGTCCACCCTTTGATCAAAAGTTATTTTAAAAAACAAATTTTTATGAAAAAAACCCAAAAGTGAAAAATTAAACTTTTTTCAAGCTAAATCGTTTGTCCACGTTTGTCCAGCAAAAATTTTCGTTTGTCCACCCTTTGTTCAAAAGTTATTTAAAAAACAAATTTTTATGGAAAAAGCATAATGTTAAAAATTACGGCGTTTTTGAACTAAATCGTTTGTCCAACGTTTGTCCATGTTTGTCCACTAAAAGTTTTCGTTTGTCCAGCAAAAATTTTCGTTTGTCCACCCTTTGTTCAAAAGTTATTTAAAAAACAAATTTTTATGAAAAAAACCCAAAAGTGAAAAATTTAACTTTTTTCAAGCTAAATCGTTTGTCCATCGTTTGTCCACGTTTGTCCAGCAAAAAATTTCGTTTGTCCACCCTTTGTTCAAAAGTTATTTAAAAAACAAATTTTTATGGAAAAAGCATAATGTTAAAAATTACGGCGTTTTTGAACTAAATCGTTTGTCCAACGTTTGTCCATGTTTGTCCACTAAAAGTTTTCGTTTGTCCAGCAAAAATTTTCGTTTGTCCACCCTTTGATCAAAAGTTATTTAAAAAACAAATTTTTATGAAAAAAACCCCAAAGTGAAAAATTAAACTTTTTTCAAGCTAAATCGTTTGTCCATCGTTTGTCCACGTTTGTCCCAGCAAAAATTTTCGTTTGTCCACCCTTTGTTCAAAAGTTATTTAAAAAACAAATTTTTATGTAAAAAACCCAAAAGTGAAAAATTAAACTTTTTTCAAGCTAAATCTTTTGTCCATCGTTTGTCCACGTTTGTCCAGCAAAAATTTTCGTTTGTCCACCCTTTGTTCAAAAGTTATTTAAAAAACAAATTTTTATGTAAAAAACCCAAAAGTGAAAAATTAAACTTTTTTCAAGCTAAATCGTTTGTCCAACGTTTGTCCAACGTTTAATTTTTCACTTTTGGGTTTTTTTCATAAAAATTTGTTTTTTAAATAACTTTTGAACAAAGGGTGGACAAAACGAAAATTTATGCTGGACAAACGTGGACAAACGATGGACAAACGACCGATATATTTTCTTTTTTTAAATTCGAATAAGGTGGTGCCAACTTCACAAAAAAACTTTTTTTTTTTTTAATAACTTTTAAACTATGGGTGGACAAACGAAAATTTTTGCTGGACAAACGTGGACAAACGATGGACAAACGAACGATATATATTATTTTCTAAAATTCGCATAAGGTGGTGTCAACTTCACAGGGCTGAAAATTTCTCAAGTGGGACCCCAAAAATCGAAATGTTTTATTTTTTGACTGTCATCAATTTTGGATTCTTGGAAACAATTATTAATCAAGTTATAAACATTTGAATTTTTGTAGGAGAAACCAAATTTTGTTCAACTCAGATTTCGAACTTAATAAAAAAAAATATATGTATTAAAATCAAAATTTAAAACTTTTTCAGCAGGTATAATTTTTTAGCCCATTTAATTTAAGTATACTAATAAGATTTAGTAATTTTTTTGCCCCACTTGCTTCAATGTAACGTTGAATCAAATTTATTTTTATATAAAAAGAAAAAAAAACAGCCCACAAAAAAAACTCAAAATCAATTGTGATATTTTAACACTTGAGACTGGCACATTATTATGCTAAAATTTAAATAGGCTACAAAACTGTATTTTCGAAAATTTTATAAATATTCTGAAAAGAAAGTATGAAATTTAGACGAAAACTTTGAAAACGATTATACATTTTTTTATTAAGTTTTAAGGTTGGGTTTATATGGATTTTGTTTGGGAATTAACTGTATCTTAATGGAAAAATTTTAAACCAAATAAAATTGAAATACATCGCTAAAATTCACCTTCTACTATTAAATTGAACACAACTGTTTGTATGTACATATGTACATACATAGATAAATATGATATCGCTCCATAGTCGCTGTCAAATTCATTGTATGTATACAATTAAGTATTTCTTTCAACAACAAATAATTCGACTCCACTTGTGCCTACATATGCAGGTGCTCTGAAACCATTAGCGCTCGAATTGTGTAGCGGGCGCGCTATGCTTCACTTACGCTTTTGCACCGTTGCGCGTTGGCATGCCTGATGTACATATAATCCGATCGTGTGCAGAAGCAATTTTTATTTTCGACGCTGCCACTCAACGCTTCGTCGCAGTGGGTGCGCTGCCAGCTGGATTGCTACCCTGCGCCATTGATTTGCTGCTGTGCTGCAGTTGCAGCGATGCGCTATGATGCACACCCGAATGTGACTAGTCGCAGCCGCAGCCCCAGCAGAAGTAGCAAATTACTGAATTGTGACGCGCGCGCTTTTACAGGTAGGCTTTTAGTGGTAGTAGCTGCCGGTTGCAGGCTCCATTATTAACCCAACCGCCAGCTAACGGTCTGCTATCAACTACCACACTTCCGATGACCGGCTTTTTGCAGTCGTCAACTGCATAACAGCTAGCGAATTGGCAGTTGGCGCACAGTAGCGACAAATTGTTGTTATCAGTGTAACTGTTTTTTTTCATTTTTCGATTTAGCGAGTGTGTGCGTTTTTATATTTAGCTACATCCAACGAAATTCCTGAATGTGGGCCTTTTCGCTTTTGCAGCCACAAAATCGTTGTCGGCCAAAGGCGAGAATTGAGGTTGCATGCTTTATTGCCGGTTTCCTGCGGTGAGGTGGGTAGGGAGTGGTAAATAGTGACGCTGCTGGAGCTGTGTTGGCGTTGGTTGTTATTTCTTTTTAGTTTTTATTTAATTTTTAGGCTTGGTTGCATTATATCGATTGGCGGAGATAGCGGAGCGCTTTTGGGGAATTGGCTATTGTCACCGCGTGCTGGATCTTTGTTTACTTAACGAAATCTAAAAGCGAAAATGCTTTATTTATCATGATTACACATTGGTATAACTATTGGGCGCGCGTTTTTTTTTTTTTTTTTTAATGTAAACTGTTTTTGTTATCGAAAGCAATTTTAAACTAAACTTTTGTCAGTCATTCGCTTTATTGTTGGACGGACACTGTGATCGAAATAACACATACAGTTTTTGTTTAATATTTGATTAATTTTTTACTCATTTTCAATTGCAGTTAAATTTTGGGTGGACTTCTTTTATGATTTTCTGTTTCAATAAACACACCTTGCACCCACAACAAATCGTTAACTCATACACGCAGCGTGTTTGGCATTTGCCGTCCCACGCGATTTCTTTTCTTCACTCATCAATTACCTCTCACAGATATTCGATTAAGTTAACCAGTTACATACATATGCACATACATACATACATATGTACATACATACATACGCACATGCTTGTAAATATAGTACATGAAATTCGACACAATCAATGCGTCAATACTCAATTACACTTTAACATATTTTGTCTTGCTTTTTGCGCACAAATAGTCGTTATGTAAAATAAAAACAACAAATGTACGACCGACACATAATACCAAAATGAAAACGAAAGTTTGTTAATTTAATAAAAGTTTTGTAAAGTTTCATACGGTTTTTGTTAGAGAATAAAACTTGCTTTAATTAAAAATTGAAAAAAAAAATTTTTTTTTAAATGAACCGTTGCCAAAAAAAGTGAACCCAAGGTATACGAGGTGTGTTCAAAAGGTAAGCTGACTTTATTATTTTATGGAAAAGATATTTATTTATTCATTAATAGTCCAAAAAATTATTCGAATTTGCAAAGTTTTACTTGATTATCAAAACTTTGAGTAATTATAATTATAAGAATACATATATTCAGTGAATGTCAGTAAAAATCGTACAGCAGAGCACAGCATTTTATTTCTAAACTCTTTCTTTCTTTATTACAGTTACGAAAATTATTAGCAACTTTTATGTTACGCCGAAATGATGATTGTACAATACGATAACAATCGTTCCATAATTATTTTCTTTTTTTGTATAACATTGACAACATTGCATAAAGCACGCTTAAAGAAAATTTTCGTCATTAAAAACAAAAAATTAGATAAAATAAAATTAGAATTCTTTTATTTTACTATTTTTGAGTTTACTATTTTAAAGCACTTTTAATTCTCATATTATAATCAAGGCGAATTCATTGAAGGTGGTATATTCCCATCAGCTGATTGGTTGTTCGCCTTGCGCTTTGAAAGTGTCAAAATGGTTATTTTTTTACTTATATTTGGAGTACACCGCCTTGAGTGAATTCGCCTTGATAAAATAATATGCAAGTTTCAAGCGGCCAGTAATTACCGATGCATTTGCTCCATATATGAGCTATTATAAATTAAAGTGGTTATTTGACTTATACATTTTTTTAAAAAGCGATATATGTATTTTATGGATTTTTATGATTTGACTATATTTAAGTTTTATTATGCAATACTTAATCATATTTAAAGTTACTACAAAACTAAAATAGTTTCTCTAATTGACTTCTATCACTCTAAAAAAGAAAAACTTCTAGAATAAAAATACGACAAAGTGTAAGTCCATATATTAACTCAAGGACACAACATCCTTGACAAAAACATCTCAAAAATCAATGGTTAACTTTTGGGACTTGAAACTTGCACATTAATATTATATAGAAAATAAAAGGGCTGGTATACCAAATACATACATATATACAATACAGTGAAGGTCACTCAAAATCGTACAGGCGCATTTTACTTAGACTTTTTGGAAAAACTAAAACTAAAATAAATAGAATAAAAGACATTTCATACATTTAAAAAAAAAAACATAAAATATTTTAGGTACATCAACAAAAATACTTACTTACTTAATTAGCGCATTAACCGCCTAAGCGGAGCCGCTGATTCTTAATCCGCTGCACTATATCTACGTCATTGTACAGCTCGTACAGCTCATCGTTCCATCGAACGCGGTATTCGCCGTCGCAAAGACGCAAAGGTCCATAAATCTTTCGAAGAATCTTTCTCTCGAACACTCCAAGAGCCCTCTCATCTGATGTTGTCATCGTCCATACTTCTACGCCATACAATAGGACGGGCATGATGAGAGACTTATGGAGTATAGTTTTTGTCCGTCGAGAGAGGACTTTACTGTGCAATTGCCTACTCAGTCCGAAGTAGCACTTGTTGGCAAGAGAGCGTTTTTTTAAGACGAAAAATGTTGGAAATTTTTTTGATTCGGTCTAAACTTTCTCTCAAGATGATCTCAAACATGTTCGATGTCATTAAAATCTGGCGACTGAGCAGGTGTTTGCAGTATATTTAAATACTTCCACTGACCCATACAGCCATCTATAAACGCCAAATTTTCCTTTCCATGGGACGACATGCGCCCGCCTTCTATTAGTGATCCTCTTCCGTGTTGCACTGTCGGTCGTAATTTTTAGGGATCCTTTTCTGTATTGCGTTTTCTCCAACCATCAGAAGTTAAAATATATTTAATTTTGGTTTATCCGTAAAAATTATATCTTTCCAGTACTCTGCGGCTTATAACATTTTCCCTAATAAATATTTTCGGCATTTAAATGATTAAGCTAAATTGTTTATAGCCAAAAGTCGTTATCACACAGTTTTCAGTTTTTATTGTAGCTAAAACAAAAATTGTCTCTTCGAAAACCTGAATGTATCACATGTACTTTATGAAAAAAAATGCCAAAGATGTGACGGGCGAGTAATGCCAATGCGGGCATAACAAATTTGTGTTTTCAAAATCGCCTTGCAATAATTTTTCAGACTCCGGGGTCTACGGCATAACGGATTAATTATAAAATAAAAATTGAAGTCATAATTTATTGGCTAATAACAAAGAATAAATAAATATTTTCCACCACAATATTTGATTAACTTTAATTAATCTGGCATTTAATGAATCTGGAAATCGGAATTAGCATTAGGCTGCGCCAGCCTAGGTCGATGAACCAAAAATTCACTAAATTCGCCGTCACTCAAAATACAACCTTAAGCTGAATTGGTAATACTCGCATACAATCCATTACTAAACGACTATTCAGATATTTGCATAATTTATAAATACCTTTCCTATTTGGTATTTAATTATTATTTTTCGCTAAAGATTGTGTAAAACAACTAAGTCGTTATCTGTCAATTTGCTAAAATTTGATTTGACTCACACAATCGTTACTTTCATCGCCACTTCTATGTAGAAATTTATTATTTTGATTTCAAGGTGTTCTCTGTTGTTCTCACTTGTTTACTTATCATTTCTCGCAATTATTCTGTTTTTATGTTTACGAGTATCTATGTATTTGCGAACTTCTTATCGTACACACTTTTTCCACATACAGTGTCTATTATGTAAATTAAATGGACACATAAGAATACTTTTGTCAATTGTATTTGTATGTAAATAAGTTTGGACGTTTGACTTTAGGCTTTATGTAAAGGTCGCCTGATCGTTTAATACCAACGCCCGCCACTCGCGATTTATGTAGTTAGTTGGTGGCACCTAAAAACTTGAAATGGCATTATGTTTCTACATAAATATGTACGTACATACATCGGCATGTATATGTTGCCATATTATGTACAAGTACATAAATGAATATATATTCATGTACATATGTATGTGTTTACATACATATACAAATTATTATTGCATTCAGCTGTTGTTTCAGTTCTCTCGCTTCTAATGTATCTTAATTCCTTTCTGAGCGTTTGTCGGTTTTATTTTGTGGTATTATCAACGTAAGCAAAGTAATTTACAAATTTGCGGCGAAATTGGAACTGAAACTCATTTAAATACTCGATGTGATGAGAGAAAATTTATCGAATGTGCCGATAGCAAAACATTGCAGTTTATTATTTTTAGTTAGTGTTACAAGAAGGGAGATATAATGTTTTTTTCGTATTAAATTATAATGAAATATTGCTACAGGGTTTTGCTTTAATTAAATTATAATTCAGAACATTTTTATATAGTTTGTAATATTTAAATTTTGAAATATTATTATCAACGAAAATCAGAGATTAATATTTATGTCCTTGTTAAATTTGTACTGTTATCGATATTGCTACTGTTATTTATATTTCTACTGTTATCGATATTTTTACTCTTATCGATATTTCTACTGTTATTGATATTTCTACTGTTATCGAAATTTCTACTGTTATCCATATTTCTACCGTTGTCGATAAATCTATATTTATCGATATTTCTAAATTTATCGATATTTCTATATTTATTAATATTTCTGTTGATAGATACTAATATTTTGCTGCTATCGATATTCTGTAATAATCTATCAATCAATCTTATCTATATTTCTAACGTGTTTAATATTTCTTTTATAATCGATATTTTTTAAACCAATCTCGTTATTAATATTTTTTATTTCTACTGATATTTCTAACGTCATCGATATTTTTTAATCATCATCGATATTGCTATAGCCATCGATATTTTCATTGTCATTGATTTCTTAATTTTCATCGATACTTCTACAGTCATACATTTTTTTATTTTGATTGATATTTCTAGCATTATTGATATTTCTATTAACAACGATAATGCAATAATCATAAATTTATCGATAATTTATCGCTATGGACTGTTGTATCCATTGTAATCAATTAAGATATTTTTTATTATTTTTTTTTTGCGGAACGACCAGATCTTTGTATTGAAGGGAAAGTTGTTTGAAAAAGAATATATCACAGTTCTCGTTTTTATTTGACAAATGATGTTTTCCAGGGCATAAAAACCGTCTCTGCAATAATTTAATCGTCCTAATTATGAAAAAGGAAAACAAAGAAAGTAAAAAAAAATTAAATTAGAATAAAAAACATTTCTAATTGCGGTGCTAGTTTTTATAATAGTATCTATCTATGTATGTATGTATGATCGTGCAGATAAATGTGGATATACATACATACATATGTATATGTATGTATATCTTTGAAAACATATTGAATACATATTGAATTGTAACAATCTCTACCAAAATAATTGCTTCTCATCTCTAATGTATGTATGTATATACTCGTTCATACATACATATGTACATACATATATTTAAATTTGAACATTTGTTTGATAATTCTGCCTTCCCACATAGAAGAGTAGGAAGCAAAAATTGAGGCAATTCGAATTTGATTGCGCTTGAAATGGTGCAGCGCGGATTTTATGACTGATTAGGCGCAGTTGGTTTGTGATTGCCTTGCGAGTATTTATGTACATGCAAACATATGTTTGTACATACATACATGCATGCATGCATAGATTTGTGCATTCGTAAATAAAGCCAACATCTGCTTGCGACGCCACCACCCAAGCACAGTCGAGAACTCAACGGTTTTCGCTTTCCACGCTTATAAGCAACTCAAGTTATTACTTAATACTTCCCCCCTTTGCTTTATTGATTGTAATATTTGTCGATATATTCAAAGGAAACTGAAAAACATACCCGTTGCAGTATTATTATATGTATGTATTTCCAAGCGCATATTGATAAAAAAATTTTTTATTCCACATATGTATGTATGTATAAGTAGTATGTATGTACATACATATGTACACACATAATTCATTACATTTTCTGTATTTCTTTCCCTTTAAATTGTCATGACTACTGCTGCGACGCCGCATTCTTAATACATTTCAAAATCAATTATTTTACTCCTTGCTTCTGTCCTCATTTTCCTAATTCTATCAATATTCTCTTTTATCTTAAACAGCTAATAAAACGATATGCATAAATATTCATGTGTGTAATTTTTCGGAGCTTAAATGAATGAGTTAATAGGTACGTTCGTTTACAATCGCCAACAGAAAATATCCAACAGCAAAATTCAGTGAAATTGTCTTCTCTTCTCTCACAAAAGAAAAATATCCAAAACAGTACGCGAACGCAAAATTTGCAAATTCAAGGAACAGCTGATTGAATTCTTGTCCGCATCATATTATGCAAAATATAAAACATTGCATTAGTGTTTTCTTGAAACATTCTCTACTAAGGAAACTTAACCAAACTAACATTTACTTGCTACTAGCATGTTTAACACTCATATTTTATAATTTTCACCTTTAAAATTATTAAACAATAATTTCGTAATTAAGTATGCGAATTGCAAACATCAGTTTTTGATCAGCTGTTGTGCTGTTGGTAAATTTCTGCTGGCAAAAATTATTCCAGCAGAAACCAACAGCTTCTCCTCAAATTGAAATGTCACTAAAAGCTGATAGTTTTCGAACACTTTCAATAATTATCCGTACCCGAACTTACCTAATGTCAGACTTGTTTTATGGCTGCCACTTGCTTAGTTTCAAATTTTAAATTAGCTGTACTTTAACGGAGTTAAATTTTCTGAAGTAGGCATTACTTTTCACGACCGTCGATGCTTACTTTTGTTTGGCAATTCACTTTTTTCCAAAAATATGTCGATTTAATATTGTATTTCTAACGATACCTTGGAGAAGAATGATAACCTCGAAGGAAAATCACACTAATCTCTTTGTTCATTGCTGTGGATGACCATTGGAGTAAAAATTTAATATTCAATAAACATTTTAATGTTCAATAAGTCCATTTTTATTTTATTTTTTTCGGACGCAGAAAACTTAAAACGAGAAACCTTTTTTTCCAATATACGAATATGGGTGGCCAAAAAAAAAAACACAAACATTTGAGCGTTTTATTTATTATCTGGCAGGAAGATCTCTCTCACGTGTGGTTTATGACGCTAATTAACACAAAAAAACAAACGAAAGGAACAAAATGCGAACTTATAGTTATTTATTTATTTCACTATACATTTGAATCTTGTGTATAAGTACAGTAGCTGAGATAAAAAGCGGACCACCTACATATAATAAAACCATTTTTTAATACAATAAAAATCGTAGTAAATCAAATTTGGACACTATGTATAAAATTTTATTACAACAATGGGAAGTTCGAACTAGCTAAAAGGTCATGTTAAATTTGACAATTTATTTCAGATTGTTTTATGCAAATTTTTCAATATTTCCAATGGGTTCGGTGCAAACATTAAATCCCCAT
This sequence comes from Philophylla caesio, assembly GCA_963971545.1. Lineage (NCBI taxonomy): Eukaryota > Metazoa > Arthropoda > Insecta > Diptera > Tephritidae > Philophylla > Philophylla caesio. The sequence continues at coordinate 177,730,984 of OZ020604.1, read as the reverse complement.
GTTTTTTGTGAATTGTTTAAAATTTACTTAGAATAATTTTAGTATTGGTTGTAGATGGTCAGTTTAAGATTAAGTTAAATATATTGTTTTCTTCTTTTTCTTGTCCGACAGGGTGGAATATTCATAATTGTTGGAACGATTTTCCGTCATCCTTTGTCAAGGTTGGTTTGGAGACAAACCGAGAACGAAAATTGGCACTGAAGATGGCACAACGCCAAAACCGGTTTGTCTACAAACCGAACTTGGCAAGGGATGACGGAAAATCGTTCCAACAAATATCATTAAGTTAAATCATTATGAATTTTGGGATCGGTATTATGTCTTTGAGGACATTTATTTTGGGGATTTTTAGTTTGGGGATTTTGTGTTGGAGATTTTTTTTTAAATGAAGATTCTGTGCTTGGGGATTTAATTGTCGGTGATTTTGTGGCTCTCCCATTTCGAATGTAAGCATTAATTAAAAATAAGTCCAGTTTTTTATGATATTTAATGCCAACTGGACTGGAGCATTTATTCTGTATAAAATTCATGCAGTCAGAAAAAAAAAATTCAACTCAATTCTACAATTTCATTTCCATAACTATCTTCTTTACACTATAACCCTTAGTGTAATTATATATAAGACCAGCACTGTTTTTTTTAAATATTTGATAGCTCTTGAGTGAGCGCTTTTCTGCCTCATTCATGCTAAGGTGCATAAATACATACTTACACATATGTAAATAACTACAATTAAGACAACATGCATCATAGGAGTACGCCACTTAAGTGGCGCTGAGTACCTGAAGTGCATTGGAAACGAATGCCCACTAATTTTAACACTAAACATACGAAACGAAGTCGAATTACCCTTTTCAAAATAAACTTTAAAATCGTACATTTATTGTTATTTTCATCGTTAATTAGGCTATCATCATATAAGCTCTAAATTTCTTTATTATCAATTTCATACAGTGTTTTTTTTTTGTTTAGTAAGACTTCGTTTGTAATCTTTTTTTTATTAACATGTGAGTGCTCGACTGCTTGTTGTCTGCACCTTTGCGCTGTTTACTTAGTGGCATTTACATATCCAACATCCATAAATATGTAAGTATATACATACATACAGATGCATCAATAGGTAGTGCATTTTGTGTAAACAAAATTCGAAAATAAATGGATAGGGTGAAAACATACAAAGGCATACATACATACATACATACATAGAAATTTATTTGTCGAATATTAATGCGGGCTGGCAACATCTGCCTTGATTTTACGAAAACTACCAATATTGAAATGAAGAGAGGAAGCAATATTATGTTTAACTCTTGTAAAAACTGCTGAATAGAGCTGCTGAATGAGAGAGCGACATACGATTGTGTAGTTACTTCTTACACTTAGCTGAAAAATTTTTGAAAGACATAATTTTTTAATTAAAAAAAACAACCTTATACATACTTCGGTTTTGATTTTTTCTTTCCATATGTTCAGTATGTATACATATATACTTGTATGTACATACTAATGTATTTATGTAGGTAAGTACGAATGCATATGTGAAGGTAAATGGTTTTCTTTATCGCAGCTGTATTTATTTTTCCTTGCTATCAAACATTGATACGTTTGATATTTTTTATACGCTATGATACTAAATGGTATAGACCTGTACCCAGTTGTGCTTGAAAATGGAGCTAGAGAGAGGGGAAGGTGGGTGTGTGAGATGGTATAATTTATTTATCGGTAAACTTACCAGACACTTTAAGGGAGAGATAATGTAGTAGTTAACCTATCCACCCTCAGTACATCTGGTCCAAATATACGCCAACTCAGTCTGGAAAATGCTCACTACTATTCTCGCCTTCCAAAAAGGATGTAGACAGTAGATCGTTGATGATAGCAATAGCGACCATGTGTTGCCCGCTTGGCTGCTCCAGCGGTCCCCATGAATATTATTCATAACTTCTCTGATGTATCAAATTGTTATACTTATATAATTTTCTTCGGTCCTATTGGGTAAGCGAATTTATCTGCTTTACCGTGAATGCCAGTTTGTTCCGGCACTCACAAAAGTTCGAGCTTATTCCATTTTGCCACACAATTCAGCCTCAAATTACGTTCCTGGACAATCTTGTACACATTACTTTGGTACCCGCACCAATTTTCGCTTTAAGCCAGTATGCCCCTTTAAGTATCGCAAAGACTTCCGAATGAAGATTCGTAGTCAAAGGAAGGAAGCTGAAAAACTTGCAAAACCTCTTATTTTAAAATATTTTAATACAACTTGAATTTAATATTAAACTAAAACCATTTAAACTAAGGCATCAAACTTTGTAAATTATTGGTAGTGATTGCTCAAATTTAAAAAATAATTTAAAAAAATTTCACATCGCTTCAAATACTGAGGGTTTTTGAGATTTTTTTTTTCGCCGTGGGTGTTGGCTTAATTTAGCTAACTGAAGATTTTTCGAACTAGAATTGAATTGGCTACAAAATTGCATACCCATAATCTTTCTAAAACTTCTGATTAAAAAGTTTTTGAATTGAAAAAAATCAAAACAAATCATAGTTTGAAACTTTAATTTAAATGGTTTTACAAACTGATAGCAAAAAATAAGCATAAATGGTTTTAATTTTATATTGAACTTTAGTTTTAGAAAAATTGCCATAAAATATTTATCATGAAAAATATTGCAAGCATTGTAAAATAAATGAGAATATTCAAAGTTTTATCGCCTGCTGTACAGACATACTATGTATAAATTGTAAATATGTACGCAGGTATATATTTTGTTATAAAAAATTCGAATTATTTTTATTAACAAATATGCAGACTTCTTTTTCCTAAGTGCACGCTACAAGCAGCCGTGAGTATTTAATAAATAGAAAGTGAGCAGCTGTTTACTAAATTTTTACGCTCTTGTACTAGCGTACTAACTCTCTTTTAAAATCATAAACATTTTCTAGCTCTCTCTCATTCTCTCGTCATTAACAACAACCAGTCGACCTCCATACAATTGAAATTCAGCAATTGCCAACACAAGAGTGTGCGGGTTTCGCCAGCGGCTAACCAGCTGGCTGACAGACCTCGCTGTTGGGCTACCCCCTCAATGGTAGACAGACCAACAATACATGCAAGCAAAATGATTCACACAACACTGGGATTTTTACAATTGTCCGCAACATCAACATTATTTAGACTCGAGCTGCAATCTGTGAGATACACGTACGCTAAGTTTATGGCGCGTGAGTAGTACTTACTCACGACTCACTTTGTTGGTTCTCATATGGACTTGTGCTCACTTATCCAACATACTACGCTGTTGACTACTCCTCTGAAGGTAGCGAAGACTGTTTTGTTTAGTTGTCAAGCTGCAGTCCAATCACGAGTAACATTGGAGACGGGTTTCGGACGGAACGAAAGTGTTGTGGTAAACAAACAAAACAAAAAAAAAGAAGAAAATTTCAAATCAACACTCGTGTGCTAACTTTTTTATCGCCCTCATGCGTTCGGTCGCGCTGATTCGCTCAGCGGTGTTTTAACTTAATTTGTATCCTCAGATTGTTGCAATTTTGATTACTACATATTACTACAATTATTACACATTGCTAATCGTTGTAAGAAAATTAAATTGGCGCTGTTGACGTTCGTCATTTTCGTCCTCATCGCAGTCGCTGTTATTATTAATTTTACTTTGCTTTCATCACTACGTATTCGTGTTAAAGTGCTGTTGTTCTTTATATGGTGCCAGTTACTGTTCATTCGCTACGCTACGTTGGCACTTTTGCCAAGTTTATGGTGTGCTATCAACTAGAAGGTACGCGAAAATACGCGAAAAAGAGAATATACGAATTTTCACATTAAAAAGTTTGTCTACGAAAATTAATAAAAAAAACAACCAAAATATATGTATGTTCCCTATTAAGGCTTCATTGAATTGAAACAAATAAATTAATTTATGTGCATCTGACGTCACGTCCTCAGCCGTATTTTTTTCGCTCGTTGCAATGTATTAATTTTTTCGCGAATTTGATGAGTATCTCTGGTGACTTGAATGCACACACACATACATATATATATATGTATATGTATGTATGGTATGTTTGTACGAACGAGTAGGTAAATCACATTTAGGTGATCGTAACAAACGAATAGCTCTCCTAAAGTGACGATGAAATGATGAAGTCAGGCTTGCGAGTATGAGCGCGTGTGTTTGTATGTTAAGGGCGGTCTAGTGTCCGCTTGGTCCGCTCGGTCGCTATGCCTACCCCCTGCTGTGGCAGCCTTGATTTACTAGTAAAAGTTTCGTTGTATACCCGAGTAACTGCTACAACAATAAAATAATTATTTTATTTTTTTTGCGAAATAGTGTGCGAGCTTACAAATAATAATTATAAAGATTTGAATACATAAAAGCCGACTACAGAAAGAGTAAATAAGAAAGAAAAAAAAATCGCAAATCAATCAGTGGTACAAAAGTGAAATTTATCACGACAAACGTCAGCTGATGCGTGAAAAAGTGAAAATCTGCCGGTTCGCTGTTGTATGTATGGCAATGTATAAGTGTGTCGCGTAAATCAAAACAATTTCGAAGAATCGCTGCGCACTAAAACACACTTTAATGCATACACTTGACTGCATATCCGGTTGAGAAGTGCGCGTTTTAAAGTGGATATTAAATTAAGTGTCTAAGCTATTTGCTCCATCAATAACATCAACGTGTCGTCGAAAACTTATTAAACACGTTCATCATTGTTTATGCGATTTTGCAACATTTCGGTACTGTGCATGTTGTGAAATGCTTTACATACATACATACATATATTCATCATAATTTGTATACTAATTTTTGTATAAACGAAGTTAATGTGGCTACGTGTTCATCATGCAAATAACAATTAAAAAATATATTTTTGTAGCAACAGTGTGTGTTAGTGAACACGAGATTTAAATTCATTGCCAACATTTGCATGATTTACAACAGCAGCTTTGCTACATATGTATGTATGTATGTATACATGTATATGTGCTGCTAATAAAGGAATATGTAGCTGATTGAAGGATACGGTATTTATGTACGAGTATACTTATGCGCACCGAATTTCAATTAAATGGTTAGTAATTAATTTTATTTCACTGTACGCTAGAAATATGACTTCCATTTAAAAGAAAATGTTTATGATTAGTTATATGGTATTATATAATAAGCTTTTATACATACATATGTATACATATAAATCCGCAAATTCATGAAATTTTTTTTTAAATCTCCCAAAAACAAAATCAAAGGTTTAAACCCACCTTCACATACATATTTTGTATAAACTTATTGGTAAGAATTTTCTCATGTGAGTCAAAATTTGTGAACTAAGCCACTTTTTTTGAGGGTCTCAGTTTTTATTTGCAAAGGGATTACTCCGCTTCACTAGTACGTCATTAGAATTACCATAAAATGATTTTGCAAAATTCGATGTTTTTACAGTTACTGCTAAAAAAGTTTTATAACACTGTTTTGATTTTTATTTTTTTTCTCATTAACTGTTGTAAGGTTCGCGCTGATTTTTTTACCGTTTGTTACTCAGTGTTTATTTTTTCGAATAAAAATAATTACCTAAAAAAATTCATAAACAATGCAAACCTGAATACTTCAAAAAATACTAAATATCCACATTTTTCAAATTTAAAAAACCTTCAAAATCACAGCTTTTAAAATATACTGATTATACAGTTTTGTAGCCGATTAAATTTTGGTACGTTAAAGTGCAAGTTTATAGTTGGTAATCCGTTGACTTTTAAGTTTTTTCACAAAATTTTAAAAAGTATATTTCTTTATAAACTAAAAGACCCGGCAAACTTTACACCGCTCTAAATTTATTCGAAGTTAATGACACACTTTTTGAACTCTGTTGTACACGTAATTGAGGCAGAAAATGAAACAGTCATCTTTCCATGTTAAAAATTCAGCTTTAATGAATATAAAATCAATATTTCGTCGTCCCAGTTGAGTTGTATAGTTTTCTTTAAATCCCGACTCCGGCGCTACCAAGCAACATAATTTTTCGCAAACCCATGTTTCATCATGCGAGTAGAATACAACACGAATTTCATCAAAATCGTTTTAGAAATAAATAACTCGACTCCAGCGCCACCTACATATATGATACATTTTTCGCAGAGATGTTTTTCCTTCCCTTACCAATGCATACATACATATGTATATAGAATATGACTGAAATCGGACTATAAATACGATTATTGGATATAGCTCGACACCAGCGCCACCTGTCGAGATTTGCTCTCCGTTACATTTTTATCCTTGGGCAAAGATAAACACAACTAAAACACTACACTACTTAAATCGGACAATTTATTTTCGAGTTTTGGGCGTTTATACGTACGCAACTTACTTATATACATACATATGTACATATACATATGTGTATGTATGTACATATAGAGATTATTGAAAGAATTTATCAATAAAACCATTGTGAATAAAAAAAATAAATGAATACTAATATTAGCATTGAGAGTATAACTAATCCTACTCTCACGCGCTGAACTCGGCCATAATTTTTTTTCTATAAATAGGTACGTATGTACATATGTATATAAGTAAAAACAAATAATTTCTCACACGATTTGGCCAAAGTATCCTTAGTGAACTTATATCTTTCTTAAAAAAATATTTTCGATCTACTTTCTGTTGATCGTTTATCAGCTTAACACTTTAGATACATAATTTTGAAAAGTGTACCTACTATGGTTTGGGCAAATTCTTTTTATCAAACAAAGCAAACAGTAAATATCAGAGATCGAAAATAACCCTCTCCACTTATTTTCAAAGTATTTTTCACTGACACAAACACAAAAGTATCAAGCAAAACGAATTTCTCACCGTACAAAATCTATCTGTTGGATCATTTTGTGTTTTCTACTGCGAGTTATTTTTCAAATACCGACATTTTTATTTAAGTGCTTGAGCCAGTTTTGAAAAGGTAAATAAATTTGGATTTTTTTTTATTAAGAAACCAATTTTTTTTCTCATGTAGATGGCGCTTTAATTTTTATGTAAAGTTAAAAAATAACCAAAAATGTACGAAAAAAAAAAATAAAATAAACGACGGACATTTTTAACAGAAAATAATAGTTAAGATTTCATATTCAATTTTGTATTTATATATTTTTTCTGTATGTGAAATGAATTTCGTACATTTTTTAATATTACATGAAAATAAAAGCGCCATCTACCGGAGAAAAAAAAAATAGTTTTCTTAATAAAAAATAAAATCCAAATTTAATTACCTTTTGAAAACTGGCTCAAGCATTAAAACCGGTTCACCCGTTCTGTTTTTATAGAACTTTTTATAATAGTATTACATTAGAAGTGAACCTCCACGGTCCTTTGAAGCTTAAAAATCGATTTTCTGAAAATTCTGACGTGCTACAGCAAAACGCTGAGATACGTATTTCCTTATTTTAAGCCTATTTTCATATTCTGTTAACATTTCTCATGTGTACAAAAAAAAAATTTGATTTTGTCGTACTGTGTAATAGTTACTAACAAGCTAAAAAATTTATTTGCATTTTCACTACTTGTCACTTCAAATATATCATTTGGGTGGTCTAAATATAAGAGCTTACAATAATAACATAAATTATATGAAAAATATTTTTATTTATTTTTTATTTTTTATTTTATAATCATTTATACAATAAAATATTTATTATATAAATACATGAAATCACAGCACTGGCTACTAGGCCTTCAGCCGCCTTATTATTAGATTAGGTAATTGCGTTAGTTAGTTGTTAGTAGCTTAGATGTATTTTAGTAAATTTCTATCTTTCAAGAATTTATATATAATCATTACGTTTTTATCTGAGGGGTTTTTTAACACTTGTGTTAAGTCAATGTTGTCAGAGCTGTGTGTTATTGAGTGGATTACTGGGCAGTCTGCTAGTATGTGTTGAATTGATACGGGGTTGTCGCAGAAGGGACAATTGGAACTGGATTTTCCCATAAGTAAATGCGAGTGAGTTAGGATGGTATGTCCGATCCTGAGGCGAGTGTATGCTTTGATGGCGCTTATTTTCGTGGTGGGCCCATACCAGGTTGGTATCCTATCTGGGTTGATGATGGCGTAACTGTGGGTGTGTAGTTTCCAAGCATTTAAGTTTTCTTTGAGCCTTTTGTGTATTATGAAGTTGCGTATGTCTTGTTTCGAAAGATAGTTGTGGGTAAGAGCCGGTATGTATTTAACACTTTTGGCAGCGGCGTCAGCTAAGTGATTGCCAGTTATTCCAACGTGGCCAGGAATCCACATTATTTTGATTTTTCTCGGAGAACTGATCACGGTGTCTCTGATTTTGCTTATTATTGGGTTGTAGTTTGATAATGAGTTGATGGCTGAGATGCATGACTTGCTGTCGGTGCATATAAGGTATTTACCTTTGTGTTTTTTTGCATGCTCGACCGCCTTCAATATGGCAGATGCCTCTGCTGAGAATATCGAGCACATATGAGGAAGAAGCCAGTTGCAGATTGTATTACCTGTGTTCGTGACAACGGAAAAGGAAGTGTATTCGGATGACTTAGATCCGTCTGTGAAAATCAACTTCCAGCCATTTTCTTTGTATTCGTGCTCCATTTCAACAAACGTTTTTTTGAAAACATCGTTTGGCGTGTTCTGTTTGGACAGCATGGATAGTTTGTTGGGGAGTGATTCACGAGGGATTAGCCAAGGAGGATAAAGGGGCTTAACTTTGTTCCCCACAGACAGTGGAACAGCATTTTTCCTTGCAAAGATAACGCATTTCGTTATTGCTGAATGAATTCTTGGTAGCCTTGTACGTTTCAGCAAAGCAGTAAAGGCATTGGTTAGCGATGAGTTTGTGCTTTCAACCGCTTTTGATAGCAGTCGGTGGGTTGCGTCTTCTATCCTATTTTGTACACTTGGTAAACCTGACTCCGCGAGGATGTTTTCAATTGGCGACGTTGGAAAAGCTCTGAGGCTACGGCGTATCGCGCAGTGGTATGGGGCACATATAAGCTTGATGTTGTTCTTCGAACTTCGTCCGTAAAGCGGAAGCGCATAGTCGATCTTTGAAAGTAGAAGCGATCTGACAACACTGATGAGCGTATTTGGGTGAATTAACGTGTATTTTGACGAAAGATATTTTACAATGTTTAGTCTTAATTGCAAAGAGTTTCTAATATATTTACAGTGCGGATTAAAATTATACTTAGAGTCGAAAACTAATCCTAGAATTTTTAATTGTTTTGTACATTCAATGTTAGTGTTGTTAAAGCAAAGTTTCTCACTGAGCAAAAGCACTGACCTTCAAAAAATAAAACACTTGTTCTGTCTTGTGTCTTAAATAATAAGAGTTTTTTTTTTTGAACATTTTCAAAGTGGAGAGGGTTATTTTCGAACTCTGGTAAATATTATCGGCTTTTGAATATAAATTTTACTTGCCTGCAAAGTGTCAAAAAAAATATAAAAAAATAATAAAAAATTAAAAAAAAAAGATCTCGACTTTGAGCATGTCTCTTCGGTGCACTCATTCCTCATACATTTATTCATTCAACCAAATGCACACAAATATTCGCGATATGAATTAATTTTTGTTATTCGTATTACCGTCGTTGTCGTCGCACTTAAAGTGGCCGCAATGCCATTTTTGTGTCACTTTTACGCTGCCATCACATCGAAAACAGCAAAAAGTGAAGTTTCACTTCTTCGACACTTGTCGCCGCATATTCGCTTCGGTGGCACCTCATATTTCATTTCATTGCATTAGCTTTTATTTTGTGCAGCTTTGCCTTTTAATTAATAATATTCAGATACATATGTACATACATGAGTGCCTACATACATATGTACATATTATGCTTTTGCGAATTTGATAGTTTCTCTCCATAATGCAAAGTTATTTACACTTGCATATACACCCCATCTCATAACTATAACCGCACCAAATATAACAATTTAAATTTCCTCTATTAAGTTTTTTTATTTTACATTAAAACTGTAGGGAATTCTCTAACGAAAACAGTAACAAGCCAAGCTGCAAACTTTGTACGCATTTAAAAAAAAAATCAACAAATTTGCATAAAGGGGGAAAAAAAAATACCGAATGTTTTTTGAGTTTTTTCGAGTAGGGAGTTTTATAGCCCATTTAATTTAAGTACAATAAAGTGCAAGTTTTAACTGGCTATAAAGTACCATTGAATTTTGTCGAATATTTTAATTGCGTTCTTCTGCAATTTCCCCCGTACAACAATCTCGGTATTTTTTTCTAAGACAAATTTTGCGTAAAAAGTCAAAAATCAACTAAAATATAATGGGCTAAAAAACTGAATAATAAAAAAAAAAATTAAACATTGTGATTTACTACATACTCGTATGTATGTACTCATGATTTTTTGTTAGAAAATAAACTTGATTTAATGAAATTGAAAAATAGTGAAAATTTATAAAGTTGTATAAAATTGTAAAAAGTTGTGCGGTTATAATTTTTAAATGTTGTGTACATTCATATATGTACATATGTATGTATGTGCGGTTCGCGGTTGTAGTTGCTTTGCTGCTAATTTTTCTAATGGAATTTTTCATTTCGATAATCCAAGACACAACAATTTGCCACATAGCACTTGCGCCACCATTCACATAGTTGCCATTTTTTGAAATCCACAAAAACATATATACATACATATATATGTATGGAAGTGTATACATACATACATACATACATATGAACTTGCTGTTATATATGTATTTTTTCATATAAAATTTAGTAGTTTTTATTTGATCGCAGCTTGATGTCGTTTTTGTTATAGCCTGTCGGTATTGTTAATGCGAGTATGTATGTATGTATGTTTACATATATGTATGCATGTCACATACCTGCATTGTGGAATTTTAATTATTTTTTAAAACTTATTAATAACTTCAAGCATTCATTCAGTGATGGCGGTGATACGTGTCATACGCACGTAAATATGTATGTATGTGTGCATTAAATAAGCTTAAATAGTCGCCTAGTACTTAGATATTTTAAAAGTATTTAAGATATGCAAATTATAAGTTTCGCTTTTTTATATTTTCGGATTTGACCATATATATATTGGTTAGCTCTCAAAAATTACGGACACATTTCAATCAATATTTTTTAAAAATTAATTTCTCATAGTTACTCTCAAGTCTAATTAGGTTAATAGAAAGCTTAATTACATTTTGTTGAAAAGTAAAATGGATGTTTCATGTTTGCAATATACCTGACACCAAATACATATAAGTTTGTATATGTATGTATATTATAAAATTTTTTGTTAGTGAAATCAATTTAGTAAATCCATTTAAAAAATTTCATACGTCTCTCTTTTGTTGCCATATTTGTCATTGCAATTCGTCAAGTGTGTAAATTGCCAGCCGACCGTAACTGTAGCCGTATTTGAAGCTTCTCTCTTTTCTATGCTTGATCGCCTAGATTGTCTGCTATTTTTGTTGTTTAAAGGTTGTCGAAATGGGTATTGAAAATATTCAGTGAACTTTATCGTACATACATAAGTACATAGCAGTCTATTGTGTTTTACAAAGTTTCAAATTTTCTTACAATGGATTCAACGATTGCATGGGGTGATATTAATAGTTCCACAATATGTAAGTATTCACTGCGCAGTCCATAAGGGAGCAATAGTGAGGAAAACATGTAATAGAAATTATATATCCTTCATATTGACATTCGTAACTGAATAAAATAGCATGATTTTAATATAATTACGAAGAAATATGCAATCTAAATAAAATAAGTTAGATTTAAAGTAATTGAAATAAAAAATCAGAAACAATAAAATAAATAATAAAAATTATTAAAAATAACAAAATTAGGAAATAAAATGCAAATTTAACAAAAAACAACAAAAAAATTAAAATAAAATAAAATTATATAAACATGAATTTTTCGTAGCTTCGAAGTTTGATTTACTGCAGGGTTCTTAAAAAAGCTTAATTATTTTCTTCTGTCAGTATATAATATAAAAAAAAACCACATAAAATATAGAAATTGTATAATATATTAAAAAAATAATAAAGAAATTAAATATAATTTTTATATTTTTTTGTACATAGTGTTAAAATTTCCTTCACTGCTTTTCGGTCAGTATTAAAAAGTGAAAATACTATTTTATTCTGGGTCTATCTATTAAAAAAAAAAAAAAACAGAAAAAAAGGAATAAAAAATAATAAGGTACAAAACAAATCAATTTAAATCAAATCAATTAAAAATTAATTAATTAATATAATATGAAACAGTTGCTTACTTTTTACCAATATTTGATATATTTTTGTATTGGTACGTTTGGTCTCAAAATGACACACGATATACATAGTATGTATGTATGTATGTCTATACGATGAAGGTCTTGCAATTACTTTAAAATACATACATTAAATTTCAATGAAATCGCTTCCTATTGATAAGAAATATCTAACAATTCTTTGACATTTTAATACTAATAATAATTTGTCGCTTACACTATATAGATCAGTGTTTGGCAAAGAGAATATTTTTAATGGCAGAAATTCCCTCAAAGGTTTGCCATTGTCTGCCGAGGAGTGACCGCTATTTGAAAAAAAAAAAAATCGCTTAGAATCGAACCTCGAACTCAGCGGCATATTTTAACATGCAGGAAATTCCATTTTTCTTGGTGCAGTGTGCAACAGTTTTCATTTGTTGAGGTCACAGCTAAAATTAAAGAAGTACTTAAGAAATTTCACCGATTGGTGAAGATACAAAAACTTATGTGTTCTAACATTAAAAAATTTTGTTGAAAATCAAAGTAGTTTCGTTATGTTTTTGTCTACCCGCATAAAAGTTGGGACTCAAAATCAAGTATTATTATACAAATTTATTTTGTAAAAACATACATTGATTTTTTTGAAATTTAAAAAAATTAAAATTATTTCCTAAAAACTCATGAGCATTGGAAAATTGTTTTTTTTTTATCACTATTGTATACCAGTATTTTTATAACTTCTCAAGTTATTTTTTTAATTTGCATTAACCACGCGGTAACCCTTCTTTCTTCTTTAAACCAATTTGTATGTTTATATTCAAGTGCCATACTTTGTAAGCGTTTCGATTTTTGTCTACCGAAATGGGTTCACCGTAGTTACACTATATGTATGTATGTACATAGAAGCAATTGCGGAATTATTTATAAAAATTTGTTGTTTTTTTATTTGTGTACAAGTTTTGATACTGGTGTTCCTGAGGATTTTTTAGAGAATAGAATTTAATTGAGAAATAATTAAAAAATGTATTAAGAGAAAAAAAAAAGTTTAATTAATTTCGAAATGGGCCTTTTCACAACTCGAATTTGGTGAACTCAATTAAAAAACAAAAAAAAACTATTAACTTAATATTATAATAACAAATCTTAAGCATGTTCTGAGCTCTTCACTACGTTAATTTGGTTTCAAGTGTCTGTATTTAAATAATCATTTAGAATTTAAAGTGTCATTTTGTATTTGGTCGGAAATGGCAAGTTTCAAAGCAACCTGGCTCAGTTGGGCACGATATCTAGGTTTGGCAGTTAATTTCTGGATACAGTATTTCTAAATAAACCCTTAAACCAAACAAAGTAGTAAATAAAAAATAAAGCCCCAAAATCATAATTGGCATTTGAAATTATGCATTTTTATAATATCGAAGGGAAGCTCCACTTCAAACGCTCGTATGTTATTCATATAAACATATGTATGTACATATGTACGAGTATATCAAACAACTTTCGCTTCATAATCATATTTGTCGACCCACATTTTTGCCGCCTTTATTTTATTTTATTGCATGTGTCAAACAATGAGCCAAAAAATCATTTGCAAAATCTGCCGCATATGCAACATTAGCAATACATCAGCACGGCCTCGTGAATTTGCGCAAACACGCGAAAAAATTTTCACAAAAACTTCCTAACTAAAAAAATTGGGAAAAAAATTGTGCATGACAATTGTGAAACCAATTTTTATTATTTTTTTTTAAATTTTCAACACTATTCGAGATATTTTCTGCTGATTTGATTTTTTTCACACATTTCATTGATATACTTCCCAAAATTGGAGGATTTCGTATGAAAGTGCGCTGACTGAAGTCATGTCATGCCTTACTTACTGTCCCCATTTGAGGCGATCGCCATTATACTTATGTACATACATATATACATACAAACATGCATAAGTTGTACATACATATGTATGTAGATATCTACAATTGTTTGCTTCTTTTTTTCATCTCATTTGTGGCAATACTAGAAGCAGTAGCACAAACACACATGCATGCATCTTATTAGTAGCTGACGGGCATGAATTCGCAGTTAGTGGGTTCCCTTGTGGGACATAAATATACTCGACTACATATCAGATCTATGTACATACATATGTAAACACGCATTTATGGGAATTGAAAAATTGATATCAATGAATTGAATTCTCTACAATACAAAAATGTATGTATGTATGTAGGTACTTGAATAAAATTGTAATAAAAGTCACTTTAATGGCAGCAACCACCATAACCATTCCATCATATTAATTTCTATTTGTATTCATACATACATAAGTACGCACGATTGTATTAATTTGTGCGCTTGTGTTATATATCTGTTAACAGCAAGTAAATAGTAAAAAATTTAATAAAAACCTATCAAGATTGTGTGACTGCACGATCACGCGAGTGAGTGAGCGAGCGTTTGTGCGGGTGAGTGCTGATTGAGCATCTCTTGTGTGAGACATTTTTTCCGCTATTTATGCAGAGTTTGCCTTGGAAAATTCTTCACAGTAATGTCTTTTCAAATTCCTTTTTAATTCGTTAGGAATTAAATATGTAAATGCATTTGTTTTTTTTTGTTTGGAATTGGAGTTTGTGAGGGTTAAAGTAACATCAAGTACACATGTATATATGTATGTATGTATGTATATATGTGCCATGTATTGCCAAATGTGAACAAAATTTTTTCATTTAAATTACAGTTAATTGTCGAACACCACAAACGAAATAATCAGATTCAACAAATTTCCATCAAAATTTTAAATATACATTTTTATTGTAGCTCATTTAATTTAAGTACGATAAAAACCAAGTTTGAAGTTGCTGCGACTTACCCTTATTTTTTCATTTTTTTCCGCAATATTTTCTATATAAAAGTATGTAAGTAAGAACTGCTCTCTGATTGACTGAAGCCAACATATGTATGTATGTACAGTCGTATATAAAAGTATGTAAGTAAGAACTGCTCTCTGATTGACTGAAGCCAACATATGTATGTATGTACAGTCGTGTCTGGACATAGTGAACTAATTATTGCAAGGCCTGTTCACAATATTTGGGTTGTTCACTATATCATGGCTGATATTTTTTTTTTAAAACTTCTGTTATTTGCTCAAAAATGACATTTTTCTCTGAGCATAATTTTAAAAGATCGTTAGAATACATTTTTATGAAACATTCCATGTATCTTAATTAAATTTCATAGAAAACAAGTGAACACAGTGATGAAAAAAGAGATATATACATACATGTATGTAAATTTTTAAGCTCTTTAAAAGAAATCGTGAATAGATGTTTGTTTTTTGCGTACAGAAATTGATTTTTCTACTGCTTTTTCGCGTAGTCTTCGCAGCACTAGTAAACTAGTATAATCCTCATCCTCGCTTTGGTTTGGCTCTGTTCCATTGAAGCATTCTAATAAAGGCTTCCAGCATTTTGCTATTACTTTAGCGTCCAGTTGAATCCAAGCAAGCATTAAAAATGATATTGCATCTTTTAACGTTAAAGTTTTTAAAAACTCTGTGAGATCATCCTTCCCTGCAACTAATAACTACAGATGTTTTTTTGTAATAAATGGATTTTAATTGTGTTATTCATTGTACCTGAGGGATGTAACAATGGGGAAACCATTCTCGAAAGATATCTGCAGTCATCCATGCACTCTTAGAATTTCGGTATTCGACTGGAAGCTCACATGCCTTAAAAGAGCGCGGCTTCTTTGGACGTCCAATTATAAGTGGCTTGTCTGTATGCTCACCAGTTGTATTTGTGCATGCAAGACAAGTGATTCTAGCCTTTTCTGCTTTCTTTTCCCGAGCTGTTCTTTCATTATGGCTTACATACGTTCTATCAGGAAGCATTTTCTAAAACAAACCGGTCTCATCTGCGTTATAAATTTGGTCCTTGCAAAGCTTAAGCTCATAAATAATATTGCTGAGCTTATTCTTAAATGGTTCAATAGCTCGTTTGTCGGATGACAGTTTTTGCCTGGACACCTTCCAAAGTGGGACTTAAATCCAGATAACCACCCGGAACTGGCATGGAAATTACCTTCCGTTTTGTTAATATCAGCGTAAAACTTTATTGCATTTTTCTTTAGTTAACTACCCACTGACTGGACAGTTTTTCTTCATTGGGAATACTCGCCTTTTCTAAGAGTTTTCCTTTTAGATGCGTTATTTGCCTTGTTTGAAAGTATATTACGGCTCTTTTTGTTTATTCCCGAAATTGTCGATTTAGCTACCACATATGTTTTTGCCAAGGAGAAAACGTTAATACTAACACCTTTTCCGATTTGTTCAACAATTTCACATTTTTCTTTTAAAGAAAGAAATTTTCTCGAAGACATGATTGCACGATCAATGTATTAGCAATGAGCACTAAATGAAAAGAGATCGCCCACAAACAGTTTGCACTCGACGAAAGACAGGGTCATAGATGTACCCTGATTTTGCAGCAGCAATAAGCAGTAAAATACAATTTAGTGGAATACCCGATTTCAACTCTCATTCCTTTTTGTATTATTCGTTGTTGTCTACTCAAGGTAGCTTTTAAATTTCTATCGTTCACCATTTAGAGTACTCAATGTAAAAATTTAGCTGTTCACTATATCGAGGCGACTGTATTTATCAAAACTTATTTTTTCCTGTTGATTTTATTTTATCATTTTGCAATATATGTACGTATAGTATATAAAATGTTTTACAAAGAATTTGTTTTGAATGTAGAAACGATTACTTCATATCTATTGTTAAAAAATACGTTTCTTAAAAAAAAAATTCAGGAATACAAAATAGCATAAAAAGCTTATTTAAATTTAAGTTTATAAAAATGGAATTTTTTCAATCAGAAGTAATAATTATTTTGGACGATTTTAATATATTTCTTTAATTGTGTTATTTTATGGTTTTTAACTTTATGTTACATATGAAGAAAATTTGCATTCAAAGCTTATTAAATTGAAATATGTAAATTTTTAAAGTATGTCTTGCACATACGTTATAAATAAAAAAATTTAAATTTAATTATAAAAGTTTTATAATGGCCTTGAACTCATGATGCAGCAATAAAGAGGTGCTAAAAAAAGTGGAAGAAAAAATGCCCGCTTTGCGAAATAGTACTTAATGTAGTACTCTTTTTCTTAACAAAATGTGCTTTTAGGAATGGCTTAATTTCTTTGTGACTTTAGTTATATACGAGTATATTACGATAAGCTGAATTTACGAAAATAATATGTATGTGCGAGTATATTACGTAGTTTATTTAAAATAGCCCGTAGTTATAGTCCAAATAAAGTTTAATTTTAAGTAAATTGGAGCTCTTTGACATAATTTTCATTGGGATATTTGTCTAAAGAGCTGCAACTAGCTTTGGAGTCGATTTTATTTTGGCTATAACTGCGGCCTATTATTTTAAACCTACGTACGTTTATTGAATCATCATCTATGTTTGCTTTTGCTTAAGTAAGTGCCATTTGAGTTTTTATTTTTTTTATATTTTTTTATATTTAATAAATGGAAAATAACAATAAATTATTATTTTACAATAAAAGGCGCACTAGCTGCCAGGGCTTACGACTCACTGCTCTAATAAGATTGTTTTTGGTTAGAAAAGCTAAGTTATTAGACAGTTAATTTCTAGGTACTATCGCCACATAAATTAATAATACAAAATAAAAAATTAAATGATATGAGCAGTACATTCCTAAAATATATGTATGTAAGTATTAAAGTAGAGAGCTTGGATCAAGTAATCTGTCATTCTTACAATGTTTTCCCGGGAAGGGGTCTTTAATATTTCCGATGGGAGGAGTAGTTTGTCAAAGAGGCGAGACGGCGATTAGAGCGAGACGAACGTAAATTCCTTTATTATTGCATCATACTTTGAACTATAATATTATATGTTAAGATAACACATCTTTATGTTAAATTGAGCAAAAACACTTTGATGTTAAAAATTTTTGTAACTTTCATGCCAACAAATTACCGATATTTTTTGTATACAGCGCGATTTCTTCCATATTTAAGTTTCATCTTTGTTTTGCGCAAATTTAATTCGCTGACCTTTCTTTTTTGCCATAATCTGCATTTATTTTGTTTGCATTTTCTTTTCTACCTTAGTTTCACATGGAATTTAATTTCATTTATGTTTGCAAACACAGTAATTAACTTCTAAAGTCGTTTTAAACAAATCGCTTGAAGCGTAAACTGAGTTGTGCACTAAAAACAAACTTATCTAGACATTTTCAATGTGTATAAATTTACAAAAAAAATATATTTCTTCTCGCTAAAGCTACTAAAGCAATTTTAAGTATTTATGGACGATTCTTTAACTCGGTCATTTGCATAGTCTTATTATAATTTCGCTAATTATAGTTATGACCACTTTTGACGATATATTTTTTGGCAATTTACTGCAATTTTTTTTTTTTAACACTTGCTTTCCCTTGGAAAATACTTGTTAGTTAGATATTTAAACACTCTGTCACAAGAATTATTTAGGTTCAAATATACATTTTTACTATCTCATAGAAAGCTAGTTGATATTTTTTTTGGTAAATTTTACTTTATTTAAGTTTGCATATTTTAACGTACATATATACCATATGTACATATGTACATTTGTTTATATGTATGTATTTTTGTTTGGTAATCTTTTAAATTATTGTTTTTTTCAAAACAATTTCCGTTTTGCCACGCAAACAGCTGGTTTTTCGCCTGAGTTATTTAGTAGGTGGCTGGTTTGGTGTGAATGCACCATTTAAACAGGTGTTTTCTTCAATTTGTTTTAGTTTGATAACAAACATAATCCATAACATGTTTATACTATATGCGCATTTGTAGGTATGTATATTTTAGCTTTTACTCATTGCTTCAGAATTTTGTATTTTGTTTACCTCTTTAATTAAAATCCAGTTTTTGGCTGCTCACATTGTTTTTTATGAATTGTTATGAATTTCGTCGATATCTATGAAATTTTTTCTTTTCACCATCAAGAAGATTAGCTACAATTTAATGAGCAGGGCATTTAGCCATTTTTAACGAAATATATATTTCTTTAAAGTTTTAGTTACATCTTGACTGTATATTAATTTACTATTTCATACATTTTTATAATTAAATTTCAAATATTTCTTTTCTTTTTTTGCAGGTATGTATCGCGAGTAATGTAAGTTATATTGCGAAATTTCTAAATTGGTACAATGGAATAAATAACACGGGTCAACACGAAATTGTACCTAGACTTAAAAGTATTAAATTTCGATTCTTTAGTTCGTTATTAGACGAAAAAAAAATATATATAGCATGAAAAAGTTTGCTTTTGTATTTATCATGTTTTCATTGTATGGGCCTTGATATCGTTGTTCGATGCTCAAAATGTCCTGATGAAAACGTTCTCCTTGCCATCTAGAAGCAAACTTTATACGGAGAAAAGGTATTTTCTTTTCGTTTTTGCTCATAATTAACCAGAAAATCATAAAATAAACTTTAGGACGAAGAACAAAAATTTTTTTTTTGAAGAGCCGTGTTATTGCTAAAAGGTATAATAATGTATAATAATATATAATTGTTATCATATCTATTTTTTTATTTCTCAAGAATTTTTTTATATTTGTTTTTGCTTTCATAAAATTTTCCAAATACAAAGCTGGCTGGTATCTAGTTAATTAAGTCATTATTGAAATTTTCGAACTTACGTAACGATCGATATTGTTATACATCTTTTTTTAGTTTTCGATATTGTTATCGTAATATCGATATTTTTATCGTTGTATGTATATTTTTATCGTTATATGTATATACCATATTTCTATCGCTATAGATATTTTTATTGCTATCGTTATCGATATTTCTATGGTTATCGATATTCCTTGAGTCAACAAGATTGATATCGTCATCGACATTGCTATTGCTATCGCTATCTATATTTCTACTGTTATCAGTATTGCTACCGTTAACGATATTACTATTGAATTCTAACAGGCATTCTGACAGGACACTGTAGACTGAAAGGCCACATGTACCAGATGGGAATATGGTCTAACGACCAGTGTGGTTACTGTGACCTTGCCAGGGAAACCCCAACGCACCTACTTCTGGAATGCGATGCTGTAGCGCGAAGAAGGGAGAGGTGCCTAGCGCAAATATGGCCCAAGGAGAGCACATACAATCCCTATCCCCAGGATCGATCATTCGATTCCTGGAGATGCTGGGGCTGGGAGAAGTGCTGTAAAGTACATGAGCGCACAATAGACCCATCGGTCGCTGTGCTAACCTCAAATTCCTATCTATCTATCTATCTACTATCGTTATCGGAATTTATAACGATACGACTACCGTTAACGACATTGTTATCACAATCTACAGATGTACATCGTTAAGATCGTTTTGAATATTGCAATAGCTATCGATATTGGAATCGCGGTCGACATTGTTATCGTTATCGATGTTGTTTTAGTTATCGATGTCATTTCTAACCATATATGCGTTATCATTTTTGTGAATATCTGCTATCCATAGATATTGCTATAATTTTCAATATTTCATTACCGATTTTGCTTGTAAAATTGCGTTTGTAACCGTTCTTAACAATTATTAAATTAAAGTTATCGGTTCGTTATCGGTTTTCTTTTCTTACATTTTTGTAAAACACAGTTTAGACATAAAGTAAATACAATACCATTATTTTTTAGCCTAGATTTTTAATCGAAATCTTGACCTACCAACCCGACCAACTCGTGAATGAATGAAATACTTTAGAGATTTGCGATTTTTCTTAATTATTCTAGGTCAATATGATAATCACTATTGTACAGCCCACTTTAGAGCGCTCCTAACTCCTCTTTCAGAGCACCGTTCCATCCATTTTGTGTTATGCAACTGCAATTTCGCTTATCAGCTAGCGGCGGCCCAGCATAATCATTTGCGAAAATGTAAAATTATAAAACAAAACGTCTATAAATAAAATGAAAAATGTGTAGAAAGAAAAAAGGCTGTCATTGCATTCGCCGCTCGGTCATTCGTTAGTTGTTGTTTATGGTTGACGCGATGATTATCACAAGCCGCCAGTTGCATTGTGCCGCCGAATTTGGGTTACATACTCGCATGTGTGTTTGTAGTTAGCAGCTGAGCTGAATGGGTGAGTGCGACTTGTCGGCGGGCAAATTTAACTGGCATTTCAACTGATAATTAAGCGCATTGCAGCAATGACTGCGAATTCAACATACATTGCTTGTTGCGGTGACAGCACACCAGTGGCACGTACATACATTTGAATGCGCAATGAATGGTGCAACAAAGTAGAAAAGTAACACTCAACAGTATGCTAGTGCCCAAGTACGAGTTACCGATGTATCGCTGTATATGTACATATGTGTACGATCGCGTTTTGTACATCTTGCGTCGCCTGATTTTGTGATATATCCGTGGAATGCGGAAACTGCAAGTTTCGAGCTGTAAGATGCGATATGCGCGCCACTAGAGCGCGTTGGCTGTGGAGCGTGCGTGCGTCTGAAGTGGTGTGGCATGAAGCGCACTGTGTTGCATGCTACATGCATGCTATATACATGTGCGTGTGTGTGGCGGGTGGTGGTGGGGTGGTCGCAAGTGTCATTTATTCACACATGAAGTGCGACGAAAGTACTACGCCTTTTTCGTCTACTCTCTGCGTGCGTGCGCATGTGTGTGTGTATGTGTGGCGGCCTATTATATTTATTTACCTACTTCTTTATTGTTAGCGGCAAGCGAATGCTCCGCTTTTTCTTTTCTAACTTTTTGCCCACAACTTTTCGCATGTATGTACGTATCTAAAGCCGCAATGATCGTTTAAATGCCCCCGTCGCATACAGATTTCTTCATTTTGTGCATGAGCGGTCGCGCAACCTAGCATAGCTGCACATAGCAGCATGACATTAAAGCCAACCAAACACACAAAGAAAAGTAGAATAAAAAAAAAAATACTAAAAATAAAATGATCTACGGCGGGCGATCACCAACTGCGACTGCGGCTTCTAACCGCCGTACTGGTGGCGCATTCGCTTTCTTGCTTTGTTTGGTCGACTTCTTGCCGATGGCGCAGCTTGAATTTTAATTTTAATTAATTGACGAATATTCACAAGTTGGTGAGTCAGTCAGTGCAATTACATACTACATTTTCTTGTGTCTAGATTTATAAAGACTTAGTAGTACAGCAGGTCGGCTGATAAATAAATAAAAGTCAGAAGTGTGACAAACACTTGCTGACCTTTGCTCGCTTTGCCGACACTCTGTATTATTCTGGTTTAGTTAAATTGTTTATGTGTTAACACGCTTAATTTGCTTATTTGCGTGACGTGCCGTGGCCGTGCAACAGCGGCAAAGTGGCATGTTGCAAGTGACATACATATGTACATATGTATATGCCACACCTCGTAACACCACTGAGCAGCGCATTGTAGTCGAACTCGTGGCTGTCTGCTTCAAAAAAAAAAAAACAACGAAAAATATTTTATTTTTCAATGATCCACGCTTGTGCTTCAGTTTTCCTTAACCAAATATTTTCTTGTTCGTCGTTCCTTGTTTTGAATACTTGCCCCTCCTTCTTGCTTTTGTCTCGCAAGTTTCTGGCCAGCATATTTATGTATATTATTTTTCGCTGTTGCATTTGTTCGTAAATTAAGTTTTTCCGGTTGCAATGGGGCGCACATGTATGTATGTACATACATTCATACATACATACATAAATATGTTTGTTAGTATTCGTGTATTTATCGGCAGTCGTTTGCCTAAAGTGGCCTACCACCGTCTGTTTGTCTGCAACAGGTTCTGCGCTGAAGTTTACGGTCAATTTTTGTAAGTATTTGTTAAGTTTTATTTCGTAACCTGTTTCAGGGTCATGTCTGACTGGCGTCTCCATTCCACTGGTCACAGAAATATGCACACAGTACATGCCCATTCTGTTTGTATGTATGTAAATACTCGGATGTATGCGCAAATGTTTTTGTTATGAACTCGTTCTTATCTAAGAAATGCACGATTGTGATTTACATAACATTTATGTAGTCGTCCTGTTATAATTTTATTGAATACTTCCTTTAAGCAATGTAGAAGATTTAAAAGTTTCTTTGAACTAGCTCCAAAAAATAGTGTAGTGAAAACCTTGAAATCTGACTTTTTTGTTATATTAACTTATAGTAATTTTGGGTTGGCTGGCTTCGAATTATTTAATATTTTTTAAATATTTTTTTCTAAATGTTTTTTATAGCTTGTCAGGAATATGTTTTTATAAGCCCACAAATGTTCGTTTTGAATTTTCAATTGTAAATAACATGAAGTCAAGTAGTTAAAAACATTTTAATTTTTTACTCATCATTTATGTATGTAATGCATAAGCAGAACCACTGTGGAAAATTTTGTAAGCAAAATATGAAAATAGTAACAAAAAACAAAAGAATGCACTTAGAATAATTTGGTTGCGATCAGTTCGAAATTGTATTGTGGAATGCGTTTTATGTGGAAATGCACAAATTTCTCGATTCCAAGGAATTTGAATTAATACAAAAAATACCGTTGACAGCGCCACGTCATCGCAATAAAGCCAAAAGTTAGTATTGAAGTAAACATCAATGAATTACGTTGTAATTTTAGAAAATACATTTTTATTTTGATATGCCGTCTAAAAGAGTGGCCAGTGACATAATTCAGCTAGTTTATTACAGTTTTTATCAGGGGAAAAGTGTTGCAGATATGTATATCAAAAGCATTTTCCCTGAGCAGACAAACTCTTTATAACATATTTATTCGTGCGGAGAAGGACGGAAGGTAAGATTTGTACAATTCACAAGGAAGGCCTAAAAAACGATCTGCCCGAAATTAGCGCCGAATAATCAAAAAAGTTGGTGGTGCTGATATATCACATGAAGCGGTTCGCGAAGTACTTCTAAAAAACAAATATTCCTCACGAGTTGCGTGAAAAATCCGCTTTTTTCACAAGTAAATTGTATGTAAAGAATAACGCCTGTCGTTCGCCACAAGCCAGATGTTATCTTTTGTCACGAAACGCAAACAATGCTTAACTATAATGATAGAGTGTGGCGTCAACCCTTAACAGCCATGACACAAAAACAAAAAATATTATACTAACTATAAAATTCGGTAAGTTTTCCGTGATGGTATGGGCCTGCATTTCTAGCAAAGGAGTTGGTGATCTTGTTTATATTAGGGGTCATAGGGATGCTACGCAATATCTAAATATTTTTCAGTCCCACTTACGAAATAGTGCGTCTAAATTTCGGTTCGAAAGAAATAAATTTGAATTTATTCACGATAACGGCCCAAAGCATAAGACGCTTATCGTAAGAACTTGGCTCCTTTATAACTGCGATATAGTACTAGACGCATCTCCCCAGAGTCAGAACTCAACCCAATTGAGAATTTGTGGCACACAAAGTATTAAAATTAATTATATTAGTTATATTAATATAATACTGATCTTTGATTTAATTAAAATGTACTATTTATGTAAAAACATTTTCTTGCCGCTGAAACTAAGGGATTATTTTCTTTTTTATTGATAACTTGAAGGTGTTTTTAATAAATACATACATATGTATATGATATGTAAAAAAATAAAAGAATTTATATTTATAAAAATGTACTTAATTAACAACATTCAGTTAAAAAGGTACACTTTTATGCTTGTAAAAACATTTTCTTGACAAACCTTAGGCTTTTTATGAAAATAAGCACTTTGAATGGGGTGTCATGTTTCATATGCTGGATAGATATGCTAGTCTCTCTCCAAGTTGTATAAGCCGTGTACTACGGCCCCATTGTTTTCATCATCAAGTTTGGATTCGTCAAGGGACCGAACTTCAGATTCTTCGCTCATTTCAACCAATATGACCAGTTGGACACGTGCGTATAGTTGCCGTGATGGCCACACAAACCAAATGATGGAGCTGGCTTGCTGGATTTGTGGTAATCAGTTCAGTACCGCGTAAAGGATTATAAGTCGGCTTCGTTGTAAATCCCCAAGATTTACCATTAAGCTATTGAAAACTCAATAACCGTCTTATCCAGAATGGGCTTGGTCAAGTAAAACAATCTACATTTTGGTAAATGGGACGATGATGAAACTTATTTTTTATGGATAAAACGCAACTCCAGCAGCAAAAAAAAACTTGCACCATATTATACTTAAAACGAGGGAAAAAAAACGCTGACATTGTGACAAAAGTGGAATAGATTCCTTATAGTTAAGGACTTATAAGTTTCATAAATAGTACATAACTTCTTGTAAATGTAAAAACATACAACTTAAACTTTATATTTTGAAAACTTTCTGTTTAGAGTTCCGTTCAAATGAAAATGTGGAAAACAAAGTTGCATTGCAGTTTATCAACTTACTTAGTATTTCTAACATTTAAATGTGCTTTGTTTATTTTTTGTCGAACAAACAATTATTTAGCAATTACTTCCAAGCGCACTTGCAAAAGTCCACCAAATTGATTTACTCAACAAACAAATAAATAACAATTAAACACAAATGTAACTGACGCATTCGTCAGCTCGGCGAATATTGTTGCAACAAAGTGATTAAATATCGCAAATATTTGCAAAAACCAAATGCCACTCAAAAATTGTATGTAAAAAAAACACCCCTTAAATACGCACACACGCTGACGAATGTTCGGCCGCCTACAGGTAACGCGATTTCATAAGTAAAATTATTCAAAAGCAAACGCCAATGCCATTCGAACATTTGAAAATCGTATTAATTATCACTCACGTGTAGTTTATATGTACGAAAACGAATAGTCGTGTATATTAGGGATTGTCAATCCCGTGTTTATTATAACAACAACAATTTGGTGCTCACAAAAAGTATTCGTTTCGAAGATCCTCCTCTCCAATTAACTAAATATACTTACATATGTATACGTTAACATACGCAGTTTAAACAAGAGTTAATCAGTAAGATAATCATCCCGTTTACACATTGATTTAAGTTTATTACTGCATCCATGATTTCACTAGTCTTTTAAGGTCTTCATACGAACAATCTTTTTGAATTTTTTCTACTTCTCCATCTCTTGAATTTCTTGAAACACATGAGCTGATATGAATGTTCTACTTCGTGTTTACTCATCGAAAATTGAATATAAATGATGTTTGAGAAATGTGTGACGTTTGTAAAAACGCTGGCCGCTGTGGTCGAGTTGGTAGCGGTGCGTGCTATAACTCGATATGCCGCTGAGTTCGAGGTTCGAATCTCAGTCAGGGCAAGCAAAATCTTAATAATAGAAAAAGTTGTTTCTAATAGCAGTCACCCCTCGGCAGGCAATGGCAAACCTCCGAGAGTATTTCTGCCATGAAAAAGCTTCTCATTAAATACATCTGCCGTTCGGAGTCGGCACAAAACTGTAGGTCCCTCCATTTTGTGGTATAATATAAAGACGGACACAACAAATGGTAGAAGAAGCTCGGCCAAACACTGAGCTATATAGTGTAAGCGCCAAAATTATATTATTATATATGTTTGTAAAAACATAAAATTTCCGTTGGACATAATTTTGCATGTGTTTGAGTACAAGTGCGAACGTGTAAGGACCACTTTCGTAATAATACTCGTACTTATCAACGAAACACAGAACACATGGTTGCATGATACAAAGTTATCGATATAATCGAGTATTATTTTATAATTATGTATTAGCGAGAACGCTGTCTAGTTTATTTAAATTAAGTATTGAGAATTAAAGAAAAGTATATAATCAAGTTATATGTATGTTAACCTAATATTACAGTTTTATTATTTTTATGGCAAAACTATAATCACAACTTTGTCAGTGCTAGAAATAATGTTGTTAAAATTCTCGCAAACATTGGCAACCCTAATGTACACATTTGCATAACTCAAGCGCCATTAAAACGTTTTGTACTCGAAAGTCAATGCATTCGAAATACTCTGCGCGTGAATGACTAAGTGTGCGCTGCCAATGCAATTTACCCTACAATCACCAAGCACCAAACCACCATAAAATCGATTTAGCAACCTTTTGATTAAAAGCACGGTGGAAAGAAAATACAAATAACAAAAAAATTTTAAACGAAGTTGGCCATTAACGTTGAACAAGTATGAGTGCGTCAATTCGCGCCGAGCCGTCAATTCAGTAAGTCAGACAAACAGTCAATCACTTGCCAGACCAAGTGGGTTAACACGTTGTTGGCTAACAAGTGCGAAATGCAGCGGCGCTAACAGTCAAAGCAACTGAAGCAGCCCCAACCACACTAATGGTTTTAAGCTAGTTGCCACCTCTTATGCAGCATATGTGCAACATATGATGCCCTGCACTGCCCACCGCTGCCATTCAACGCTGGTGTGGCGTTGCGTGTAAGTGCACTTTGCACAGTGATTTGTTTGTATAGACATATACTTGTACTCGTACGTATGAATGTCTGTATGTAGATATGTATGTATGTAGGTTCTATTGACTACTATTGACGCTTTGCGTAAGCGCAACGTTCTACGCTGATTTAGCAATTTCGCATGCCAGTTAGTTGTTGGCTAATTGAAAATGCCTTCACTGGAGGAGTCACTGGCCACATACATATGTATGTACATAGAAACATTCGTACATACTTACAGTGTAGCCTGTGCGTACATAACTATTTGACAACAAGTAAATTGGTTGAACTGGTGCTGGTTAGCTTTGAAATTGTCAAGCGCTCCTGTAAATTATATTGATTAAGTACTTCGAAGCTACCATAGGAATTATTGTGTATATACAAAGTTTGTTAAAAAATCGTAAGTACTATATTTTTCCTTCTTGCAATTGCTTTTTTTTTTTGGTACTGCGATCATATTTAGTTATATTCATTCATTTCAATTTACCTCGAATTCATTATAGTTTGACAGAGGAGTCGAACCACAATTTTTTACGTGTTTCCTTTGCGTATTGATTCTTCGATTGAAAACAGTTCATAAGAAAATCAAAGTTTTATATGTATTTCGTTAAAACCCCAAAAGTTTTCGATTTCTTAAGTGAAACTTCTGGATATAAGTTCTTAAATAAAAAAAGAAAAATCCCTTAATGCCGCGTGATACACAGCCAAACATAGAGCGCTTACTTTTTTAAGTGGAGACTTTGCTCCACCTTCATTGTCATCATTCATAATTAAAATGGTTTCATAATTTAAAACTACTCTTATAATATGTCCAATAAAAATATAGAATAATTGGATCATTAAATTAAACTTGATGTGATGCCGCAAAGTTTATAAATTTATGACTTTTAAATATTCATACCGTTGTATGCATACATATGTATGTATGTAAGCATGTATGTACATATGTATGTGTACCAATGTGAGTAAGTCAATTTCAACCAGTTTGACCAGCAATTAAATATATTGCCGCAATTGATTTTTTATTGTTGTTAACTCACTTTCGTCATTAATATTACAGGTCTGTAGTTGCAACTGTCTAGTTTTATGGTTGTTGTAATCAATTTCGACACTACTATTTATACAGTTGCGATCACCAATTCGCAGTCAATTAAAAATTAATTTGTGCTAGGCGGTATTGCATAGCTTCGACAATTTTCTGTAGATCTAACAAAATTACTTTGCCATAAATCGTGGAAAAAATGGAGAAAAAATGATTCATTGAGCTGTAGGCGGGACACGATTCAATCGATTTGGCAGTTTATTGTCGCCGCCTCTATGTAATTGAATTTTCTAGCAATAAAAATAATTTTATTGAGCCAAATTCGATAATATTTTTTTTTAATTTTTAATCCACCTTATGACGCAAAAAACGGCGAATACTCGTATCGAATGCTGCATTAAAAAAAAATACAACGAATTCAGTTTTGATTTGAACATTAATAATAAATAAGAATGGAAACGAATATACAATACAAAGAAATTAAAAGGTGTTAAATAATCTGAGATAAAAGAAGAAATAAAGGCGAAAAAAAAAAAATTTAAAAATATACTTATAACAAAAACAAAATAACGAAAATTGGGAAAAGTTGGATTAAAAAATGAGAACCAATGACTAAAAATAATATAAAATTAAAAAGATTTCAAAACAACATAAAGTGATTGAATAAGCAGTTCATCATACTGAAAATAAAACCAATAAAACAGTTAACAAAAATTAAGATTTAAAAATGTAATAAAAAACCGAAGAAGCAATAAATTAAAATAGGAATAAAAACTACTACAGAATATAGTATTAAAGAAAGCAACAATTTTAAAACATCGCAAATAGTTTTAAAAATTAAAAAGTAAATATGAAAAAAATATACAAAAAATAAAAAAAAATTAATTCAAATAGAATTATGTATAAAAATACTAAATAAAAAATAATGATTAATCTTTCCCAAAAACTAATCGGACTTAAAGCTCATAAACAATTAAAAAGAAAAGAAAAAAAGAAAATTTGTATTAAGTAAATTTAACAAAACTTAGACTAAAAACAAGTAAGGAAAGCTAAAATCGGGCGAAATCGAATTTTTTATACCCTCGCGATGTATTTTTGTATGGGCAGTGCCTTGTTCTTTTATCAAATTATCATAAAAATCCAGTTTCTTTGTTTCAAACCGCTGGAAATTTAAAATTTTTCCCATTTTGTTCCAAAAGACACCAAATAACCGAAGTTTTTTGCATTTTTCTATACTTCCGCTATATGGAACGCCTACCTGGTGTGGTTTTGGTCCGATTTAAAAAAATTTTTACGATAATACTATTGTTATCAAGGTCAATATGTTTACCAAATTTATCATAAGTGGGCATGGTAAATTTTATAAAAGTTCAGTTTCTTTATATACAATGGCTCTTTACGACAAATCTTAATTAATTTGGTCCAATGGATAAAGAAAAAACAAAGTGTTTGCATTTTTCAAAACTTTTTGACGAAGATAACGGCGGTATCGAAGAAAATATGTTCATCAAATTTTGTGACGGTACCTAACACCGTTAATGGGATAGGAAAATTTCCTTTTTTAAAATCGCTCCCTTTTTCAAATTTCACTCAATTTGCTCTGATAGATACCAAAAATAACGAAGTTTTTGTATTTTTCAAAACTCCCGTTATACGGGAGATGGGCGTGGTAATAGTCCAATTAAAAATTTCTTTGACCATAATAACAGCGATACTAAGTCCACCAAATTTTGTGACGATACATAACACCGTTATTGAGATACAGAACTTTTTTCATATGTGGGCGTGGCAACCAAGTTTTTGCATTTTCCAAAACTTCCGTTATATAGGAAATGGGCGTGGTTATTGATTGATCGTACCCATTTTCATTACCAACCTACTCTGGCCAAAGAGCAATGTACATATGTGCCAAAATTTTGTAACCGCAGACAGACGGACGAACGGACAGACAGCTTGGGCTAAATCGATTCTTCTTTTCATTCTGATCTTTTTAGAATATAAGTATGTATATGTCTATATCTATCTCGATTATTTTTCGCTGTTACAAATAACCGTTATGCGAACAAAGTTAATATACAATAATAAAAATATATATAACTAAAAAATAAAAGGGAAACAAGTAAAAAATGCTTCAACCTTTCATGAATTGAAGAATTGTATGTTATGTTTCTCTGATCTTTGTGATTTGCACTACTAATAGTTTGCTAACAATAACTGACATCTTTTAAAAAATTCAAGCCTTAAGCTGTTTATATGGAGGGGTTTTGGTGCTAAATGCAATATCTGAACTATCGGTTTAATGGGAGCTATATGTATGATATATTTCTCCGATTTTAATGATTTCATATTTTTTTGAATATTTTTGAGCGCGACTTTTTGCAAGTTAAACTAAGGGATATAATCAATAAATTGATGGTTTTACTTTGTCAAAAAGTTTATTCAAATCATAATAGTGGCGCTTCAAAGTTGAGCCTGCCAGAATGGGTGAACCGATTTTAATGCTGGAACCAGTTTTGAAAAGGTAATTAAATTTGAATTTTTTTTTATTAAGAAAGCAATTTTTTTTCTCCGGTAGATGTCGCTTTAATTTTCAGGTAAAGTTAAAAAATAACCAAAAATGTACGAAAAAAAAATAAACGACCAATATTTTAACACAAAATAATAGTTACGATTTCATATTAATTTTTGTTTTTTTTTAATTTTTTTTTGTATTTTTTATGAATTTTGTATAAATTTTAAATTTAATGTAAGACGAAAATATTCAATAAAAAAAATCGAATTTTTGAACCGTCTAAAGTAGAATAAGCTGCTCAAATAGAGGAGCAAAATATAATATCTGAACAATCGGCTCCCATATCAGTTATAGTCATCCGATCTTGCCGATTCCGACAAATGTCAAATAATCTAATTATAAAAAGGGGGGGCTAGTTTGCATTCAAACAGATGGAAAGACGGACAGAAGAACAGACAGACAGACATGGCTAAATCTACACAGCTCATCATTCTGATTATTTCGGTATACTTTTTGATGGGTCTCACTCTAATCCATCTAGTACTTACAAACATCGGACCAAAATTTATATACTAAATTCCATGTATTTTCAAATACTCGTACATTTACAATAAATACATCAAATAATTTCAAATTTCAACAAAAAAATTAAAAAAAAAAAAACCTGAAATTGCGTTCAAAATATTTGTCTTCTGAGAAAAAAAAATAAATTGTATTTTGTATTTGTTTCATACTTGTACATGCTATTTCGATCGAACTGTTTTTTTTTATTCCATCTATAAAAATTAAACTCGAGAGCATTGAAACTGATACCCTAAAATGGGCTACGCAAATCTTAAATTACCTTTTAAGCTATACAATGCTGCTCAGAAAACATCTGCCATTAAAACTTTATTATATACACAACTATATTTGATTAATGTATGTATATGTGTGCGTGCGCATTTTTAAAAAGAAAAACCATCAATTACTAGAAGGCCATACATATCAAAGCTACGCTTCAAGTCTTTGCTTAATTAAAATTGTGTCTTTTGCAACTTACGAGAATACGAGACAATTATTTTCAATTTTTTTTTTCCTGTTGCAAACTCAATATACATATACATATATTTACTTATACATACTAGTATTTTTTGGATTCATTCTTTGGCTTTAGTTTCGGCGTGCTTGTTGTTTTTTTTTTGTTACTCATGCTACGATTCAAAATCAAGCTTATGTGCGTATACTTTGTAATTTAAATTAAACACAAGTTTCTCTTTGACAGAAGAAGGGCTGATTCTCAGACAGTACAAAAAAAAAAGAAGAAAAATCCGCCTTTAAACGTTTAGTTGACAGCTTCAATGCACGCTTTTGCTCTGTTAAAAACTGCAGTGCTGGGCTTTTGCTTTCTTTTTTGATGACTTGCTGTCATTATTATAACTATGTATGTATGTATATACACACTGCTATATACTCTTATGTATATAGTATGTTACATATGTACGAGTATGTATGAGTTCATGTAGTTCATGTATGCACATTCAGCGTAATGTGAAATTAATATCCACCAACTGCCCGGTTGTTTGTCGCCAGACTGTCCAAGTGAAAAAATCTCATTGACTCAGAAAAAAGAAGTCAACACTGACCCTAAAACATTTAGCCGTGTGAAGTTTAAACTGTTTTAACAACTTTCTCTAAGCTCTCCTTGTTTTTTTGTTTTTTGTTTTTTTAGTTAGCTGTACTAAAACGCACTTAATTACTTTTCTGTTCTAACAAAGGAATGGCACAAGCAAGGCATGTTATCTGAAAAAGAAAAAACTCAGTTGAAACAAAACCTCTGTCAAGACAGCTGAGGCGCCTTAATTATCGAGAACAAGCTTCGAATACAATGCAACAATTTGTTGAAATTCAAGCTGCAGTAAAACAAACTAACCGAACGTCAAGCGAATTGCGTTTATTTAAGACTTTGTTATTCTAAAATCGCGGCTGTTAAGGTGACGCTTTTACTTGTTTGCTTGTTTTCTCTTTAGTTTTCGCTGGCTGGTCTTCTTTCTGTTCCGGCTGTGCATTTTATCGCTTAGTTTGCTGGCGAAGTCTTTGACAATCGGCGCTGCAATTATGTGTTAGTTTCACTACTTAAACGGCGTTACACCCCCTCTTTGAAGATCTTGACTTAAGTGAGCCACGCTCCAACTTTTAGTCAAAAAAAAAAGGGTGTCTAAGGAAGAGCATAAAAAGAGTTAAATGATATAAAGTGAAATTCAGAAAAGTAAAAGAATTAATTGAAATATTTAAGAGAGAAAAATTAAAGTTAGACTGTCACTTACTTATTTCGTTCGCCGGCAGTTTTTTTTAGTTGTTCGTCTTGAAAGTAGGTAATTGCATAACTGTTTATTTATACAGATGGCAACCAAAACTTAGCCGACTAACTCTGACAGACAAATCAATAAATCGACTAATACTAGCTTAACAGCTGTTTCTGGCAGTCAAAATGCTCTCCGTTCTGGTATTTGATTTAGGGATTTAGCCATTAGGTATGGCATTGTTTCCATTTGATTTACAAAATACGTCAACACATGATAACACAGATCTGCGACAAAAATGCTGTCTGGATATTTCCAACTGATTTCTATGTATTTAGGTGTTCTAAAAACTAAAAAAATACTCAAAAAATTCCAGAACGTAAGGTTATTTTACAAAACGCAAAATTTTATTATAAAAAAGGGTTTTTATCTTGGGCATGGCGCTCGGACAACAATCTGGTTTTACCAAATTCCCTTACTTTTTGTGTCTATGGGACGTAGTAAAAACCGAACAAATTACTGGACCAAAAAGTGTTGGCCTCCAAGGGAGTTTAAAGTTGGCGAAAAGAATGTTCTGCATGAAACTCCTCATAAAGTTCTTCTACCACCGCTTCACATACAGCTGGGATTGATGAAGCAATTTGTAAAGTCGCTTCCAAGAGATGGAAATTGCTTCAAATACTTAATATCAAAGTTTCCAGCCCTCTCTGAGGCAAAGTTGAAGGAAGGTGTTTTCGTTGGATCAGATATTAGACGGCTTATGACTGATCCGCTATTTATCACAACCATGGCGGATCCTCAAAGAGAAGGGTGGATTGCCTTTAAAGAGGTCATAAAGATATTTTTAGGCAATAACAAAGAGCCTAACTTCAAACAAATCGTCAAAAGAATGTTAAAAGCATTTCAAGCTTTAGGTTGCTTGATGAGTTTAAAAGTACATTTTCTTCATTCCCACTTCGAATTCTTTCCAGAAAATTTAGGAAACGTGAGTGAAGAACAAGGTGAACTATTTAACCCCTTGGCAGGCAATGACAAACCTCCGAGGGTATTTCTGCCATGAAGAAGCTTCTCATAAAATACTTCTACCATTCGGAGTCGGCACAAAAATGTAGGTCCCTCCTTTAGCGGTAGAATATAAAGACGCACATCGCAAATGGTAGGAGAAGCTCGGCCAAACACTGAGCTACATATATAGTGTAAGCGCCATATTATAATTATTATTAACTTGTTTAACATAGACACCTCCATTGTCAGAAAACGTGACGTTCTATAACAAAATTAAAGTTATTTTAGGATTCAGCACACCCAATAACATAAGAATTACACAAAAAAAACTAAATATAATAAATAAATATAATTTTGTGTCCAATTTCTAGCCATTTTTACACGGTAATAATTTTATATGAATATAAAAATGAGTGCAGTATTTAATACAAATTTATTTAGAGTCTTTTTGATTCCGATCTAAATTCATTGGTTTTTTTTTAAATAAAACATTCAGTGCTAGTTTTTCAATGCTAGTTTAACCTAAGTTAAAACGAAGTTTGCTTAAACTCCATTTTAAAATAGCTTGAATATTAGTTCCCATAAGAAGTATTTATCGTAAATGGTGTGAAATAAGAAATACGTATACGTAGCGAAAATGTCTCAGTCTTAGTCTTGTCTGATAAACAATTACCTACACCGATCACCTAAGGTACTCCCTGTTGCGGTCGACTAAATTTTTTTAAGAGATCTTCTCTTTGTTAACATAATACCACTGATAGCCCTCACTGTAACACCCTCTAAGAGTATATACGATTATGTATGTATGTAAGTAGTGTATATATGTATGTAATATGCAAGCGCACTTCATATGAACAAAGTATTCAAACTATCTTCTTATACGTTTCCACTCCGTCCACCATTGCTGTGTTAGCGTATGAATAAGCAGACAAGACAAATAAACGTCCGCGTTTAAGACATAAACTTGCATTAATAGAACCAGACGTCATGGCACAAAGCTTGGGTTCGCATAAAGTTGAGGCCATAAAAAGTGAAGAAAAATGGTGTCTGACCCGCTGGGACAGACACACCGATGATA
The DNA here is from genome assembly GCA_963971545.1 of Philophylla caesio. Taxonomy (NCBI): domain Eukaryota; kingdom Metazoa; phylum Arthropoda; class Insecta; order Diptera; family Tephritidae; genus Philophylla; species Philophylla caesio. The sequence continues at coordinate 177,695,366 of OZ020604.1, read as the reverse complement.
CACTTTACTGCCTCTTTTTCCTACCTACTTAGTATGCACATATAGACATTAGGGATGGCAATTTTGGGCATTTTATTGATCCCGAGATTTTCGAGATCTGAAAACAAAATCCCGGGACAATCTTGGAATCGCGAATTTCACGAAGTTTTGATTCGTAAATTGTAGTTTGTCATAAAATGTAACACGCCTGTAAACGTTGTATTATAGAAGTAAATATACAAAATAACATTAATATAACAAAGAACGATTAGTTTTAATTAATGTATATATGTATGTATTTATTGGACATTTTTTAGGAACAAAAAGAAATATACGAAAAAATTTGACACACATACAAAATAATTTATACTTCAAGTGCAAATATAAATATTTGGTAGAGAAGCAAATGCACCTACATAAAGTAAAATTATTTTTAATCACTTAAATAAATTAAAGCCTTCAGTCACTGAAGTTCAGTGTGTTATCCTCCAACCTGGACGTAAATTTGTTGCATTTAAAATCTACAGTGGAGAAGCACCACTCCGACTTAACACTTGTTGGTTGGATTGTCGACAAAAAGTTTAATGCTCTATGTAGGACATAGCATTTATCGTCGCATTACAAAAATTATCAAGTTCTTTTACCAAACAGTTAGATACATTTTATGCTTTTCAATTATTGGACAATTGCGAGCTGCTCATTAAAACTTGATGCAATTTATCTTTGAGACTTTCTGCCTTATCCACTTCAGACATCTCGTCGTTAGTTCTATTAACATCGCTTTCATTGTAAGTCTTATTTTCTACTCGAGGATGATATCCTCCAGCTCATTTATAATGGCAAGGGCAAAACAAAGCATTTAGGGAGTTAACAAGCCGAGTTATTTGTCGTATTGTGTTATCGTAATTTCAATTCAACTCTGAAAGGTATGCTTAGTGTACTATTTGTTTGTTTTATTTGATCAGCTCTTTCTGTTTTAAATCATTTGAGGTTTATTTTTGTTTGAAAAAATGTTAATTAAAAATTTTTATAATAAATTCACTGGTTTCTGCAATTTCGAGATTTGAGTAGACTGATACCGGGATATACGGGAGTTAAAAGAGGCCGGAATTCCGGGATTGACATGCCTAATAGACATATGTACATCTGAATGTACATATGTATATTGCAGTCTGTGCTTCTGCTTTGCCAATTTGCACAGTATTTTACTTGCATTTAGTTCTGATTGTCTGCATGTCTGTATGTTGCTGTGCATAAATCTTCCATTTATACAATCTACTGTGTTTTGACTCCTGACTTCGCTGTTTGCATTACTTACTCCATTTTAATGAGCGTTTCGCATAGTGTTCGTGGAGGAGCACATACATACTTCTGTTATGCATGTAGATGTGATGAAGAGTGCGAAATGGAAATAAGAATTGCATTAAACTCAGAACAAAAGTATACTACGCTTGTACATATACTCGTATTTATTCGAGAAGGTACAAGAATAAAGTAGCTTTGGCAGCAGGCACAGCTGCAGCAAAAAAAAATGGATAAACGCTTGCGATTTGCGGCTCGCGACCTAAACACCTACATTTGAGGCAGCGAGAGAAAGGTAAGAGCGGCGATAAGTTATATACAAAAATAAACGGAATCAAAGCGTTGGAGTTGTGAAAATTTTCTGTTAAAATACGATCCTTCTGCTTTGCACAGTGTCCGCTGGTATCACGATTAGGGATGATAAGTTCGGTTTTAAAGGAAAACTTCAATTTATCCTTAAAACAAGTCGGTGAGTTCTTGCTAGCAGTTACGGCGAGCCAAGTGCACTCATTGTGGGAGCAGATTTCTTTAAGGAACAAAAAGTACCAGATTATTTTGCATCTTAATCGATTTGTTTTTTATACATTTGAGAATATTTCTACATAATGTGAAAGTGACAATCTAATTTTCAATATTTCGGCCTTGAGGTGTGTTCTCTCTTGTTTTCTTCTGTAATTCTAAATTTTCATTTATATACCTCGAAATTGAGTTGAAATTTTCATTTTATTCCACAAATCATTCAATTATTTTTTCTATTTTTCCGTATTCCAACTACGGTAACATACTCATACATATTTACATATTTGCAAAACGCCGAAAAAATACCGGTTTTTAAATATCGAAAATCTCAAAACTTGAGATTATTAACTATTTATAATGACAAATACAAGAACTGTCAAGAACGTAACAAAAATAAATTATTTTTAATTAAATTAATATACATACATACATACATACATCCATACTATAAAAAATTTCCATTAACTATTTGTACATAATTTTTAAAAATATAAAAACCTACAAAATAAAAAAAACAATAAGATTAATGTATAAAATAATAAATTTAAAACATTGTTGAAAATTTGTGAAAACTCGAAATCATTTCAGCAAAATGTAACTAAAGTGTTTGCCTAAATTTAAACTTATTTAATAATAATAATAATGATAGCAAATTTAAACAACAACAAATCTGAAACCTTGCACAAAATTGGTAAAAATATTAAAGAATGCCAAATTCAAAAAATAATGAAATAAAACAAAAGAATATTGTTTTAATATCGCAAAAATATATTTTAAACATTGTTAAAAAATTATGAAGATTCAAAAATCATTTCAACAATTTTACAAAACAATGCTCATCTCAATTTAACATTTCTTAAGGCAAATATATATAAACAACAACAAATAATAAGTTTAAAACTGAATAAAATTTAAGATTCCATGGAAAATTCAAAAAAAAATATTCTCAAAGTTTCAAAAAGATCAAAGTTAAAAAATTTGAAATTTTTTTTTAAATATTTCAGCAAAAAAATATGCAAGACTTTTATTATTTAAAATTTATTTTATAATAAAACAAAAATCAACAATTTAAAAAACAAAAAAAAAAAAAAATTTAGCAAAATTATTTTGTAAATCCTAAAAAAATTCAAAAAAAAAAAAAAATGATCTCTGCCCCATTTCAAAAGTAAAAATATTAATTTACCTTTGTTTAGAAGCTTTGTAAATACTTCTTTGTTTTTTAGAGCCGATTCCAAAAATCTTAGGTGCACTGTACGCCTACAAATCAGCCCACAGTTTAACCTAACGTGCTCCGCCTGCGCTTCATCACTTACATATACACACACACATACATATACATATACACTCGCAAAGGAAAATCAACCGTTGTTGCAAAAGACCAAAAATAGACTAACTGACACCGACTGGCAGCAGTGCGACTGCTAGACTACCAACTAATACTTGCACAAAAATAAATCAGAAAATTGCCTTTCACCACTGCGTGATGCGCTTAAATTGTGCCGATTGTTAGTTCTGGTTGTTATTTTTATTCGCTGTTGTGATTGCGACTGTTGCTACCATTTGACGTTCCTGATATTTATAAAAAGCCGTGGCCAATACAAAAATAAAGAAGGCAAAACGAACAGCAGTGCTGCTATCGCATGTTGGCGCAGCAATCAAAGTGCTCGTAAATAAATGAGGATGAGAATCGTTAAGTGTTGCGCATGCGCACAATTGTAATTTTGTGCAAAATCTTTTATATCGCTTGAACTGTTTGCGATTTAATAAAGTGTGAAGTTTCTTGACTACATCGTTGGCTTTTCCGTTTTAGTTTTTCAGTTTATTTTTCCCTTTACTTTTTTTAGTTTTGTTTTTTCGTAAATTGCGCTGATTGTACTCAAACTTCAGAATTTTTTTTTTTATTTTTACTTATGTTTTCTTTTCTCTTATGCTAATTTACTTTAGTTTAATGTCTGTACTTCGTTTTCGTCTTCGTCACTTGTTACTTTGATTATCACTGATTTTACCACAGTTCTTTTTTTTATAATTATTCAATAATTTGCGGAAGTGATGACCTCATTTTCATTTCTCGTGGAGCGATTTGAAGCACGAGTGTCAAATTCGAGGGAGTAGGCAATGGCCAATGTTCTTGTTTAAATCTGTGTATGTACATATGTATGTACGTTTTTAAGTTCACTTGTGCCAAAAGTGATTTTGTTCACTTATATTATATTCGTCGATCTCCACCCAGTGTTGCTGGATTGATGCCGACGTTCTTGAGTTGTAAGCTGCCTTTGGCAAGGTAATAAAAAGGGTGTTGAAGTGACGTTTGCTCTGCCGGTGCGAATCTTAGCATTTGATTTTTTCTTCAAGAAACTGTTATGCTCTTTGATGACTTGCTGATAGTACTCTGCTCTTTCAGGCGAATTGAGCCACAATAAACTGTACTGGTAACGGGTTTTCTTGATCTGGTTTAAGAGGCTTTCTGTTTTTCTTGAACCCTGCCGAGGGTGACATCAGACAGAATCGGACCTTGTATGCCAAAGTAATTAGTTCTTTGCTTATTGGCTTGTCCTTCATAGATTTATCTCTGTTTTGTGTGTTTGTGTGAGAATCGGATCGGACCTAAGTATTTACACTCGCTGGTCATTCAGCTATCGGCATGGCTACCTCAACACCTTATCGCATTAAAGTATTTAAACAACTACAAATTTACCTCATCAGTAACTGAAATTTCCAATCCAACCTTGTTCATTGGCTGACTGAAATTTCAGCTGAAAAAATTTACATTTTATTGAACAAATTCGCTCGCATTTCGTAAATAACTCAACGCCCCTCCAAACTACTTAATATGCACAACATTTTTGCATGTGTACAATTCAAGGAAAACATTTGCTACTATTTGAAATGTTCAAAATTAACAGAAAAAGAAATATTGCGAAAATTTGCATAGCACAAAAAGGCGTGTAATAAAAATATTTTACACAAAATAGCCAGCAAACACTAAACACAAAAATATGTGCAACGCAGCAGCAAATAAAATTCAAAAAAAAAAAAAAGGAAACATTGAAAAAGCAGGAAAATAGCGCAAATATATTTAGAAACAGCGAATACGTGCAGCAAAAACAAACCAAGCATTCGTAGGCAAATGAATGACTGGGCAAGCAAAAGTAGCAGCGGATTGGTGGACATACACGGACGGACAGGCACGTGCGACGGTGGCAGCGATTGCGACTGCAGTTTAAAGTTTTTACCAAGAAGCAAAAATAGAGTAAATAACAAAAACAAAAAAAAAAGATGAAGAAGACAAATGCACAGCAAACTAACAACGGTAACTACTAGTTGGCCGCCTGACTGACTGCCACGCTGGCTGGCTGGCTGGCTGGCTGGCTGGCTGGCTCTGTCTGTTGCATTTGTAATAGCTGTCGGTTTGCTGGCTGCTGATTGCTAGTTGCTGTTTGCTAGTTGCTACTCAGTCGACGTCAAGCAAACCAAATGCGCACCCATTTTCGCGCTGGTAGCATTTTGAAAATTGCATAAGTTACGACAGCATTATGAGCAACACTTTTAGCCAATTTTGTATGCCGCATTCTTTTTGTTCGTGCGTTTTTTCTTCCTTGCATTATACATATTATTTTTAATAGTTTTTATTATATGTAAGTATTTTTAACATTTGCATGTGCCTACAGATGTTTAGTCGTCCTATTTTTTCGCTCTTCATACTTTTGTAATACTTACATATGTACATATGTATGTATGTATGTAGCTACCGAATTGTTGACTGGCTACCTTATATTAAAGTTGACAGCATTATTTGGTGTTCGCAAATGCGGAGCGGTGGTGCTTTAGCTGCAAGTTTCATAATGCTGTCTTTTTTACGGTGCTAACGATTATACTGTGGGGCTAAGTAAGCGATAGGATACATTTGAATGTTGGCTTACGGCATGCTGGTGACGTCACAACATCGACCATGCAACCAAACAATGCATGAGCGATGTTGCAAAACTCTTAAAATATAAAAAAAGCGTATAGAAAATGTAGTATCGAAAAAAGTAATTTCGGAAAAGTAGTATAAAAAAGTAGTAACAAAAAAGTAGTAACAAAAAAGTAGTAGAAAAATTTAATAAAAAAAACTTCAAAATAGTATCAAATGAAGTATAGTTATAGTATAAAAAGTAACATATTCAAAAAGCACTTGCCACTTGCGATGCGAAAAAGGAAATGGATCAAAAGAAAAGAGCGCCGCATGCCGCATATGCCACATGCGTACATACATACATACATACATGCAAAATAAACCATCAGCAGTCAGCAGCCAGCGACGGCAACAGCAGCGCAGTCATTGTTTATTCATCGCAGATTTACGCCATTTATCGGCTGTCCAGTGGTGGGCCAATAACCGAGCGATAGGCAAGCACCTTCGCTGCCAATGGCCTGTAGCAATTTAATTGAGCGGTTACAATGAGTTTGGTTTTATCGCTGATTAGTGGCAAGAAAAATCTGCACTTACAATTGCAACAACAACGATAAACATACTATAAGTGCAATATATGCGGCGCCACTCAACAGCTCAATAAAATTATAACGAATTGCATTTGATATTGCAATTTATCTTTGTAGCGAAAAATTTTTGAAAATTTATTGCAAATTTTTTTTTGGTTTGAAAGATAATCATAAAATATGTAACCAGGAATTTGATGAATGCTTTAAAAGCTTTAATGTAATATCATGTGGTTACTCATATTCATAACGTGTGTATGTATGTATATACAGTGGCGGTTAAAGTAATAGTACTGATCTTATTTAAAAAATTTGGTAATTAATTATTCCTTTATTCAATTTTGATCATTTTTAAAATATAATAAACAGAATAGCCTGCACGAAAAATTTGCAAATAAAAAAAAAAAAAAAATCGAGTTTGCAGTTTGACAGCCCGCTTCTGCGTTCTTTTTAAATTACCAAACATAACCATTTTTCAATCAAGCAAAGAGCAAATCTCTCTGTTTCTGTTTGAAATACATGAAACTTAATAAATTTTCAGTATTGCATATTTTTATATGTTTGGTAGTTTTTCAAAAACACAGCATCAGTTAGTCTAACAAACTGTAAATAAATATTCCGTTGATTTTTTAGAATACTTTTCGCCGAACGTGTTGCGGAATTCCTTCCATGAAACGCATAACCGAAATGTTTTTTTTTTTGAAAAAAATGCGAAAAGCGGGAAATTTTTTTGAGAAGACTAAAGTTTGAAACTTGGAATGAAATCGCCTTTGGTAGAGAATTATATGAACTTCAATGAAAAAATTAATAATATCTGATAAGGGCACAACTAATTGTCAAAATTTCCAAACATAAATAACTGCTATTGTATTGACCGGCGCTGAGTATCGAATTTATTACACTTAATATTTACAAATTGAATTAACTCTTTTCGCCAAACATAAGGATTGGCAACGGTGTGTCTTTCATTGCAATAATGCTTGATCTTTTTAATTTTAGAAATTCTTACAAAATATTGTTTTTATGCACAGCTTGCCTGTGTACATAAACCACAAGAAAATACTTAAAATTCAGCTTAATTTTTTATACCATAAAGTTATGAAATGTATTTAGAAATTTTAAATGGTAAGGGCGAGCGAAACCATTCTATGATGCCGCTGTCACTCACCGCGCTTACTTCTATAAGACTTGTTTTAAACTCAAAATTCTTTTTACATATTTTGATAATTTGTTTTCATGTTACTTTAATTGTTGCTGTAAAAATGTAAAAATCAATACAAAGAAACAACAGGAAAGTAGATAAAATATTGCTTACAAAGCAGTACCTCATCTCTAATTACAAAACACTCTGATATTGGAAAATAATGAAATAATATTTACCTGGCATATACGAGTTTGAGAAGAAAAAAGGTTTACAACGCTGAGTAATACAAAAACCATTTAAAGGGTGTCTAAAATAATGCGAAAGTTTTTAATTAAATATGAAATGCTTTTTTTCCTAAGTTGTAATCTCCTCATTGAAACTTTAAGTAACATATATGTTTAAGAATGTTAAACATCTTTTTTGAAAGTAATGAATTTCAATGAACAAACTCCCTTTTTTACAACGCAAGCGGCTATGGGATCGTTGGCATATACACAACTGGTAAATTCAAATATAATGAAATTGAAGAGATTTGAATAAAAAAATGAATAAAAAAAAGTTTAACTACTTGACTGTGCAGCCACATCTGTACTGCATTGTACTTTATTCCCACACTCCTCAGTCATAACTAAGCAAAATTGACTTCAAAATTTTATACATGTAAAAGCCGTCTAACAATTTACCACTTAAGTGGCGCTTAATTTTTTTGGCACACCCTTTATTGTACTACTTTAACAAGGAAATTGAGGAAAGAAAAATATATGGCTGGCTATTATGGAATCATTTTTCATACATTTATTGCATAACTTTTGTATGAGTATGTTTATTGTGTTTTATTAGAGAGGTTTCTAGTGATTTATACTGTTGCTTCTTTTTAACCGCTAATGCCTTTCGTTGTTTGCGATGCTGTAAATTGCTTCGCAAACGGTACATTATTATGCCATCCACTGCGACCTATTAAAAGTCGGCAATCAGCTCAAAAATTAAAAATCAGCTTCATTTTGGAAGCAACCAAAAAAATACTTACCAACTTTTGCCAAACAAAAAGAACGAAAAATAAACGAATCAAAATAAAATAGGCGATCAATTCAAAATAGACAAAAATCATTAATAAGAAGCGAAAAGCTGAAAAAATAAATGCAAGTTTTAATAGATATTTACATATGTACGTATGGTTGTATATCTGTAAGACTGTTGGAAAATCAAACAATTTGGTTGCTTCATCCGAATAGCCTGACAGTTGGCAATTAAATATTAAAAGTAGCTTTGTAAAGGGGAGGGATAGAATAGAAGGCTTAGCAAGACTGGATATTCAACAGTTCTGTTGCTGTTGTCGTTTTTCTTACATTTTCGATTGCTATCTATCTACGCTTCTCGGAGTGTTTGAGCGCAACAGCACGATTGGTAGCAAAGAAAAAAGGCCGAATGTAAAGCAAAAAGAAACAGTAAAAAACGTGAATTTTTTTTTCTTCTCAAAATGTATTGAAAAATAGAAAGATAAACACTCAGAGCCAAGTTACTACTAGACCAGTTAAAAAATGACTGTTGGCTGAAGTAGCTAGCAAGCGTCAATAATCCAAATGATGAACGCGCTAAAAAAAAAAACCGCAACAAAATTGGACGGCGTTAAAATCATAGTTAGTTGATTGCTTACCAAGCCTAGTAGCGCTGCCAATTGGCTCATTCACGCCGCGCCGTGTTTCCAACTTTCTCCGCCTCAGCGCAGTTTATGTATGTACATACATACACCACAGACGTGCCTTATTGCGCTTTGATAAATACGAACACGCACTTTTTTCTTCAGTTGGTCTAAAGAATATTCATGTGGTCAGCGGCATCCAACGCAACAGCACACGTTAGCTTTCTACACATTTTTTTCATGGTTTTTGCTTGGTTTTCATTCAAATTCTTCGGCCTTTTGTTCGTTGAAATATATTTTATTAGGCGTGCGAATTGCCGAAATTCCAATTTGACAACTGGTTGCCTATTTACGACGAGTATGCTTCACATTGCTCCCTTCCATTCGATTGTATTTTTGTTTGAACACAATATGACATCAGCGTCGTGTGCTTTCACACTTTTGGCCGCTGGCCAATTTGTTACTCTCCACGAGTTTTCTGCTTATGCAATGCCAAAAATGTGTGGATTAGTCGCTGCCAGAAAATGTATTGTAATAAGTAGTCTTTTAATTGTAAATGATGAGCGGTTTTGTAATAAGTTCTTTGAAGTTTATCAACGTTCACTTTAAAACGTAGTCATCTGCTTAAGGTCGAGCTATAAAAATTTGTATACAAGAAGTCTCCAAGAAAAGCTGTGTCAAAAGGCTTACACAAGTTTTGGTCAATATAAGGCTTGTAAGAAGCATCGACAAACGGTATTCTGAGAAAACTTGACAGCTTGTTATTTTAAAAACGCCTAGATCAAAATTGATTTTAAGTATAAATGCTGTTACAATTGCAAATTATGTTTATAATTAACCTGTTAAGTAGTTTGTAGGATGAGCACCCTCAAAAATATTCTTTAAACTACATATGTAATGTTGTTGTAATTTTACGCGAAGTGTGTTGAATGAATTTTGAAACGAATTGCACAGAAAAGAAAATCTTTAAAAAGAAATAATCATAATTACGTACTTTTAATAAACTCATAGTTTAAAATTATTTGTATATATCAAAGAAATAGTTTGAAAGTAATATAGGAGGGCAGGTCAATAAGTCCGTGACTTTTTGATTTAAATAAACTCAAGTTTTTGGATAAACAAATATTTTATTTTTCAATATAGTCTTCTTTGAGTTCTATACACTTTGTCCAACGTTTCTCCAATTATTTCAACCCTTCAAAAAAATAAAATTCGTCGAGAGCATCAAAATAGGCATTTGTTTGTGAGATGATTTCATCGTTGGAGTCAAATCTCTTTCCGCCGAGCCATTTCTTCAGGTTTTGGCAATAAGAAATAGTCACTGGGTGCTAAATCCGGAGAATATTGCAGATGAGGGAGTATCCAAATTCATGGATTTTTGCCATGGAAACTACACATATGTGTGCGTTAGCGTTTGTGGTCGATTGTCAGCAAATGCGGCACCCATCTTGCGGAAAGCTTTCTCATACCCAAGTGATCATTTCAAATTGAACTACAGAGCCATGTGAGACGAAAATTTTGAAAAATTAACAGTAATTTGTATTTGTATATTTGTATTTTTATATCAAAACAATTTCGATAAAAAACATATCCAAGATTTTTTAATTAAAATAAAATTACAAACTAACGAAATTTATCTTTTTTCGAACATCAAATGATAAAAATTTATAAAAATTTTCTTATTTCATCGAAATAAAAAAAAAAAAAAATTCTGTGCTACGAAGTTTTATTTATGTAGCTGTTAAAGTCCATAACATTTTTTTACTTAAAAATTTTTCGTTTGAAAATATGCTTGTCATATGGTCTTGCTTAGAGTATCATCTATCCGACTGATGAGGCTGAATTTTCATTATTATTAATTTGGCGCTTACACTATATAGCTCAGTGTTTGGCTGAGCTTCTCCTACCATTTGTGGTGTACGTCTTTATATTCTACCAAAAAAGGAGGGACCTACAGTTTTGTGCCGACTCCGAACGGCCACCATGAGTTATAAATTGTAATTTCATTACATACTTCTAGATTTGAAACAGCTTGAAAAGTAATCACACAAGTACTAATATGTTGTTGCAAACTGGCTACCTCAACTCCATTCTTCCTACCCTGGTACAAATTTGACTTACGCAACTTGCACAGCAAGAAATTCTTAAGTAACTAATAGAAAATATTTTACATAATAAAAAAAATCATGTAGTAGGATGAATTTGTAAAAGGTAACAACCACTCCATCAATAAAGCAAAAACAAAATGCAAGTAATTCGCCTTGAGTAAATTTTTTTTTTTTTTTCATTCAATTACTTATATCACATTTCTGTGCTGTTTATAAAATTTATAGCGTTCAAAAATATTGGTATGTATGTGTGTATGTATGTATGTACGTAAATGCAACTTTTATAATTTTTTGCCTTCCCTCGTCCAAGCCGCGCTTCGGTTTTGTCGTATCATCATTTCATTGTCACAACGTTTTTGCCACTTGACAACTTGACTTAATTGTCAAATAGAGAGAGAGTGACAAGTCTTATGACACGCCATTTGACAATTCTACAAAAAAAAAAAAAAAAAAAAATGCATAAGTCATAGAAGTACTAGTACTCGAACGAGTACTTGTGTTTCAAGTGTATACATACATACATACATACGAGTGGTATGCATTTGTGTTGTTGTATGTAAGTCACATAAGTCCATAAGTTACAGTTGGCTGACTGGCGCTATGTCACCCCAATGCCAGCGCCTTGTATTGAATTGCGTCGCGCTGATGCGTCTCAATATCTTGTTGATCGTTTGTCAAAATTTCAGCGATTATACTCGTAGTAATGTATTGACAAGTTGACTGACACTTTTGAGGCGACTCGCTTACTTTTTGTTTTACAAAACTATTGCTCATATTTTTTTAATTTTTTTTCCTCTTTTTTGTTTTTTTTTTTTTTTTGTTGGTGGAGGGTAAATAGCGATGCCTTTGTTTTCGTGCATCTGCACGCAAGAAAACGCAAATGGTCGATTGTGATCGTCGTCGTGGCACGAAGGTGGGTAATGAGCGAGCGAGTGCAACGTTTCTTGTGTTAGATCACTGATGACGCTACGATGACTAAACGGTAATCTTGGCAACATTACAACTATTGCAAAATATCTGCTGTTGGCTGGCTGTTGTTGTTAGTGACCTCCCTGAAAAGTTTCCAAATGCCTGCAGTTTGTCTGCATTTTTTTTTTTGTTGTAATTTGTTTCAGCTTTAAAGCAGACAAATGCCATACGTGTTTGCTTTAAGTTTTTAAAGTTTTTAGTGTTTTTTCTTGCTACCTTATTATGTTGCTGCTTGTGCAATAGCTGCTTAAAAACTGACTGCTGGTCTTCGTAGCAGCTGCGCCTGCAGATGATCAACGAAACGATCTATCACCGAGCATTAAGGTGACCTTCCTGGCCATCTCAGTTGTTTTGTTTGTTTTTTGCATTTTTTTAGCACACAAGCTCACCACAATTTGCGGCAGTTTATAAAAATATGTACATATTTATGTATATATTAAACTGCGGGTAAGCGTCTTTTCAGTTTATTTGTATTGCTTAAACCAATCATGTAATTTGATCGCCAGTCTTTGGGATTAAATTTAACCGAAGCGGTGGCTGCAATGCTTCGCTGGAATAAAAATACGCATTGCCATCTAAACTGAGTGGATTAAGCCTGAGGGCGGTAAAATTACAAGGGCGCGAAAATAACGGATCGCTGTTATTGGTTTTTTTATAAAACATAACTTAAAAAAAAATACTTATACATAAATTTTTATAACTACGCAAAATTATTAAATTTACGTACCCTTATTAAAAAAAATAAGTTTAATAATATTTTACTCATTTTCTTTTTTTTCAGGTATGTGTTTATCATCTAATCTTGCTTTGGTAAGAGTTTCAGTTATACTCGTTTTATATTCTTATAGCAGTCTTTCCAGCAAAATTAACCAAAATTATATAACAAATAGCATGACATTGATTCGTTCGTTTTATAAAGGTGTTGTTGACTTGTTGCAATACTTTCTGGTCAACTAAGCTACACACTAATTTGTTTCTAGTTACTTGAAACTTTTAAAACATTGTTTTTGTGTTATATGTACATACATATTTGATGATTTTTCTTTTCTTTAAAATTTGACATTTTCGCTTTAAGATTTAAAACTAAAATGTTTTTTTCCACATATAATTAATTAATATTTAATTTTGTAAATTCTTACCATTATTTCAAATAATAGTGTCTATAATATATTAAATTTTGGCGCTTACACTATAGGTATAGCTCAGTTTTTGGCCGAGCTTCTCCTACCATTTGTGGTGTGCGTCTTTGTATTATACCACAAATGAAGGGACCTACATACAGTTTTGAGCCGACTCCGAACGGCAGATGTATTTAATGAGAAGCTTTTTCATGGCAGAAATACCCTCGGAGGATTGCCATTGCCTGCCGAGGGGTGACCGCTATTAGAAACAACTTTTTCTATGATTAGTAGTGTCTACCTTTTCCAATAATACTTCAGAAACCATAAAATATATTTTAGAATAGTCAATTGTACTTCAGAACACGTAAAATGAACTGCAGAACAGTCAATTGTACTTCGGAAAACGTTAAAAGTATTTCAGAAGCGGTAAATTGTACTGCCGAAATTGTAAAAAATATTTCAGATATAATTTTCGGAAATAAAATTTACAATTTCTGAAATATATTTTACAATTTCGTACAATTTATTGCTTCTAAAAAAAAAACCGTTTATCGTATTCCGAAGCACAATCGACTATTCTGAAGTTCACCTTACGTTTCCCGAAGAACAATTGACTATTCTGCAGTACATTTAACGTTTTCCGGAGTACAATTGACTATTCTAAAATATATTTATTGGTTTCTGAAGTACCGTTGACTATTCTGAAATACATTTTATGCTTTCTGAAGTACTATTGGAAAATTAGTAGTTTTCCAAACAAATTATTGTGGCTTTCAGAGAACAAAGTTTTACTTAGAAATCGTGCTTTAAGTAATTATTTTTTTGGATAGTGTACACATATCACTAGGTATATGTAAACCGGAACTACGTTCTTCTTATTTTGAAAAAGAAAGGTCATAAACTCGAGTTTCATTCGATCGCGAATGTCAACATTCCTATATGGAAATATAGACAACCTGCATTTATTTGAAGTTTTGCGAACTTGTGCGAATGAAAAAAAGCGCGTAAGTTCTGAAGTTATTCTTTGCGCCCTCTGATAGTAGCAGTGAAACAGGAAAGCCTCCTCTTCATTGAAAAAAAAAAAAAAAAACAAGTAAGGAATGCATTTGATTTACTTTGAGTTTTTAATTGACGACTTTAGTTCGTTTATACAATTTTTTTTAAAACAATTTTTTGTATTTTTTTTTCAAATGATTTTTGAATTTTTGTTTTAAAATTTGTTTGTTTAAATTTTTTTTTTTTTAATTAATTAATTAATTTTGTAATTGATTTTGAACTTTTTGATTTTAACTTCTCTGTTTTCGAATTTTTTTGTTATTTAATATTTGTTGTCTTGTTTTAATGGTTTTTTTAACTTTTTGATTTTAACTTCTCTGTTTTCGAATTTTTTTGTTATTGAATATTTGTTTGATTCGTTTTGATTCGTTTACATTTTTTTTTATTTTTCTTTTTTTATTATTGTTGGATTAAATTTTTTTATTTTGATTGGTTTTTGTTCTTTGTTTTTTGAACTTTTGGTTTCTAATTTTTTTCGGATTTTTGTTTGTTTTTAGTTTTTCCGTTCTTGGTTTTTTTCTGTAGAAAGTCGATAGCTCATTAATCTTACTTAACTCATTCGTAACAACTCGTATTCGCGTTTGCCGGACCTTACACTCTTTTTTAAAGAGTCGTAACGTATTTCGGAAAATTTTTAGTAAGATTTATTGTTTCCATTACAAGTTTTAAACGTTTTTTTTTTTGACAAAATTTGTCAATCTTTCCTTGACGAAATTGAATGAAATTAGGTGGGACTCCCTTTGTAAACAATTGATAACGCATGTTTTTTTTTACAAATCTAAGCAAATTGTTTGCTGGTTATTTGTTTTTTTTTTATGTTTACGTTTATCTAAAAAAACTTGAGCATTCTAATGCCGTTTATAAACTCTTCACACTTAAGTATGTGTGTGCACTGATAACCTTCCATCTTTTTTTTCTGCAACTGAAGAACATAACTTTTCATACTAACTGTATTTACTTTAGATTCTTCGCCATGAGCAGCATCAAATTTTAACCGGATTTTTAAGATAGAGTTCCGCAAACAGCATGCTTTCTTCTTCGCCGACATACAAAAAAAAAGCGAAGTTACTTGATCACCGGCAAAAACCGCAAAAATTATATTTTTACTTTTAAAAAAATTACCATCTGTGGACATCTTTGCCAATGCTGTTATTAACATCATTGTGGCATCGTCTCAGTTGCAACAGCACACGTACATACATATATATGTATATAGTTACTTATATATGTACATACGCGCTTAGCACTTGTCCAACCTGCCATGTTGTCGCATATTTTATGACGACCTTGATGTCGACGGCAGCGGTTAACAACTGGCGATATGTTGCTGCACAGAACTCGGTAGCAACATGGCTTCGGCACGACAAGGCTACATTTTCTAACTAGATACATACATATGTTGCCGCCTCTGTACTCGCCCGGCGGCATCTGTTTGGCCAGCAACAAAACTCACTGCCTGACTGAGTGGAGTTAATCCTATGGCTGTTGGTATGCTTGTCAATGCTTGCGTGCTGCATCATAGATATACATACATACATACACTATATACATATATGTATATATATTACTGATACATATGTCTGTATATATGTATTATGTACGGATCTGACACTTTGTTCACCCAAATGTCGGCAACTGCAGCTGTTGCCATTGCTGACAGCTCGATGCTGCAACCAAAAACGCAATAAGTGTTGATGAGTGTGCTAATGAAACTAATGCTGCTGCTGCTGCTGCTGTTAGCGCCGACGCCGACGTTGAACATAATGATGTTTCGGCAAAGAAATGCCGCTGTGAGTGGTTGTGTTGATATTAGCTTTTCACATGAATTTTCGCGTTTTATTTGGGTCGCACATGTAGTTAGATTTGTGCATTTGCTACACACTACTTTTTAAAGTCTTATATATGTATGTATGTATGTACGTCCGCATACATACATACATACATACATACATACGTATAACTTGCTCAGCGGCACGCAATTTCCAATGTTAAAACTGTTTGTGTCCAAATTTAGTTTTCGATTTCCGCTTGCCGCATTTGGCAGCTTGCGTAGAGGAAGCTGTGGCCGACCACACGTCAACAACAGCCAGCAGTCAACAGCCCACAATAATTGCAGCTTTTTCTCTTATTCACGCATCGTAATCATAATTTTTGAGAAAATTTATGAACGCGTTTATTTTCCTCATTCACAGCAAGTCAAAAGTAAATTTGTTTCACGTTTGTGCGAGATTTTATTTCCCCATTGAGTGGTAGACAGCTGCGTTTGGCGATGCGTCGAATTGGCCCATTTATTTATTGCATTCATATTCATACGATTTTAATATAATGTTTGCGGCTTTTGTATGAATTTACTATGTACATATGTATGTATGTATGTACGAGCGTGTGCTTTTATTTTTATTTTTTTTATTGGCATACGCTTTTCGCTCTTAACAACTTTGGCGCGCGTGAAAGTGCGCGAAAAAAAAACATTGAAATTATCTGCTACATGCCACATGCCACAAATTACGCTTGCAATGAATACATTTCTAACTCATACAAGTATGTGCAGCTGTTTGTGCGAGTATGTTCTATGTTGTGTGTACTTACACACATATGTATTTGCTGCAGGTATTCAAGCCACATCCGCGCCTAAAACGAATTCTACTAATTTCTTTCTCGTATTCTACTTTCTTGCTGCAGACATACATATTTACATAATTTCTTTTTAGTTTTATTAAATTGTTATATTTTTCTATTTTTAATTTTGTGTGTTTCTTTTACTACAAGCGAGCAGACTGAAAGTGGCCCCGTTGATAGCGACTAGCGAATTTTTATTTGGGCCATGACACAAATTCTGACGCATTCACACTCGTGTATGTATGTATTAACTCTTTACATAGACGCTAAATATTCAATGATATTTTAAGCTTGCCGCGATACTGCTTTGTTGTAATTTTTGTAAGTTTTGGTTGTTTGTGAAGGATCTGTTATTTTCTTTTTTTTAGACAGCGTATTTAGGGTTATTGTAATTCCATTGACTTATTTTATTTTTTTAATTTTTATTTTTTTTTGTCCCTAATTGTAATCGGAAATGTATCGAAAATAGTTGTCAAAACACTTACAGCTATCAAAACAGAACATATTAATAAACAAACAAGAAACAATTTAAAACTGAAACGGTTTCCAAAGTTTATTATAGTGAAGAAAATAATTATGCCGTGGAGGTTGTTGACTGAAGTTAATGAAGTGGCAAAAGTGTGTTGTGCCGATGTCAAATGAATCACATACATATGTGTCATGTAAATGGAGTGATACGCTATTCCTAATATTCCTAAAATTGTCGTGGATACACCGTATTAGGGTGCGGCCTTGTTTAAAAAAAATAATAATAATAAAAAAGGCAACATTTTATGGAGAACTGTTCATTACGTGTGCAAATTATGAATATGCATAGATTACCAAATTTTAAAAATAAAAATATTCATACAAATTCTTCTAATTCTCTTAATAATAAAGATAAACCGAACGGCGCTTCTATTTCCGGCCACAAAATTAAGCTTAGGTTTCGGATAGAATTTTGTTTTGAGTTATGGTCTTTTGTTTCTTGATTCTTTAATTTAATTTTTTAATATTTTTATTTCAAAATTTTTTTTAAAATATTTTGTTTTTCAACAATTTTGTTATTGCATTCAATTGTTTTAAATATTTTTTTAATGGATTCGTTTCTTATTTATTTAGTTTTTCAGTTTCCAATTTGATTTGTTTTTGATTTTGTTATATATCTTGATTTTTTTTTGTTGGCTTGTTTTTATTTTATTTAATTTTTTTTTTATTTGCTAAATTTTTTTTTTATTTTTTGATTTCTTTGTAAATTTTATAAACAATTTTTTTTTATGTTTTTTGGATTTTTCTGAAAGTTTTTTTTTCTTTTTTGGAATATTTTTCAACATTATGTTTTTGGTTTGTTTGGTTTTTAAATATTGATTTCTGAATATTGTTTTAAAATTTTCAGTTTTTAAATTTTTGGGTTATGAATGCTTTGTGTTTTTTTTGAATTACTCGTGTTTGAAATATTTGTTTTTAAATAATTTGATTGTCTGTACTATAACTTTTTTATTTCATATTTTTTTATGATTTTATGTCTATTTTTATGCCGTTTCTTGTATTAACTTGTGTTGTTTTATGTTCTTTAAAATTTTCATTGAACATTCGTTCAAAAAAATTTTAATTTTTCCAGTCATTTCAATTACATACTATTTTTAAAATTTGTTTTTAAGTAAAAAATAAAGTTACAAAAATAACATATATATTTCTTAAAAAATTTGCTATAAATTAACTTAGCTAGTAAAACTGAATATTTTTAATTACTTTTCATGTGTAATTTTTAAATAATAATTATTTACAAAAATGGCAGATCTCGTTCGTCTTGCTTTCGCCTCCTCTTTAAAATAATTTTCAGAATCATTTTACTATAATTCCAGAAAATATACGATTCTTTATAAATTGCGCTGACTCATTAGTTAAAACCAAAGTGCTAGCTATTTTTCATTTTAATTTTAAAATTGAAACAAATACTTGTTACTCTTGCTTACTTATTTAGTAGCCTGCGTCTGTAACCAAAAACGTTGGCGTCTTGACTGTGTTTACTTTTCATACAGCAACAATTGTCATATACATAAAACATATATGCACATACATATGTATGTATGTATGTACATATATTAATGTGTAGAATTTTTTCAACTGATCCATAAATATTAGTATACAAATAAATTATATTTTATTGGCTTTGTCGACGCTTATTGCTCATTTTCGTTTTATAACTGGCACTACTACGCTGTAAATTTTGTTGTTATAGTTTTCATTACTGTCGCACAAAAGGTAAATGAACTCAGAAGTTGTATGTGGATACAAATGTCGATATGTGAAGCGTGCCTTATAAAATAATATGTATGTATGTATGTACATGCATGTCTCCTTTGCTTTATTCAGATAACATATACATACAAACATACATACATACCATCATGCATAAGAATATCACCTAGATGCCCCACATACCAATGTACATGTATTTTTTTGTTGTACCTATTGTCTGCCTCCTTCTATCAAAACTTTGATTTTTTTTTTCATATTATATTTTCCACCCAAGCACACTTCATGCAACTACTTACATACAATACTTCTAATAAACTTATGTGTGTTCGTACTTATCTCATCAGCAACGCTCATTTTTGATTGCACTTTATATGCGAGTATATCTGACTATTAGTTTTCTGCTATTCCTATGTCGTTTGTGTTGTTTTATTTTCTTATGGTTGGCATTTATCGATCGATCGGTCACATTTCGTCCTCATTTACGCCCAGTCAAGCAATCAAGCGTTTGTTGTGTTTTTTTCCTTACAAGTTTTTTTTAGTCAGTTAATGCTTGCCATAGCTGCCTTCTATGGAGCGGAGCAAGCCAACGGTGTACGAGCTTAGACTGCGTTCTCCTTTAAATGGAAATATACACACACACACACACGTGCGTACTTGCACATGTTTACAAATTAATATGAATTAGTCTTATTTTTTTACTATCATTTAAACACTCGTTTGTCTTATTGCCCTGTAATACATTGTAAACGAACTACATACATACATACATATGTATACCATCAATTTTAGTTTTTGGTCATTTTCATGTAGATACGGAAGCTGAGGAATGGGAGGCTTTTGTCTAAAATTTTTTATTTGTGATGGATTGTAGGGGTATTATGCGCACATGAATTGTGCTTTCTTACTCGTGAAGTGGTATTTTTTTTGCATTGATAATTTTGTTTAAAATTTTTTATATTTGAATTTTTTTAAACTGAGTAATGATGACTACCAAATACTGGCTGAGTTTAATAGTCGCGGTACATTTTGACAAATTTTGTTAACTTATTTTCCTTTTATATAATTTCCATTTCTTTTCAGTTAAAATATTGTTATTCTATAGCAAAATATAAATGAATTATGAAGAAATTTTCAAAAAAAAAATTTGTTCCAAGATGTAGAAAATTTTCGAGTATGCTGTTTTTTGTTTATTTTTTGTTGCTGCAGCTTAGTTTGCTTTCAGTGTGCAAAAACCTTTTTAATCGATCGAACCGTCATAGTTTAGTGCCTGCTTCAAAAAGTGATTAGTTCAAAGCTTTTAAAAATTTTAAACTTCTGGCATTTATTTTGGTTTTTCGTGAATATATTTTTATATATTGTAAATTATTTCAATTAATTTTAATTAGTTTAAAAAACTCGAGATAGGGTAATGTTGTTCAATGTGATATGGTATATCACAATAAACATACAGAAATTAATATTTAACAAATAACCTGTTCTGTTATACATACATATATTATACCCATAGTTCAGCAGAATAAAGGCAAAAATCGTAAGCAGAACGTAGAAAATATGAAAAAGCCATTAATGCTATTAGATGTAGGAAGATGGGAATACTCTACGCATCGAACACGTATGGTATTTTATTTGCAACGTTGCGAAGAGCTTCACGAACTGATAAAGCTATCGATGATATAAAAGACCGATTTTTAACCGCTTTTGATGAAGTAGGAACTGGATGGCTACAAATTTCAATTTTTTCTAAGTGGCTTTATATCTTTTTGCGGTTCACAAATCCGTCAAGGGAGAACCCAATTCTGCTTATTTTAGGTGGTCTCTACAGTTATACCCCAAATATTATATTGTACGAGTATTGGCCTCTCACTCAAAACCTCATTCAAAGATGGATATGAAAATTCATGGGAGAACAAAGATGAAAAGTGGCACGATTCGATGTCATAGAACTTTTGTAAAAGCCTACAACGCATATTTGGAAAAAAACATTAAATGGAGAAAAAAGAGAAGGTACAACGATTAAAACAAGCTAGGGAAAGTTCATCAAGCACATTAGAAATAATTTGCTTCTGCCCAATTCAGATAGGGATTGTTGGGCCGAAACCCCACCCAGCAAGAATACTGTGAGCTCGTTTTGCAACAGATAACCTAAACGCCAAGCGATATTCGTTCGCGAGTCTTGTAACTATGAATACACTTTTTAATTTTTGTATTTTTTAAAATTAATTTCGCTTGTGTTATTTTTTGTGTATTTTATTAAAATAATGAACTTTTTCTGGTATTCAGTAAATTAAATTATTAGAAATTTTTTCAATTAATTAATTAATTTAATTTAAATATTTATAAGACATTATTCTTAAACGATAAGTTATGGGCAATGTAGAAAAGTATATCACTTTGCCCGACATGGTATATCACATTACCCATTAATTTCAAGAAGACGACTTTTTTGACTATTTCTGGTTTTAATGAAATATATGCTGAGCTACCTAATATAATGGAATCTTGCGGCACAATACATCAATAAATAAAATTGCAAGGTCTTATTTTAGTTTATCTTAAAACAATTAACATAAACTGTAGAAAGAGTTATGCCTATGGCACAATACCCCAACTTACTCTATATCTTACTTACTAAGTTAATTGGTGCATCAACCGCCTAAGCGATTATGGCCGAGGTTAACAAAGCACGCCAGCTATCCCTATCTGTTGCTAACTGGCGCCAATTGGAAATCCTAAGTATAGCCAAGTCTTTTTCCACTTGGTCTTTCCAACGCAGAGGAGGTCTTCCTTTTCCTCTGCTACCACCAGCGGGTACCGCGTCAAAAGCATTCAGGGCTGGAGCTATTTCATCCATTCGTACGACGTGACCTAGCCAGCGGAGCCGCTGATTTTTAATCCGCTGCACTATGTCTACGTCCTTGTACAGCTCGTACAGCTCATCGTTCCATCGAACGCGGTATTCGCCGTCGCAAAGACGTCCATAAATCTTTCGAAGAATCTTTCTTTCGAACACTTCAAGAGCCCTCTCATCTGATGTTGTCATCGTCCATGCTTCTACGCCATACAATAGCACGGGCATGATGAGAGACTTATAGAGTATAGTTTTTGTCCGTCGAGGGAGGACTTTACTGCTCAATTGCCTACTCAGTCCGAAGTAGCACTTGTTGGCAAGAGAGATTCTGCATTGGATTTCAAGGCTGACGCTGTTATTGGTGTTAATGCTGGTTTCTAAGTAAACGAAGTTCTCTACTTTTTCAAAGTTATAACTGTCAACAGTGATGTTTGATCCCAGACGTGAATGTGCCGACTGTCTATTTGATGACAGGAGATACTTCGTCTTGCCCTCGTTCACCTCCAGACCCATTCGCTTCGCTTCTCTATCCAGTTTGGAGAAGACAGAACTAACTGCGCGGTTGTTAAGACCGATGATATCAATGCCATCGGCATACGCCAGCAATTGTACACCCTTATAAAAGATGGTGCCTGACCGATTTAGTTCTGCGGCTCGAATTATCTTCTCCAGCATTAGGTTAAAGAAATCGCCAAGAGTCACCCTGTTTAAAACCTCTTTTGGTATTAAACGGCTTGGAGAGGTCCTTCCCAATCCTAACGGAGCTGGTGGTGTTGCTCAACGTCATTTTACAAAACCGTATATGTTTTGCCGGGATACCAAATTCAGATTGGGAAGAGCACACTTAAGTTCCAATCAGCAGGCATGCGTCCGACCATATTCTAGAAATGAGCTCGTGCATGCACTTAACCAGCTCCTCTCCACCGTCTTTGAATAACTCAGCTAGTAACCCGACGGTATGTATATGTTTTTATAATAATTAAAAAAAATTGCAAAGGATTAACAAGAAAGCGTGCATTTTAAGGAATTTTAACAAACCCCAAACTGTATATTCGAAATGTGTTAAAAAATTTGATTAAAAAATTTGATCGTATTATTTGAGAAGGTGTGTGGTATTGACAAAGCACCTAAACACACACAAGTTACAACGCATTATAATTTAAATAAAGTGGGCGCGCAGGAGCGCACGCCTTTTTTTTGCTCAAATTAATTTTTTTAATTGATGACTGCGGAATTACTAAAAAAAATAACCTTACCTGTGAAAAAAGAAAATAATTTCTAAATTATTTTCAGTTTGAGAAGTTTTTCACCGATTTTCGAATCATTGCTTTGCTTTGATTCCCTTCAAAACTTTGTAGCTTTGTAGTATGCTAAACTTCTCATTGGCATTTGTGCATATGGGTTATTGTATTTCGACTCATTTTACAAATTTTTAGCTATTAAATTTTGGTGGGTTTCATTGCAAACAATTTATCCCAGTTGCTCGCTCCACTTCCGAAGCAATTGACAAACTGCACTAAGCTGTGCTAAGTAGTTTACAGAAAAGCCAACACCAGGCTGATTGTTTGTGAATGGTTGTTACCATTTCAATTGGATTGCAGACCTAAATCGCCTCAACGAGACTTTGTTTGCTTTGCTGGAGCTGTACTTTATTTGGTAATTTTTCGCATTTGATTTGGTTGAAGTGGTGGCCTACAACTTGAATGCTCCTTCACAAGTTGACGCTCGTTTTTCCAGTTGTCTGACGCTCTGCATTTTTTCTTCCAATTTTGAGATTTCTACTTTTTTTTTTTATAAATCTATTGCATATTGGCATGATTTCTGCTTTCCTGCTTTGCGCCCCATTTGTCGCTCAGTGGGAGGAACCATCGCAAAGGCGTTGCGTGTCACCTCGATCTATACGAGTACGTGCCACAAGTCGTCATACTCGTATATAGAATGTTTTAGTTGTGGTGCTGGTGGTGGTGGTGGAACGGTGGCATGACTGCTTGCCGCACCGCATAACTGGCTCTCTTCGCATAAACTTAGCTTTTGGCCGTTAGATTAATGTCATTTGCTGCCAATTAGGCATGTTGCATGAATGTCACACTGTTGCTGTTGTTGTTGTTGGTGTTGTTGTTAGTTTTGTTTGTCGTGCTTTACGTTGCCTGCATGGCATTGCTCAACACGCACCGATTGGCAGCCAATTGCTTGGCATTCGGTGGTAAATTTAATTCAATTAAATTAACAGCTATGTTGCTGCATCTCGATCGCTTCTCTCTCTATTCGCGGAGCAGTTTAGCTGGGTTTTAGTTTTCCATATGCGAGTATGGTTTGTTTGCCGTTGGATACCTGCATACATACAGATATAAATAGTATGCACATATACATAAAGCATAAATGTTTATGTATGTATGTATGTAATATGGAACGTGTATTTCCCGCTGTGCTGCCAGCATTTCCTTGGTTTCTACTCTCCAACATTTCGCTTCATTTTTTGTTGCTGGCTTTTGAAAGCTCATCAGTTTTGTATAAAGTTTGTGCTTGAATAATTGATTAACATTTTTTTTTCTAATTTGTTCATGGTTTGTTTTTGTGTTGTTTTGTTGGATATGCACCTTTCCATATCTAGTATTTGCTTCCGTATTGCCCTATTTTAATATATTTGTTTTTTGTTTTTTTTTTGTGTGCTTGGTCTTTTCTATTTTGTGCTCGCTGGAGGGAATTTGCTAGAAATTGAGGCACACAAATGGGCGTCTTCTCAATCTTTTATTTATTTTTAGATTTTGATAAAAAGAATTATTACATTGATATTATTCGACAGTAGCTGACTTTTTTTGGGTTGTTGTTTGTCACTCGAAATTGGTTTAAAATCTTGTCGAAACTGCGTTCAGAATTAAGCTATGCCTTGGTTTTTGAATTGTTTTTTTCTTCTTCTTGATACGTAAACAGCGACACAATTTATAAAAAATGTAACGCGCGAATTTAGACCCTTGAGTCTGTGACTTTTAACCACCTGAGGGCACATAAATAGGAGATCTTCTTTACCATACAAGTTATCGATATCTTATTGATTTTTCAATGTTTTGTATTCGGTATTGATGTTACTCTTGTTATCGATAGATGTAGTAATTTTTATTTATGTTAACGATATCGTTACCGATGGTTGTCGATACGTTATCGTTATTTTGGACATCACTACTATCGTTTTTTATATTGTTACCCATATCCTTATGAAAATAATCGATAATGTTAATTATCCTATGTTGTTATCCTTGTTAATAGCGTTGTCTACTTATACTTAAATTTTTTGAATTAAGGAACTCCGACCATCTATAGAGCCGATAAAATGTGCTTTCGATAAAACTTTTTTTGGGGAAATGATAAAAGTACAATTAACCAAACTTTGAGGTGTATTCAAACAAGCAAATATGATTTTTTGGCTCCAAACTATTGTTGAAAAATGTCGGAGTTATCTTTGGTGCCGTAAATCATCTACTTGCAAAAGTTGCCAGCTTGCGGGCTCCTGTCTGGACCATACATATATATACAAGGTATCTTCTTATATTTTATACTTTTTCTGAATCTATGAACCTCAACAACTTCAGATAATTGGGGATTTAATTTTTTTTCAATTTTCATAAGCTACAAAATGAACGTAGCATCGCGTTAATAGTACTTATGTTAGATAGCTTTTTTTAAATTATATCCGCAAGATTCAAAAACATGGTTTCGAGAAAACGCGCTACAAAGTTCATTGCGCGTTCGGCGCGACTTCTTCTTGCCTGACACTCTTTTCTTCAAAATACTGTAATTCTCACAATATTTGAAATTCAGCGCTGAAATCTCGTACATACTTATATTCTTCAAAAGTAGACTTATTAATTAGTGAAATAAAAAAAATCGAGTTTTTGATCGCGCTAGATGGCCGGACCCCCTTAAATGACAGTTAACAAATTAAGAAAATTTCATCAAAATTCTAAACGTTTTTATCAGCACCTTAAGAAAATATTCGAGTTTGCAGTTTCAACGATTTGTTCATGCATTATATTAAAGGAAATACTCAGCGTACTCGGCGAAAATCATTGTCAAAAATCAAGCATAATTTGTAGAGACTTCACACTTGCAATTTCTATAGCTAAAATTTAAAAGACTACAAAACTACACACATGCAACTACGTTTTTTCTGAGAATTATTAAAAAATTTAAAATATTGATGGCGATATTTGGAATTTTGATTATATTTTAAAAAATCTTGTATAAAGTTTGAAACATAGGCTTATACGGATATCGCTGGAACATGAAAAATTATAGAGATTACGCAATAGAAAAATAATTTGCGAAAGTGTGTCAATAAAAACACTGCATATGTATACATATGTATGTGGTTTGTATGAAGTAGAAATGAAAAGTTTTCAGCCCCAAGTACCCGATACGACATGAAGAAATCTTTTATTCTTTTTCTTTGAGAACCTTGCAATATCACAGCACCCTGAAATGGTTCCACATAAACCAGGATAATCCTGGAAAAACTTAGTACAGTATATTTGACTTCTATATGAATTCAAATTGATTCCTAATTCTCAGTAAGAAGATCAACTTCTTTAAACTTTTTACTTTTGAATTTTTGTATCAGAAATTTACCATTATAGGTCTTTTATCTCTATATCGTTTCTAAATTTTATAAATTAAACAAGTAAGAAAAGCTAAATTCGGGCGAAACAGATTTTTATATACCCTCGCGATATATTTTTGTCAGGGCGGTGCCCATAATTTCATAAAATTCCCGCTTCTTTGTTTCAAATCGCTGCTTGTATTAAAATTTACTCAATTTGTTCCAATAAATACTGAAAAACGAAATTTTTGCATTTTTTAAAATTTCCCCTATATGGAAGTTGTGCTCGCATATTGTCCGATTACAAAAATTATTGACAGTGAGGCTTGTGATATCAAGGACAATATGTTCACCAAATTTTGTGACGATAGCTCACATCGTTATTGAGGTACCTACAGACGTTTTGTTATAAGTGGGCGTTGAAACGCCCATTTTTCAAAATTTCATAAATACCTAATTTCTTAGTTCAGAATCGCTTTATATACCAAATTTCTTTCAATTTGCTTTAATGAATACCGAAAAAACGGAGTTTTTGCATTTTTCAAAAGCTTCCGTTATATGGGAGGTGGGCGTGGTTTTTAACCGAGCCTGACCATTTTCAATACCAAGCTACCCTGTCCAAAGAGCAATCTATGTCTCAAATTTCTCAATTTTTACTCAAGTTATTGTAACCACGGACAGACGGACGGACGGACAGACAGTCAGGGCTAAATTCCCCTTTTCATTCTGATCATTTCAGTATATACATATATGTCTATATCTATCTCTATTATTTTGTGTACAAGTACGCTCGGGTATAAAAATAAAATACTACATATACAGCCGTGCTCCCAGTTTCACATTCACAGATTTCCCTTTGGATTCGTTTTGAAATCACATGTTTGGTGCTCCCAATTTCACATTCACAAACATTTTTGTGAGTTGAATCCGAATGCTTGGTTGTATGTGAAATGAAAAGTAAATGACAAAAAGTATGTAAATGTAATTGTTTTCGATTGGAATAATTTTTGAAATATTCTTTGGATCTGAAAGGGAAATTTCAACAACAGCTGTTTGTGAATTGCCACAACGATAACCGATATGTGTGACAGGGATGACCTGATATGCGAAGAAATTTGTGAAATTGGGAGCACACACAGGAAATTTTTAAAATCACATTGTGGAATTGAAATGTGAAACTGGGAGCACGGCTGATAATATAAAATACATTCCAAAAGTCTTGAAATTACTGAATTTCTACAATGTTCTAAAAAAAAAATGATTGCTTGTATCTTGGGAGAACTTTGAACTCGTCTAAAATCATTTGAAAAAGTTAAAAATAATATAAGTAAATAAATTTCTACAGTTTCTCGAACTAAAGAACCGGACGTTGGCTGAATATGTTTTACCTTTTTGTCCATCCAGATTGATACTTGTTGTTTTTATTGCTATTTCTATTATCTACATACATACGTAAGAAAATATACGTTTACTGCAGTGTAATCGCACTTAGTCAACTTCAAATATTTATAAATAGATATTAGTAAACGATACTTAAGTTGTCTTGCTTGTATGTATTAAGGTACATATGTATGTATATATTTATTTATACCTTTTTAGTTTCATATGTACATATGTATAAACATACATACATATATGTTAAGTAAGTACATATGACTGCTAAACTAACGACGTGATAAGTGAAATTATACTCGTATAAATATATACATACATACATTTTATTTTTCTTATTAACGTAAGTTCTAGAGAAGTTTAACTTGATTTGAGTTGATAAATTATTAAAACTCAATTGTACGCTCGCTGGACATTAATTATTTTCCTTTGTTTAAGGTGAAGTAATATAAGCGGTATGCAATGCAAAGAAAATAAGAATAAATCATTAAATAAAAAATCGTGTACCAAAAATCATGCACCTGGAACGAACGCTTCTGTATGCAGTTTTGTAGCCTTTTCAATTTAATTTTCTTCCATATAACACAAAATTAAAATTTATATGGAACACTCTTGACAAAAAAAAAATCTAATAAATCAAAAGTACTTTTTAGCCAAATGAAACTTGCACTTTATTTGACTGAA
This sequence comes from Philophylla caesio, assembly GCA_963971545.1. Lineage (NCBI taxonomy): Eukaryota > Metazoa > Arthropoda > Insecta > Diptera > Tephritidae > Philophylla > Philophylla caesio. The sequence continues at coordinate 177,666,672 of OZ020604.1, read as the reverse complement.
ATTGAATGGGCTGCAAGACTGCATACCCAGAACTTTCTTAAAGTTCCTGAATAAAAAGTTTGAAATTTTGATGACATTTTTTTTTTTAGAAATTGGTTTAATATTTGCGATTTGCGTATAAGCTTTGACGCTTTTATTTATGTGGCTTCCGCTAAATTTCAAATGAAAATTATCGAAAAAAAAAATTGTAAATATATGTACATATATAGATAAGTTTTAAGAAATATCATTCTGCATTTGCTCCTTTTTTTTTTTTTTTTTTGGTATAACTGTGCATACATATGTCATTAGATTATTTGTAGCTCAAATGGCAGCAACTCCCGAAAAATAACTTCACACCTTTCAACTTCGTTTTAAATTGGTTTCTACTTAATTTCTCTATTCTCTAATTACAAACATTCTTCACGCTGACCTTTCGCTGCAGTCCACCTCTTTCACGCTTTCATCTCCTCTTGTCTGTGTATGCCGTTCGTCGCGTTTTTGCTTTCTATTGCTTGCATTAAGCTCCATTTCTTTATTTTTTTTGAAACAATTTCGCTTTCTTGATAGCTTTTAGCTTTTCTAATCCATTGGTGTCTACATTCTATGCCAATAACCTCTGGCACAGCAATCGGCCTTACATGATTGGCACTCTACATGCATACATACAAACATATGTGCATATTATTTCTAATGTTTTTGTTTTGCTTCTACGAACACCTGTCTCACCGTGACTGACCTTCTATGTATATCATATTACTCAGCTGTGTTTCGTACATATTTACTTACTTAGTGTATTTTACTGTACGTGCTAATGTGTTGCCACAAATTGGAAACCAACATTACGGTGGCATTAACTCATTCACTATTTCCATGTGTACATAAAGGGTGGTCTTTTTTTTTGGACATGTGGTTTTTAAGTAGAAATAAGACGCATATAATTTAATGCTATGTCCAAGAATTTAGCTTTATTATAAAGATAAGGGTTTGCCATTATGTTTTAAAAATGATTTCGGGCAAGTGACCGCCGCAACTGGCACGAATAAATCCCAGCCGAAGGGCCCAATTTTCGACCACTTTTTGCAACAATTGGGACCGTATGTCAGCAATAACGCCCCGAATACTCTCTTCCAAGGCGTCAATCGTCTCGGGCTTATCTGTGTAGACAAGCGATTTCCATAATTAAAAAAAAAATAGTCCAGCGGTGTCTCAACAATGGCTTGTGGATTATCATCACTCCAAATGCGAGCTTCATCGCTGAACAAAATTTTCTTGTGAAAATCGAGATCGGTGGCCTCCTCGTTTTGGGCCCATTTACCGAACGTGCGACGCGCTTGTTCCGTAGTAGGTCTGTTTATTATGAAATGGCAAAAAAAACAAATCCGAAAAAAGTATTGCCTCATTATAAACTACACGTCTAAAAAAAATACCCTTTATTTCCTATGTACTACAAACTTAGGTTTTCTCAGTGATAAACAAAATTTGCCAGTAATCAAATTCTTATTTACAGATCATTATTTTTTTTTTAACGTATTTTATAAAAGTTGATTCAGTTTATAAACGCTATTTCTACAAAAACATTTCAACTACAAACATATACATATTTTGAAGAAAACAAAAAAATGTGATTTGAGTTTAAGTTTATGTTCTCTTTGAGGTTTTAGCTTTATATAAAAGGTTTGTTTCGTTGATTTTTGGAACGATTTTCTCTCATCCCGTGTTATATTTGGTTTTAAGATAAACCGTTTTCGGCATTGTGCCATCTTCAGTGTTGTTTTTATCATTATTTTTTGGTATTATTAAAATCTGTAAAGTTATACGAACATCAGAATCATAGCCTAACGCGCTTCAAGAAACAATCCATAAAGTATTTGGTATTACAATTTTTTTATTAAACAACTTATTTATTATACCTCAGTTTTCTTTTTATGAAAATAGCTTAAATAAATATTATTTTGCAAGTAGCATTTAACAAGTTATTTAATTCAAGAATGAATTCAAATAAATTTGAATATCAAAATTTTGGTTTTTTCAACTAACATTGGGTTATTTAACATTTCGATTTAACATTGTATTATTAAAATATCGATCTTTCAAAAAAAATTTAACTTGTTTGATTTATCCCGTTTTGAAATGAAATCAGTGTCAAGCTTTAAAAGGCTTAAAATTACCATTGGTTTTTAATTACTTTTTACTTGCGCTTTTCTGCATTTTATTTTCTTACAAAAGAAAAAAATCGCCATTTTTGCGTTTATAAGGAAATTACGAAAGACTTTATTTTGAGATCACTTAAAACTGACACTATACGACTAAATTGTACATATAGGATACAAAAAGGCATACCGCAAAAATTAAAAATTTTATTTGTAAAAAGTTCGAAATTTTTGTACAATTTTGTGAATTATTATGAATTAGCTATAATGTTTAAAAATTGGGTTTATTTAGTTTTTGTAAGATTTTCATTAAGAAAAGTGTTAGAAATTCAGTTAAAGAAAAATTATTAACTAAAACGTTGTTGTTGTTTTATAATTGTAAAAAGTAATATGTTTAAAATATGTTAAAAATTCGACAAAAGATGCCAAATAAAATAAGCTTTATATAGATAGATATTAAATATAATTGTTATATGAGTAAGTATCATTTATTTTGAATTATATAACAATTTAATTTAATTTAATAACAAAATGTAGCTATTAAATGACGCCATTAATCCAAATGTATTTTTGTAAAGGGTTTTTTTTTTAAATACTGGCAATTTATTTTGCTAAAGATTTTTGCAAACACCTCAGATGGATTTGTTCTGCGTTTTCAAGCAAGTTAGAAACATAAACATATAATTTGCCTTTTGCAATGTTTGCACTCATCGTCCTGCCCGACTTTCGTAAAATTAAATCACACAAGCCAAGACTTGACCTTCTCTTCGTGCGATCATAAGCTTAGATGAGTGAGCATTTTAGCGGTATTTTACACACAATCCAATCCAATCAAATCGTTTTACACTTCATGCCTTTCCAACCTTCACTTCGCTAACTTTGGAATGTCACGCGCTTGACATTTTCCAATTTTGCACTGATTTGTGAATTCCATTTGTGTGTAAGACGCACTTGAAAATTCTCAAACTGGGTAACTACGATTGTGCATTTGCATATACATAAATACATGACATACATACAGCAGTGTTTGTCGCATAACACAAACACATACATAAATGAAATTTCAGTCCCGCCTTTCAGTGTTTGAGAATATTGAAATATAAAAAACTATAACTAAATGATTCCTCATATAAAGCCGTGTAAAATAAATATTGTGCGTACTTGAGGTCTGTTTTTTTTTTACCTGACTATCTAATATGGTTTGTAGTTTTAAATTGTTCTTTCATACTTATTTATGTATGCATGTACATTATGAAAATAATTCCTTCTGCTTCTGTGCTTCTCTACCAGTAGCTATGTATTTGCCTTCTGTATTTCATTAAAATTTTGAACCAAATTAAGAATTTCGAGGTAAGACTAACGTTTAATTAAAATACTAAATTTGTTAAATTTAACGCTGCTTTTTTGTTTAACCTTGAACTATGAACAATACACTTACTTTTGTATCGTCATAATTTTATCTAGAAAAATAGTAACGACTTCATAATCTGGACTGGATTAGTAACCTTGGTTATCCGCATTGTTCGTTACTTGACGAGTTAAGAGTTTTTTTTTACTTATTTGTTTTCCGTTTAAAATAAAAACAGTTTAATTTTTACTTATAACACAATGCAACTTTATTAAAATAATTTAGATCGCGTGAATAATAATTTGCGCGTGCGTGGAGCAAAAGCGAATTAAGTGATCAGTGTTTTCGACTACGTGAAATACTTCAATTTGCCTTTGTTCTGGAGTAGATAAGTAGTTTGCCTGAGGCTTAGCGAGCCATTCTGAACCTTTCCACCAAAGTGAAGAGTGTACGAGGTCTTGCGGTTTCGCTCCTCGGGTGCTTAGATCGGCTGGATTGTTGGCGCTGGAGACATGTCGCCATGTAGCATTGTTGACGTTTTGAAGGATCTGGGTTGTCCTGTTTGCCCAACTTGGAATCTTAATTTCTTGAATTGTTGTAAGATTTTTTCGGAATGCGTTCCATTTAAGAAGTACGGTGGGTTTGACATTTTCTGTTTCTTCAATCCAGAGCTGTTGGAGGTGAGTTTTCGCTGCTGTCATTATGGACGATAGCCACACATTATCATATTTACTGGGCCAATATGACTCGGCTACAATATTCATCTTTCTTGGTTTATCAAGTTTTGGAGCATAATCTTCTAAAAACATTGCAAATCTAGAGGACATTTATATATCACATGTGATAGGTTTCTCTAGCAGAATGGTGTTACCTATCATAGAAATGTGGCTCAATCTCGCAAGATCGGTTTAGTTTTTTGCGAATATATCAGCATCAATTTCCATGCGAGCCTCTGTGTCTAATACAGATGCTATATCTTCCTTACCACACCTTCGTCATCCTACTTCTTTACGAATATACAAAGTAAAATTGAAGACTTGAATCTCTTATGTTTTTAAATGGGTTTCATTAGCTATGACATACCTCAATACAAATTTCGTCCTAAATTTGAAAGATCGGCAGTCTCGTTTCGATTTAAAAAAAAAAACCGAATGACGTGGGCTTGAGTTCCCAGAAAGTTTTAAAAGAAAGAAGTCTGTTGAGATGTGATGATTTTCGCAGCTATAACGTTTACCGCTTTGAGCATTGCGTTTTTTTTTTCTTAATAATTTTCTTATAAAAACGGTCTTTACCCCAAATGCAATTAATCAGCAAATAAAGTGATTTTAATGGGCTCGATTCTTCCTCTCTCTCCTTATGCGTAATATATTTTATAGAATTAAAGGTTTGCTATACGAGCATAAGCGATTTGAAAATATATAATCAAAATAAAATCGTGTTCGCGCAGCCATCTTTTTCAGTTATAAAAGACTATTCGTTTGTAAATATTTTGAAGTGTAAGTGCATTCGTTTTTTTTTTGTCTTGTGACACTTTTTCTCTTAAAAGTAACCTAATTGCGAGAAAAGTTCATGAACTTCACCGGATGTCCTTAATTGAATGCATGGTGGCTTGTGTTGTTTTCAGCGAAGCAAATTGCAAATCATTTAATTAGATTGAAAACTCAATAAAATTGTATGCCCTAAAAGGAAAAGATCCACAAACAGTCAGCTTTTGGATACTCGAATGTAGTCCTATGAGTTTGATCAAACCCATTTGTTAATGATATTCAAATTCGGAAGAAGATTCAGAAAACCATGTAAAAAATTAATCGTTTTTCCGCTCTAAACATTTATTTTCAATTAATGATTTATTAGTTGAGTTTGTAATTAGCTGCGGCATTACACATATATGTATACATATATCTCTTTGGTATTTAGTAATTCAAGTGCAAAAACCAACTAACCAAAAGTCTTAGTGAAACTAAGCCAAATTTAAAATTAAAATCAGAGCAGAAGAAGTGTGAACAACATTTAAACAAGTGTGCAAAAGAAAGAAAATAAAATTAAAAAATACTTAGCTGAGTCGTACATAGTTTACCTAACCGAAACATCAGCTCAAGGTTCATGGACTGATTAAATTGTTGGTTGCTGGTTGTTGGTTTAGCTTATAGCTTGTTTAACTGGCTTGGGCTACTTGCAATTTTGCTGCCTTTGAAAGCACAAGTACGCACATACATAAATATATATGTATATATTAAAATATTGCCATGTATTTATAAAGATAATACGATATGCATAAAAGTACGTACATACAGTAACTCACAGAAATATGTATGTTACCATTGAATTTTTATACAATATACACAATGTTTCGCATGATAAATCTTTTTCGTTCTTTCATCTACAGTTTATTCTATATTAACACAATATACTTCTTTGTTTCAAGCTTCGTACTCAAATCGTTTTCAAATATTAAAAATTTGCCATCGAAATATGAAACTGAGTTTGTAGAGCAATTCTAGACTTGCTTCAGTTGGCTGAAACATACGGATATTTTTTGCGGTGGTTGTTGCGCATACACTTATTTCCATATTGAAAGAGATTTCCTTCGTGTATGGAAGCAGATGCTCAATAACCTCGACGAAATAAATCTCATAAATTAATGCTGTAAAACTAAAATTAAATGGGCTACAAAGCTGTATTCCCAGAGATTTTCTACAAACTCTGATTTAAAAAAAAAAATTTTAATTTCGATCCTTCTGTACCAAGTTTGAAACTTTGATTTATGATGTATCTGGGTTTAGTTAAAGCTTTATCCAAATGAATGAAAAAGGTTTATTAAGCAAAGCATTGTAAATATGTATTGTATAAGTAGAAAGATTAACGGGAGACATATTTCTATGAGTTACTGTATGTACATCTACGTAGTACGTACACATATCTTACGTCTGACCGTCTGTCTAACTGAAGAATCTGTCCAGCCGAATTGTTGACAGTATTGCTTGATTACCCGTGTTGTTTACTATTAAATTTTTTTATTGCCAAGCTTGGCAAGCGGAACTGATTGGCTCTTTATATTCTTAATTTTTTTTTTTTTTTGGAGATTACGGTGGCGATTTTAAATATATTATGAAGTAATTCTTTTAGCTTTTTTTCTTTTGTTAAAGAGCTCCAATACATACTCGTACATAAGCACATATTTTTTATGCTATTATGTAAGTTACTTTATAAACAAACAAAAAAAAATAATAACAGCCAAACGAAATAATTTTAATAATAATCCACTCTTAAAGCACATTCATACATTTCCTTTTAGGTCTAAGAACTTAACCAAGGCTTTTTGACTGCTAATTACTTTGAATTACTAACTATTGTTGGTTATTATTATTCACCAACGCCCATACAATGTCGATGATGATGTACCTACTTCGTATGATGGCTGAAATATTAAACCACTAATGTTGCTTATTAAAAGCAACTACTTCAATTCTCCTACAAATTCATAATCCAATGAACTCACGAACGATATTTTGCGCGAATTCTAGGTGTCGTGCCACACGATACCGTAGAACTGTTGCGCGTGAAAAGATGAAGCAATCATTGAAAACTCCGGCAAATTTTAGTTGAGAATGTATTTAGCCACTCAATGGCAATTAAATGGAGTTGTCTGATAGCGTGATGTAACTTTTGGCCAGATCGTCGACTGTACAGTTTTTGCTTCCTTTTTATATTTGCTTGGAATGTTTAAAAAAAAAGTTGTAAAGGGTGTTTCAAAATGTGTTTTGTGATTTAATTTTTTTTATTTTTGTTCTTTAGTCTAGCAACCAGTTTTTGGTGTTTAATTTTAAAAATTACAATTTGAAGATGTTTTTTTTTAAATGCTTTTTTGAAAAAAGTGAAATAATTAGAAAAATACCCAATAAACATTTAGGCTTGAGCTCAACTTGAGGTTAAGTTGAGAACTAAGGTACTTCTCAAACCTCCAACGTTGTTTCTCAAGTGCATCTCAAGTTGAGAATCAGCGTTCTCAACAAAAAGGGCATTTTTTTGTATGGCAATAATTATAATTCTCAAGTTGAGAAAAAGTTAGTTCTCAACTTGATATCAAATGTGATTCTCCAATTGGTCTCAAACGTTTAGTAGCAGTACCGAAATAAAAATCGAAAATATATTTTCTTCCTTTTGAATTTAAAACACCGTGAATAAATGTATGCAAATTCATTATACTCGTTTTTTATTGCTTTTGATAGTCATATGAAAATACCGAAAAAATGAGAAGAGTTGGAGAAATACGGTGGATATCAACTTGAGAACTATGAATTTCTCCAAGGTTTGAGAAATATTTTTTTGATGTTTGTTGGGTATAAACTTAATTGTTTAAAACAAAAAAAATAAAAAATAATTTTTTTTTTTAATTTTTCGATTTATTTCGGAATCACAAAATCTCTTCTATTGTTTATTGTAGTTATAGTTAAGGCTAAACTCAATATTGTAAGCACCAGAAAAGTAAAATCAGTTATATCCTAACGAGATTTTTTTTTTATTTACTAATTCCATTTAAATTTAAAAAAACAGAAACCTTAAAATTTATTTAATTTTACTAAAGAAATTATGTCATTTTGATTGATACTTTCTGCAATCTGAACTTATGGCCATAGAAAACGTCGATTGAGTTTTAAAAAATAGATTTTTAATTTTTAAACAATTTTTATTTGTGCCTGTTCGACTGGCACAAACAAGAGTTCCTGATAATGATCTCAAATTGAGGTCGAAATATCGACAGTAAAATACAAAAATAAACAAACATCGAAGTTTATTTAATTTGGGGGCCTCGAGCTTGAAAAATAAAAATTGTTTAAAAATTTAAATTCAAAAGCCGATCATCGTAATACACAAAAATATATTTTTATTTAGTTAGAAGTAGTTTTTGTTTAACTCAAATCTTTATACATAGTTTCTAATCAATAGATAATTTTAATAATTTTTAGGTCCGTTCTTACAATAACAACTAATTAGCGGCCATTTATTAAAAAAAACGTATGATAATTTTTAATATGCAGAAAAAATAATATTAAGCTTAAAAAACTTTAGATATTTAAAAAAATTTTTTTTTTTAAAACCTTGTCATTTTGCATTTATTTGCGCCGCTATGAGATTCGTACTTATTGATATGTTTGTTTTCGCTTTTTTGCTATAAATATTAAGATTCATTTTTCTGGTAAGTTAATTAATTAACGTCTTTTGAAGTGCGCACAACTTACTGACTGCGGTAAAATTCAAATATTTATTAAAATTTTAAAATAAAAATGTCTCTTTAACTAAAACTAAACAAAGAGAACTCGCTATGAATATTAACAATTTCTATAAATAGAAAATAAAAAAAAAAAATTCCGCAAAATGTATTCAATCAAGCGTGCGTTCATAAGACGATTTATCTTTTGTTTAAAACTTAATAGCCTCAATCCTAATTAATGTTCAAGATAATCAACCATAAAACATTAATCACATTGACTCAGAATTCCGGCATATTTGTCGGAAGCTTTGGTTTTTCAATATGTTGAAAATTTTTTTTGCAGTATTTTTCTGACTGAGTTATGGAATTTTTGCGGTATTCCCTTTCATCAAGTTTTTGCTTGCGTTAACGAAATCCAAAGAAAAGAAAGTTTACATCTCTAAATCGTTTTAGCAAAAATAAATATGTATTATATTTTTACATGTATGAACACACATACATACCTTACATGCAAATACGTGATAAATGATTTTTATTAGCTTTTGACTGGTGGTCAAGCGAGAGATCACAGAAAAGTGCCACTTCGAGTTAAATTAGCTAGTCCATACTTTGAATGATTGAAGAATGATTTCGCTTTCTTTTCTGTTAACATAAGCATACACATGAAACTGCTTAAATGAAATTTGCCCTTTCTTACTGCTTGCCTGCTAAGTACTAATTGATACGTTTCCAATAGTAAGACTTTAACTCACACTTTGCTTTAGCTTAAAGCTCCGCTATAAATTAAACCTTTTTTTTTGCACTAAAGCGTGAGTATTGCATCCTTCAAGGGCTATTTGTGCTGTGTAGCAGATTAACTTTTAAACATTTGGTTTAATTTCTATCTAAGCGCCACGCACACCTGCAGACGATTGTGCTCAAAAATGTAATGTGGTCTCGATTTGCGCTTGTATGCTCGTTACATTTACATACCTTATTTTCATTAATTTATTTGCTTTTTAAAAAAAATGGCATTAACCACAAAATACTATTATTTTTCAATTAATTATGTACATATACGAAAGTACGCCCGTGTGTGTCTCTTTGTCTCAGCAGGGAATGCTCAAAATTTGGCATTACAACGTAAAACATTTCGTTGCAGTTAATTTACAAATAATTGTGGGATTTCCGCATTTAGAAATTTTAGCATAAGAAATAAAATTAAAAATGTTCACTGAGACTGAGTCAAAAATTATATTTCTTTGTGGAATACATCATGGTGCTGATTTTTTTTTTCAATTTAATTACCGGTGAGCAGCGCAAATAAGTTGTTCGCACTTACTTATCAAGCGTTCATATTTCCTTACAAATGCAAACCGACTTGTTTACGAATTCTCCGAAATTGTATATAATAAAAAATTGGATTCAAGGTTTCTTTAATTTGTTGTAGTCTTCAAAGTAACTAACTAACTCGTCTTCTTTATGCAGCGCACAAATGCCTCTTCATTACAATCGGAACGAACACTTGCCAATGACCTATTTATAATGTTATTACTTGCACTGCATGATCGCTTTAATCGTCTAGACAATTTTGGTCGTGCTCAATATTTTTTTCTTCTCTTGCTTCAATTTGAAATACTAAGTGAGCCCAAGCCCTTTTCCATGCAGAGGTCTTTCCCATACATAGGATGCCGTCATCTTGCTCTGTCATCACCATCCACCAATTAGTTCGATTCAATTAGATCGCTATGTATTTCTTGGTCGTTCCTTCTAATGAGTTATGAAACAATATAATTATAAAAAATATGCCACCATCCATTAAAAAAAAATCCATTCACCCTGCGAGAACAACTCCATATTAGGTTAATATTAATTTACATTCATACAAGTGTTAGTTTTTGTATGTAAATCCAAATTGCTATAACCTCCGATTGATTGGTTGAGATCTTTAGCTTCTATTTACTTTATGGATGTGTTTTTCGTGTGAACTTTACATGTGTCAGGCAATAATATTGTTGCCGATTAAGTAAAAATGATTGAGACTTTATAAGTAAATAAGAATTTGTTTTAGAATGTAATTATCCAAAGCCTGTATATGTATGTATGTAAATATATATATATTTATTTGAAAATAAATAATATTTATAACATAAACAATAAACATATTTTACTATTACTTACTTTTGTTTTCTCTTTTCTTTTTACATTTTAGGTAAGTTTCGCTTCAACTCTTTTCGAATTCCCAAAGTACTAATGACTTATGTAAAGCATGTAAGTAAAAGTTCAAGCACCAAAACTTATAGATAATAAAAAAAATCTAAATTAGAGTGCAATTTACACTTTAGCCTAAACGACGAACAAACAAACAAACAAAGAACACCGCCACTAATTAGCTCACTTACACAGCCGTGCGCAATTCAACACACACATGGCGTATGAGTAACTTAATGTACTAAATTTTCCTTTCATTTGTGTTCCATAAAAAAGCAATATAAGTAAAAGTGCTGAACTAATTTATGTTATAAAAAGCAAGAATTTACGCGCTTATTACTACAAATTATGGCAAAATAATACAACAACCAACAACAACGAAGATAAAACAAGCAAATGTGTAATATTTAAGGTGAAGTGAAACAAATGAAAATGAAAACTTCACCCAAAAAATGTTGTGCTCTTTTATAGCTCGATAAAAGCAAATATCCGGTTTGGTTTACTATTATCAACCTGTCTGACGGCAGTTAGTAGCATTCATTTACACATTCATGCGCAACAACAACAACTCGCCAACCATAAATGTAACAACTATACCAAGTCACCAAGCCACCAAGCCACTTACATGTGTACGCAATTTAAGTAATTAAAAATTAAGACTGTTTTCGTTTTCGTTTTCATTTTTTTTTTCCTTTTCAAACGAAATTACTTAAAAATATGTCGATGTGTGTTTAAGTGTGCTAGCGAAAGTGAATGCAGGCTATGACTATGTAATTGTAAGTAAAATACGAGTATGTACCGTCAAGCGCTGTAATTGAGCCATCACTGTATTTGGTCACTCAAACGTCAAAAAGTACAGACACTTAAACATGTTTAAGTGCCCGTGTGTGTTTGTTTGCTGCACTTGAATGTCTTTTCGATGAATCGTCATTGAAAATTTAATTCGATTTCTATTGCCGCGCTTTAATTGATAATTTGAAGAGTTTTCACGTCTGCTATTTTCACGCCAACACAGCATATTTTTTGCTGTTGTTCAATTTTTTTTTATGCATTCCATGTTGGCTATGGGAAAGTTTGTATTTACTTTTTAATATTTTTTTTTTATATGTTTTTGGATATGTTTTTGGATATGTTTTTTTTTTTGAAACCGTTAACAAATGCGCCGAAGTTTAGTTGAGTGGCTTTACCTTAAATTGAATGGAATGTGTTTTATGTGCCAAACCTAAGTGCTTCAGTGAGAATTTCGATGTGAATGGTATTGAAGAAAGCTGAATAGTAATGAGCTTAAAAGCTGACTTTTTTGATTGAATTTATAAACAAAGGGCTGTTAGTTTTTATATATCGATATATGTATGGGCATACTTATATAAGAATAATATCGATATTGATAAAGAATTATATGAATGAATTTGCCAATACAATTTTTATTCCGAAAAAATACCCCCCAATTACATATATACCGATAAAATTAGTGATAATGATAAAAGTGGCGATACAAATATCGATATCGATAAAATATAAAAAATCAGTTTAAATACGAACACGTATCACAAAGGTATTCATTCTTCCAAAAGGTACGGAATCGTTATCGATAAATGTGTTCAGGAAACGATAGCGATAACAAAGCATTTAAAAATAACAATGACGGTAAATAGAAGAATCGCAATCGAAATAGGTTATGTTCAATTGGTTTATTTTTTTCCTTTATTTACTTAAATTTTTTTTTCTATTTCAAAACAGTGCATTGTCTTATAAAATCCATATAAACCCAAGTTATACGCCTTATACCATTTTTTTTTTTTTAAATAATACATTATCATCAAAATTTCATACTTATCCCATAGGCATTAAAAAATGTGTCAATTAGCAGTTTTGAAAGCCATTCAATTTGAGTGGGAAAATAGTGAAAAAATTTAATTTTCATATATGTAAGATCCCCAAGTTAAACTTAAGAGGATGTGAATTTGAGAAGTTTTATCGCGGAAAACAAAGGAAACTTAACGAAAATATGTATGTACTCGTATTTATATAAACATTAAAAACAAGTAGCAAATTTACTAATAAATGAAAGCGGACATATCGAATATTGAAATATAAGTAAGTGTGTGTATGTATGTTAGTTAATATCAAATACAATAACCAAAAATAAATAGTTGGCACAATAAAAGTACCTTTTCTTTTGCTGATGTGCTGATGCTGCAACGAAGTAATGAAGACAACAAAAATAAACCAACAAAAAAAATACTAATAACAATAAACAATCGCCATAAATTCTGAATTTTACATGCAGCAAATTTTCATTTGTTTACTTATTGTAGGAATTGTATAGCCGAGTATGGGTGTTTTTTGTTTTTTTTATTGTTTTTGTATTATTTGTACTCGCCTTGGTGTGGCTGCTTCACTTTCAGTGGCAACAAACAGCAGCAATTAAATACTGGTCTTGCAACGGAAACCGCAGTTCCCTTTGTGGGATTTTATTGTTTGACCAACGTTGTGTAAACGCAGCATTCTTTTTGCGCCCAACTAGTAACTGTATATGTAGCTGTTGCCGATATCTCTCGCTGTTATTGGTTGCATCCATCAGCTTGGCCGTCCATCGTCATTCATTGAAGGTGCGGTCCGTCGCTTGTCTGGGCGGACATTGGCTTGTCGGTGGGAATTTAAAAAAAAAAAAAATTTAAAAATGGAATGACTGAATTAAAATGAAAGTGTTGCGGTTGTATGCTACTGCAAAATCGATGAAAAGTAAAAACTGCATAATCAATAATATCTGCGTATGCATGGGCGTTCAATAGCACGGCGCTTGACCCTCTCCCTAAGCATACACACACGCACTCAGGTAACTTTGCTCGCTGTACGCTTTGAAATCGTGAACGTTTTATGGGCAGGTTTTTGTTTTGCATAATTTTTTTTAGTTCACCACTTTTATTGATCGTGGGCAGATTTCTGTTAGGTCAAGTTTTCGGCACGGATTATAGCAAATAGCTTATTTTAAAAAAGTAGTTTAATTATTACTAAAATTACAGTTTTAAATATTAATAAATTGTTTTTTTATTAGCTGGAATTTTAAATGGGAAAATTTATAAGGAAATACCAAACAGACTCAATATACCAACTTTGCTAAAAAATAAAGTTTAATTTTTTATATCGCTTCTCATCTAATCTTGCACCAAATACGACCGAAGAAAAGTTTGATTGAGGTGCAATTTGGTCGTAAAAGTATTTTGAATGGTACGATTTTTTCATTACCTTAAAAGTAATATATTCTTCGTACTAATTTCTTATTCAATCAGGCCTGTTTTGCATTTCGGTTTCAAAGAAATTCATTATGTGTTTTACTTCGTCATTTTTTTACTTCAAAACGTACTTGCTTATAAGTACCTACATTAAAATTCTTGTTTACTTACTCAAAATTTTTTACTTCACATTTTTACTGCAATATATTTTACTTAAAATTTTTTTAAAACAAAATTTTTTACGTCCGTATTTTTAACATATGTATTTTTATTGCCAGACTTTTTATATAAAGGTTTTCAACTTAAAATTTTTCATACAAAATTGTTTATTTAAAACATTTTTACTTAAAAATTATATACCAAGAAATTTTTATTTCACTTTGTTCTTCAAGTTTTCTATATTATTAACGTAAGTTTTTTTTACATACAATTTTTTACTCTCAAACTATTTACTTCATCAATTTTACTTCAAAATTGTGTACCTACTTCTGAAATTTTTTCCTCTAAAGTTTTTTTACTTCCAATTTCTAAAGATTTTACAGGAATAGTTTTTACATCAACATTTTTTACTTTTAAACCATTTACTAAATCACCATTTTTGCTGCAAAACTGTTTGCTTCTATAAGTATTTACTTCAATCTTTCTAGTTTGATATGTTTCACTTTGAAATTTTTATTTGAAAAGGATTTCCTTCCAACCATGGCGAATTTAACAAGGTGGTGTTAAGGAGCCAGCTGATTTTTTCGCTTTTTTTGCCTTGCTGGACTGAACATTAAAGGGTTTCGTTCTGATTGGCTGGCGAATGGATTGCGAATGGCTGGCGATGTAAATCACCTACAGAAATTTGACATTCAGTCCAGCAAAGCAACAACAAAATACATGGAGGCCTTTTACTTATATACGCTTACCACCACCTTGATGAATTCGCCTTGCTTACAACTTTTTCTTTTGAAATTTTTTACATAAAAGTTTTCTACATCCAATTTCTTAATTTTTTTTTTAAAGCTTTCACTTCCATGTTTTGCTTCAACATTTTTTCCCTGAATATTTTAATCAGGGTTTAAAAACGCCTGTTCAGTGTAGCCGGATGTGGAGTCCACCAAAAAAAAAAATTTATTTTAGTTATTAAAAAAAAAAAAATAAAACAAATTGTTTTGAAAAGCTGCTACCAGTATCCATATACATATATATATATTTTTTTTTACTTTTATTTATTATTTAAAATTCTTATTTTGGACATGAACTGTTTACTTAGTCCATTGTGCAGCGGTTCGTATAAGCTTTGGAAGTCTAAATAACATTCGTCGTACTAAACACAGAATAGAAGGAAACGTAAGGACAAAACTGCAGAAGAAGTTCGGCCAAGTACCAACCAATTTATTATCATTTTTACTTACTAACATACGAGTTTGTCTGGACACTAATGTACAGCTGTACCTTAAATTTCTTCCCACTTTACTTTTACTTCTACGCTTGCTGTTGCTGTTGTTTTTGCGTTTAATAGCAGCAATAACAACATTACCTTGCGTGCATGCCACAAGTGTTATTATTGTTGCTTCGAAGTATTCAGTTAATTTTGCATATGCCAGTTGGGCGTTGCATATTGCACTTGAATGGCCAGCAGACCGCAAGTCACACACCGCTCAGCTGCACTCTAAACAATAACAATCACATCAGAGCAAAGCTTCAGCTATGCTGCATTTTTAGCACCCACACACACACACACACACGCACGCTTTCGTTTATACTAGAGTTAAGCAAATGGCATTGGCCATCAACAGCAGCAGCATTGAAGTACGAGTACAAGTACCTAAAGCACTGGGGGCGCAGTTTATTGAACTGCAAAAGAGCCCACACACGCACACACACGTTCGCGCTCATACAGTAACAATCACTTAGCATGCGGGCGCTAGCTCTGTCAGCGGTATTTTGCACTTTGCCGCCATCGGCAACTCTCCTGCTTCCACTGCTGGGCGCTGTACCTTCAATATGGAAAATAACAATAACAAAGTACATTGCATTTCCCTATTCATGGATACTTATTTACTTCGTTCAACAAATTTACTTCTTAGGTGTTCGTATACAATTCAGCAATTTATTTTTTTTTTTGTTGCTTTTATTTATTTTGTATTTGAGTATTTCTTCCCCAGCCCAACAGCGCGCTAATTTGCATATTAACCGCGCATTGCACTTGCATTTGCATTTATGCGCAAATATTATTTGGCATTGCATTGCAACAATAAGCTGGGCGAGAGCGAGTAAAACAATGACGTTTTATGCATTTTTGCATTCACAAATTTTCCAATTCACTAAGTTCAACCAGCGCACAGTGGGGTATAGGACCCTCAAAACGGAGATTAATTCAGGGAAGTCGTAATTTTAAAATATTATAATTTTTTATTATTGAATAAGCACAAATACATAAAAAAACTAGCATTTCATTTAGTTTAATCACTGTCGTCGGAGTTGCAAGCCTCTAGTTCCTTAAATAAATAAATAAATAAATAAATAAATATGTATGTGCATCTCCAGTTTCATCATCACTATCATCAGATCGAACAGCACTTACTGAAATAGTTGGCGGAATAAGCAATTCTATTATCGATTTTGGTAGGGCTTGAAATTTTTTTTTTGGTAATTTAATTTTGCTGCTAATGATCGGATCGGAGCTCAGTAGAAACCTGTTTAAAATGTCTTCATTTGATTTCTCACGGCTACATTTACGTGAAAAGTGCTCCCTATAGCATTTAAAGTCCTTGTTTCTAGCTTCTTGGGCTTCCTCTGAAAGTTGTCCGATTGGTAGAAGTGCATGCAATACAATTTCAGGGCCATGAATAAAATATTTGTGCAAAGTGGTAGGCATTTTATACCATGGATACATTTTAACATAATGTCTGGCAGTGTTGTGACAAAAATGTCTGAATTTTTCAGAATGTATTTCATGACCCGAAGAAACAGTTATTAGTATCACGTGCATTTTGTTGATCAGTTCTAAATCGATTTTAGTAATATCTGCAGAAACTTCAGCGTTTTCAAAAAATCTTCTGGCTGTATTACCATCGTTAGAATTTCCGAAGCCAGGCTTTGGTTGGTCGATAATCAATCCGGTTTTGACTCTAAATTCATTTTGAATGCGGGCTTAAGTAGAATCTATAATTTGTTTATCATTATCCGATGCAGCTTTCCACTTTTTTATAGGTAATTTGTAAGACAAGTGTATAATACACTCAAAAAATCGAATCCATCCATGTAATATAGACAAACCAAATTCCAAAGTTTCTGTCTTAACAGGATTCGCTATCATTTTTTCAATAGAGTTAAACTCTTTAGAAGTGGAATTACAAATATAACACCTTTGGGATGATGTAGTTTCTGTGATTGCATTGCAAACTTTTCCGTCGATCATTACTAAGATTAGTTTATGGCTTACTTTTACGAACCTTTCTCCTACTGGCACAACAGACTTTACCAAATCGTTTGCTTCCTTGTCAACTCGTTCTTTTTCTCTCACCAATATACTCGCTGTCTCTTTGGTGAATTCAATTTTTAATGGCCTGCAGAATCGGGTAGATGACGGCCTAGGGTTTTGCCAAATGATTTTATCATTATATACTAATCTCAGTGGAACAATGGACGTTATGAAAACAGAAGAGTCACTAGCGCCTGAGCCATGAAAAGCTTGTTTATATGAGCTATGCCCAGAGCTTCCATCAAACCCCCACTTAGTAATTAAAGTTAAATTTGCTATTTCTTGATTATCCAAGGTGTCAATAACATTTTTTTGAAGCAGCACAAGCCGTTCAATCGTATGGTCCAGAAGGCCCTGCAATGATACCTTAGCTGACGATTCGGAAATTTGCATAGTTTCAACCTTAGGATAACATTCCTTTTTCGCTCTTTGAATCAACGTGTACGCAGGGAATTTTTCAGGAGCAGACTGTCTTATAACATTATATTGGTGACGTGAAAGCTTTGCTTCAACCAAAACCCCAAGCGCTTCTTCAGCAGTCATTTGTTTTTGTTTTACACATGTTACACTTTTTCTAAATTTCGCTGCTCTGGAAGGTGATGCAGTTATTTCATTGACAATTTTTGCTGCTTCTGTTTGACCACTTGCTCGCAGACTTATTTGGGTAGCATAACTCAAAACAGGCAAGGAAACATTTTGTCTTAAATTCTTACATTTTTTCACTTTTGTTTTTTCGGAACACTCCTCGAAATCAATTTCTTTGCGACCCCTTTTAGTTGTTGTAGTCACAAACGGTATTGAAGAATCTAACCAATTTTGATTTTTTGTCAAAAACCTCTCCTCATGTCTGTTGGATTTTGCCCATCGATCCTTAAAATCACAGACAAAACGACAAAAATGCAAATTAAAGTCTTGCATATCCTCTGGATTCGTTTGTCTTATCAATTCTTGCTTCAATATATTCAACTTGTCTATATGTCTCAGCATTTTTAATAATACTGTAAAGACTACGCCGAGAAATGAATCTTTTTGAGTTTATTCCTAAAATATAAAGACTGTATTCAGAAACATGCGTTTTTTTTTACAAAATTTGTTAAAAATCGAATTGGCGCAACAACGCGCAAGATGTTTTTGTTTATTATATTAGTATAGTTCCTAAGCTTTAAAAATATATAAATTTCAGAACACGAAGTTGTCCGGTACCATTTTAAAACTCTACATACTTCTCAAGAATGGCTAAAATTTAGACCTTTTTTCATAAATGATTAAAATTAGTTATACAGGGTAAATGTCGACTTGCAACTGCTTTTTTTGTTCGAAATTACCTGAAGTTGAAGGATCCATAATAATATTTCGCTTTTGAATGGCAAAAATACAAAAACTTGCACTTGAAAATACAAAAAATTCACTTTTTGCAAAAACGCGGAAAAATCGAAAAAGATTATGAACTTTGAGACAACACAAAAATTGAAATAAGCAACATATGTTATCGATTCCTTTGCCTAATGATGGAGAATTTTGTCTTCAATAATCGAGTATAAAACATTAATCGGATATCTCAATATTCATTTTTCAATTAATCTCCGTTTTGAGGGTCCTATACCCCACTGTGCAGCGGCAAGAGGCAATCGCCAACACCGACAAACAACAGTCAATGGTCGTCATCCATTAGCAGTCAACAATCCAACTTTTCTTGGCCACCAACTGTTGCATGTTGCTCGATTTTGCACTCGAAGCTTGCCCGCATTTATTTCTGAATTGTTTTTTTTTTTATTCAGCTGCGAAAATGTACAAAAAGCGTATGCAAATGAAATTGAAAATTTGTTTCCAACTTTGTTATTTTATTTGAATAGATTTATGTAAATGTTTTATTATTTTTGTTTTTGCTGGCTCGCAGATGCAAAATATTTTATTTTGACAGAAATACAATTGTGTTTAATTTAATTAAATTAATTAATTTAATTTGGTAAAGTTTTGAAAATTTATCTTCCTTTTATTTACTTTAAATTTCTCTGCATTACATACAATGTATTTCGTTCTTTAACAAAAACTATGTATATATATATAACTTCCCAAGTTTTAAACTTTGTACAAAATACATAATAATTTAGAAAATTTTCATAAAAAATTCAACCTCTTTTCTCAGGAGTTTTAGATAATTTTCGGTTGTTTATATTTGATTTTTATAATTTTAAATTAATGAAATTTTATATTATTGTACTTTCAAATCTTAAATTTTTTTATTATTGCATTTATATGTTTTTATATACATATGAACTCGTATTTTCTGTTATTTTTAATTTTGTTCTTAAAATTTTTGTATTATTTAATTTTTGTTCCTTAAAATTAAAAAAAATTTTTTTTTAATTTTTTGATTTAAAATTAATTTTAGATTTTTTGCGTATTTATCTTTAGTTTCTTGTGTTGTTTTAAATTTTTGTTTTTTTGGGATTGTTTTTTATTTCCCAAACTTGTCATATTCTAGTTTTTGCATTTCGATTTGTATTTGTGTAATTTTGAAATAATTTTAAAGTTTCGTATATTTGAATGGTTTTTGTTTTTTAATTGTTTCGTATCTCCTTTTTATAAAGTTGAAATCTGTTTGTCTATTCATTTCA
This sequence comes from Philophylla caesio, assembly GCA_963971545.1. Taxonomy (NCBI): domain Eukaryota; kingdom Metazoa; phylum Arthropoda; class Insecta; order Diptera; family Tephritidae; genus Philophylla; species Philophylla caesio. The sequence goes on along the minus strand of OZ020604.1, from coordinate 177,646,467 downwards.
TTTTATAATTTTTATATATACATACATACATTTTTACGAGTACATATGATAATTTAAATTTATAAACATATATTTCATATAACTCACTTGTACACTCACTTCAAGCCAATAATTCATAAAATTTGAGTGCAGAAAAGACATCACAATTAGCTCAATTTGCATGATTGTTCTTTAAAAATTTCTCGTGATATAAGCGTGGATTAAGAAATTCACAAAATATTATGCTTTCACGGCAATTATATTCAGAAAATGAATTAAAATATCATTAATTATTCGCAGAAAATTGTAGATGCAATTGTTAAATTTATTACCGGATAAAATATTGCAAAACAAGTTATGTAGTAGTACTTAAGATTTGGGATATACTTCTCCATCGAATTTTGTAGTAGCACGAGACATTTCAGAAATACTTCTCCATCGATTGCTACAAACCAAGAATAAATGAAACTAGTGTCGCAGAAAAGCTTCAGATTCTTCAATGGAATGACTGCGCTCCAATCTGCGATCTTCTAATGGGAAGTAAATATTTTTAGGACTCCAGTCAGTGGAATAAGTTGATAGTCGATAGAAGGACACAGGGTTTGAAATCACAAGCCTTAAATCCTTGAAACTTCTTTTGCAAATAATTAAATTTTTGTGATCACTCCGACGCCTTTTCACGAGACAAGCAGAAGCTCTGCTGAACACTCAATGCCCGAATTATATGACCAAATATGTATTAGATGAATTCTGTGCCTTAATATTTGCACTGATTTTCTTAAAAATTACAAAGGATAGATCAGGAAGTCCAACAGATGCCGCTATTAACAACTTCATATGTTTGTATGTAAATGAATTCAAAAACCATCAGTAATTTGTCACTTTTTGTCAGTTTTCTACTAAGGTGGTTAGTTAGTTTTTGCCGCGCTTGAACTGTGATTGTTTTTTGAAAATACGAAACGCTCACAAAGGAGCTCCATATAAGTATGTGTACGCATATGTGAATTTATAAAAAATATATCACATTCAAATATTTATGTATTCAAAAGGTGCATACAAGTATTTATTCATTTGGTTACCTCGTTTCGCTTTTTCAACGCCTTTGCTTTGTGCTTTGAGGCTTTTCTTTGCTCTTGTTTTTAATAATCCGGAAAATGTATTCACGCACCTAGAAAATAAAACAAATTATGCTATTGTATTTTTATATAGATATAATGTGTAATATACTTTCATACATACATACATGTATGCCCATGTACTTATGTGTACAACATTGTGTAACTAATGGCTACGCAACGACTGCATGTTTGTACATATATTTAGTTTTAATTATGTAGTGTAAATATTTTTTAACTTCCTATTAAATTACACATTAACTTTTATACACATATACACATATACACACGTACATATGTATATACTTAATTCATAAAGAGGTGTGTTTATCTATCCTTTTTTTAATGGAATTTAAATATAAATAGAAAGAGAAAAAAAGTATGCTCGTTTTGGATTTGACTTACTTATTTAGGTCCCCATGATGAGCCGGCAAGTAAATTACGCGATATGATGCATATAAATATTGCGGTTAGCCTGTTTATGTTTTGACATTTAACAAATTTTATATTGTTTTATTGCCACCTTTGGTTGAAGAGTTATTAAATGAAATTTTTGTGCGCCTTTTTTCATGCATTTACGTTGGTTCATTGTGACACAATTTTAAATATTTATTTTTCTTTCATTTGTTTCAAATTCGCTTACTCTAACAAAAACTATATATGTAGTCGGTAAAGCTTTCATCACAATTTTAATCCGATGGCATTAATGCAGTGGGCGAGAATATATGACGAACCGTGCCGTTTTTCATATTTCCTTAGTCCTACACAAATTTCAGTAAAAATTACTACTTTTTCCTACCGCTTATGGGGAGATCTGTCATTGTTGCAGGTATACAAGCAGGTTCTAGCAGTTGAAACCTGAACTTGTTACAAATATTTTTCCAGGATTTAATGAATATTCCTATCTTAATAGCTCTTTGAGTGTAAGTAGTTACACTTTTTTTTTGACCATTTAAAAATGCGATATCTATTAAAACCATTGAGAAACACTTGTTTTAAATTCTTTTTTTTAACTCATTCTAACATAACAAATCGAAAACAATTCGTCAGAGTGCGTTAAAGCATCTAAATCTTCTCTCCTCATTTCTAACGAAGTGGAAAGCTATTGGCGCGAGAAGGGGCTTTTTAGTCATTACTCTTTCAATAGTTCGGTATTTTCGCAACCTACTCTCTTTTAACCAAGGCGAATTCATTGAATGTGGTATATTCTCATCAGCTGATTGCTTGTTCTATCTACACCTAATGCGGCGAAAGTGTCAAAATGGTTATTTTGTTGACATTTTAAATTTCTATTTACGTTCGTGATGGAAAATTAATTTGTTAATATTATAAAGAAATTCATTTGTTTATTTTTTCTATCAATCCTCAGTACGTTTGCTTTTTGTGTCAAATTTGGAATTCCACCTATTCGTTTATTTTTGTTTTTTTAAGTTTCTCTGACATTTTCGCCGCAAACTAAACACAATTTTTTACTTATATGTGGAGTCAAGGCGAATTTATCAAGGTGGTGGTAAGCGTATATAAGTAAAAGACCTCCATGTATTTTGTTTTTGCTTTGCTGGACTGAATGTCAAATTTCTGTAGGTGGTTTACATCGCCAGTCATTCGCCAGCCAATCTGAACGAAGCCCTTTGACGTTCAGTCCAGCAAAGCGAAAAAATCAACTGGCTCCTAAACACCACCTTGTTAAATTCGCCTTGTGTGGAGTATACCAACTTGAATGCTTTTAACATCATCAAAAATATGGATAATTTAAATTTTGCCGAACTGAGTTCACTAGGCGCCATTGCTTCTATAAGTTTGCCCAAACGATTATTTATCGTGTATTTTTTAATATGTTTTTTTGTATATGTTTTTTTTTTATATGTTGTTTTTTATATGTTTTCGTATACAATATTTCCCCTTGGTTCCAGCTGCACTTACTTTTCCTTTCAAAATAAACCACAAAAAAAGAGCGGGTATTACCAAAAACATTCCCGGAAGAATTAAAACAAAATTTAAGCATTGCTCATTCAATTTTATTATCATCTTATCGATACTATTCAAATATTTTTACTCACATCTACATACATATATTTTTTATGTTGTCCAAATAGTCACCAAAATTTTATCTTTGCCTTCTCAATTTTTCTTCTTATTTATTGTGGCATAAAATTCAACCGTTTGCGAGCATGTAAATGTCGACACCAAGTAAAAGTGGTAAAAGCGATGAATACAAATTTTAACAAATTAATTTGAAAATCATAATTTCACACACACTTTGTTGTTGCTTGCTCAACTAGCAGCTTATCTGTATGTGTTATTGTTGTTGCTGTTGCTTATACGTTTGTTACCTTCATAGTAAGTTGCAACTTTTATCGCCATCGCAGTCATAAAGTTGAATTTAACTCAACCAGCAATTGTTTGGGTCGCTGTTGTTGTGGTTGTTGTTGCCTATTGGTTGGTGGACTAGTTGGTTGTTTGGTTGGTTGGTAGCTTGACTATTGCCAGCTCGACAGTTGTTGCTGCCGTGTGCATAATTGCTTTTGTTTTCGTTGTTCACTTTCTTTTGCTGTTTTGCTGTTGACATTTATTGCCGCCAATGCGGTTCGCAAAATTACGACAACACACACGTGCGCACATAAAATATACTCGCATCTATCTGACAGTTCTTTGCTTTGTATTCGCCTGTCTTCCAGACGCCGCGCTCGAGTGCACTCAATTGTCTTGTGCACACAATGGCGCTGCTGTTGCGTTTATTTATTTTTATTGTTGTTGTTGCTGCTTAAAAATTATAGAAATGTCATACGCGTACATACATACATACATACATACATCCATGCATAACTGCTATCAGGCCAATAGACTCTTGCAACAATTTCCTTACCAAGCTTTAAGCAGCCGCTGCGGCTCTTATCTCTCTGCATCTTTGCATTTGTCGTTTTTCATCTTGACGCATGTACATATGTATGTAATGTATGTATGTATGTATGTGTGTCGGTCCGTTTGTCAGCGCGTATGTTCATAACTTTATTAAGCATAACCATATACGAGTATGTTCGTATATCTCGGTACGCCATTTCACCTCCTGATAAATCGCCTTATTACATGATTTTACTCTTTTTTTTTACCTCCAATATTATTATCGTCATTTTATGACTTTTGGCTTGTGTGTAATTGTGCACAGTGTTTGAATGGAGCAAACTCAGTTAAATATTTGGAGTATCGTTCAGTCTTACAATTTCAAAGCGCTGCTTAGTTCAAAGATAGACAAATAAATCGATGTGGTTTCATATCTTCTTGTCGTTGCTATTAATGAAAAATCTTTCTCAACTGGAATAGGAAATGTTTTTGTTTGAAGAGCATACTTAAAAAAAAAATTTCTAGAAATTCTGAATAAAATTTTGAAATACTGTTAAATGGCGGAAAATGCCATAATTGAATCTATTGAATAAACGAAATTTTGTAGTCGGCCGAATTTTTAGCACGCTTCTCTATAAATCTCTCCATTTTAGGACCATGTTTCAATTGGCATAAATTCAAACATAAAAATAAAATAAAATTTAATTGTTTGCAAAACGAAAAATTGCAATAAATTCGAGTTCAACAATGTATAACAGTAGGACGCGAAAATGTTTTAAATTTTTTATATTTTTATTTAATTTTTCAGTTTATTTTCTTTTAATATATCCAATAAAAAGTTTATGTTATGAAGTGACAGAAAGAGATAAAAAGAAACAAAACAAAAAAGACAATTTCCAAAGTGTCATTTAATTGTTTGCAAATTTTGAGTAGTCGATATAACGTAAGCAAAATAAGACTAGTTTCAATAAAATTGTTATTGTTAATACCTTGTGTGATTACCATAGGCATTAATAACGGCTTGAGACTTTATTGGCAAGAAATGAAAAAAAAAATTTTATTGCCATACTGCTCGGGTATGTTCACCCATTCTTTTTTATGTAATTTTTATTTGTTGGTGCCGGTTTTCCAATTTTTCTTTTCAAGTATGCCCACAAATTTTATATTGCGTTTGTGTTTGGACCTTGCAAAGTTGCGTCTATTACTTTGTTGCAGTTATAAGGCAGCCAAGTTATACATAGCAGCGGTTTATGTTTGGCGTTGTTATTTAGATTTGTCTTATATTTCAGTTCTTGTGGATTTTGGTGTCTTTAAAGCCAAATTTTTGTGAACTTTTAGTTACCTCGTTTGGCAAATTAGCCAAATAAAATTCTTTTATCATTGTTTCCGTATAAATTCTCAAAGCCTTTACAAGAAATACTTCCCTATACCATGACGGACAATTTTCCAAATTTGTCCCTTGGTATTATATTTTTATTTTGGAGTGCTGTGATCGGTTTCCTCCAAAATTTGTTGGGCTCATCATGGTGATACAGCATTATTTTAGTTTAATCTAAAAAAAATGGTTGCTCGAGAAATCCATTAGCTCAGAAATTTTGGAAATAGCAGTTGATATCCTTTTGCAAACATTCTGTGAAGCCAGCAGTTGATTCTGGCTTTTTTGGTTGGCCTCTAGAACTTTTCAGCGCAGCTTATAATATTGTATTGTTGATTTTCCTATGTAATAATTCAAATAAGCCGACTGAATAACGTTGTTATCGATGCGATTTCCTGGCTTGTTGCAATATCAACTCTAGCTATACAGCGTTGGTGAAAAACTAATAAAACGACTGTTTCTAACTCGCTTCTTCACTGCAAAATGTCGCCACAAATCAATTTTCCCAGAATTTCAAACCGTTAGTTTTATTTTGCTTACGTTACATCGCCTACTCAGAATTTGCAATTAATTTATTGACCCAATGAAAATACTCTTTTTTGTTTTGTTAATATTTCCCTCTTTCCTTCACTTACTAAAACTGACTTTTTTCGATATAATAAAAGAAAATAAACTAAAGTTAAAGAAAAAAAGGAAAACAAATTTTAAATTTTCGCTTCCATACTGGCAGTCATAAAAACATATCGTATATAAACTTATAAATATACATATATTAACTCGTTTCTAGTCAAAGCGAACTTTTAGCCGGTAAATGATTTTGTTCGAATTGTTATCACATGATTCTAAAAAGATATTAGACACTACAAAATCATATTTCTTGAAAAAAAAAAAAAAATGAAAGTTAGTTGATTTTTTTTTTGTAATTTTATACAAAATTTGTTTCTTGAGTTTATATGGTTTTTATTAGTCAATGAACTGGATCTCAATGGAAAAAAAAAACAACTTAAAATAAATAAAAGAAAGAGCATCCATCATTGTACCCGACTTTTTAAATTGAAAATGAAATAAATACTTCTTTTTGTATGTGATTCCTAAAAATGTTTTGCAAGTACCGTGTATGTTTAGGTTATTCAAAACATTTGCAAATATAAGAAGAACATCTTTATCATAATAATAAATAACGATTTAAACTATGAAAACAATTAAAATTGTAGCATGCGGCGTGACTGTTTTTAACTTCAAACATAATGCATTTCCAAAATAAAACCTAATTCAATTTCTTTCACTTTTTTCACACAGAAACACATCATCAGGCTATGCATAGAAAAATATTGCATTCGTTGTGGCCGCTTAACCTCCCGCCAGTTTACTTTCTTTTTTATTCTTTGTAACCTCGCCTTGCTGAACTCAGCTGAAGTGACCCGAAAGTCAGTGAGCTGCTGAGCTGTTGAGTTGCTGAACTGAATAGCGATTAGCTGGCGCTGCGCTTATTAAAGCAAATATGTACTACTTTTTCTTTGTACATATTTCCATTAATATTTTGCCTAGCAACATTTTCGCTTCTACCGCTGCATTTTCATTAACCATAGCACATTTCACTTATGCACGAGCGTCTTAATTACATGCGCACTCGAATTACGAAAATATTGCCAAAGAAAAAAAGTTAAATAAAACTCAATTAATTTTATATTTAATGCATTTCTTGTGCCGCCCCAGAAATACATAGATGGATAGAGGCATAGGGGCATAGAGAGGAAGCAAGATACTGCTGGTGTCTAGTCCGCCACACGTCCATGACTGCTATGAGTATTTCTCTTCTCATCAATATTCATTATGCGAATAGCTATGTATGTATATGAAATTTTTCTTAACACTTCTGCGATTTTTTGTTTGTTTTTTATATATTTTATTTTTCATGCAATTTTTCACATTAACACTGCCGCTTGCATTTGCTATTTTATAAATAAAATTTATTCTACCTTTGGCACTCACGCGTTGTATGATGAACGTGCAAATGCAACCAATGACAACAACAACAACAAAAACAGCAACTAATATTAGTCTCCGGTTCAGCGTACAGTTGCATGACGAATTGGCATATTAATAGTCGCTGTGATTGAAGTGTACGGCTATAGTTTAATTAAGTAATTTACTCGCTATAAAATAAATGTATATTACCTTGTAATAAAAATGCAGTTCTATTTGTACATCTAACTGTACATATGTATGTATGCAACTATGCTACAATACAGGTCAGAAGTAATAATAAATAAAAATTGTATTTGTACTCGTACAACAATTACTCTTGTCGATAAATGTTTACCATTTTTACTTAATTGAAAATCACTTGCTGCGAACAATTGACATTCGAAATTGAGGCAAGTTAAATAAACTTCAATCAATGCGGACTGAAAATTAAAATAATTAAGAAATCTTACAAACATTGAAACGTATAGATACAAATATGTACATATGTATGTTTGTATGTGCATAACCTATCGTAAAAATAAATCGACAGTCTTCGATTTTTCTTTATTATTTAGTATTTTCCATATTTTTTCTGAATTTTCTAAATTTTTCTGTATATCAAATATTTTTCTCTCATTTTTGAGTTTTTATATTTTTTCAGTTTTAATTTGATTTTTTATATATTTAGATTTTTACATTTCTTGTGTTTAATGGGTTTTTGTATTTTATATTTTTTTGTTTCATATTTTTTTTTGTTTTACATATGTATATATTTTTTTGTTTTATATTTTTTTTGTTTTATATTTTTTTGTTCTATATTTTTTTTTTGTTAGATATATATTTTTATTTTTTATTTTTTTCGTTTACATTTTTTATTTTTTATTTTTTTTTTATTTTTTTTTTTATTTTTTTATTTTTTTTTTGTTTTATTTATTTTTATATTTTTTTGTTGTATATTTTTTTTAATTCGATATTTTATGTGTTTCATATATTTTGGGTTTTATATTTTTGTATTTTATCGTGTTTCATATATTTTGGGTTTTATATTTTTGTATTTTATCGTGTTTGGTGTTAATATCTTCTCCTTTTAATATGTATATTTTGAGAAATTGTAAGTTTTTTATTTACATAAGTATATGATTTTTAGATTTTTCTATTTTTTGTTTTTTTTTTTTAATTTTAAAATTTATGTGATTGTTTGTGTACATATGTAACATATTTTTTTTTTATTCGTTGTTAATATATTTTGTATTTTATATTTCTTGTATTTTATGTTTGTTTTTGTTTGATATTTTTGTATTTAATGTATCTACGTATTTGGTTCTATATTTTTACATTTTGTGTTTTTTATTTTATATTTATACATATATATACATATGCATTTTATATTTTAAATATTTTTGCGTTATACTTGTTTAGTAGGTTTTTCTTTTTTATTATTTATTATTTGATTTTTATGTTTTTATTTGTTTTTGAAATGTTTAAATTTTTTTATTTCAAATTTATGTATTTTATATATTTAGTTTTTGTTATAATTTCAACTCTCAACTTCTTCAGCAGAAAAGATTCTAAATGCATTTTACTTTGCTAAAATGTGTAAGCTGCATACATAGGTCTAAACATAAATTTTTATATCATTTTGAACTGGTTGCAAATGACATGAGTATATTACTGTTTTTAATGATTAACATATGCGTTACATACATACATATGCATATATGTATGTTATATATGGTTTTTTAGAATAAATGACGCTCAGCAAAAAAAAAGTAAGTTTATAATGTTCAGTTGAATAAACATACATTTGTGTGTTGAAATGAACTGTCCACAACCAAAAGCTACACATGTACATGGCTAAGTCATTATTTTAAGTGGGTACCAAAAATACAAGCAAGTGTGAAAGAACCAAATAATTAAGTTAAGAGTCAAATTAAAAATGTTGGTAAAACAAGCAACAATCTGTGAAAAGGTCATTGTCTTCAATTAAATTCACTAAACAAGAATTTTTATACAAAAGACGTGCACACGTTGCACAGTGGTTCCGTTGATCAATCTAGTTGGATAAAATTTATTATATCTGTTTCATTTTTGACCAAAAATGCGCAACGGCATCAGCGGGTGGAATCTCAAAAATGACTGTTCACAATCAGCAGATTCCATCAAAGGCAATCATATATTGATCAAAGCACTACGATTTTTTTTTAGCTAACTCAATCAATCAATCTTTTTAGATAAGATTTAAATAAAAAAGCACAGACAACCGATTATTATGAAGAACTAGTCGCTGGTTTGTTGAAAGAGCGGTGTTAAACACCAAATTGAGTTACTTAACATTTTCACGGCCGTAAACCCAAATGGCTCTTAAAATCTATCTGCTCTTTAAATCCATTTTTTGAGATTAAAGTTTGTATTTAAGAAACAATTAAATTTTAAAGCTTTATTTACAAATAACTTTTCTTTAAGGTCACTGAAAATTTCTACAATTTATTTCTATACGTTTTGTCAGTATTATTTTCTAGTTAAAAAAAGTATTTAATTTTTTAATACGAACACCTTATTTGTCTATCTAGAATAATTATCGAAACCACTGTGCATGGCACACTTGATCATCTCCCAGCGTTCCCATTAGCCATTGTTGCTCTTTAAGCTCTCTCAAGTGGCGAACAACTGACAAATTCAAGCAGCCCCACGTACAACAGAAAGCTAACGAAAGCGTAAACAAAAGCGTGCGTGCGTATGTATGTACATATGTACATATGCATGCGCTTTACAATAAATAAATAAATGTATAAAATGCGGTTTATCGAAGTGTAAAGAGTTGGTGGCGGCAGTCGGTCGCTGCTTCCGCGCTCGTTCGCTTTTAGTTTTTCATGAAGCTTACCAGATGCCCTGCTGTTTATGCTTTCGAGTGCTGCGAGACTGCTTGCCATTGTGCCGCTGTGAGGCAGCTAATTGTGAATACGTGCACTTTTGTTTCGCCGCATCGCTTCATCGATGCCATCAATTTGTTGATAACTAGCTGCCGTTCCAAAGCCAAAGCGGACGCTGCTCTTCTGCGCACGTTTTGAAGCGTTTTAATGGGGGAGCCAGTGTTTGGTTGAAGCTGTAACTATAAGAACTGAAATGTTAAATTTTATTTTTCTTTTATTCAATTTCTATTATTTTTCAATTTAGTTGAAACTCTAATAAAACCCTTGTGTACCAAAATTTTATACATTGTGAAATATCTAAAAAAATTGTTATACATTCTCAAATCAAAATCTTTTATTACATTTTTTAGAATTGTTTTGAATATGAAGTTGATAGCCCATTGCGTACTTTTTTATTTGCAAAGAAATCTCAAAGAGCCTCTTGATTTTTTAATAACATTTTATTGGCGGAAATAACCAATAAAATGGTATCAAAAATCAAGAGGCTGACAAGGTCGCATTTTCTTAAAGTTTAAAAATTAAAATTTTTTTTTTATTTGTCAAGTCTTTTTTGAATTGGGTACTAAGTTTGATGCTGGGGTTCTTATGGCAAAAATATGTGGCGACGTTATGGTTTAGAAACAGAGTAGATAATGCATATGAATGTACTCGAGTACTACGAGTACTGTGGGCCGCCAAAACTTTGCCTTCTCAGATTTTAGTTTACTATATTAAAAATGTTTTTCATTATATCCTATTTTACTTCTTTTTTTAATATTTTAATTTTTTCTTTTATTTCTTTTTTTACGTACGTTTTTTTTTAATTAAAATTTTTTTTTCTCCGTTTATATACATATTTAAAATTTTTTTTTTCAATTATTTTTTTTAAAGTTTTTTATTTAATTTTATTTGTATTATTTATTTATTTTTTATTTTGTTCATATTGATATTTTTTGTTTTGATTAATATACATTTTTAAAGACTCTTTTTAACAATTTTTTAAGTACTTACTGTGTACTGCATATATTATAAATATACATATGTATGTATATATGTGCATATGTACTTACTTATGTACATACTTAGTAAAATAATCAAAAATCTCAAAAAATTATTAAAAATCAACGCGAAGCTTGAGCCACTTGAATTGTGCACTTTATTGTACCAGAATTTAAATGACTAGAAAACTGCATACCCAAAAATTTGCTTAACACTGCTTTTTAAAACTTTGAATTTTGACGAAAATTTGGTAAATTTTCATAAATATTATATAAAGTTTAAAACTTTAATTTATATGAATTTTTTTTTTAAAGAATGAACTATATTTTTATAAAAACCTTTGGAAAAAATTTTGTCAGCAAAAACATTGCTAATATCTCAAAAAGCAGACATTCAATCAATTTAGCTCGCCAGTGTAAATTTTATTTATATATTTTAAATATTTTTGAGCTTTAAGGCCGATTGGTTTATTGGAAAATTATTTAGGAAAAAAACAACAATACTCAAAGCGGTAGAAGTTATAGTACTATTTCGAAAATCACCACATTTCCTCATTAGACTTCTTTCTTCGTGGCATCTGCGGGAATCGAACCCGCTACAACATGCGCAATACTTTTTTTCATTTTAAATATTATTTATCCAAGTTCTCAAGGCCCGTTAGTAAGATTATGCATTATATATTAAGCATTTATACAAACGCTACAAACCTATATCTATGATCTTTCGAATTGAGTTCAAAGCGATGACTAATTTAGCGCATTCAGCGCATTGCAAAATTGAAACCTAAAAAGTTACAATTGCGGCAACATTTCGCTAAAACGCCGTGACGGCGTCAATATAGTACGAGTATAGATATGTTTATTTAAGTTTATTTCGTAAGCAAAAGCCAAGCTGAACACCTCAAGCAGACAAACCAATGCTTTGACATAAAAACATAAAGCAACGTCAAAACCACACATGGCGAATGTTCGTAGTAAAATAGAAAAAAAATATATTTACACACGCGAGAAAAATCACAGAAATGACATGGAACCTACTGAGACAGTCAACAAAGTATTTGACTTTTAGTTTGTGTTATGAGACTTAAGTATCTACTTAGTTAGCGCCAAGTATTTAAAAAAATTATGAATTAAAAAAAATTGCATTTTATTTAGTGTTTTGCTAAGGATACTTTTATTTGTGCTGTAAACAGAAGCTTTTAACCGTGCTTTTTTCACTTGTTTTAAAGTTGTATGCTAACTTTTTCATTTGCTAGCATTACTTTTTAATTTTTTTTTTTTTTTTTGCCAACGCAACGGGCGCATAAGTCAAGGTTTTGAGTTGATTGCGGTAGGTCTCACGAGAATTGCATATAGTATTTATATTTGTATTTGTATTTTTTCTTTGCTTTTTATTGTTGTTTCATTTGTATTGTATTGGCGTTTAAAGCCAATCTAGCTAGCAAGCAAACAGCCAATTCTGCCAACCACATCTGGTAGTTATTAATTTCTAGCGATTTCAAAGTTTTGCAAGTTAAATTGAAACACACACACTCCCAGTTAATTGTACAAAATGTTGTCTTTACGTGTGTGTGTGTGTATTTGTATTTGCCTGAGGTAATTAAAATTAATTACTTTGCTAATGTCAAATACTTAATTGTAGCCAAACTCCATAAACGTGGCTGAGCCATGTCGTCATTCTTTCAGCTGAACGTTTTTCTCTCCAAAATAAAAATTATCAACAAAAAATTGAAAGTGTTTCCAAATTTTATTTAATGTTTTTAAACTTTGGTCGGACCTTGCAGTTTTGATGAGATTTTTGATTTTTAATTTTTAATGAAACATTACGTATTTGATTAAGTTACCAATTTTTATGAAATTTGGATGCATATTTTATATTAATGAAATGTGTATGAAATATTAAAATTTTGATAATGACGAAAAAACAATTTTAAATAGAATGTTAACATTATTGATAACGTTGAAGTTATAATAAAATTTTGGTGAAATATTGAAATTTTCATCAAAATTTTAAATATTTATGAAACTTTGAAAAACTCAAACTTTAATAAAATACTGAAATATCAAATTGCATTTTGATAAAATGTGGGTTTTTGTTGAAATATTGAAATTTTGGTGAAATATTAGGTAAATTTGTAATTTGTTTCAAAATTTGAATTATTGAAATTTTGATGAAATATTTGTAACTTTGGTGATACATTGAAGTTTTCGTGGAAATTTAAAATTGTCATGAAAATTTTGTTAACTTGATGTAATATATTTTATAATATATATAAAATATAAATATATATGCGGAATAAAATAAATATTAACCAATGTTTGGAATTTGTTCATAAAATAAAAAATTATAAAGTTAGATATGTATGTATGTATTATTTTGATTAAATGACATATTGGCGAAAATTTGTGAAATGAATGACAAAAAAAAATTCATAAATAAATTTATGTTTAATTAACATATATTATTTTAAAACCTAAACAAAAAAAAACACAAAATTTTAATTTTAAATTTTTGGTGAAATTTAACAAAAATGACGGAAATTGGAAGAAAATTTGAAATGTTGTTGAAAATTTAAATCTCGGTTAAATTAGTAAAATTGGAGTTAAATTCTTCTAAGTTGTGTCCAATGATTTAAACTTGAATTCAATTATGCTGCCCTAGGAACTATATTTTTGTTTTAATTGTGTACATATGAAAAGCATATAAAAATGTATTGCAAAAGAAATAACTAATAATGTATGTTTATATACATAAATACATATATTCGTATATGACACGTACAAGTTATTGAAGTTGAATGAAAGAAATACATAAAAATACCAATTATACAATAAAAAAAAAATTCAATAGTATTAGTTTTCAAATAAATTAGTAACCCCATGTTTAACTATTACTTGACCTTGAAAATGTGTTTTCGGTAATTGTTTTGCATTTTTATTATTTGTATTGTATCTCAAATCGGTTGCTGTCATTTATTGCCTTTTACTTTGAAGTTGGCTACTTTGAGTTACACACACACATATGTACATATGTAGATAATTGTTTACGTTTCTGCTTATAAACAAATTTCTGCAAAAATAAGCGGAAGCGACAATCACTTTAATCGGTTTAATTTTTCTTAATCAATTTAGTTAATTCAATAATTTGAAGCCTTTTGCGGTTGTTGCTGTTAAATACTTTTTTCGATTTTTTTGGGATAAGTGTAAAATTGTAGTTTGATGATTTCTCAAGGAATAGTTAACAGAATTATTCATATTTTGTAAAAGGTCAATTATTTTTTAATGTACGAATGTTTTGCAAACAAATTATATTTGATATTACTTTTTTTTTTTTATTAAAAATGCTTTCCTAGCTTTTCTTTAGTGTCACTCACGTGTCGCTTACACATACACAACACTTACACATACAAGCATTTGAAATGAACATTAAAATTGAATTGAATACACAAGCTGCCCGAATAAGCGACATTTAATGGCCGATATGGCCAATTAGGTTGGTAATTTATTCCAGCGCTGACTGTCAGACAATGCCAGCAGCTGTCATTCAAAATCGCTGTGTTTCAATAACATCATTGCGAACCCGAATTTCCTTATTGAAACCGAATAGAACAACAACTTCAGGTATCACCGATATATTATCAAATTGACTAAGTATATGTTATAGTAAAAATGTATAAAGAAATTCATGTAGTAGATTGCCTATCGCTTATACATATATATAAATAAAGTGGTTTCAAATACGGACGCTACAAAAGTTTTTTTAAGTAAAATAAAAACAGTTTTGGATATCAATGAAATTCTTTATTCCTGCGAAAGTATATTCGATGCCATTATGTATGGAACTCGATTTATTTTGCATGGCCACCACGGGCACGCTTGCAGAAGTCCACACGCTGAACCCAATTTTCGACAGTTTTCAAGCATAAATCGGCCGATACTGCTGTAATTTCACGTTCGATATTCGTACGAAGTTCATCAATCGTCGCTGGCTTGTTGGCATAGACCATGGACTTGAAGTAGCCCCACAGGAAATAGTCTAAAAGGCGTTAAGTCCCACGACCGAGGCGGCCAATTGACTGGGCCATTTCCTGAGATAACACGTTCACCAAACTTGGTTTTCAATAAATCAATTGTGGCATTCGCTGTGTGGCTTGTGGCGCCGTCTTGTTGAAACCACATATTGTCCAAGTCCATATCATCCAATTAAAATTTTCGGTTATCATTGAGCGGTAGCGATTCTCATTCATAGTAATGGGCCGCCGGCCCATAAACCGCACCAAACCGTAATTTTTTCGGGATGCAATGGTAACTCATTCAGTACGTGCGGGTTGCTGTGTGACCAATAACGCATATTTTGCTTATTGACGAAGCCATTCTAGCCAGAAATGAGGCTCATCATAAATTGCACGTAGCGCTCTCAAAGTTGAGGCCACTGACTACTCCGAATTTCGGTAGTAAATTTTAATAATTTCGACTCGTTGTTAGATCGTATATCTTTCCATGATGAAATAGCAAACCTTGCTGAAGAGAAATGTCAAGAGAGCGGGAAAAAATATGGCGTCGTTTGATGTCCCTATCGGTCTACTGTTGTAGCGTCCCTATTGAAAAACCCTGTATATATGTACGAGTATTTTGTACTGCATGTTAAACAAATATTCGTACAATTCGTACTTGGTTTTCTTTTAATATTCATGCAAATTTCTACTTGTCTAATTTTATATAAAATAATTGTCGCAATCATAAAAAAATAACAAAATCCAAAAAATAAAGCCAGAAGAGACCGAAAATTTCCGTTTATTTTTCTTAATTCTCTCGACTTCACTGAATTTTGTTTAAAAGAAAATAAAAATTTACGAAAAAATTTTAAAAAATCACAGTACGAATAATTGTTGTACTCACTGTAAGTACTTCATATACATACATTCATAGGTATGAGTGCATGTGCATATGTACACATGTAAGTAATGTTGTAACAATGCTGTCGTCGTTGCACAAATCAATAGCCATTATCGAAATGTTGTTTACAAATTGCGACGATAAAATAAAAATCGTCTAGAACGGTAGTTAAGTGTACCGTTTATTACACTACATATTTGTTTAACGTTATTCAAGTAGTTGGATAAATTTACAAGTGATCAGTGAAACTGATTTATGTTTAAGTGTATTCAAAAATTATGGTTATGGCAGCGCATCAAGTCGGTTCATACTTAATCTGAAACGATCGCTTGGCTAATGGTTGCTCAACTCGAGCGGTTAGCTTGTTGATCTTTCTGCGACTGCGACTAGATACCGGTAAAAATAATATAATTTTTTCAAATCGTTTAAGGAAACTTAATAAATTTTTTATTGCTGACCTTATGAACGAATTGGAAAGAGGTATTACGTACAACTTACGAATTCGAAAGTGTAAATAAAAATTCGCCAAATTTACATCCTTCTTTTCGTAATTAAAATGTTCAGTCTGTATATGGTGAAGTAATCAAAAAAAAAAAAAAACGCTGATGAAAGCTACACCACACTAAAACGATCATCAAATATTGACTCTTTCATTTAGCTATAAATTGGCAATTTTTTAATCACTCCCCATCAACTTAAGTCACAGCTGGGAAAACCAAAAGCATTTTGTCGTTGTGTCCGTTTTTCTTAATAAACTCTTGTTTTTCATGTTTCATTATTCTTTCTGCACTTTAACCTCAGCCTCATGTTGCGGTCAAAATATTCATATTGCACTCTCTTATGGACATGTCATAAGTAGTTAGTCATTTAATTTATGAAACAAACCATTCACTTCATCACTTGAAAAGTGCCCGTTATGTCTTTGTGGTGACAAAAAACAAAAATTAAGAATAAAAAGCCTAAATTGAAATGCGTGACGCGTCGAATATCAAGTGAAAAATTGCAAAATCTCAAAAAAAGCAAACACCCATACATATGTATGTACATATGTATGTACAAAAGCACTTAAACGCTCACACGTCGAGTCGAAAATGCAATTATTTTGTGATTAAAATAATTTTACAGTAATTTATTTACGAAAACATATGGCGAATATGTAGACATGCTTGCTCACATACCTTCATACATACATACATACATATAGGTATGTGTATATACGAGGGTAATCTTGAATATTTTCGAATCAACAGCAAAAACAGCACACTTAAAAAAAAAACAAATACGCAATATTGTGTTTCGAAATATTTGTCTTTACGTTCTATACACCTTACTACAAGGCCATTAAATAAGTCCGTAGGATGACACTTAGATGTCGAAACTATGAACAAATCTTTCAAATGATGCGTGTCAAAATTCGACAGCAATCGCACCATTGGTTCTCAAGTTATCGCATTGAACGTAAAGCAACTTTTTTTTTTTTTTTCTTCTCAAAAAATGGAAAAATGTGAATTTCGTGTGTTGATAAAGCATTGCTTTTTAATGGGTAACAATACAGTGCAAACCAAAGCATGGCTTGATAAATGTTATCCAGACTCTGCTCCATCAAGACAAATGGTGGAAAAGTGGATTGCCGATTTAAAACGTGGTCGTACGGGCACGAGTGATGCCGAACGCAGTGGACGCCTAAATAAGACTGTTACACCGGAAAACATAAAAAAAGTCCACAAAATCGTTTTGGCCAATCGTAAACTAAAAGTGCACGAGATAGGTAACATTGTAAAGATATCAGATGGCAGTGTGTATACCATTTTACACGAACATTCGATCATGAAATAACAACGTGTTGATCATTCACAGCAGTGGCATGAATTGGGCTATGAATTGCTCACCGTATTCTCCCGATTTGGGCCCCAGTGTCTATTTCCTTTTCTCGGATCATAAAAGAATGCTCAGGGGAAAACTGAGGCTTATTTAAAGGAAAAAGACAAATCGTACTACAAAAATGGTATCGAAAAGTTGAAAGATCGCTATAATCGGCGTATCGCCCTCGAAGCCAACTACGTTGAATAATAAATCGAATTCTTTCAAAAAAAAGTCCTACAGACTTATTGAATGGCCTGTTATGCGTAGAAGCAAGTTGGCGAAACAATTTTTCTACTCGAAAATGAGTATCTCAGAAAACATGATTTCACAATATTTCTACTATTCAAATGTTAAGCCGTTTTTAAAATTTTTCTTAAGTAATAAAAACAGAAAACTATTCCATGTCGGGGTGAAGAATGATGCCACGTATCCGTATACTTGAATACCAACCCTCGTACATAAGATTTTAAAGCTTTGCTTTTAATAACAACACAACTCAAAGAGACGCGCCTCGCTTACTTCATTTAAGGCGTTGTCTACTTCCAGCGTTCGACACAGATTTTACTTCGTATTTTTCTACTTATTTTGTCTTATTCAATTTTTAACTACCTTTTTCGCTGTTTTAATTTTGGCTGCCTTGTTTGCCTTGCCTTTGTGCAATGGTGGCAGGCTGCCCATCAACTTGCTGCGCCAGCCCACTGTTGCTTTGTGTAGACACTGTGAATCATCATCATTATAATTATTGCCGGCACTGTGGTTGGTTCTGTTGTCCTCATTGGAAGGTGGCTCTGCTGTAGCTGTATTTTGTTTGCTAGCATGCACGTAAAATTTGCTAAATCAATGCGCATATTTATTCAAAATTAAATTGAGTTAATCAATGTCTCGAATTGTAAATTTTTTTTAAAGTCTGGTTTCAATAAAATTTTTATTCTTTATTCTAAAGTTTAAGTGCCGAAAAAGAGTCCATTTCCATTCTTAGTTTTTCCCCCAAAAATACGTCTCGTAAAAAGTCGTAAAGGCCTCGATGTCGAAGTACAAAGCCCACAACGAAAATGAGCAGATGTACTAGACAAACGAGTACAAACATAGCTTTTAAGTCAAATGCTTACTAAATGCTTCCTCCCCACATAACAGGATGCATGAAATAGGCTATTTAATTTAGGCATAGAGGAGCTTTGTACTATTCCGCTTTCAACACCAGAACAAGATTTAGTTATTTTTTATGAGAAAACAGAGACCCCTGTGTTCTAGTTTTTCTTTTTCTGTGTGTGTTTTTTTTTTTTTTTAATTAAATACTTGACTGAATTTTTTTATAATAAAAATCACAAGTATTTTTAATGAAAAATTAATTTTGCTTGCCAATATTTTTATATAATAAAATCACTGTAATTTACATATTCACAAAATACTGTGCTCATTAAATCACATGTTAGCCAGCTTGCGCTAAATACATTAGTTTGTACAGTGGTGGCGGCATTTGAAATCCCTTGACTACAACAAGTATTTGGGACAGAGTATCATTCGAAACGCATACGGATTATAATAATATTGGTTACGATTTCTTCCGTAACTCTCTAAGAAAAATATTTGTAAATTTTTATTCGAATTAAATTTTTTTGGTATTAAGTTATTGCGAGCATTGTAAAATATCACAGGTTTCGAATAAAAACATCTGCATATTAAAACAAACAAACCTTTATAATTCTTATGTTGTTTGACGCGCTGAATCCGAATATCTAAGGTTTACTAAATGCTTTCACATTATGTTGAAGTTCATTTGAAGGACAAATAGAGAAAGATGCCTTTTTTGACTCGCTGAAACCGAGTTGGAGGTCTGCTAAGCGCCTTAGCGTCAGGGCCAAGGTTATTTGCTGATTCCTTAATTACGCGTTATCGACTTGCTGAATCCGGATCGAAAATGTGTTAACCTCCATAACGCCAGGTTAAAGATCATTAAAACATCAAATAGAGAAAGATTCGGCGATGTCAATATATAAGAATTTTCAGTTTTGTTCAAAAGAACACTGCAATTTTCATCTTAGTTGGACTTAAAATTTATCTTTTCTTAAATATACTCGTGTACAAATGCACATATGTATGCCAAATATACATAAGTATGATAACTGCAGTTATATTTTTACAAAAAGAGTTTTTAAAAAATCTATGAAAGTATTCAGAACATTAAAAAAATGGAATATAGGAACAACTTAAGTAAATTGCTTAAGGCAGCATGATTTATAACCAAATCAAAATATATTTTAAATAAATTAAATAAGTGAATAAATCGTTATAATATAATGACAATGGAGTTATCATTGTAATACCTGACACTTTACTTTATATACATAATTTATGCAACATCTGTCAATTTGTTTCGTGCTAGTGTTGCGTAATATTTAATTATTTTCGATTTGTAATCCGCTTTTAATTATCAAATGATTTGATTTTGATTCGTTGGTCTAATAAAAATTCAATTTTATTTGTGAAGCCGTGATTTGATTAATTCAAAATAATGCAACCCTGTTCCGTACCTAATAAGTCCGCCAGCACTGTAGGCATGACACTCCTCTGTCGTTTTGGTTAGTTGCGTTGGTTGTCAAAAATTACGGCTAAATAATTAATAAGGCTTTAAGGCAAAATTGTTGGCAATATCAGAAAACTGCTTTCGTCAAAATACACACATACATATACATACATACATACATACAGACATATGTAAGTTCGCACACGCACATGCAAAATACATAAAAATTATGTAGCTAACAAGCCAGGCCTCCGCAATTTATTTGTAATACCAAAAAGAGATAACAAGAAAAAAAAAATAGAAACCAATTGAGACGACATAAGGCCGCCAACCATCATCTTCAGATACTCCAAGAGGCGTTAGACCTTAGCCGTCATCGTCGAAAATACAAGAGAAGCGGGACGAACGCGCGCAGAACTGGCTGGCAACATCCAAAGCGGTCTGTGTCTACTGCCTCTGCTTTTTTTTTTTGGCTAAATTTGGCAAAGGCGGCTAAAAAGCGTTTTTGGTTTGGCGTTTGGCGTTTCGCCTGCCGAATCATCAATTATAGCGACAGCGGAAAGAAGAAAATAAAAAATTGATGTGACTTTATTTGTAACTTTTCGTAGGTTTGTAAAATTTGATATCGCTAGTATTTATTTTCTTGTGTCTGGCATTTCCATTTCTTTACACTTCATGCGCGATTTCCTTTATTTTTGTTGACGAATGTACTGCTATTTAACGGCTTCTTTATTTATTTTTTTAATTTTTTTCTGATAATTCCAAACTTTTGCACCATAAGCCATTACGTAGGTTGACAATGTTTGAATGTTTAACATTTTGGTATTTATTTTATCCCCACTTTTTATTTTCATGTTTTGACGCTTTTGCGGTACTGGCTCTCTTGGGAAATGACAGAAAATGCCTAAGTTTGTAAATAAAAAGCGTTTTTGGTAAAAAAAAAACTTGCATTGCTGGTTGGTGGTGCCAAAATAAGTTGACTAAACCCGCGGCAAACCATAATATGCGCCCTGTGGGGATTGCGCAGGCGCGCGCATCTCACAGAAATCGTTTAGCAGCATCGCCGAATGTGGCGAATCCCTCCCAACGCCTCCAATTCATAAAATCAACAAAAGCGCGTATCACTATCATGGTTTTTTACAGTGCTCGCTTAGTGCCCCCAAACAACTGCCAACCCAACTGAGCGCGTTTGTGAGTGTGCTCCCAGGTCCATCTCCTCTGCCTTGTTTTACACATTTCTACCCACGCCACTGCCTTGCAGCATTTTTAACTAAACGCAACATTTGTTTTGTTAGCAAATTGTTTAGCGATAATAATGAATAATTTTGTATACCGTTTTGTGAGCATCGCTTTCAAACACCACCGTAATCGTCCAAGCCAAGTCAAACTTTACAAAATCGCTAGCATCCGCTTGGATTGTTGATTGACAGTGTTGTTATTGTTTTTATTACAGTTTAATATAGCTCGGAGCGACACATCGACGGGTGAAATGACGTGCGCGCTTATTAGTGGCTAAGTTTGTTAGACTTGCTGCTCTTGAAGTGAAAGTTAAACAAAAAAAAAAAAAATGCTAGTGATGTGATTTTTTTGAAAATCCTATTTTGTGGCATCTGTTTTGTACAAAATTCGTCACAGCAATTAACTTAAAATATTCATGTTATAATATCTGTTAAGTCTTTTCAAGCTTAAATGTCCAAAATGTTATTAGTTATATGTTACGTCAATTCGGTTGTAGCCCTTATCCAAAGTACAGGCCGTGCCAAAAGGTTTTCTGTTCAGTTTAGTGGCTAGGGTGTTGTATGTTTTACTTTATAAACTGTTTTCGGCATGGTTTTACTGCTTTAATGATGCATTTAAAACATGTATTACAGGGTGACTAACGTTCAATCAGGTTTTACGATAAATTAAATTTCTAGCAATCAAGTGCAGCACAGTTTAATGCAAATTTTCTCAGTCTGGTTTTCAAATTTATTACAAATTGTGCCTAAAATTATGCAATCATTATTTTCACAAAGCTAAAAGTTTACACATAAATGTGACACCACTTCGAGGTACGTGATAAAGCTGTCACAGTGATTCGCTTACTGATAAACATACCGAAAGCTTTTTTTTGGGAGAATTTTTGAATCTTACTTTTTGCCGGTTTTTCAGTGCTGGTTTAAACTCAGTTTAAACTAAGTTTAGTTAAACTCAGTTTAAATTTAAACTTAGTTTCCTTGCGCTCAATAAAATTTGTTGCAACCAAAACGAAGTAGTCAGCACACAGCTGATAAGTTAAACTAAGTTTAACCAAGCACATTCGGCCATTTAAACTTAGTTTAAACTCCGTTTAAAGTTGACTGAAAAACTGCATACTGAGTTTAAACTTAGTTTAAACGACAAACAGAGTTCAACTTGCACTGAAAAACTGGTCCTTAATGAATTTTAGTTTAAAGTTATTTAACTCACTTAGCTTTTCTCAATGCAAAAATCTTTTGGAGAATGTCTTCGAAAACAAAACTCATCTACATTGTGCCGCATTTTCACAACAATTATTTCTTAAATATTATTTTTAAATAAAACACACTTTATAATTTGTACAAAATTAAAAAAATAAGAAATTTTCTGATTAGTATTTATTTTGATTATTAATTAAATGAAGTTTTTTATGTATCCGTTTAAGAAGTTAATATCATTATTTGCACCGTTTTAAAGATTCATAATTAATTATTCAAAAAAATAATTATTCTTTATTTGTTACGCGGTGCGTGCTATAACTCGGTATGCCGCTCAGATCCAAGACTCAAAACCCATCCCATGGATGTGAAATCTAAAATCATAGAAGTTTTTCAATAGCTCTCCTTCCTCATAAAATGCATAATAATAAAAATAGTTTTTAATATTATAATTGAAACGTCTCATCACTACCCTTATTGACATTCCTCTTATTTTAAATGCTTTGGCTTTATCGTGTTTCGCACTCGAGACTTTCAATCTGCAAAAATTTATTGTATTATTTCTTCCACCAATGTATTTATGTTGCCAACTTGCTGACAAGCTTTGCTTTGCAATGAAATCACAGTGAATAACCGTCTCTTTTTTAAACTTTTTGCCGTTCCTTGTTATTAATAACCACAATGTATTGAGTAATACAATATTAAAAATAAGTATTAATTAACTGGAAATTTTCTTTTGAAGTCAGATCTTTGAGGTTTACACTTCAACAAGTAAAATAGAAAAAATTAATATTCTAAAGCTCAGAAAACACAAAAATACTGTCTGGATATTTCCAACTGATTTCTATGTATTTAGGTGTTCTGAAAAGTAAAAAAATACTCAAAAAATTCCAGAACATAAGGTTATTTTACAAAACGCAAAATTTTATTATAAAAAAGGCTTTTTTTGGGCTAACTTGTAGGCATTAATAATTATTAATCATACCTATTACAATAGGTATACTTTTTTCTAAATAAGGAACACCCTGTGTGAGCTGCATTAACACACATAAAATTGTTGTAACCTGAACGTGCGCGCTCCGATAGTGTAGAAAAATTTTTTTTTAATCTTTTATATTTTTTTAAGATGATAACTTGTTTAACATAGACACCTACATTGTTAGAAAACGTGACGTTCTATGACCAAATTAATGTTATTTTCGGATTCAGCACACCCAAAAACATAAGAATTACACAAAAAAACCAAAACAGCTCTCTTACATATATTTTTTTTTTGCAGACTTGTGAAATCTCGTCAGGCATTCAAAATGAGTTTCCAAGCATACGAAAAGAACTGTAGGGCTCAGGAGATAAGAAAGAAGTGTTAAAAATACTAATAAGAATATAAATTAGCATGACACAATGCTAATAATCGCGAAATAAATCTAGCAAAAAAATAAAAGTATTGCCAACAAAATTTAAAAAAAAAGAAACACTTGGAAAATGCAACCTTGTGGTTGACCGCAGCTATTTTGATGCCACACAAACACCGTCAACTTATTAAAGGCGTACCAAACTTCGGAGTATGCACTTGCGAGTGCGAGTGCAATGAACAATACAATTGAAGTTAAATTTAAAATGGGCGCGATCAATGACCAAATCATTTGCATGTGCATCTATGTATATACCTACCTGTAGGAAAAATATTACTACATTCTTTAGTGGTTTTTTTTGTGGTTTTATTGGTTTAATAATTACTAAAATTATATCCACGCCCATACAAAAATGAGCGATTTTAGAAACGGAAGGATTTTTTCTCAACCCGTTCTTAAGTTGAAATTTAATGTTTGAGAAAATGTCCAGTTGCAAATATCTTTTATCATGTGTAAAATCAAAATTATATTTTCTCAAACGTTTGAGCATATTTTTCAGCATTTGCTGTATAGATTTTATTTTATTTTATTACTATTCGAGTAAAGGGTTTCAAACGGGTTTGCTCAATTTCATTAAAGTTTTTCATTTAAGATTTTGTTTGGAATTTCTGCAAGACATTAAAGCCTTCATCAATAAAATAAACTTTTTAACTGCAAAATCGATTTCTCGAAAACGTATTTTTGGACCATAACTGCAATTTAAACTTTCGCTGTCCCATATAAATACTTTTTAATATTATTTAATTAAATATTGTTGCTTTGGCGATTTATCGACCTTCAATTCAGAAATCTTAAATTATTCAATTTTATTTAATTGAGTTTTATTTTCTTTTAATACAAGTTCTCGACCACAAGATTTTCCTGCAGGGCCTCTTGATTTTTCAACTACATACATCTAACTTGCTTTGATTTGTGTGTTACTTCGGAGCAGAAAAGCACTTGCATTGCTTGCAGTTCACTTCCGCCTATCGACTGGCCATGCATCCACACGTTTCGTTTTTTTATTTTATAGTTTTTTCTGCTTTTATTATCTTTTTGTTTTGTTTCGCCTTTAGTTGCCGTTTGCTCGTATTTGATGCTTCGCAGTGTTTGCAAAATTTTCAAACAAATTCTCTTTGTTTATTTGTCCAATGGTCGTTTGGGTGTTGGCAGCAGCGAAAGGGCAGACTTTTTGTGCAAGCGTTTGCATATCTGTTTGACTGCGTAAATGAAATGTCTTCGATTTTCACCATAAAAATAAATTGAAAATAGAAACTCGAAGGTGTGTATGTATGTATGTATTGTGGTGTGAAATTCCCAAAGGTTGGTGAGCTCTGCAAACTGATTAAGAGCCGACTGTTTTCTTTCACAATTTTTTATATGAAGTAAGAATTCATTTTGATTGAATACATTTGAAAAGTGTATATATTTTAATGATGTGTATAGTTACTACATATGTATGTATGTATGTAAGCTGTGTTCCAAAGGCACTGAAAGTAATTGCTAGAAAAAAAAAACACTGAAACTTGGTTGCCTTCTGAACGCGGTAATTTTATTGTAATGAAATTATGCGAAATTATATATAAAATTTAAGTTAATATGAGCCCGAATAAACTTTAATTTCACATATCGTTGCATCATCAAAATATATTCCCTAACTGTTTTTTGTTTTGTCTCTTGTGTTTTGCATCAACTATTTAATATTATGGACATTTACATATATCGTTGTTGTTAGTTTGCCTAATGCATTTCTCAGTGTTGCAGAAAATTTCGACCAAATATTGCGCATAATTAATTTTTATATGCCACACTGTTGTTGCAAGCTGTTGGTGTAAAGAAAAAATTTACAAAAAAAAAAAACAGTTTAACTAAACAAACAGCTGTTGCGGTTGCGAATTTCCTTGTGGCAAAAATTTATCGAGCACAACAGCGAAGTAGCTTTAGCCATCCATGAGTATAAGCTGGCCGTTTTTTTTTTTGACGTTGCTGAGACCATTTGCTAAAATGGGACAAAGCAGCGTTTGGGCGATTAGGCAATATGTGGGAATTCAAACTAAATACATATGTACATAGATACTCGTAGATATATACATATGTGCATGTTTACTTTAATATACGCATTCGTAAAGTAAGTGTGTACGATTATATAATACCCATATCGATTGAATTTCCGTGTGCAAAATTATGTTGCATGATTTTAAAAATTTTAAATTTGTATATGTACATACATATATTAATGTCGTATTTAATAACCAATGCTTTTTTTTAACTAAACAACAATATAATTATTTAATCACAAAATTAATTTTGTGATCTTAAAGACTTTGAAAAAAAAAAAAAATTATTGCTCGAAACCATACTTCAATAACTTCAACCACTTCAATCATCATATTGACAGGTCACACTAAATTTTGTATTTTAATGTGCAATGAATGACATTACAATTTTTTGGAATAAGTTTCCGCAAATTGTTAATTTTTTTTTGCAAGTGAAGATTTGTCAATACATACATATGTATGTAAAATTTGAAATCCAACGTATTACGGAGATTGCTATCAATATTTGTTTATTTTTTGACCGAGCAAGGTTTGTTAGACATCGAAATCCAAATTAAACTCGGATACAGAAATTGAAATTAAATTTAATATTCGAGTAGATACTCTAAGGAGATTTAAAATATATCCTGTGGATGCTTAACTAAAAATATTATTCCAGAAACTTGTTTACGACTAACAAGATGTGATCACCGATCAGATTCCAGAACTTATAATATTCACATGAAGACTAGGCTTGAGAAAAAAAAATATCGATATATCGAATTATCGATATTAAAAAAAAATAATATTTTAAGCTCGATGTACCGATATTCTCTATTTATTTCTGAATATTAAAGTTCTCTAAAGGCTCAATTTGATTTGATTTAAACGTAACTGAGCGTAATATCCCTTTAAAGTCTGTGAACACAAAACAAACAAAATTAAAGCCAATAGAGTTTTTGGTGAATTTACGTGATATCGCACCAGATCTCTCTGAAATTTCTTTAAAATATTTCACTTAAATTAATTAAATTATTCAAGTTCCTCAGTATCGGCCGAAGGACAGGGCTTGCTTCTCCGTTTGCTGTGCCGGATAACAGGGGAGCACACCAAAGGAAGTGCACTTTAATGTTTATATCCGACGTATTTTGGTTTCAAAAAAATTTAAATATAAAACCAGTATATAAAACACTTTGATGCTAATAATAATTAAACTTAGCTTTACTTCTTATAACTTCTTAAATATACATATATTTTAATAATTAATAAAACTAATAAAACTGCCAAGTATAATTTTTTTCACTATCCAATATGTCTACAATACTTTGAGTAATTGCGCCTTGAGGTATAAAAATCGACTTATCGAAATATCGATATTTTTTCTATGCATATATCAATATTATTCGATGTTGTTTAAAAATATCTATACGATATACATGTGTATATCGATATTTTTTTTTTCATTTGCCCATCCCTAATGCAGGCAGTGTCATAAAAAGTACACTTGGAATTTTTAGAATAAAATCTGCTAGCCAGCATTTTTCTAAAAACTCTGTTTAAAAAGCGTTTTGAAAAAAAGAAAAAATTAATTTATTGAAAAAAAAAAAATGTACATATATGTACATACAAGTTCTGTGCAAAGTTTGAAGGTTTAATTGCAATTGTTTTACTTTAATATTGACCCTTTATTTTACATAATAAAATAAATCGGATTATGCAACGTTTTTTACGACTATATTAATATATAAAACATCGATATATGTATATAAGGATCTTGTAACTATTTTTTTTGATATTGATACCTTTAAAAAAACCCACAATTTTTAAAGAACTCTTTAGCAACCGTTAGCTAACATTTTTCAATTTCGATAACATTTAAATTGTTGACAATTTACGATATCGATTGCATTTGCGATACCCAATCGCTAACTGGCCAAAAATTGGTCGGCAGAGTAAGGGCAGGAGTGATTCAATAAAAAAAAAAAACGATTATTAACTAAAATATGTTGTTATTAAATAAACTCAATATTTGTTTAACAAAATCAAAGCTACGATTTTCAAACAGCTATTAATTGTGCTTATGTAAGTGTTTAATCTTTTTTTGTAAACTTATATTTTTACTTATGCTTTACCATTTAATTTCACATTTATTTTTTCTATGTAGTAGCTATGTTGTATGTACGTATGTATGTACCAGTTAAACAGGTGGCTACTTCCCACTTCCCCTATAGTTTTCTTTTTTATGGCTGTCGTTTTCTCACTTTATCCCCCCCACTAAGCTGTTCATAAAGTTTCCTATTTCATTGTCATTAGCTTGACGAGTTGACATGGCGTGCTTTTCCTGACATTTCAAATTGCCAAATAAATACCAAAAGAAAAAAAGAAGCAAAAAAAATGCATGGGAAATATGACGAGTCCGAAGTGTAGTAGCCTCTTTGGCACACCTTAAGCCGTTAAATACATACGTTAAAAAAATATTAATACATACATATGTACATATCTGTAAGTACGTTTGTAACATATGCCAATATACATAAATATGTTTCTCACTTTTGTAGTTGGCGCGTGTCGGCCATAATATAATACGACATTTTGACTGATTTTTGCAAACTTGTTTGAAGAAAATGGATACATTTCACCGTATCAGCCTGATTTAATTTGAATATTTAAAATTTTTATTAATTTTGCAAGGCGAATTTACATACATATGTGAGGTGCGGCAGCGATTCTACAAATACAACGCTTTGATGGGCTATTGTCAAACTTTATCCCTTTTGGGTTCAATTTACGCGAAATAATTTGTACATTACGTATTAGAATCACCGTAAAAACTTTTATTGAACCACATTTTTATATTCTTGTAGTTAAACAGTATTATTGTTTACTTTTAAACCAAAATTAAATTTGAAAACCAACCTCCAACAAGCTGATTAATCAACACCATCTAATTTGAATTCGCCTTGTAATTTTGTTAATATTTTTTGGAATTTTTTACCTCATTTTTTATATCTCCTTATAATCGCTTTGCTAGCCTTTACTGACAATCATAAAATATATAATTTATTAAATTCACATGCAGCCAATTCGCATGGCCAGACCGTCAGTCACGCAATGTTTGGCCTAAATTGTTTGCGCCTTAGCGCAACATGCTTTCGAGGAATTGTTTTCAGTTTATTGCCCTGAGAGATGCACAAATGTATATAATAACCACACTACATACACATTAAATTACAACTATCAATTTTCTATTAAATTAGCAGTAAATATATAAATACACCTGTAAGCATAAAAGTAGATGAAATGATAAATATGGCGTGATTAAATATTTGTTATCAATATTCTTAAATGCTGGTCAATATTTTATAATGAAAAGCTGGCAAAAGCTAATTGCAACACTCAAAATGAGTCAAACATTGTACAATGACAACAGTTGTGAATAATAAAGATGAGTAAATTATTTTCGACGAATATAAATTTACGAGTATTAACAAAAACTATTTTAAAAATATAAAAATACTTTCGTAAATTACCCATAAAATGTGTATTAACTAAATATTTTCTTTTTTTTTTCTCATTTAAGGTAAGATGGTCAATTTCCAACATTGCTGTTCAAAAGAAAAAAGTAAGTTTTGTAGCCAAAAATTGCAACATCATCTGTGAGTTCAAGAAAGAAAAATGCAAATACAAATCAATATACTATACAAAATTAGGATCAATCATTTTTATGTGGTGTGGGCATCTGAAGTTCAACTTCAACCAAAATTAAAAAAAATTTGACTTTTTATGACAAGTTCCATTTCAATTGGCGCACTCTTAATTTTCTCGCCTACTAGCGCTTTTATTACAAGTGAAAGACCTATCAAGAATCATACTGAAATCGATGCAATAAAACTTATTTTGGCCGCAACAAACTTGATTGGTATCGATACACTGTGCCACGCATTCCAAAAGCCGATGCAAAGGGACATTGAGACACTCGGAGTCCTAGAATAAATTTCATTCGACCATGTTCCTAATTTATGCCTACTATATCCCAACTTGTAGTGCCTTGCCATATTTATCGTGCGTACTGTCATCACCTTACTGTAGTTTAATCTTCTTCGAAATTCTTCCTTGCTAGAGTTGTGGCCCGCTGCATGGAATTTGACGCAGAAATTACCACAGCCTCTGTGACTAGTCTATCTGCGGCTGCAATATTGCACGACACTTCACAAAAAAACTGTCACATTTCGACCAAGTCTAGCCTCGCGGTTACTGAAAGTATACCAGTTTTTAAAGAATACAGTGAGGTTACTATTTATTTATATTCGAAAGTCTAATATTGCAATTGTCTGCATCGTTCGAATTCGATCCGATTTCCATCGAATCGTATTACAGAGTAACACCAAGAGCTATACATCGGTGCACAATGCCCGATCAAATTTTAAACTGAAATACTAAAATTCGGAGCGGAGTAAGTGCTATTAAGTGGCTCAGCCAGACCAAGTTTCGTGTAAACCATTCTTTCATAATCCGTAAATTTTTTTTTATTATTTTTTTCCTTTCGTTGTTAAAATTTTCCAACGATTGTATGTACATACAAACTTCCTTCAGGAGTTGCATAACAAGTTCAAAAGCAGAAGAGTATACCGATTTTAGGAGCAGTCTTTTTTTACTATTAGAATATCATTCACTTCAGATATGAATAGGTATAAGAGGATGATAATGCTTTGAACACTTTGAAGACAGCAAGCGACAAGCAACATCTGTCAAATATTAAAATCCACACGTTCTTATGGACACTTCTGCCGCGAAGTCGAGCTGTTGTCGTTGTCGTCAAATTAAATACATTTCTAATTTTGCCCACGACAACGAGCAACTGTAGCGCTGCCTCTAATCTAATGCGAAATGTAAAATTGTTCAAGGCTTTAACAAGTCTTACGTTGTTTGACCAACAAAGGCATAAAATAGCTCTAATATTTCAGAAATATGTTTTAACAATCGATCATTTCAAACAAATGAATCGACCTATTTACTTATTTTTTCGCAAAAAATTTCACTTTGATCAAAATATTTAAATTATATAGAAGAATATTTTAATGTGGCGACTACAATTGAGTTGTTCGATATGTCGCTGACGTCTTCAAAATGTTCAAGAAGCTGGCTTTAAGACGACATTTGCAGACAAGGAAATTTCGCTGTCGTTACGAAGTGAAGAAGTGCAGCTTAAGTGTTGATGGTGTGAGAGCCAAACCCAGTGCAGCGTAGTCAAACAGCTATGATAATTATGGTTGGAGAGTTCTGTTTAATGTAATTGCAAAGATTCTTATAGAACGATGTCGAGTTAAGGCCGTTCTCTAATTCAGAATTCCGCCTTTTGCAACCCCAATAACGCAGACGGAAGCCGCCTCTTCCAAATTATACAGATTTTTCTTTCTGTCAACCGCTTTTGTGGTCATTTATTTGACTTCTCCCAGATCATGTTTCGTCGACTGTATATATATTTTTATTTGCATACATACATACGTACATATGTATGTATGTGTAAGAGCAGTGCATTTTCTCGGCTAGCAATAAAAAAATGTACTCTCACGTAATACGAGTACGTAAAATCATACACTTTTCTACGTACAAGCGACTATAAATGAAAATGAAAATTTATTTGACCTTCAGCCTGCTATCCTCCTCAACAATTTATCACTGTCCAATGCCAATGGAAGGCTATACCGTTACAAGAAAATTAATAAGGTGTTGCTGACTGATTACACAAAGTGGAGTTGGTTGTTGAGTTTGAGCGGCGTTGTTGTTGTAATATGTAGTTGCATTTATGTATGTATGTAACATGGTCAGGCGCACAATTACATTCAATTACTATTTTTGTATACAAGTATGTGTGCGTGTGTGTGTGTGTGTGTTGCGCTCAAAATACCCACAACTATGCATCAGCGCTTGGCACTTTGTCCATATTTGTGGTTGCACTTCCTTTTGCATTGCCTTTGTGGCTTGCTTGCTTGCTGTGTAAGCCGAAGTCATTGCAAAGCAATGGAAATTAAAAAAAAAATATATGCATTATTAAAAAATGTACATCGAAAAATTGAATTTGTTTATGGATTGCGATTGCGCGCACGCTTATGCAATATGTATTTCGACATGACTATTTGTTTATAACAAATACTCATACGACTACTTACATACATATGTGTAATGTAGCTGCGCTCATATACAGGCTTTACCTGTCAGTTATTAAGTTGCATTCAGCGTTTAACTCCCCTCACTCACCTCCACAGTTCCCACCCATATTAAAAACAAGTAAAAAAGACTATTTTCGCCTATGCCGAGGGCTTCATACCTTTCATGAATCGAATAATTGTATGGAAGCCAAATTTTATATTTATTCGATATTTATATTTTTGACTGCTATAATAGTACCAATAATAATTAATATTTGTGGAAATTTGATCTCTACGATTTTCACTGCTTAATAATAGCGAACCTTCTTGCAAAGTTTCAAGACTCTATGGAGTTATGGAGCATAATATAATATCTGAACAACTCACTCGACTCAGCTCATCAGCCTGATCATTTCGGTATAATTTTTGATTGATCTAACTCTTATCCATCTGGTACTACTCCCAAACATCGGACCAAACTTAATATACCATTTCTATGAAAGGTATAAAAAGAGACTCGAATAGGTGATCGCAGCGCTCGCTCAGTAAATTTGCGCATTGTGAGCTAAAGTAATTGTTTGCTACTAAGCGATATTTCGAGGCTCTTCGGCGCTGCCAACCAATTTGGTTGGTGTCTTATTGTTTTGGTGTGCTTTTAGTAAGCGCAACGCAAGTAATAACAACAATTACTGTTGTGGCGTAAATTTTGTAATTCAATTAAGGTAGCCAACGGACAAACATAAAATTGTTGTGTGCTTAGAAAGAGCAATCACGCGTCGCGTCAGAGCCTCAACTTGATAGCGAACACACCGGGCATTTACTCGAATTTTAGCCACTGCGCCACTAAGCTATTTATAAGTCATTTTGCCATTAAGTGCACGGGCTTCATACAACTCATTTGATTGCTCATTCGCGCAGTCAGCTGGTCGAGAAATTACAAAATACACTGAAATTGTTGATATTATTTGCTTTTGATTACATTTTTTACACTTTTTTTTTTGTAGTAGTACATTTTTACTGGATTTGGTTCGTTGCGTTGCATTGCATTTTATTGTTGGTTTGGTTTTTTGATTGTGATTTAGCTCTTTTTTTCATTTTCATATTGTCTTCCATCGCTTTGGTTGTTGTAAATTTAAATGCGCTTTTTTCTATTTTTTTCTTCTTCTTCTGTACTTTGTATTTGGCCAGTGTTGCAATTGCGTTAATTGCGCTTGAAATGTAATTTGCAGCCATGACTAAAGTTTTTTTTTATTGTTGCTGCCGCTGCTGTATGTATGTATGTGCAGCCCGCTATTAGTAACAAAGGCGTATGTTTGTAATTGTAATTACCGCGGCCACGATTACTGCAACCAACATTTTTGCTGTTTAATTGAGCAAATTATAAAATTATTTTTGGAGGATTTGCTTGTAGTTTAGCGGAAAAATTGTTAGGTAAATAAAAAAAAAAAGCACGCACGCATTTACATAAACATTGGATTGTCAAAAATCGCTGAATGCGTTAATGAATTCATGGTAAAAGAAGTGAAGAAGGCCGACCACGACATACATACATAGATAAAAAATAAAAAACTTTATAAAACATTACAACACCCAAAAAAAAATAGGTGCATTAAAAAGATTTTAATGCACCACGTTGTTTTTTACAGCTATTAAAAAAGTATAAAATAATTTTATCAACACACAGGGAGAGCGATATCAATAATTTAATTTCTCGTAAAGAACAGATAAGTTTTAAAACGAAGCACAATGGCCAAATGTCGTACACTAAACCGTGCCGCAAACTGTTGATTATCTCGCCATAGCCGAAATATTTTGTTTAGACTTTTTTTCTTTAATTCTTTATAAAAACATAGTTCATACATACTTGAAAAAAATTCCATGAACCTAAGTTTCAAACTTTACTTTCAATTGATTAAACAATTTTTTTTTGTGCCGAGATACTCCATTACACAAAAAATAATTTGCGTAGATGAGTTGTATATACAGCGTTTAACAATTATTGCACAATCTCACATTGACACATTTGGACATTTTATTTGAATTCTCATTAATTTCAAATTAAAATACATTTCATGCTCTAACAAAAACATAAAACCACATTTTTTAATCTTTATATAAAACACACATTTATTTAAACATTTTATTGAAATTCCGAATTTTTTTTTTTTTGGGAATCCAGTTTTGAAGTACAACAAAGTGCAGGTTTCAAAAGGCTACTACGCCGGCTTGCGTTGCATGGAAAAATTTTCCCGCACTATATTATACTAAAATTGAATTACGAATGCCTATATTACGAATCTTCACTACTACGAACGCTTTTGCTTACATTATTGCTCCTATAAAGCGAATATTAAAAATAATTCGGCTCCAGTATAACGAATGA
Source organism: Philophylla caesio (assembly GCA_963971545.1). NCBI lineage: Eukaryota > Metazoa > Arthropoda > Insecta > Diptera > Tephritidae > Philophylla > Philophylla caesio. The sequence continues at coordinate 177,611,605 of OZ020604.1, read as the reverse complement.
TACGTTGTTTTTATTTTATTGTCTTTGCACACGTGCAGTTCAAATATGCCGTTATTTTGTCTAGACAGTTTTCCGTAGAATTTCGCGTCTTGTTTACATATTATTACATTTTAAAGTCAGTTGCAATTAAAGTTTTGTGAAGTGTGGTTTAACAAATATGTCTAAAATTAAAAAACGGAAACGTCTTAATTTCGGAGACAAATTAAAATTGATTGATGATTATAAAAATGGGAAAACGCTTCAAGAAATATCTGTAAAATTTGGTATTGCTAAATCAAGTATTTGCACAATTATCAAGAATTAAAGAAAATTAATTAAAAATGTCAAGACTACTCATTCTAAAACAGTATCAAGAGGATGGGCGAGTACCCCAAAATGGAAAAATTATTATACAAATGGTTTGTCTCAAAACGGGAATGCAATGTCACTATTGACAGCAACATTTCAAAAGAACAAGCTCGGCAAATGCATAAGAAAATATATCCTGAGACCATTTTTTTTGCCAGCAATGGATGGCTCTGCAAGTTTAAGAAACGCTTTGGTATTCGTTTGCTCAAAGAATCTGGTGAGAAGCTGTCTTCGCGCAGTGATCTAGTTGAGCCGTTAAAAAAAAAATTGGATGAAATTATTCAAAACAATAGTTTGAGTCTTGATGCAGTATTCAATTCAGACGAAACGGGGTTATATTGGAAATTGTTGCCTGAAAAAACTCTAGTTCATGCTCTCAATTTATACTCTCATGCTGTACTCTGTATATTTTTTTAATTTTGTTCATTGCCTTATTGCTTTGTTTATTTTTTTATACATGTAAAATTATTTCCGATATAACGAAGTTTTCGGTATTACGAACGACCCCTGACATTATATCATTCGTTATACTGGAGCACCACTGTACTTATAAAACTGCATTGTGAAAAAAAGTTCAAAAAATGTTTTTGAAAGTTCAGAATTTTAATGAAATATTCAATTATTGAATATTTTGTATAAAAGTTATGGTATTTGTTACAAAAAAAACTCTAATTTAAATAAGAAAAAGAAAGAAAAATACAAATTTGTCTGTATGTAGTTGTCCAATAATTGTTAAACGAAATAAAGTTTCAAATGGGACAAAAAAAAATTCTCAAAAATTTACTGTAATTTTTAACTACTTGAAGTCATCACAAAAATTGATAGGGCTATAAAACTGTATTTTGGCAATTCTGACCAAAAGTGTTGAGACTTGGATAAAATTGTGTTGATTTCAGATATCTGATATGATTTGATATGACTGATATTTTTTTTTTGAATTTGATTTGCCAAGCAAATCGAGTAGTTTCATTTCTAATATTTGCATTTGCCATTTTACGCTGTCAATTCACTCCAAACAGGTTGGTCAGTGGTGGAATATGCAAAATTCAATAATTGAAAAAAGTAATTTATAGGCACAAGATAATATGAGCAAATTAATTTTTGGTTTACTTTCTATTAATGATTGTCACACAGATAGTAAAAGTAAACATTACAACCCTACAAGACTCTGTTACATATTTACGTACACATCAGGGCGAAACTTTGTATATGGCGACAGTTAATTTTATTGCTTCTTAATTGGACCATTGAAAATTATAGCTCTTTCTTTAAAAAATTCAAACGACAAATTTATTTGACTGTTTAATGGTAGAAACTAAAAGTTATCATTATATACACTAACATAAACTTTGTGAAAGGCTTGAAATGTTTCGGAAATGAGAGCGATTAAGCCTCTTTACCGTTCATATCCTTTTTAAAAAGTGTTGTTAAGCTAAAAACAACAGCGGCTTGTTATTTATCACTCATTTTCAATCAGTAGCTGGCATATGTACATACATATAAAGGGTGGGTTTTTTTAGACGTGTGGTTTTCTATGAGGCAAAACTTTTTTCGGAGTTGGTCTTCTTGACAGCTGTTACTTGATTTATATTCAGTTTGATTTGCCATTTCATAATGAGCAGACTTACTCCGAAACAAGCGCGTCGTACGTTCGGTGAATGGGTCCAAAACGAGATGGCCACCGATCTCGATTTTCACATACATATATACATTGGTATAGTTCAGGGTTTGGGGAATTTGGTCAATCTGCGGAAGAAATTGTCGGAATTATTAAATGTTGCATGTAAGATAAACTTAACAAACAAACGTCCAACTAAACTCTTAAGTTAGTTTAACAACCCAAATCATCCTTAATTGTAAAAATATTTTGATTTGCATAGAATTTTCTACATTTAACAAAATATATACGGTGGTGGCCATATTATTTGCAATTAAATTGAAAATTACATAGCTTGTCACTAATATAAACCATATTAAAATTTTATAAAAAATTAAAAAATTCAACAAATTTGTATATAGATTTTGAACTTTTTTCTCAAAAGTGTTAGATGTTTTTTAAGTATGCAGTTGTTCTAGCCCATTCAATTCAAGGGTGTTGCGATTTTCTTTCATTTAAAAATAAAATTTGCTTATTCGTTAAATGGAAGCAAATGCGAACACATGAAAATATTACATTGTACTCATATACAAGTAAAAGTTTAAGTGAAAATTTGTTGAATTGTTTTTTAGTTTTCTGATAAGTTTCAATTTAAATGAAAAGTATAATTAATTTAATTTTGTTAAAAATACAAATTAAATATAAAGTATCAGTTTGAAATTCTAGGACATTTTTTTTAAACTTTGAAAATAAAAATAAAAACTCGGTGCCGCCCTGTATTTCAATTCAAATTGACGTTTTTCCCCACGAGTTTAATACATTTTGTTTTTCGTGAGAAAATGTAACTCAGTTGATATTGTCTGCACAATCAATTGTCATTTATCGTGTAAAAAAGCAGAATGAGATATGATAAACTTTTATAAATAAAAATAAAAGTCATGGTTGTGATGCTAGTAACTTAATTTCTGTGACTTAATGTTCGGTGACAAAAATTGCATAAGAAAGGAGGAAGAGTTTACTGAACTCGCTGAGTTGGTGTTATGAAATTTACCTTTTCTTTTCCTACCTTCATATTTACATACTCGAATGTAAAGGGTTTTCCAATAGGAATTATATGATTTGTAAGTGTCGTTTCGGCCATTTTTAATATGTCATGATCTGTAATTTTTTTTTTATTGTATTCAGTAATGTTTACAATTTCATCATGGAAAGATATACGCAAGAATAACGTTTACAAATTATTCAATTTTATTATCAAAATAATCGTTCTCCAATTGCAACTTAAAAAAAAAAAAAAATCTTCTCCGATGATTCACTTTCACTTTCATCTGAGTGGTGCGGTTAATAAACAAAACTGTCGATTCTGGGGCGAAGAAAATCCACAAAATATTCATGAACAAACATTACGTTCACCTAAATTGACAGTTTAGTGTGATTTTTGGTCTGGTGGAATCATCGGTCCGTACTTCTTTCGAAATGAAGCTGGTGACACCGTTACTGTCAATGGAGAGCGGTATAGATCGATGATAACCAACTTTTTATGGCTGCCATTGGAAGAAGTTGATCTTGACAACATCTGGTTCCAACAAGACGGGGCTGCGTGCCACACAGCACGTGCAACAACCGAATTATTGCGAGAAAAGTTTGGAGATTCGATTTTTTCAAGAAATTGTTACATCGTTCCTCCAAAATAAGTCGTGGAGGCCATTTGAAGGATGTTATATTCAGTACTTAATTGTATCGATTGCACTTCACATTAAATAAGAAACATTTGAATTTTCTTAAGATTTTTTTTTTGAAAAGTAATCATATCACTTTTATTGGAAAACCCTTTATGTATTAAGTATTTGAAACTCTAAAAAAAATCTAAAAAAAAATACTAAATTATAAACCTAATGTAAAAATTAAAAATTGATATTGAATAAAGTAACTCATTTCTTTTCCCCACACTTTTTGTAGATCACTTGAAGAAGTTAATCAGAAATTAACTAAGAAAAAACTCGTTTAATCACCCGTCGGGGATATAAGTACATGCTCCACACTTTTCTTTATATTCTGTCAAATATTTCCTGCAATAGTATGTGTTCATATATACGTAGTACATACATACATACATATATACTTAGCATACATATTTACATTGCTGCAAACAAGAAGTTTCTTGCTTTTGCTGCAGTTTCCAATGTGCCGCAGTGTTTCTTAAAAGCAAAACTTAATGAGTTTTTGTTTTGCATGTCGCAATGTGCCTGTCAGTTAAATTAAAATAATCGAACAAACAAACCTAAAACTTTCGAGACTTCTCTTATATATGTACATAAATAAAAACCCAATAGGAATTTATTGCATTCCAATTAAATTTTTATGTAATCCGTTATCGCAAACAACCGAGTTCAGAATGGTAATGAAAAAACTATGTCACTGCCAGATATTGACGAATTTTTACAATATATTCTTAGTTAATTTCATTTTTAAAAATTTTCGATTAAAAATAATTCTTTCTCTGCCAAAAACTGTATAAACTAAAATTTTAAACATTGCACATATTTAGAACATTTTAAATATTTCAAACAAATAATTACAAATTCATGAGCATAAAAAAATTGAATTTTTTTCAGTGAGATGATTTTATATATATTTATGAAAAGAAAATGCAAGTCTCAATTGACTAAAAATTATCTCTTGCACAAGTTGTTGGATTTTTACTTCATATAAAAAAAATATTTGTTTATGTGCTAATATAATATTTTGGCTCGGCATTTGGTCGAGCTTCTTCTAACTTTTGTTGTGTGCGTTTTATACAATATAATTGTAAGTCACATTAAAATCTGCACCCTATTGCAACGAAATTGAATGCAAATTAAAAAAAAAAACATTTGTTTTGAGTTTATTAATAGTTTTTGGTTTACCAAAAATTTTGTATAAACTCTGGAACTTGGCCATGTACGGTTTTCAATAAGCGCCAGTATTATGATATCTTCCCGACAGGCGTAGTTGTTCCGCATATGTCGTATCTTTATCGTTTATTGGCCACTATTTCAACAATTGTAAAGTTGTTGAAGATAACAAACTATAAATTAGTTATTTTCTAATGCATACATATGTATATGAATATACAAAGGTCTTTAGTCTCAAGAATTGAAAAAAGCTCATTTAATTAAAAATTAGCAAGCTCAGGCAAATACTTTAAAATTACGCACTTTTACTTAAAATATTTTTGTATATTTTTATATAATTCAATTTCGTTCAAGCACATATTTAAGTTAAAGATCGATACAAATGTGTCTCCAAAATCCCGTTTCGAATTTTATTTTTCCGGATTATTAGCCATCTGATAGCCAGGAATTTTATTCATTGCACTACAAATTGTGGTCCGTTCTGGAGATTATGGCGTGCACTGCACTACTCCTCATTCAAATGTAGAGTCTCTTGCCTGAAGTATGAAAAACTTCCTAAAGCATGGGTTGTGTACTACAATTCAATGCAAAAAAAAAAAAACATTTCTTGGCCCCTTTCATTGTAGTTCCAATCCACAAGAATTTATATTCCATTGCCTAATGTTTTCATTGCTTGAATCTTACGGATTCGAACAAATTTTTTTTTATCCAATTGAACTTCGGTTTACTTTTTATTACCAAAATATTTGCTAGTCCTTTGTGAATAGTTTTTGTTTGGGCACGGTAGATAGTTGAACAGTAGAGGACGCTGTCGAATAACGTTGTGTAGGGTTTGAGGGCATTTAAAGGAACTATTTATATGCAAGATACCAAATAATATGCGATAATAAACTATATTCCACACAGTCAAACATAGAAAAATGCAATGCGATAACTAGAACATGCCTTTCGTATGGATGGCGAAAGAGAACCTGCTTTCACTTGGTATGAGTGATGTGCGTAACTACGCAAAGAAGAGAGAGGCAACTGTCTTGATTTCGAATGTTCGCTATCATAGTTTTGAAAAATAAAATGGGTTTGTTTAAAAAGTCATAGATATATTGAACTCGCATGTCAACGAATACGGTTTTTGGGCTTTCAAGTTTTTGCGATCACACTTCAAAGGGTAATCTACATAACTTTATTATCTTTGTGGTTTAATTTTGAATTATCGACAAACTCTCATAATGATTTTTAGTAATTTAAGCAGACTTTCAATTAGCATGTGAGAGTACACAGTACACAGCTATAACAATACAATAATAAAAGTGCATTTACCTAACCGGCATGCTTTCGGCTTCCTTAGCAATTCGGAGGAATATGCAGAGCGTGCAGCAATTTCATGCAAATATAGGTTAAGGATGCATGCTTTAACTATCGTTGTAAGAAATTCGTGTTACAAGTTGTAGTTTGTTGTTGTTGTTGTTGTTGTTGTTCTTTGTGCTATTAGCTAAGTGCCTGCCTGTTTGCAGAAATGATTTCCAATGCTTGCACAATTTTTTGCTTGTACTTGCACTTGTAATGGAACGTATGTTTGTATGTTTGTATGAATGGATGTATGTCTATATGTCTGTATGTATGTATGTAGGTGGGCGCGTTGGCGGCAGGTCGCTTCCTTTGTCTTTGCACTAGCTGTGCTCACGCTTGAGTGGATGCGTGTGAAAGCCTATTTAGTCAAGTCAAGAAAATTTGCATTTCTCTTCCGAGTTCAGCGCGTGCTGTGTTTTTTTTAAATTTTTTTTGTGGGTTCGATTTTTCTTTTATTTTTGCATGCTAGTTTCCATTTTTCGCCTTTTGTTTTTGTTTTATTTTCGATGCTTTTAGTATATTTTTTGAAATCTTTGCATTTTTTTTGTTTGTGCTTAGTTGAAATCGATCAAACAATGCTAGTCGACTGTTTGTAGGGATTTATAGGCTTTTATGTTTCCGAACTTTTGTGCAAATGAATGTCTGTGCAGTCAAATGTGAACAACATGTTCTTGTATGTATGTGCATATGTTAATACATAGCGGTAAATCACAACTATTACAAGGTGCAGTGGCGTGTCATCCACGACGTCAGTGTCAGGCGCGGCTGCTTTACCAATTTACTAGCGTTACCGCTTGGCATTTATTGATTGTCGTTTGGTGTTGTTGCAAGCACCCACATGCTGCACAGTCATACACACATACAACCCATTTGTTGACTAGTTTACAAATATAACATTTTTCCAAAGTTTTATTTTCTCTTCTATTTCTATTGCTAGTTTGCTGTTTTTTTTTATTTTTTATGTATGTAAATTTATTTATGTTTTTTTTTTATCAGGAATTGTTATATCCGTATTATTTTATTACATTTTTTACATACTTTTGTGCATGCACACATACATATACATACATATTTTACTCGTGCGTGTTTTTGAAGCCTTTGTTATATTCCATCGCTGCTGGTGATTGGCGGGTATTGTCATCTATCGTGTGAAAAATAGTATACCTTGTAACTAAGTCTTAAGTTGTTACTTAAGTTTTTGTTTCTTGCTAAAATAATCCCAATCTAGGATTTAGTATTGATTTTTGTTTATAAATAATCATATGAATACATAATGGCATTTAGTTTACTATACCTCAAACGTCTCAGCTTACAATTTGTTAATAATATAATGGGGGTATTCGGGATCAGTTGTATTCGTAGTAATATTTAATATTTTTACAACGAATTCGGATTGACACAAGTAAGTCGCGAGCACATCTTGTTGTTATATCTGTCTTCGTGTCATTGTTAAATTTCCTGAGTGGCTGATTTACGAGTACTTATGTACATGTACTCGTATGTATGTGCCACCAACAAATATGCAAATGTGCGTAATATGCCGCGAAAAGGCGAACAAACGAAAATATTAGATTTTATTACTATTTATTAATTGTAAAAATAAAATTGCTTAGGTGAACGATAAACTTTAATAGACCCAAATAAAAGTCTATTTATTCGACCAACGTATTTGTAGATGATTCGACGATTCATCTTTTTTGTTGTGATCGGCTGTGAGAAGTTTAAGAAGAAAAACCACATTTAAAGCAGGGTCCACCCATTGTATTTGTTTACACTCTTGTATTTGAAGTGGAACGAATATTTTATTGTTGGATTTTTACTACATTTGCTATAAAAACCACAGAAACCATAAATACAAAATACAATGGCAAATACAACAGATCCGTATTGCTGTAATGTATCTCTACTTGAGGTACTTAATGTCAGATACAGGCTTGACAATACATACCTCTTAGAGTAAAAAGTAAGTTGGTACTTCCCCAATTATTACAAACGTGTAATTAGTGTTGAAGTTCGCTTGATCAAAATAATAAGTACATTGTGTGTTATTCGTCAATATTTGTGAAAGATTTGGTATTTTATCAATGTATTTACCTATTTCAAATGAAATAAAAATAAAATAACTGTGTAGATGGGTAGAAATACATAAGCACTGCACCCCGCAGGAAAAAAAAACTTCTTAAACCTAAGGAAAGACGGCAAAAGTCTTAATTCTATTGTTTTTTTTGTGCAGAATGCTTTAAAAACCAAAAAGACAGCTGAAACTTGCGGAAGACCAAAACAAAATGTCGACAACAACTGATAGCCGCATCGTCACTATCGCGAAAAAGTATCCATTCATATCTTCAAAAACCATTTTGGCAAAGTGGTTTCCTCGCGAACGGTTCGACGACGGTTGCCAAGAATTCCTTTATTGCGACAAAAGAATTTGATGATGAGGCTAGAATTTGCAAAAACTCATTTGAATTGGTCTGGACCAAAGGATGAAAAAAGTGGCGTAATATTTTGTGGAGTGACGAAACCAAAATTAATTTTTTTGGCAATGATGTTCACTGCAATGTTCGACGTCCTCTAGGGAAGCTATTTCACAAACGGTTTTTAAATATATACAGTTAATCACGGCGACGGTAACATCATAGTCTGGGGCTGCTCTTCGTGGTTTGGCGTTGGTCTAATCTTTAGAATTGCGGACACTTTAAATAGATTCCAATAGAGAGATATCTTAGAAAACACGATGTTATCATATGCTGAGGAAAACTTATTATGGAAATTTCAACAGGGTAACCATCCTTAACATACCTCAAAGTTGGTGAAGGACTGGTTTCAGGATATCAAAGTGGTTTACCTTAGCTAGCCTAGTCAATCCCTCGAATCTAAACCCGATCCGAAACCATTGGGGAGAGTTAAACTAAAAATTGGGAAGCAATATTTTCAAAACAAAGACCAATTATAGAATTGTGTGCAAAAAACTTGGTACCAATTAAAACCTGCCGCAAACTTATTTCCAATATGCCGAAAAGAATTACAAAACTACTCCAAAATAAGGGCGGATATACCGGATAATGGCGAAATCTATTAAAACGATGCCAACCGGTTAGCATGAATTGAAATTATAACCTTAAAAAGGATGTCTACTTATTAGTTTGTCCAATAAATTCATGAATTTATCTCTCATTAAAAAAAATGTTTATAAATGTACTTATTATTTTGACCATATGTGTACATTTAGTGCAGAAGTGCATTCGAAGGCGGCTTACCCTTCTGCAGGCAGCAGTGAGGATTAAACAATTTTTCTTAAATCAGTCGTAATTTATAGGCACTTGAAACTTGCGCATTGTTTTACTAAATTTTTTTTTTTAATTAAGTTTAAAAAATATAAATGAACGATTTTAAATGAAAAATAGCTTTGAATAATTATAAGAAAAACAAATTGTTCCAATGCGTCAATATATGGTTAAGCTATAATTTATGAACAGAGTGTAGAAAAAATATATAGAATACTGCAAAAACTTCCTAATCAAGTATTTATTGCAAAATTTCTTGTGCGACAGTCAAAAGTATATAAGTATGTGAAATATTTGGCGGTATGGTCAAGAAATCTTAGGGAAAGTATGCAAAAACAAAATAAAAACAATCGTTGCTTCTTACTGCTGTTTACGGGTATTAATTAGCTATCATTCGCTAATGAATTTGATAGTTGGAATTACATCGCGAATAGTTGCAAATTGTTTTTTAATACCCTTTGTTTGTTTTTGTTGTGCAATACCACAAGTTCTGTAAACAAGTTTTAGTATATATCTTATTTTTTAATAAAAGTAATTTAGTACAAACATAGCCGGACTGCGAAAGCCACAAACCACTAAAACTTCCACAAGCACGTAAGCACGTTTTAATTTACAATAGATTTTGATTAGACCGACGCGCATACATACATACATACATACATACATACATACATACATACATTTATACTTGTACATCTACATACATACATATTGTTTAATATGCCTCAAGGGCTTCATCGTGACCTTAACATGCTTTGTTTTTTTTTGTGCTAGAAATGGGCAACAAGCATGAGTAACTTGTCCGTATGTCGTATATGTACTATGTGTGAGGTTTAATTAGCAAGTCTATACTAAATATAAATTTAAACGCAATTAAAAAAAAAAAATAGACAAAAACCCATTTTCTATTGCATTTAATTAAATACTTACCATAGTCGCAATAACTTGTTGGTTCAAAAATTTTATTGAAAACTATTCGATCTTTCTTTTGATCTGATAAAATGAAGCATAATTTGAAACAAAATTTTACGATTTTAATAGCGCCTTGAAAAAAAATTTTATTTTTAGAAGTCATATTTTTCTTTTCAAACCTCCAAAAATATATTTATATGGCGCAGGATTCTGGGCTTCGAGAGAAATGTTCTTCGCAAGTTTTATGGTCCTGTTCGCGTTAGCGACGGGTACCGAAGTAGATGGAATGATGAACTACATGAGCTGTATAATAATATGGACATAGTCAAGCGTATAAAAATTCAACGACTGCGATGGCTTGGCCATTTCGTTTGTGTGGACGACGATGCTCCGAATCGGCACCCATGGGTGGACAACGAACGGAAGGGCGCCCACGAACATAATGGAAGGACCAAGTGCACAAGGACTTGGCTTGTCTTCACTTGGTGTGAATAATTGGCGAAATCTAGCGAAGGAGAGAAGGAACTGTCGCAAGCTTTTTGTTTTCAACCCAAACCGACAAATGGTTTTAGCGCCTGTTTTTAAGTTCACCCATAAGTATAAATTCAAAGAATAAAAATATAAGGCACGGTTTAAATAAATTAATCGTAAGTGTGATTTTATGTATAATTCCAAAATTCTAGCTTATTTTTGGAAATTATTATTTATTTTTTATTAAAATCAGGGGGTTACTGTGCTTGTTTTCGAGCGCACTAAGCCTTAAACCACACTGTACATATGTATGTAGTGTAAGTGGAGCTGATTGGTTATTAAATACTAGTGTTTTCGATTATTCGATTTTTTTGTAAAACCTTTTTTCGAATTATTCGAAGAATGTTATTATGAAAAAACTGGTTTCTAGTTTTTAAATCAAGAAAAAACCGGTTAAACCGGTTCTTGTTCTAAGTAAGAAAAAACTTGATCAATGTACAGACATGTAACTAAATGCAATTATTTCTGTGAAAGAAATCTTTTGAAATGAAATGTAGTTTAATGTCCGAATTCAGTAAGCAGTATCAATCAGTATCTAATAGACAAGAGTCACAATTTTAAAGGGTTGGCAATAATTGGTATCAAGTCCACTACTCTTTTAACAAATTCTCTCAAATGTCATCAGGCGATAAGCAGGTTACAAAAATTAAGACAAACAAAAAAAATTTAATCGTAAAAGCGAGGAAAGGCTCATACATAGACTAAATTTTAAAACTTGAGATTATTGATTTCCATATAAAGCACATTGAGCGATCTAGAAGGACTTACAGTCAGTAACGCGTTATACCATTTTTCAAGGTTTTACTCTACTCTTATGACATTTTTCTAAATATCAAAAATCTTCTTAAATACGAGTACATTTGCTTCGTTTTTTCTGCAAATTATTTGGATTTAAAATATAACACGGGTCAACACGAAATTTTACCTAGACTCAAAAGTATTCATGATATATAGAGAACGACCGAACTTCGGCTTCGGCCATGTTCGGCCACAAAAGTTCGGTTCGGCTTCGGCCAAAAAAAACCGAACTTTGGCCGAACATATGCCAATTTTTAATAATTTAAGAATTGTACAAAGTTTTAGTTTTAATATCTTTCTATTTAAATGTGATAAATGATTTGCATGATACTGATATGCCTTGCAGTAATAATACTGAAAGAAATTATTCATTAAATCACGAATTGGAAACTTATCTTAATGAACATTTACTGCCAAGAAATTGTAATATCCTTGAATACTGGTATCAAAGCCCATATTTTCTATTGAAAAAAATTGCTTTAAAATATGTGTCTGCTACTCCATCTAGTGAGCAATTGTTTAGTGCTGCAGGTCAGCTTTATACCGATAGACGGAATCGGTTGCAAGGTGAAAATGCCGATAGGCTATTATTTTTGCATTACAATATAAAACTATTTGATTTCAAATATTAGCAATTTAAGTTTTTTGTTAAACTTTACTATGATACATTAGTATGTTTAAGTTATGAACTGAAATGGTTGTGATTTTAACCAATGTACCTTTTTTAAAAATTAAAATAAAAGTATAAATATAGAATTTTTAAAACTCATGATTATTTATTATTTTGGACCTGGAAAATGTTCGGTTCGGCTTCGGTTCGGCTTCGGCCAAAATTGGCCGAAGTTCGGTTCGGTTCGGTTCGGCCTTGAAAATCCATGTTCGGTCGTTCTCTAATGATATATACATATATAGCATGAAAAAGTTTGCTTATGTATTTATCATGTTTTCATTGTATTGGCCTTGTTAACGTTGTTTGAAGCTCAAAATGTCCTGATGAACACGTTGTCCTTGCCATCTAGAAGCAAACTTTATACAGAAAAAAGGTATTTTCTTTGCGTTTTTGTTCCGAATTAACCAGAAAATCATAAAATAAACTTTAGGACGAAGAACGAACATTTTTTTGTAGAGCCGTGTAATGGATGTTAAATAAATCGACGTGTTGCCGTATTTCTATTATTTATCAAAGGCTTTAAATTTACAACTATGTAAAAAACCGGTTTTGCAGATTAAAAAAACCGGCTTCTGCGATATTCGAAATATTAAGATTTCAAAAAAACCGTACAATGATTTACGAAAAAAACCGAAGAAAACCGGTTTGAAGGAAACGAGCCAATCACCCTATTAAATACTTATTTAGTAAAATAAATCCAAAATGCTTATATCACAAATTTTTAGTGTTTTCAACTTAAGGAATGGTGAAAGTAAAAATTGTCTTTTGAGTTTTTTATAGTACAAAAAAAATATATTTACGCTTGTATTAAGTTAAAAATTTTTAACAGCCACTCGAAACTGTAGTATTAAGATTTTCCATTACCACTATTGTTTTTTTAGTTTAATTTTTTTACACTCGTTTACAGACAAATCAAAATAATGGAGAAGACGTTCATTTATCTCAATATATATATATGTTCATAAATATCACTGAAAAAAAAAGTCCAAAATTAATAAAAGAAAAAGCCGAAGCCTTCATACCTTTCATGAATGGAAGAAATATGTTTTATTTATTTGATATTACTGATTTTGATTGCTATATAATAATCCCAATAATGGTTAATATTTGGGAAAAACTTCAAGTCTTTAGCTGATGAAATGAAGGAGTTTTTGCCGGAAATGCAATATCTGAACAATCGGTTGTATGGCAGCTATATGTTATATTTATCCGATTTTAATGATTTTCACTACTACATTAGTTCTCACTATACATATTCGTTGTGCATAATTTCAAAACTTAAGCTGCTTAAATGGAGTGGTTTTCGTACTAATTGCAATATCTGAAGAATCGGTTGTATGGCAGCTATATGTTATATTTATCCGATTTTATTGATTTTCACAGCTAAAGCAGTTGTCCTAACAGCAATTATTTTTGCAAAATTTCAAGACTTTAGCTAATGAAATGAAGGAGTTTTGGCCGAAAATGCAATATCTGAACAATCGGTTGTATGGCAGCTATATGTTCTATTTATACGATTTTAATGATTTTCACTGCTAAAATAGTTCTCACTTTAGCTATTCTCTGTGCAAAATTTCAAGTGAGCTATTCTCTGTGCTGCTTAAATGGTGGGGTTTTCGTGCTAAATGAAATATTTGAACAATTAGTTATATAGGAGCTATATGTTATATATCTTTAATCTATAAGATTTTCACTGTTCTTATAGAACTTAGTATAGCGGACCTTCTTGCAACATTTCAGACCTCTAGCTTATTAAATGAAAAAGTTATGAAGCAAAATATGTTATCTGAACAATCGGCTCCTATATACATTAAAGTCGTCCGATCTTGCCGGTTCCGACAAATGTCTAATAAAATGTAAAAAGACATCTGACTGCCAAGTTTCATTAAAATAGCTCAAAAACTGCCATTTCCATGAAAGGTATAAAAAATCATTATTTACTGAAAATTTTGGAAATAAAATACAGAAACCATTTAAATGAATGTATCAAGTATTTCTCATAATTCATACTAATTTCACGAAATTGTCATTAAAAGTGCCCTTTCTATATCATTATAACGAGGAACGAAGTGCTTTTCAAAGTTTTTTTTTTGCTGAAAATGTATAAATACGTTTTTCATATAACCTACACACAGCTTACATAGAGATTTTTAGCAGTGTTCGCTATTAGAATAATAATAAGCATTAGGTGTGGTCAGATTGCAGTTATCGTTGGGCGCATTCAAAAGGTGTAATAGTAGTGCGCAACCGTTGTAAAAAAATCAGTGTTCGGTAAACAAAACATTTAGCGAGCATTCCGAGCGACTTGCCACATTTGAAGTCGAACTTTGTAAGCACAACGCGTTGGTCCAAATGAGCAAGAAAATAATATGATGAAAAATAAGCAATGAAATCGCAGCATTGATTTTTTCAATATAAACTTTTTATTAGTTATTATTATTATTTTATTTGTGTTTTTTTTTTTTGGTTTCACAATTAAAATAAAATCAAAAATCGAAATATTAACTGGAGAGATATTGCAATACCGTACGTGGGATCAATGACACAACAAATCCGTCATTTACGCATCACGTCCCGCTTTTATTAGAGCTTAATTTACACGCGCAGCTCGCGCGGATCCCCAACTCTTCAAGCTTACAAAGAGTCTTGTCAACAGTAATAATCGCAGTAATAATTGCAACAATGCGGAGCACTCCACTACCCGTTTAATGTTTTATACTCTGCGCGTGACACATCATTTGATATGCATATTTATTTTTGATAATTTTCATATAAAAAATATTGAAATTTACTCCTATTTAATCCTACGAATTATAACGCAACCACGTATTGACATATTTGGCACTTTATTTTTCTTCTAATTAATTTAAATTATTTTTCAAGCAAAATATGATTAATTTTCTAAGAAAAACCATAAACATCCATTTCTTTTAAACTATTTACCAAATATACAATGATTAAACAAAATTTTATCAAGTTTTCGAACTTAAAAAAAAAAAAAAGTTTTTAGAACTTTTTTGGCTCATTCAATTTTAGTGAAAGAGAGAGCAAGTGCCAAGTGTCTACAAGTTATCACTGATTTTTGACAATTTTTTTACTGGCAGTTTCCTGCATATTCAAACCCAAAATCGCGATTATTTTTTATATAGTAGAAATAACGAAAGGACGCCAGTAAAAAAATTATCAAAATTCATGCGATAATTCGTAGATACTAGAAATTTGCACTTTGTGGTACTAAAATTGAAAGACATACATAGATACATGTCTGCATACCCAAAACAATTCTAAATTTTTTTTTTAAAGTTCGAAATTTTTATGCAATTTTTATAAATGTCTACTACATTTGTCATAACATTCAAAAAAATTGTTTTCAATGGTGTTTGTTAGAGAATTAACGATGTTTTAATTGAAAAATAATTTTAAATAATTCGAGGATAAATTAATTGTCCAAATGTGTCAATTTGTGTTTGTGCTTTATTTATCGAACATAGTGTACATGAACAATAACTTCAGATATGTATGTATGTACACACCTCTACTCCTACATACTAAAGGGTGTTTTTTTTACAGGTTTGTTTTTCGAATAGAGATAAAACTGGCATTTTGTGGTCAAATCTGGCAACTCTAATGTCATTTATGTTCAGTTTCGTTTGCCATTTCATCATGAACAGGTTGACAAAAGAACAACGCTTGCAAATCGTGCAAATTTATTTCGAAAATAATGGTTCAGTTCGCGAAGTTTACCGTGAGCTCCGTCCATTTTATGGTCGACATAATCGTCCATCAGAGCAATTAATTCGGTTAACCATGGATCGTTTTCGCACTACGTTTACTCTATGTGATAATACGCATCCGCAGAGACGTCGAACAGTGCGCACCGAAGAAACAATTGCCGCTGTAGAGCAAAGTGTTGAAGAGGACCCGAATGAATCGATTCGCCACCGTGCACAGCAATTGGAGCTTTGTCCATCAACTTTATGGAAGATTTTGCGCAAAGATCTTGGCTTGCGACCTTACAAGATCCAGCTTGTGCAAGAATTAAAGCCGCGAGACCATGCAATGCGTCGTGATTTTGGTGTATGGGCCGAAAATGAGATTGATCTCGATGCTGATTTTCATCGCAAAATTTTGTTCAGTGATGAGGCTAATTTTTGGTTGAATGGCTACGTCAACAAGCAAAATTGCCGCATTTGGAGTGAAGAGAATCCACATGAGACCCTTGAAACGCCATTACATCCACAAAAACTGACTGTTTGGTGTGCTCTATGGGCTGGTGGAGTCATTGGGCCATACTTCTTCCGCAATAATGCTGGAGAGGCAGTTACCGTTAATGGAGACCGGTATAGAGCCATGATAACCGACAATTTTGTTCCCGAATTGGATGGCATGAATGTGGATGAGTTGTGGTTCCAACAAGACGGCGCTACATGCCACACAGCGCACGTCACAATCGATTTATTGAAGGAAACATTCGCTGAGCGCATAATTTCGCGGAATGGACCTGTCAATTGGCCACCAAGATCGTGTGATTTGACACCATTGGATTATTTTCTTTGGGGATATGTGAAGTCGCTCGTCTACACCAACAAACCAGAAACGTTAGGGGAATTGGAAGCCAACATTCGTGGCGTTATTGCCGACATACGGCCCCATATGCTCGAAAAAGTGGTTGAAAATTGGACCTGTAGAATTGGCTTTATTCGAGCCAGCCGCGGCGGCCACATGCCCGAAATCATATTTAAGCATTAATGGCATAAAATTATCCTTCCAATAAAGCCAAATTCATGGACCTTAAAACGATTTTCTTGTGTTTTATTTCAATTCGAAGTTCTATACCCCTAAAAAAAACACCCGTTACATATGTACACAAAATAAATGTAGCAATTTTCGACTGGCATAAATTTGTCGCATTATTGATCAAACAAATTTCCATTGATACAAGATTTTTAACTAGCAAATAAGCAAACAAATGAAAATCATACCCACAAACGACTGTACATAATAACTGTCAAAGTGAAGTAAAGCAAAAAATAATTCTTTCATTCAATAGTTCAATACTCCAATTAAGTTTGAAATTATTAATTCAAAACATTAAAGTAATTTCGCTACTGATGGCAAAGTTTGTGAAACACTGCTAGTTTTTCAATTGTAATTTTTTTTGTATGTATAAAATGCATTTTAAGTTTTTAGGCTAATTGCAATTTCAATCAAGCGTTCAATTTAGCCTCGTTTTGCACAGTTCTGAGTAGTATTCGAACTGGCTGGGCGAGAAGACGAGCTTCGCTGATGGCCAATATAACGTGTGTAGGTATGTATGTATATGCAAGTACATATGTACATAAAAAATCAATGTTTACAGCTTAATAAAAATAATAATTTGGCGCTTACCCTATATAGCTCAGTGTTTGGCCGAGCTTCTCCTACTATTTGTAGTGTGTGTGTTTATATTCTACCGCAAGTGGATGGACCTACAGTTTTGTGCCGACTCCGAATGGTAGATGTAATTTTAATGAGAAGCCTTTTCATGGCAGAAATATCCTCGGAGGTTTACCATTGCCTGGCGAGGGGTGGCCGGTATTAGAAAAAACTTTTCTATGATTTAGATATTACTTGCCCCGACTGAGATTCGAACCTCGAACCCAGCGACATTTCGAGTAATAGCACGCACCACCACCCACTCGACCACAGCGACCACATGTTTACTGCTTACACCAATTAAAGTGTGCACATAACGCATATCATTTATCAAAAAAATGTTTTGCAACATTTAATTACACACATCTGCACTCCCGAATATCCCGGGATCAGTCTATTCAAATCCCGGAATTGCAGAAAACTGCGAATTTAATAGCAATTTATTTTTTTAAATTTTGTATCATTCATAAAAATTCCCCTTTCAAGAGCTGGCGGATATCCATCCTCCTCGAGTAGAAAATGAGACTTACTATGAAAGCGATCCCAATAAACATTTAGGCTTGAGCTCAACTTGAGGTTAAGTTGAGAACTAAGGAATTTCTCAAACCTCCAACGTTGTTTCTCAAGCGCATCTCAAGTTGAGAATCATAGCGTTCTCAATGAAAAGGGTATTTTTTTTTGTATGGGAATAATTATGATTCTCAAGTTGAGAAAAAGTTAGTTCTCAACTTGATCTCAAATGTAATTCTCCAATTGGTCTCAAACGTTTAGTAGCAGTACTGAATTAAAAATCGAAAATATATTTTCTTCCTTTTAAATTTAAAACACCGTGAATAAATGTATGTAAATTCATTATACTCGTACTTTATTGCTTTTGATAGTCATATGAAAATACCAAAAAAATGAGAAGAGTTGGAGAAATAGGTTGGATATCAACTTGAGAACTATGAATTTCTCCAAGTTTTGAGAACTATTTTTTTGATGTTTGTTGTGATGTTAATAAAACTAACGATGAGGTGCTTGAAGTGAATAAGGCAGAAAGTCTCCAAGAAAAATTGCATCAAGTTTTTACGAGCAGACCGCAATTGTCCAATAATAGAATTGATCAGAAGACTTGAAAAAAAAAAAATGAATAGTTTTTGCAATGAGGCGATAAAGGCTATATACTACAGAGAGCATTTGACTTTCTGCCGTCAAACCAACCAACAAGTGTTGATTTTAAATGCAACAAATTTAGGTCCAAGTTGGAGGATAACACACTTAAGGCTTTAGTTTATGTAAGATTGCATTTTGATCAAAATAAGGAATAATTCTGCCTCGCTCAAAATTGAAATTTTACTTGAATGGTAATACATATATTAATATTAAATATTGGTCTCAAACAGTGATTAAAAATAATTTTACTTTATGTAGGGGTATTTGCTTCTGTACCAAATATGTATATTTGTACTTGAAGTATAAATTATTTTGTATGTGTGTCAAATTTTACGTTAAATTCTTTTTTGTTCTTCAAAATACCAATAAATACATACATGAATATACATTTTTTGACAAATTAAAAATTACGAATCAAAACTTCTTGAAATTCGGGATCCTAGGATTGTCCCGGGATCAATAAAATTTCCAAATTTGACATCCATAGTGCATACACATACATATATACTTATATCTGTGTATGTGGCATATTCGTAAAAAAAAGAACAACAAATCACTGCCTCGAATGATCACTGAATACCACAATGAACCAGTTGATCTACTAGCAGCTAGCTTCTATGGCTTTATAAGCGCCCTCTCGCTCTCCGTTGCAG
The DNA here is from genome assembly GCA_963971545.1 of Philophylla caesio. Lineage (NCBI taxonomy): Eukaryota > Metazoa > Arthropoda > Insecta > Diptera > Tephritidae > Philophylla > Philophylla caesio. The sequence continues at coordinate 177,592,001 of OZ020604.1, read as the reverse complement.
CTTATGCAACTTTGGTACTACGCATGCATGTAAGTACATATGTACTTACATACATATGTATGTATGCATGGATGGATGTAAGTACATATGTGCATATGTTTGTAGTTGTGCGCCAGTAATAACCCGGTAACCGATTGAATTCAAAGTTATCACATTACAATTGTAAATTACGGCTGAGGCAAGCAGCTGTTGATGTAAATCGAGACACCGGGTCAACAGTTAAACAAATCAAGCAGCTAACGATTCAACCAGGCCGAAGTATCTATTGAACAACGAGAAACATTAAAACTGGAACGCCTTTTATTATATCATCATTGTACATTTGCATGTTCGCATTTATTAATACATATATACTAAACATTAGGGTGTACCAGAAAAAAGTATGCCTTACACAGTACAATCAAAAATATATTTTGCAAGGCGATTTCAAAAAAATTAATATATATTCCGGCTAACTTTTTCGTCATATCTTCGACATCTTTTAGTCGGATCTTAATGCGCGATACATTTTTGTTTGTTTTTCTTCTCGAGGAGATGAAAACGTTCACATATGAGATGGAAGATATACATATAAACACGAGACGTAAACACGTAAGTTTCTTACTAAGGTATGGCGAAATGCAAAATGCTGAACAACAAACATTGCAAAAACTTTAGATTGGGGAGTGTTCTGTGAACGCTTCTTTTTGCCTATGACTGTGGTATGGTCTAATGTATGTCTGTAGTATGTACTTATGCAGGTGAAACCTATATTGTATTTAAAATAGTGAACATGTAAAAGGAACCACACCATGCAATATTTTTTAAATTTAATTTTCCTTAATTTCTCTTGAATAAGTAATTGTGTTGAAAGTATGTGATATCTTAAAAATTTTGACAAAACATCTTTTTTATTACTTAATTTCAATATTTTTCAAATTAAAATATGTACATATCAGAGAACTGCAACGAGTGCAGAAATTGTGTGTATACTCGCGCATGTAGCCGTATTTTGCATGCTTTATTGTTTTCGTGTACAAACCGTCGCTTGTCTGTTTGCTCATAGATCAATACGATCATGACGATGCATACATGCTCGCTACATTATCCGTCGGACAAATTTGCGTCAGCATACAAAGTTGCATGTATGTAACACACTCGCCGGCGACAAACGCTCGCGACACTCGAGTGTTGTTTGCGAGCCACTCGGGTTACCCGTAACAATATTTTTCTTTGCAAGCAGTAGTTGATTAGCGATCTTAAGTGTGTTTTCTATCATATTTTTTGTATTGTTTTTTTTTTTACGTGAGATGGCAGATACTGCAGTTTTTGAAATGTGATTTTTTTTCCTATAACTTTAATTTTCTATCTAGCAGATTAAGAACTTTGAAATGTTGGATCTCATGAAATGTTTTTGTTAAATAAATGTATACAATACATATTAATTAAAATTAACTAAGTCGTTTCTTTTATCTGTAAATAATAGGATAACTACTTATGGCGTTTTTTTTTCTACAGAAAATGTTGCCTTAACATTGCCCTCTGCGCACGTACACACAAGAGCGGGGCAATGAAGTGCAAAATTTTTTGTAGAAAAGAAATCGCCATTAGTAGATGCCCGAGTGCACTCGAGTGTGTACATGCGCAAGTTTGCGCCTTCACATGCACGGCCAATCATGTGAACTACCACACTCGAAAATGTAATGATATATCCCGCACTTGTCAGCCTTATGTTTATGAGTGAGCATGAATTAGCGCACAGCAGCAGACGGCTGTGCTTGCTTGTATCAAATTTTAGGGATGATGAATATGCACACTCGAGCGCACTCAATGCCGTTCTCTGGTACATATATTTAATTCTCTGGAGAAAACCATAAAAACCAATGTTTCATAGTTTGTAGAAAACTTAAAAAAAAAATCAACCAAATTTCATCAAAGTATCGAACTTTTCTTTGAAAATGTTTGATTTGTAATTTTATATCCCATTAAATTTTAGTGGCCGCTGTGCTTTAACTCGATATGTCGCTGAGTTCGAAGTTCGATTTAAACCCGAGCGAATAAAATCCTAATCACAGAAAAAGTTATTTGGCAGCTAATGCCAAACCTCCGAGGATATTTCTGCCTTGAAAAAGCTTCTCATTAAATACATCTGCCGTTCGAAGTCGGCACAAAACTGTAGGTCTCTGCATTTGTGTTATAACATAAAAACGCACGCCACAAATGGGAGGAAAGGCTCGGCCAAACACTGAGCAATATAGCGTCAAATTAATAATAATAAATAATGTGCTAGTTTGAAGTTGCTAAAAGTTACAGCTAATTTTTGACAATTTTTTTTTACCGCATTATATACCCCAAAAAAAAATTAAATAAACTGAAAATGCTTTATAAATAATATTTTCATACACAATTTCTATTTCTAAATCATTTCAAACATATTTTATTTTATTATTAATTTGGGTGCTTCACGTATGAACCAACTTTATTTTTGTATACGTAGGTATATATATACAAAAAACAACGTAACATCCCCAAAAAAAATTCTTAAAAATCAACTCAAAAAATGGGCCATAAAACAACATACTCAAAAATTTTCTACGTAAACGCTCTAATTGACAGCTTGAAAGTTTGTTAATAATTTTTCTACGGATTTATAGTTTAGTGAACTCGGTTTTCTGCTATTTTTTATTTAAAATACATTACATTCTTTTACATTCGCTAAGAAAAATCTTTACAAGCCATGTTTCAATTTTCAAAATCAAAATCAAAAATAAGAGCTTCAGAATTATCGTATACTTTCTAACAGTTTCGCAGTTTGGAACAATTGTCTATTTTGTATTTTTAAAATGGTCGTATAGTAAGTTTTTATAAGATTAAAAGTTTGTATTATAACAATTTTTAAATTTTAAATAGTTATATATTTACACGTCTAAATTGAGAAATATATACACGGCCAGTTGGAAATGATAAGCGAAAATACTCATAGCAAAAGTCTTTACATAAAAACAATATCGATAAAAATGAAATTAAAGTTATATGAAAATATAAAAAGGGAAATGAAAACTCATCACAAAATTCAATGTTTGTTTCAAGTAAAGAGAAACTTAATTACTTGACGGTTGTTTCCTTAAAAATATTGTTTAAACCTAAAATGCCGTGCAAATGGAGGCAATCTACTTTTTATTTAATTTTTAAAAAATTTGATGTTAGATTTTGAATATCTCTTACGGTCTTTTCGGATTCTTTTTCAGCTTTGTGGTAGCCGTTTTATTAAAAATATACTGAATGCAAAATTAATCGATTTGCTGCCATGTTTCATTTGCTTCTTAGAAGCTAGATCCTTGCAATCTAGGTAAAAACTCGATTTTGGAGATACAAAACAATAAACCGGTTTATTTTATGTATATTCGACAACTAGATGAATTTGTTCGCTACTTCATCTGCTTAAGTTTTTCTTTTATTTCTTCATTTTTCTTGCTTTGCTTGCAATATACATACATACGAGTATGTATGTGCATTTTCATTTGTACACACAAATATATGTATTATATATATACATACATAATTCGAAAGTCAATTAAACACTCGACTGTATTTTGGCTTTTGAAGTACTATTGATTCATTGAGCGCTTAAAATAATGTCATTTATGTAATATTTGCAATTATCTTTCATGCTAATTACAAATTCATGCTTCTTCCTTAGTTTTTTTTTAAGCGAGTGGGGGGGGAGTATCATCCGCCCTAAATTTTTAAAATATATAAACTGAATATGAAAATAGTGTTTCATAAACAATTTAAATGGAACTGAAATATTTATTTTATTATTTGGTTGACTGTGAATATATCTTTTTGAAATTTAATCAATCGCAACATATTTTTGTCTCGTTTGTGTGTGTATTTATTGGAGCCGATTCAACGCATCTTGGCAATCCATTCAACTGCCAGCTAAATTTTCTGCTCATTTATCACTGCATTGCACTGCAATGTTTTCACAAGCCGTAATTTAGTTAGGCGAAGTCAAAGCAGCTTAGATGAGTAGGTTAATTGAAAGTGAGAGTGACTGCTGGATTGACTATTTATCCAGCGCATCATACAAATACATAAGCAAAAGCTTTCGCGGCAATGTTTTTTTATATTTACTTTTAATTAGAAAGTTTATGTGTGCGTATTTAAATTGATATATGTATGTATGTATGTATGTGTGTACAAATAAACATTTGTAAGTCTGTATACATACATATGTATGTGACATTTCGCCTCTGGTATACCAATGTGTGCAGTGTTATTAGTCAAGCCGGTGCAATTCTGTTGGTTATAAGCGTCACATTGACGTAGATATTAGGCATGTGAATCCCGGGATCCGGGATAAGTATACTCAAATCCCGGAATTGCAGAAAAGAGTGAATTTAATAGCTAATTATTTTTCAAATTTTGTATTATCAAAAATTTACATTTCAAGGGCAAAACAAAGCCTTTAGAGAGTTCAGAATCAGAGTTGTTGGTCGTATTTCTATAGTCTGATATTAAAATAAAAGTGAAATTCGTTTACTATCGTACGTGGTATTCAGGCAATTAATCAGCAATAAATAGTTTGTAATAAATATAAGAGGTCAGTTTCTTAAAAATATGTATGCATACGCACAATTCCATTTAACTTTAATTTATATTTTTTTCAAACAAAAATAAACCTCAAATGATTTAAAACAGAAAGAGCCGATTGAATAAAAATACCTTTCAGAGTTGTATTGAAATAATAAAATTTAACATGTGTAACAAAAACAACAAGTTTACAACTGTTGTATTACGATAACCAATACGAAAAATAAATCGGCTTGTGAACTCTTAAGAATTCGTTTTGCCCTTGCCATTATAAATTAGCTGGAAAATGAGCAGAAAATAAGCCTTACTATGACAGCGATGTTAAGAGAGGTGCTTGAACTGGATAAGGCAGAAAGTCTGAAAGATAAATTACATTAAGTTTCAACAATCAGATGGCAATTGTCCATTAATCGGAAGGCATATAATATATCAAGAAGCTTGGTCAAAGAAATTGATAGTTTTTGTAATGCGGTGATAAAGGCTATGTCCTATAGAGAGCATTTAACTTTCTATTTTAATGCAACAAATTTAGGTTCAGGTTGTAGGATAACACACTTAAGGCTTTAATTTCTTCAAGATTGCATATTGTTCACAATAAGGAATAATTATGAATCGCTCAAAATTTAATGGGTGATGTATTTAATTTTTATTGAAGTATTTCTCTTTTTACTGAATGGTAACATATTAATATTTAATATTGATCTCAAACAGTGATTAAAAATAATTTTATTTATGCAGGTGCATTTGCTTCTGTAATATGTATATTGGTACTTAAATTATAAATTATTTTGTATGTTTGTCAAATTTTACTTTTATTTCTTTTTAACTATTGAATTACAACAAATCGTTCTCTTTGTTATATTAATGTTATTTTGTATACTTCTATAATAACGGGTGTTTTTTTTAGGGGTATAGAACTTCGAATTGAAATAAAACACAAGAAAATCGTTTTAAGGTCCATCAATTTGGCTTTATTGGAAGGATAATTTTATGCCATTAATGTTGAAATATGATTTCGGGCATGTGGCCGCCGCGGCTGGCTCGAATAAAGCCAATTCTACAGGTCCAATTTTCAACCACTTTTTCGAGCATATGGGGCCGTATGTCGGCAATAACGCCACGAATGTTGGCTTCCAATTCCCCTAACGTTTCTGGTTTGTTGGTGTAGACGAGCGACTTCACATATCCCCAAAGAAAATAATCCAATGGTGTCAAATCACACGACCTTGGTGGCCAATTGACAGGTCCATTCCGCGAAATTATGCGCTCAGCGAATGTTTCCTTCAATAAATCGATTGTGACGTGCGCTGTGTGGCATGTAGCGCCGTCTTGTTGGAACCACAACTCATCCACATTCATGCCATCCAATTCGGGAACAAAATTGTCGGTTATCATGGCTCTATACCGGTCTCCATTAACGGTAACTGCCTCTCCAGCATTATTGCGGAAGAAGTATGGCCCAATGACTCCACCAGCCCATAGAGCACACCAAACAGTCAGTTTTTGTGGATGTAATGGCGTTTCAACGGTCTCATGTGGATTCTCTTCACTCCAAATGCGGCAATTTTGCTTGTTGACGTAGCCATTCAACCAAAAATGAGCCTCATCACTGCACAAAATTTTGCGATGAAAATCAGCATCGAGATCAATCTCATTTTCGGCCCATACACCAAAATCACGACGCATTGCATGGTCTCGCGGCTTGAATTCTTGCACAAACTGGATCTTGTAAGGTCGCAAGCCAAGATCTTTGCGCAAAATCTTCCATAAAGTTGATGGACAAAGCTCCAATTGCTGTGCACGATGGCGAATCGATTCATTCGGGTCCTCTTCAACACTTTGCTCTACAGCGGCAATTGTTTCTTCGGTGCGCACTGTTCGACGTCTCTGCGGATGCGTATTATCACATAGAGTAAACGTAGTGCGAAAACGATCCATGGTTAACCGAATTAATTGCTCTGATGGACGATTATGTCGACCATAAAATGGACGGAGCTCACGGTAAACTTCGCGAACTGAACCATTATTTTCGAAATAAATTTGCACGATTTGCAAGCGTTGTTCTTTTGTCAACCTGTTCATGATGAAATGGCAAACCAAACTGAACATAAATGACATTAGAGTTGCCAGATTTGACCACAAAATGCCAGTTTTATCTCTATTCGAAAAACAAACCTGTAAAAAAACACCCTTTACAACGATTACAAACGTGTTACATTTTTGAATAAATTAAAAATTACGAATCAAAACTTCGTGCAATTCGGGATCCCGGGATTGTACTGGGATTTTGTTTTCAGATCTCGAAATTCCCGGGAACAATAAAATGCCCAAAATTGACATCCCTAATACATACATATGTACCCAGCAAACGCTGGACAACAAAACTTCGAGAAAATATATTTTCTAAATTTGATTTTACACATTTTTTATTATTCGAAATAAAATTTTTTCTCGAATTTTTCTCAAGCATTATTTTTCAACTTGAGAGCGATTTGAGTAAAATTTTAGAAAAAGTCTTTTAGCATTTCCTTTAGTTCCGAAAATGAGAATTTTTTTTTACATCAAACACATTTTTATAAATATTTCAATAAAAGTAACTGGATTCTCTTTCATTCCGCTTCGCTCACGTTTAAGAACAATTTAAGAATTCAATATTTCTCAAATTGTAGCAGGAGAACGCTTAAGCGTCGTTTTTAAGTTTGAGAAAATGAACGATTTCAAATGCATCGCTAATGGAGTTTTAACAAAAATGTTTATTGGGCACACAGCTATGTCGTTATTTGTACATAATCGAGCAATATTTGTCACTCCATTAGATGCTTAGCTCATTATTTACAACAATTAGGGTGGCAGTGCCAATTACTCTGGCCCATTGACGCGGCAACACCCACTGCCGGCTCCTACACACATACATCCACACACACACACACACACACACATGCATGCTGCTGGCGATAGATCAATTTCGATTACTGCGAATCGTTGTTGATTTTTTTTTTTACCATGAAACGCTTTTGGTTGGAATTCAGGGTACGGCTAAGTTGTTTGCACTTTATTTGATTTGTTAGTTTTCCAGTTGACAAGCTGGTGAGTTGATTGTGCTAGTTGGCTCAGTCGTTTAACAATTTCACGTGGGAGGCGTTTGTGTTGACAACAGCTTTGTAATCGCTGGCAATGCTTAATTGAAGCGATTGAGCGGTGACCTAAAATGGCAATCTTTTATTACCACTTCGATTATATAGTTTAAATATGTACCTATACAAAATGCTGCATAGAAAAGATACTATTAAAGTATTTATTGAAAATTCATTTGCACTCTTCTTCTTGCTCACTTCCAGAATGACACTTTTGACCTTGCGCTCTGTCCCGCGAACAATAGCGGCTTTGGAACAGCAACCGCAATTATTGGCGCCATGGATTGTCTGCCCATTATGAATGGCGGCGGCAGCAGCAGCAACAATAGTAGCGGTATTGGTACTCTAGGCCTCGTCGGCGGTGCCCATCATCATCACATCATGTCCAGCGTCGACAGTTCTGCGGCTGCTATAGTTGGCGGCAGTACACCGACAGTAACCGTCGTCGGCTCATATCAGCAACATCTCGGCAATTTGCAGACACATCACCCGCATCTCAATTTGATTGGCCATCATGCAGTGACGCCGTACAGCAACAATTATCCGCTGCATCACAGCAGCAGCCATCATCACATACAAAGTGAGCAAACCAAGTCGCTGCAGGAGTTGCAGCATGAGGTTGGCGCGCTACTGGAATTTCGCGATCTGGTGATCGAAACATTTCCAGATCTCAAGCATAAAATGGCTTCGATGTCGTCTTCGTCGGCCATGTCCACAGCGGCGGGTGGCGCGCCGATGAGCGGCACTTCGGTATCGGGTGCGAATACATTGACTGGTGGCAGTGGCACCGGCGGCGGTATGTCGAATACGTCGTTGGTATCGAGGTAAGTGGGTAGGAAGAAAAAAAATAGAGAGCGAGAGAGAGAAAGATAGAAAGATAGAAAGAAAAATTCTTCAACAATTTGGTCTTTTAAATATTTTCTTTCTCTTTGTTTGTACAGACGCGAGTGGGAGCCTGGCATACGTTTGAAGCGGAAAGTTTCGCAGAAAGAACCGTCCACATCGACAGCCAGCGCTGCTGCAACGGCTAACGCGGCTGGCGGCGTCGCAGCTGGCGAATTGTCTTCAACGTCGCTGACGCGCAGTCGCAGTAATTCGCATAGCGGAAAAAAGGAGCCAAAGAGCGGAGAGAATAACAATGGCAGCGTGGTGCAGGACTCCGGTTTCTCCACGGAGACAAGCTCATCGAAGGAGGGACATAGTGCTTCATCCACGAACGGTGCTTTGACGGTGAGTTCTCTATATTTAAAACGTTTTTTTTTTTAATTCATTACTAAGCTTATTTCCGAAACTTCGCAGGGTCCTGCTGCGCTAAATCGCCTCTCCTGCCACGAGTCCGACGATGAGCTGCTCAATTTGCTCGATGTCATACACCGCAAATCGAATCGTTTACGCGAAGAAATGGATCAGCTGCAGCAGTATGAGCGTCAAAATATGCTGCTGCGGAGCACCAATAACCTTAACACTAATAACATTAACAATCCGGCGGATGAGTCTACAACAACAGTGATTGCTGCAAATGAAACACCCACGCCAGGCACGCGCAGCTCTTCGGTGTTGGCAAAGTCAAGTAGCAGCAGCAACAGTCAGAGCACTGTGAATGGTGCTAGTCTCACTCCGAAAACCTTCCGCGAACATGTTGAACGCCTCAATAAGGAGGATATCAAGCAGTTGCGTAGAGAGCGTGACCGCCTGTTGGACAAGTTGGCCGAAATGGAGGCTGAAACGTTGACCGGGCGCATTAAGGCGGCTAAAATGAACGATCAAGTGGAAGAGTTGATAAGTGTGAAAAAAGATCTCGAGGAACAATTGAAGCTGGCGATGGCGCAAAAGTTGGATTTGAGCGCGCGTGTGCAACAACTGCAGCAGCAACAGCAGCAGCAACAACCACAACAGCAGTTACAGAGTAAAAGTTCATCGAGGTGGGTGGTATATTCCTTTGGTTTATGATGAATTTTTATATAAATGTGATGATTTTTCATTCTTTCAGTCAATCTGATTATTCGAGTCAACGCAACTTCCTAACTTCCGCTACAACGGTGCTTTCCACAGGTAGCGCTGCCTCAGTGCAGCTTCTAGACGCTAGCAACGCTGCTGCCACCAACACTAGCATTCTTTCGACCGCACAAAGTCGACGCCCACATACATTCCAGCCAGTGGTGGTGGTTGATCACCGTCCATTATATGCAACTCCTCCGGACGATATACACATGGCATTCCATCAAAGCGCAGGCAGTGATAGTAAAAGGCAACAATCGGAGCAAAGCGAACAGCAGCAGCAACAACCGTTGGGCCGACTGGATGGCATTGTAAGCACACCAGGTGGACGTTTTAGCAAATGCCGTATGGTCGATTCGAAACGTTTTGCCGCCATTTTGTTGGAGACGAGCGTTGTTGAGCTGCAAAGGCATCTACTAACGCTCACCGTGCAGAATCAAGTAAGTTATCTAACTCCAGTTTTGTAAAAAAAAGGAGGTATCTAACTCTTTTTTGGTGCACTAACAGGTTCTGATGCAGAAACTGGATTTGGCTACCAAATCAAAATCACATTTAGCCAAGAGACTGGACAAATCAAAGGATGACGTTGAAGATCTGCGTTTTCAGGTGGGTTCAATATTAAAATGAAATAAATTTTTATTTTCACATAAATACATATGTATTTAAAACTGTTTTGCAGCTAGAGGAGAAGAACATCGAGTTGGAAGGCACTAAAGCGCAACTACGCATTCTCGAGTCTCGCATACACTCGGTAACGCCTAGCAGTGGCGCACCCACTAACTCCTATCTGCACCACTCGCAAAACGATTACGAGACTAATCGCTCATCGGCTTCCACTACATTGATGTTGAGCAGGCGTGGCATTGGTAGTGGCGCTAGTGATACTTTGAACTACAGTGATTTACGTTCAGCGACACCAATTTCGGCGACAACAACGGCGATTGTCGCCCAAATGCCGGCACCGCAGGCAACGCAAATCTCAACACCCAGCATGAAAGCGATGGTGCACCTGCCGATGGATGAAATGCAGCAACATAGTAGTAGCACTGAATCTGCACATGATCACGAGCTACAAGATAGTGGCCACGCGCAACCTATGCTAGTGAACAGACTAATGAGCACAAGTGTGGGCGGTGTGAGTCCATTTGAGAGCGCGGCGCGCGTTAAAAAAATTAGCTTAGGCGGCAAGCCAAGCAAGATTCCTTTGCCAGGCAGCAAAGCGGCGGCGTATTTTGCAGGTTAGTGCTTTGCGATGTCATATCAGAAAATTTTAAAGATCGGACATAAATGGTATTTATATAGAACGAATTGACGTATGACAGTCGTTTTTTTTTTATGATGGTGAATTGATATATTTTTTTGCAAACAAAATTTTGGCCTTAATCTCATTTAAACAAATAATGAAGGAAAAAGAGGCAAAAAAAAACAAAATTGATATGTAGAGAATTAAACTTAAATTGCAGCAGCTTATTATGTTTTCAAAACAGAGTTACGGAATAACAAACGTCGGGTGTTGTCGCAAAGTTTACTGAATCGCGCTGCTGATCTGGTAGTTGAATGTTTCGGATTTTTGCAATTTCCTCGCTATTTCACTAGTGGCTTTGTTTCTTCGGAGGCAAAAATTTACTTTAAATTTATCGCTGCCTCGTAGCCAAATTGTACAGTATACAAAATAACTTCATGTCACATCATATCACATCATGACGTCACATCATCACATAACGTTACATATGTGCCATCAAACCAATCCATCATAACACATAACATAAAATAACAGAGCCTTTCCATTTCAAGACCACCGTTCCTTTCGGGTTATGTTTTTTTTCATGAAATTCGAATTTGTTGTTCCTTGGTCAAAATAATGAGACAACTATTTTTTATTTTGAAAGAAAAAAATGTTAACGATATTTTTCTGCGATTTCAATTTTTTTGTAAGCATCGTATTTTCCGGTTTTACATTTTTTTTTTTTCAAATGTACATATATAACTTCTCGAACCACTGGCCGATTTCGATAATTCAACTAGCAAAATGTTCGTAATTAGTTAAACATTAAAATGCGAAAAAAGCGAGGCATTTTTTTTTTTCAAAATTGTAAATATTTCTCGAAAAGTGTATATTTTGTTATTTTTTTCACATTAAAAAAAGAAGACAGTGTGAAATGTATTTTGGCCAAGCGGCTGTGAGTCAAAACTATTTGTTTAAGAGATACGATTTTTTATTTAAAATTGGTTTTCTGACTATGATGTGCTGCTGCATAATTGTTTATTGTTGGAATTAATTTCATAGTATGTGTTATGTCTACCGAATACTGTTGAATACTTGATTATTGTTTAGTTTTGACGATAATACGAGGTAAAAGTTCAATTATAAGTTAAAAGTTCTATTTACTTCGCATCGTGACCACGCAAAATACATACATACATATGTATGTAAACTTAAATTAAATGATGTGTTCAATATTGTATTTTACTTTATTTATTTAATATTGTAGTTTACAATCTTACATAAAACTTACTAAGAATATTGAGTTTATTCAGTAAAGCGCAAGGAAAAAACATTGTTTAAAAAAACAAAAAAAACAAAAAATAAAAATAACAAAAAATACACTTTTCGAGAAATTCAATTTTGAAAAAAGATTTTAAATATATATTTACATATGTATAAGCTAACTTATACCATCTTCATTTTTTTTTTGTTCCCTTATCACTCATACGTTTTTTCAATTACTCTCCATCACCACAGGTAAACCACCTAGTGGACGCCCTTCCACAGCTGGACGTTCGCCACCGTCTACCCACACCTACGCCGCTTCCAATTCGTCGAGCAAGTCCTCACTGTGCCGCAGCACTGGCAATCTGCTCTACAGCAAGTCACCGAATAGTCTGAAACGAGCCGACTCCGCACAAAGTATACGTAAAGACAATTCGTCGCTTAGCACCAATACGAGTCGCAGCTCGACCTCTTCCTCCATACCATTGGCGACACATCACTTGTCAAATGCTACCTCGAAGTCGCCGTTCGGTGCAATTGTGGCGACTCCAACTCCGTCCCCGAGAGTTTTACAAAACTCTCCGTTACCGAAACTAAAGCGTGAATCGCTAACGTCACGCGTGCGCCACTTGGACTCACTGTCACGTGTTCATCAACAGAATCATCATTCAAATCTAAGTAATGGCGGTGGCAGTGATGTATCTTGCACATCACCTACAGCCGCTGCTTATACAACTAACAACAACAACAGTCACACTAATTCGACGCATCTCATATCTAGCTCGCCAACTACGCTATCCGCTAGCTCAGCAAATAGCTACATTGTGAGTAGCACGCCGAAGCCAAGCGCCATAGCAGCGCATCTAAATGCAACGCTGCGCAAGGATATGCAAATAACGCCGAGCAACTATGGCACGCAGCAATTCTTGAGACGTGCTACTGGCGGCAATAATGTCTCATCCGCCAATAGTTCAACTGGCTCCGGGCAGAGTGTGATGAATAGCAGTGCGACAGCGCGCCGTTTCAGTAGCGCATCGGTGATGGGTGCGCGCATAGCGCATCGTAGTCAATCACAGGACGCCGGCAATGGTGAGCAACAGCAGCAGCAGCAGCAGCAACAGCAACAACAGCAACAAAGCGACAGCGATAGTGGAAAGGTACGCACTTTAAAATCGACTTTTTTGGGTTGGCTTAAAATCTAAAAGTTTCAAGTGAAATAATAAGCAGAAAAATAAGAATTAATTAAATTTACAAACGCAATCAAAGCAAAAAAAAAAACCAAAAACTAAAAAATAAACATAAAAAGGCGAACATGTGTACTACTGTGCTAAACGCTGTTCGTTTCAAGTTAAATACTACATACATACATACATACCTACATTTATTAATCGTTGCATTAAACGCATAGACGCATTCAAACATACGTAACTACACATAGCATTACGATGCCACAAAAATAACAAACAAAGCAAAAAAAAAAGCAAACTATAAAATCGTCTAATTTGGAATGGAAAAAAGAAGAAACTGCAAATATTCAAACACTAACTTAACCAAACACATACACATAATCTCATATTCCATATATGTACATATAAGAATGATGCATATACATACATACATACGGTATGTTACGAAAGTATATATATACATATACATATACAAAATGTAGTTTAATGCAAAAAAGCTGATTACAAATCGCTCGCATATGATTATTTATATAAATTTAGGACAAACAATTTTGAAATCATAGCAATGTTGAAAAGTTAAAATTTGCTAACGTTGCTTAAATAATATTTGAATTTATTTTTTGGCGAAGTGTTTACATACATATATCTACTAACACACGCAAACATACATACCTTTGGCTTAGCTCATAAACTCATCGGTAAATTTAACACTCATACAATACATGCACATGCATACATACATAATTAGAAGTGTTAATTAATCAATTTCGAGTGCTAATGTGTGAATTGCTTGATATTAAATCGTTTTAAGTCTGACCACGAATTATAGTATGTAAAAGATGCTTTCGTATTTAGAATTTTCTTTGCGACATTGAATTCATTGGTTCTGCACAAATTGGTCAAATTTCACAATCTTCGACATTAAATTCTTGATTATCATATCTTCGAAATATTGTGTTAATTTTTGCCCAAAAACTACTTGTCTAAGCTAATAAATTAAATATTGTTTTTTTAGGTATACTTATATTTTCAAATATTTTTGAAGTTCAAGAAAATGGAAAATTAAAATCGATTAATTACTGAGTATTAGTTTTTGTAGTAAATTCCACTTTCATAATATTTCTTGACACAGGAACCAAACGCTATACAACTTTTTGGTTTGTATGTTCTTTACGTTAATTAGTTTCGGTTTGGTGAAATAATTAAAACTTTTGCGTTTGAGAAACGACTCGATATGAAAATTCTTTTTAAGTAATTTTTCTCAAAAAGCTTAGTTCAAAAAACACAAAAAAAAAAACAAAAAAAAATTTAATAAAAAAATGGGGTTGCTTAGCATTTTAGGTAAAATCAAAAAAAGAAATAAGTTTAATAAATTGTCACACGCCATTTTATCATTTTTAAAAATCGCGTAGCAATACTCTTTTCATGCAATTCCAACATTAGCGTTCAATGAGTACATAAATACATACTCGTATGTACATACATACATACATATGTATGTGCATTCGGTATTGGTAGTAAAAAATCTTGCTTCATATTCAATCGACATTGTAAAAATATTTAAACTTGTCAAATTAAATATTGCTTCTAACCACTTCAAGACGATAAATTAAACATTATTTCAAATTTTCATAGATGTTTTGGTTTTCGATTATCATGAAACACATTTGAATCTAAGTATTTTTGGGGCTATCTAGAAGGACAGCGACATTGAAAATACGTTAAAAATACAAGTTTATACTTTGGTGGATTATTATATTTCAGTACCTTAAACTAAAAAGGTCAACATTAATATTGATCTGAAATACTAACGAGTTTCAGTTAAGTACATAGGTATATATGCACGTACATATTTATTGCATTCTTAAGCAACAAAATGAACTAGCATAAATTTGATTTTAAATGATTTTTTTTGTTTACTTAAACTTGCAATGGTTTTTATAAAAATTTTATCACGCCTTAAATAAAAATAGAATTTTTTTAATCCCGTAAAAATATAAAATAATATTTTGCATAGTAAAAAATTCTTCCCTCGCAATCAGAAATAACAAAGCATGCTGCATCTAAAAGTATGCATAATTTTTAAACTAATTTTGGCCGGTTTTCATACTTTTCGAATCGAGCAAATTAATACTTCAACGCTTAGCTTTGATGTAGCATACTTTTTGGCGACTTAAATTCGCCATCACACTACAAATCAGGCTTCGTAACATAATGCGGTATGTGTGTTTAGCTGATTTTTATAAGTTAGCAGTACGTGATGCTGTTCTTGCTGTTTATGCCCAATGCCGTTTATTCACTGTAAATACTAAAATATCGTAAATCTTTTTGCACGCATATAGCCATAAATGAACACGTGATACACACACACACACACATACACACAATAATTAAACCAAGTGAAGCTCGACTGGCGACTGGCGACTGCATTAGCTATTTTGCGTTCGTTGCTAACATAAAATGGCTATGTAAACAATAATTCGCTCAACAAATGCGTACATTGTTGGTAGTCATATAAAAAGAAGCATAAATGCGTTATTCTTGTTTAAATAATATTTTTAATTTTTCATTTGTCATAAGCGAAACCTCTTATTGCATGTAGTACATACTCGTTTATAAAATAAGCAGCGATATTGTTTTAAATGTATTAATTAATGTATGTACATATACTCGTTTATTTACTAAAAAATAAAAAAAATAACTATTTACCAATTCATTGTCAATATTTCCGATTTAATTTTTAATTTTTATGTAATAAATATTATTTTCTTAATTTTAATGCTATTGTTTCTAGGTTATTATGTTGAAAATTATACGAGCCAACATAAAAACAAAAATTTAGGGTATTTTAAACGGATTTTGTATTAACACTGCATTGGAAGTTCTAGCTCTAAACTAGCTTACAACCAGTTTGCTTTGCAAATTTAACGACTTCGTTTTCTATTTTGATTCCAAGTAAGCAAGTGACAGTGCAATCAGCAACGTACTAGTTAAACAATTTGTCAGCAATTTATTTGCCTATACAGTTCGAAATTCGAATTCTTTTCACTCGGACAGTAGAAATAATAAGTTCTGCTGTATTTATTCTAAATATTAAATTATTGTGAATTTTATTATTCTTAACTTTTATTAACTAGTTTGATTACTCACTGCAGGGTAGCTTATGACTTGCTGGTGTATGTGCTTGTTAAATGTTTATAAATAATAGTATGAATTAGTAATAAAATACATACTGAAACAATAAGAATAAATAAGATAAATATTGGATTTTATCACAGTCTTATTTTGGTTACATCAATTAATATTGCAATAATTTAAAAAAATCTTATAATTTTTTGTGTATGGAAAACCAGAAAGAAACTTATATTGAAGTGTATTAAGGTAGCTACATTTAGTTAACGATATCGGTCCCCGAAAGTCATTTTATTTTGCTTATTGTCAACGTATTTTGATTTCAGTTTTTAACACACTGATTTTTAAGATGTCTTGAGGATTGCATGCGCATGTCGGTCAACGGCTAACAGCAGTTGCACTGTTACTACTTTGTAAGCTTGGAGAGATTTTGAATTAAAGTTCATTAGTCCGTTGATTGAAGTGACCTAAACTTTTTTCATTTCTTTATCATTAGCAATAATTTTGCCAAATTTACAAAACAATTGTTCCACATTCTTGCGGAGTTTATGTTATGAAAAAATTTTGCCCCTAAATATTATTAGTGTTTAGTTGCTGGTCAACGCAGCCACGGCTACTAAAACCGTTCTTCGTATTATGTTTAGCGAATAATCTCAGTATATGTACAGAAAAGCAAACTAATTTTACTTTTTTGACAAGTTATAGTGAAAAAATATAAAGATCGTTTTAAAAGGGAAACATATATGTACATACATATATACTTTTAGTAGCCGATAGCCAGTAGCGGGTTGCGTTGCGTTAAGGAAATTTTAATATGGTTGCCCAGCGGCTACTTGCCTCCTGCTAGTCTCCATACATACTATGGGTGTGTGCATGTGCCTGAAATGTGTACAGCATTATCATTACATTTCATAAGTGTCATTTCCATTTCGAACCATTCATGTTAGTAGGTATTTCGAAAAATTTCATTTAATTCTTATACTCTGCTCTACACACATTTGCAAATCAAAAAGCTTTTCATTAACTCTACCTCATAACCGGTTATCATACTTAAGCAGTCGTGCTCGTTTGCGTTTGCATTCACTAACAAAAGAAAAAAAAATGGAAACCACTTTGAAAATGATAAGAAAAAAAAAGAAAAAAAATCAATCAATCAATTATGGCGAAAAATAAACGCTCTACACCAACAAATTATATCAAATTACACACACAAGAAATTGCCTACGTCAAAATTTATAAATTTCAATATCAACTGCGTAATCTAACCTTTTAATAAATATTTATTTCTTTATTTTTAATATTTGCTCTTCTTCGTCTTCGCGCCTTAACTTTCTTCTGTTCTCTTACACGATGATGCTAAATTTGCATGCTTGTAAAAATTACGTATAATTACTAATTAAAAAAAAAAAAACAATAACTTACTAAAAAAAAAACAGTCGATAAACACACAACATAACTGGGATTTTATTTTGAAGTAAATATTGATAAATATGACTAACTTAAAGCTTAGCAAAAGTAGGCGAAGCCGAAAACTCATAAATCCAAAACAAAAAAAAATTAACTACTGAAAGTATAGTAAATTGATTCAATTAATAAAATACTTATGTATTATGTTCCCGCCCCACCAACGCATCACCACTACTGCGACAACACTATAACCACCACCAACAACAATTACAAACGGCCAATGCGCAATCTGGAAAAATTTACTTATAAATAAAACAAAAAAACCATAAAAATATTAAATTTCTCAAATACCTTAAACGAGTAGCTGATTGCATGTAAAAGGCACACAATAAATCGTCCGCATCGAAATAAACGATTGCCACTTAAACACACATATGTATGAGTAAATAACAAAGTGAGGTATCATTGTTAAACTAAAACACCACTAATAATATATAACTACTATGATTTCGCAGTCATACGAAAGTCGAAGATAAAAATGAACTTAAAAAAAAAAGATCAACTAGTAACAGAAATATTAGCTGGAATTGGCAGTTGGAACGTAGACGCCATTGCCGCCAATGCTTGCCCGGTTCGAGGGAGCCATTTACTTACATACAATACATAAATACTTACATACATATTAATATATGTATGAAAAATTGCATGCTATAAAAAATAAAAAATATTACGAAACCATGCACACAATCTACACTCACGCTCAAATAGCTACGGAAATTTATCCACGAACCAAGTCAATACGGCAAAGGAAGCGCAATGAGAACGATACGAGACGCTACCAGTAGCAACATCAGCAGGAGCAAGGTGCAATACAAAAAGGATTGAAGGACCAAGATGTCTACAAGTTGTTGAACCGCTAGGTGGCGCACTCAGCAACAGGGGCAGCGTCGTAACGTCGTGAACTGGATGTGACTGTGTTTTTGTTGCTTTTGTCCATTTTGTTTTACACAAAATGTAGCTGAAAAAATGCAACAGATGCCAGAGAGAAAACAGTACATACGTTTGTATCATAATTTATGCTGCGTCAGCTTTATCCTTTACTCTGCCTCCCGTTTTCCTGTTCACACACCTGCTCCTTCACTACTACTACTACAACTACTTCTACAAGTACAAGTCGCGTAAGTTTCGTTTCATCTTAAGTTTTTTTTTTTCACTTTTGCTTTTGTTCCCTTAGTTTTTAGTATGCTTTAGTTAGTTGTTGTACAAACACACCACTTTCCCTTAAATTCTACATACGTTTACCATATGTTTCGTTAATTGTTTTGCTGTTGCGTCGTAGTTTTTAGTAAGAAAAAAAAAAGTAGAATCATCCACCAAAATCACCAACTCCAACTTACACAATGCTGCAAATTTATATTTTTTATTTTTGTTAAATTTTCTTGCCCTTGCTTTACTGTCCTACATTCATATGTGAGTAGTTGTTTGATCCTCCCTTACACCATCCCACACATACATATGTATCTACACATTTCTTATATTTAGTTAATGAAACTTAATGCCACGACCACAAATAATTCACAAAACATTCACACACAAATTTATGCAAAAACTTGATTATTTAATTGATATTATTGATGTGTTAGGGGATGTGACAGTTTAAGGTGTTCACAGAGTCTCTTAAATTCATATAGGGATGAGTATGTGGTAAATGGAGTGTAAGTAAAGTCAGTCGTCTGCAATTATCCAGATGAGTTGAAGGTAAAAGGAAGTTCTTGAGCTCACAATTTTACTATTTGGAATTCATTTGAACTGATGTTTTAAAGGGTAACTCAGAAAAGAACAACTTTTCTACTGCAAGAGCAGCTATTGTTTTAGAACAAGCGTAGTCGGTAAGTGGATCGCATATCGGAGTGATGTTGCGAAATTTACAAAAACTTGGCAAATAACTGACTGATTTCTTGTTTATATCTGAAAGAAATTTTCTGAAGCTTTGTAAAAAAAAGACTTGCCCAAGTGAATATTAACTTATTTCATATAAATAAAATTTGAAACCAAACAATGACAATTTTGTCACTTCTTCAATTGAAATTGTCATTAAATCCAAGGCACATTCAATAGGTAGCAGCAATAGAAAAATTAAAAAAAAAAAAAAAATTTGAGCTCTATATTTTTTTTGCTTTTAAAAACTAAAATTTCAAAATTATTTTATCACCTACCTTGAATTGTACTGAAATCATTCTTATCACAACGAAATTCAAAATTTGACAATTCAAATTAAAATAAAATATGAAAAAAGTTCAAAAAAAAAAGTTTGCTGCGGCTACCTATTTGATTAAACCGAAAATATTGTGAAAAGTGTTTTTTATAAAAAAAAAATAAACAATCGGGCACCAAACTGTTGAATTGTCACTTAAATGCCTGTCGTGAAAAAATTTCACTGTCACTTTTTTGAAATAGCCTCAGCCAGCGGTTATTTTTAAATTCAAAAATATGAATATTTCTTTTTTTTTGGATTTTGATTAGATATCGTTTTGCATTTGAGACGACAATTAATCATACCACGAGTATCCCGTAAATAGTGTTCATCAACTTAAAAAAAAAACACGACTGTCACAAAAAGAAAAACTAATAAATAAATTAAAAACCGAAAGTAATCAATCATAAAAGTTCTGCATTTTAGAATATAATGGATTCGTCGTGAAAGAGGTAAGGATATGAGCAACACGTTACCGACACTCTCTTTTTGATCACCAAAGCATTCATATGAATCACTAAATTTTTGTTTCATTCGAGAGCGCTCAAAATATGTGCTTCTGAGTTTAGGGTGTTAAATGTAATTTAATTAGTTGTAAATATGTACTTATGTCTTCTTATTGTGAATTTACTTTCATTGCTTTTGTTAGTTTGTAAACAAGTGACTTTTGTTTTTTGTTGGTTGAAGCTGGTGAGTGGTATAAGTTAACATTTTCTAAGTTAAAACTTTATTCTAATTTTTATTTCGTGTTAAGTACTAATCATGCAATTTTGTACAGCCTTTTTTTAATTTTTTGTGTTGCATGCATTCTCCTCAATTCTCACACATCGTCTCTTCTCATCGATATGCACCTACTTACTACTCTTTTTCTGACATTTCTGTCCTCAAATTTCCTTATAATCACTGCCGCTAATATTTTATTAATTTTTGCTTTCTTATTTTTCTATTCTCTCCCACCTTTTTCCAAAAACAAAAACAAAAACAAAAAACCCCAAAAACAAAAACACAAAAACCTTTTTCCTTGCTTGCACATCGTTTACAGCATTCACTATTCTACGAGCTGTTGCCGAATTTCAGAGGCCATCACAATAAAGCTACCAAACCCACCACAGCGATCACATCCTGGCGGCAACAGCAATGGCAGCAGGTGCTCACACAAGCCTTGAATAATCATCATCAACTCAAAGGCGGCAGCTATGGTTGCGATGACGTTGATTGCGTTATCGATGTTGGTGGCAGTGCGCTCTCCCCCACAACCTTTGCCACTACCCGGCCGCATCAGCTTCTATTGGGCGCAAATATGCAGCTAAAGCGCCAAAGCAAGGATAATTATAATTTTGTGCTCGCCTACGAGTTAGAAGAAAAAACAAAACTGCAACAACAAAATGCATGTAAATTGAATTCGTTGCAGTCGGAAGCGAGCATACCGAGCTATGATTATTACTACTCGAATGAATCGCTTCACAGCTCAGATCGTGGCAGCGATAATTTATTGGTCACCTTTGATTATGGCTATAGTGATTCGCTGGTAGAGGAAATGCCGGCTGACGGGTTTAATGACGTGGAGAAGCAGCAGACAAACAAAGCGTACGCTAACCAACTTACAGTGTACCCAATCAAGGAGGACATGGAATATGCGCTGGACGCCGCCAAGGAAGACGCCAATGTTTGGCTGTCCAGGCCAGTGAATGTGAGCTGCATTGAAAAATATGAAGATGATGATTACAGCGAAAGTTGGGAACAGCAGCAGGAGGAGGAGGAGGAGGCAAGAGACAATGAACAGGGTGTACAAATTTGGTTCAACACCGCGCTTACACGCAGCCAAAATCAGGAGTTCTCGCAGGGACTATTGGGTTGTGATGGTGGTGGTGGTGGTTTTGGCGAGGCATTCAAAGTTCATCAGATGCAGCATGCGCTTGCTTGGGATGAGGAGAAGGATGACGATGAAGAACAAGAAGACGGTGCAAATTGCTCGTTAGTGGAACAACGGAACGCTGGCGAAAACAGTACGAGTGCCAGTAGCGCCAGCAGTTTCTACTATCGGCGCTTAACGCTGGGCAATTGGGGTGAGGAAGAGAGCGTGGCCGATGATGCGTACGGCGCAGCAGAGAAAGTGAAAGAAAATGAAATGTTAGCTGTTGGGCATGAGGATGAAGATTACTTCGATAGCTTGAATTGAGCGTAAACTTTTTTTATTTACATACATACTTATGTATGTATATATTTTATTTTTAATAATTTTATTTCTTTATGAATTTGTGTAATTCAGTGATAGAATTGCATTTCTTATTTTGCATTTGGCTGTTTGAAAATCAGCTATGCCATTCTTTGTTTTTTTTTTGTTTCATGCGACTCTCAATTCGAAATCTCTTCATTGAAGCAAACATTTCTGCTTAAAGTTAACGAGAATAAACAACGCAAAATAGAAGCAGAGGAAAATGTGAAATAGTTCGCAAATTTCTTCAGCGACTGGCATTCTCAGCGCAAGTGTTGTTTGCTATGCATGTATGCAATAAATTTTCAATATATAACTATAACATATATACATACTTATTTCATAATCTTTATTAGACGACAATTTATCGGTAGTTTTATTGTAATATTTTAAGTATTTTCTTGTATTTATTAATTAACTAAATTTTTACTACTTTAATATATTTATTACCTTCTTGCAATGTAGTTAGAATTTTCAGTGATTTTCTTAGTTAAATTGAGAGGTAAAAATAACTACAAACGATATATTTAAAATGACTTTTAAAATTCCCTGAAAATATATTATCTCATTGTGTTGGTTATGCACTGTAACATTTGTAAGACACATCATATTTATACAAAATCGTATAATTTTTTATTGTCTACGAAGAATTTTCAAATGTAATTTTTTGATTTTTAATTCCTTTTTTATGGAGAAGTATTTCACTATGTAGTTCTCGTTTCATATGCATTTTTTAAAAGCAAGTTTCAAATGTATTTCCTAAAAGCTTAATTTTTTTTTTAAATATTTTTTTTTAATAAAATTTTTTTTTAAATAAAAAATTTTGTACGGAACGATATTTTTACAGAAAATTAATATTATATGGGAGATATCGCACTTAAGTGCAGTTTTGCGTTCTTTTTCAGTATTTTCAATGTCCTTGTCTGCATACGAAACCCCAAATCTAAACTGTTTCAGTTTCACAAATAAAACACGGTCATGAAAGCGTCAAGGCTTAGTTATTTTGAAACAATAAAGTTCTTAAAAACTATTAGTCAATATTTAAAAAAAAATTTTTTTTTTAATTTATATTTAGAGCATCATAAACTGATATCAATTTGAGCAAAAACTACATTAAATTGTAATCCAAATATTAATTACTGTAACCTAATTTTTTAAATTAATTATTGGTTCAATTTGTTCCAGCTTTGTTCCCAAATCATTCTTTTTTATAATATGTACTTATTTTTAAAAAAAATTTCCACACACTTAAGAGTTCTTACACGCAATGCAGTCTGGGAAGAAAAAAACAATGTATAATTTATATACTTATATGTATAATAAATGAGCAAGCGTAAAGCAATAATAAAAAAAAAACAAAAATTTTCCGAAGTCATGATTGTTTTTGAGGTTATGTGCGAATGCTTTTGTATACTACATGTGAATCATAGTATAAGTAGTTATTATTAAGAAGAAGAAGAACTAGTCTAAGAAGCAAGTATGTGGACTTCGATAGTGTTTTAAGCTGTCCAACCTTTTTCTTACTCTTAAGAAGTTTGACAGAAATGCTGCACAGCTACAGATATTAACACGTGCATGTATGTATGTAGTTATAAGCAAAAATTTAAATCTTTATCAACTAATAAGCATTAAAAACTGTGAAAGAAAACAAATACTATGTTATTTTGTAATTGAATTTAATGTTTTGGAACGTTTAGTATTTACTTATAAACACAACAATCGGACACTGCGGTTGAGGTCCGCGATCTAAACTAATTTATTGCTGGGTATCTCCGTCACTTTTCCGGCAATTCCATGCTTTCCTCCCAACTTGGATGTCGCGCAGAATTTGCAAAACTGCTATGGTCACACGCTGTTAGTCATAACCGAAAAGAACTCAATCGAAAATCAAAGTATTTTTCACCGAATCGGCTGCTTTGCCAAACGAAAGCAGCTGGTTCGGGTGTCAAAGGATACCGATCGATAGCGCGAAAAATAGAATATACCAGTAGTTAGCAAGTACTTATGAGAATACCCGATGGTCAATCAACACGAGCTACTAAAATTCCGGTTGCCCAGCGGTAAATTGGTTAAGGCGTATGCTAAAGTGCAATCGAACATTTGCAAGTCTGTTAATTTACAATTAAATTACAATAAATATTATAATTAAATATAAATATAAGTTGTAAAATTGTAAATGATTTACTTTAATTGAAGGTAATTTACGTAAACATAGTTGGTTAAAAGTGAAATTTTCACAACAAGCTAAGCTTGGTACATTCACGTTTACATGTAAATTATGTGTAAAAAAGAACAACAACAAAAATTAATTTTTCTAACCAATTAATTAAATTAAATTAATTAATTTAACATGCTTAATATTGTATTGTATTGTATATATCTATATGTATGCACTTATAAGTTAAGTGTAAAACCATAACTTTTTTAAACTCCTTACATTGGTATGTACACATGTAATATGTATTATTATCTATAAAATAGTAAAGTGTCATAGGTACTTTTATACATACAAATACATATACACATGCTTATGCTTTATATAATAGTTTTTTGTTTGTTTCCAAGAACGCTGTAAACTGTATATAATAATAAATTCTTGAGTATATACATAACTATTCCTTATTTTCTATTAAGTCTACTTATCAACGGATTATTAAATACATATGTATGTTCATACATACACACATACATACTTATTTATTATTAAAAATATTTATCACACAAGTAATACTACTACAAATATACTTAGAAATGCTTAAGCGCATGAAAGATACTATCCTATTATTGATTATAGAATTCAAGTGATTATTTTCACTATTCTCTGAGAAATAAATGCAAATTATTATACGTATGTACGTACACACAGACATATGTACATATACATATTATTAATAATTGTATTAATTATATTTATATACAAAAAAATTATGATGCATCAGTTAGCAATTAAAAATACATATGTACATACATATAGGAGAGAACGTAAGAAATAAAGAATAAATTGTGAAATACATACCTACATATGTATATGAAAAAAAAATATTGCTTTTTCATTCCAACGATATTTGTAAGTAAAAAATAGTGTAAAAATGCCTTAATAGAAGAAGTAAAAATGTACCTTACCCTTGGGGAAGATGTCAACGGCGAGCTGGCTCTTCGAACTGAAATCAGTCTTAGCCTTATTTTAGTTAATAAGTTTTAGTAAACTAGGCACGCGTAAAGTCAAGTTACTAACATACTTACAGGTATGCCGTTAGTCAGGTCAAATTATGTTAAAATTGTCGAAAATTGTGCAACATTTTGCAACTCTTGCTATTCACTATTTAATGGGCCGAATACCGATAGCACCCAAACTTAAATAGAGTTGCTAGTTTCTGAAAATTATATATCGATTTTTAATGAGCTCAAGGCCGAAAAAAAAAAGAATTGAATAATATATTATTTTATTTAATTCTGAAAATGATAAAAATTACTACCAGGCAAAAATTTAAGGTGTTAAAGTTCAACGCGTCACTAGCGAGAGAAGTGCGTGTTTTTAGCGAAATGAAATCAAACACTAGATTGAAGTCGTTGCCGTGGAATTTCGGAAAACTTTCTTACGCAAAAAATCAAACAGCTGCGCAAACGTTTAAGAGCGGAGGTATCGCTGTTGAATGTTTACCACTGTTTACCACTCATTATCCTCAAAACATAGTTTTATTTTCATTTATTTTATATTTATTTTTTTATTCTTTTTTATTTAGTTATGGTATATGTTTTTTGCTGGTTATCGATTTGAAATATTCTTAGTTTGGCAATTTTTAAATACTGCGTTTTGAAAAATCTTCTAAATTTACAATCATATGTATTCCACACTGCCATCGTAGTTACGTCTCTTTTTTTTTGTCGATTCAGTCGTAACTCAGAATATCTGAAGTCGAATCGTGACAGATGCACGTTCACGTCGTTCAACAAGTCACGTAAACATGTGAAAGTCGAATTATGACATATGTGATCGTCAAGTTTGTATAGTAATTCGGTATGATGAGATACGTGAACGAACGGCTGAACGTAGGTACTCGATCATTCGAATTGCCATTCGATTAATAACTGGCAATCGTAAGCGTGTGAAAATATATTTAATATATTTTTGGACCAACGATAATAAATTAAACAATAAAATAAAAAAAAACTACTGCTAAGAGAATTTGCGAAGAACTCAGCAACAAGTTAAATGGCATAGAACCTCCAATAAAGCACCCAATAATGTGAAAAAAAGTATAAATTTATTAGAATAAAACAAATAAGTTGGTAATGTTTGTTTGCAGGTATTTTCCATATAAATTCTAGGCTTTACATTTCCTTTAAGACGGCTGATGTCAATTTGCACATACCAATTACCAATGGAGCGTATTATTGAACTATGCCAGAGAATTGGTCCTGTCTCGAAGTTGTTTAGGTACAATTCCTTCATCGGCTTCGCTATCGGTAAATGAAATAATACTTAAGTTTGTATCCATTTTAATTTGCCGCTTTATTTATTTGATTTTATCTCATTTTCAATGACTATTGTAACCTACAAAAACGAATACGAAGAGCAGAGTAATCGGTTACAAAGTCAGCTTTTACGTTCACATTCGTGTGCCATCATCCCATTTACTCTATTCGATTGACGACTTACGTAATTTGTGATCGTGCGATTATCCACTAGTTCACGACTGTGGCGATTCGACCCCTGAATTGATGCGGAGCGAAATGCGGGAACGCAATAGAAATGCAGAATAGGGCTAAATAGTTGCGAAACTGTCAGAACTCATTTATCGATGAGCGTGAAGTTAGCTAAGCACCCATCGCAAATCGAAACGGTATACTATTGTAATTTTGCCGCTAATTTGTTGCTAACTAGTTGCGCAAAAATTAATTTTGTCGCTCTTTTTGTTCTTAATTTTTTGGGGTGCTTTGCTAAGTTGATATGAAGTTAGCTAAGCACCCCCCTAAAAAATGAGTAAATCGCGATATAAAAATTTAAAAACTAGTGCCAATTTTGCCGCTAATTAGTTGCTCATTAGTTACGCAAATATTATTTTTTTTGGATAAAATTTTTTTTATATTTAATTTCATATGGAGTTGGCATACTTGGACCCAAAATCTGAAAAAGTTCAAAACGTCCTTAAAACGATTTTAACCACGTTTGTAATCACTTAGCAACTAATTAGCAACAAATTAACTTACTAAAGCACCCCAAAAAATTAAGAACAAAAAGAGCGACAAAATTAATTTTTGCGCAACTAATTAGCAACAAATTAGCGGCAAAATTACAACAGTATACCGTTTCTATTTGCGATAGGTGCTTAGCTAACTTCACGCTCATCATTTATCAATAACTTTACGGCAAGTGGGCGTCATAAACCGTGGAAATGATGGATGTTTTATAAAAAAAAATTATATGTCACCATTTCGATTTTATGACGATTTCCATTGAAGAAGTGACAAAATTAACGCATTTAAAATTGTCTTCGACAAAATCGTCGCCAAACAGATGTAAATTTTAGTTGAAAGTCGTTTTGAATCAGATGGAAATTATTGAATTTTAATATCTAAAATTGAATTTTTTTTTACAGAGTTCTCTTCACAAAACTCTCAGCACAATCGTCGAAAATATTCCAGTATTATCATTGTGGCTTTTCAGCAATTGACACATTGTAAGGAAATGTATCGTTTATGAAACAGTAAAATCGTTGCCAATAATTTCAGATCTGAAAAAAACGACAATTGTCACTTTTGTATTTTTTTTTTTAAATAGGCGATATATGTATGTTAGAATTGCTGTTGCATTAATTATTTTAATAGACAATAGGAAATAATTCGTTATTTTGTGAAGCCAAAGACTGTTGGTAAAACGACAAAAGTATACTACATTAATTTGTTAGATGCTTTTGAATTTAAATATACGTAACTCATACAACTCACCTCCAATAATTTTCAAATAAAAAAAACAATACGATTTATAGTTTCGAAAGTATTAGTATCAATTTCTTTTATTTAATATGTTAGTATAATTCATCATTTCCGAGTACATAACTTTTCACAGTACGAGTTTGCATTTTTAATAATAATTGAAATTGATATATGTATGTATGTTAAACTATTTAATTATAACTATTTTGTATGTGTCAATTGTATGTGAAATCTTTAGAATTGTATTAAATATTTGTATATAAATAGGTTTTTATAAATATTTGTTTATTGACCGTACCTTTACTTATATGTACCTACATATATTGATCTAATTGTTTGGATGAAAAAGGATGAGCTGTGAAACCAGGGCAGATAATTATAAACAAAGTTGAAATATTAACAAAATCCTAATCTCTATGACAAGACGAGTTTATTGACAATGAATTGCATTTCTAAGCAAACATATGTAAATATTCAGCTTATCACTTTCACTCGAATTGTTGTGCATCACTCGTCAGAATTTGGATTCACAAACAAATTCACTCGAAAGTAAAATGAAAACATGTTGAGAAAAATTTCCTATTCGATGGCCTAACGCCCTAGTAGACTCAACTATTAGGGTGAGTGAACCACTATGTAGAAAAAAAATTATTAGGGTAGAAATAAATTTAATTGTGATGTCGAAAATAAAAAATTGCAATATTAGAAACTGAAGCTTTTATTATATGTACATATTGCCAAAGTGTTTTAAACAAATTGAAATCAATACAATCCAATATTTCATGTTCAGCCTTTTTAATATAGCCTTTAAGGTTATATCGAGTTTTCTACCGTCAATGAACTGGTTGAAAGTTCTCAGCGAAAGTATGAGCCTGGTAATTTAGGTTTACAGTACATATGCATGTATTTGTGATACGCTTAATATATTTGTCGGTTTTAAAGTTATAGACGAATCCGTAAACGTAAAAGTTATACGTTTAAGTTGAAATAGTCTTGAGCAACACGCACCAATTCCGCCGGAATTTGGAAGGACCTTGTCAAGCCATTTTAGATCAAGGCTGGAAGTTGTCGCTTGGTAGCCTGACCGCTCGCAGTCAACTACCGAACCTGGTACCCAATCAGCTGCATATGAAACTACTCTAAGGCCGTCGACATATACATCAGGCAATCCCAGACAAATTTCAAACGCACAATCCGCGATGTCAGTGATCTAATGGGCGCCTGGCTATCAGAATTGACTTTTCTATTTTGTCTAAGAATGTGTTGTAGCGAGTCGGTTGCCTCCCAGACGATAGTTACTTCAGCTTAAATGACAAACGGGTGTTCCTCACAAAAAAACAACAAAACCAACTTTAACAACCAACTTCAACCCTGAATGGGCTGTGTGTGGTGAAGGATCCTCTCGGAGCGATCCTCGGCACACATCGATTTGCTTCTTCCGGCATGCAATCGGAATGTCTCAAGATTGTCGAATGCCCGTAGTCTGGACTGATGCGCAGTCTTCCGCTGACTCCGATCAGAGCACTCTACATTTGGAAGAGTAAACTACCTCCACACTGTTGGAATAATCAAGTATAGGGGTGGGTAATGGCGCAATTATTCATGCGTTGATACTACGTTAATACATTGAGTTAACTGAATTGCGTCATGGTACATACATATGTATCGAGTAGCGATATTGTATTACACATCGTATTGTGGACTATTGCGTTACAAATTTCGGTGGTTTTTTTTTCAATTTGGGGCGATTTTGTCTTTGTTTCGCGTCAATTTTTGTTATCTATGTATGTACATATATTCGTAATCAAAGGCTATTTTCCACCGGAAATACATATTTTTAAGAAAATCTCTAAATTGTTATTTGTTTAATTACTTGAATGGGGAAGAATATCAAAACGCTTATTCATTGCGCTGCGACATTAAAACTGATTGTTGAGCTCACAACGCAGTATTGTGCCAAATTTCAGCGAAATAACGTATTCTATCAAATTATTTTTTGTTGTTGTTGAAGTATCCGTCTTTCCTATCTTTCTTGGTATTGCGCTATCACCACAACGCATTTTGCTGTCAACGCAATGTTTCGCTCTGAATACATTACTTTGTTGTCGACGCATTATTGCGCTACTGCGCTACTGAGTTCACAAATTGGTGTATCAGCGCACATAACTCACCTTGAGTATCAACTCAATAACGCAGCGCTGCGTTGCGTTACACATCACTAATCAAGCATAATGTGTAAAATTTAAATTGTAAAGCTTGATGTACAGACAATTCATATGTACGAGTATAGAGCTTTCTCCTTCGTTAATTAGCTTTTTGAATAAAAAAAATCAAAATTCAAAACTTTGTAAAAAAAAGTTGTGTAAAGACTGGGGCAAAAGGAATTAGGGCTTTGATGTTGATTGGGAATAATTTCATTAAATAATTTCTGGTGTTATTTGTGATTGTATAGATATATTCTTTACTGAGTGTGTAGGTACGGTCGATGTAACATTTTATTATAAAAGTTCTGTTGGAAAATGCAGATATTCTTGATCGGAGGGATAGACACAGTAAATAGTATATAAGTAGGTAATATTGAAAGACCTTGTATTCAAATATATGTATGTATATGTAATATGTACTTATGTTAGTTTCCAGGCTATTTCATATGTATGTATGTCCGTGTGCGCATACCTTAGGCAAATACTTATCAATTGCATTTATTTAATAATACATATTTATTGCAGTTTTCCACTTCAACGGTTTTCCAAAAGAATCATTTCTGTTTTGGCCATCACTTAAAACGATATTAAATATTTGCAAATTTCAACAGCTGCTTGCGTGCAAACTGTCTTGCATTGTAAACTTACAATGTTTTATATAAATTTAGTGCGTTTTATATATAACGCACAAACGCCTTTTTTGGTTGGTAATTAAATGTAATTAGTTCAAAACTTTTTAATTGCATGCAAAACTTTTTTCTTCAATAAACACAGTAAACGCTGGTTGAACAATTTTTTTTTTGTGCCATCAGCTATTTAACTCACTTAACGCTTTCCGGCTTAGATATTTATTTGTTGTGGTAACTTTTTATGTATAAACCCTTTTAGGTAAGAAAGTGAAAATTTATTTATTTATATTTTTAAATATTTTTGTTGACTTTGCAATCTACAATATGTCTTTCTTTTTTAAATTTATGATACTTTTATCATTTATTTCTTTCGATGCCTGCTCACTTTATTAACTCGGTTCGCAGCATCATATGTAAGTATAATATATGTATTTGTGTTTTTTTTTTGTAATTTTAAATTTTTATCTCTCTTGGAGTTTTACTTAAAGCTTACAAATATTTATTTATTATTTTTCTCTAGGTTTTATTTTTCTCGTGTATATACTCGTGCATACAGAGTTGCAGGAATTTTCAATTACTATTTTACGTTTAATATGTATTTCACAATTTCTTGAATGTATTTTTTTACTCAATTCTTACATACTAACATAGAATTTGTAAAGAGTGTAACAAAAGAGCCGCGAAGATTTCAAATATTGAAACTTCAACTGCTCTTCTACAGTAAGTATAGCACCACATGGTAAGTTATAAATGAAACATTTCCGATAGAGTTTTTGGAGTAATGAAGATTAATTAGATACTTCTTATTTATTCGCTAATTATTATATATGTAAAGTAGAAAGTAAGTAGTTATGTGGGTGTGTGTGTTTGTGTATCTTATTTATTAATTCAATTTTTTTTGTTGCATATAATAAAAATTCAAAGAACGCTGCCAGCCACGAGCGGTGAAAAAACTAGTGAAAACGTCGGTTTGGTTAACTTTACAAGTGGGGGAAATAAGAGTAGTGCAGCTATAGTTCTTTCTTTATAGCGTGCGAAAGTAATGCCTGTTTACACGTACAAGGGGTAAGTAGTGAACTTTTTCCCAGCGTCTTAACGAACTTAACCTGATTTTTAACCACTTTTGTAGTTAACAAAACCGACGTTTTCACTAATATTTTAACTGCTCGTGGCTGGCAGGGTATGTATGTATGTATTATAAATAATCGAGCTCGCAGGCTGTAAATATGTGTATATATATTGACAAGAGAAAATGTATGTATAGAAAATACTTTATTGACTACTTACATTAACTGCTGAATTCCATCACAAAACGCCAATATTCCAAGTTTCCAATTGTGATTCATTTTGATTGAAAGTAGTACCGAATATTAACTGCTAATTAAACACCAATAAATTCTAAAAATCTTTATCTTTTTCTCAAAACAATGATGCAAACCAAAATGCAATCTTTTCCATAATACGTTTCCATAGAATAATTATGTTTTCACATTGAAGTAGTTAGAAAATTGTAAGAATGGAATTATTGCGTTTTGTTATGAAACTTTCTGATATTTATTCTTTCTTAAGTCACGCCTTTTGTATATAGTATTTTATAGCGTTAAGCGCCCAGAGTATTAAAGTTTATGTGGGTAGCGACCCTAGTTTAACTTAAATAACAATTTGTTTATAAAGCAAAGTGTATCAAAAATGTAAGAACCTTATCCGATATCTTGAGCGCGATTTTCTTAAGCTGCAAACGTTTCTGTTCAGAAAATATGTCATTTTTACAATATGAATCTAATCTTGTTATTATTGATATTGTATGTAGATCGAATTCTTTTTTAAGGCTGAGTTCACAGCCAACGAAATTGCAGCGATTCGCTCGATTCCCACAGTTTTCGTCGTTAAAATTGGAAGTTTTGTTGGTGGTTCGAACTCACATTTTTTTATTCAAAATCTAAAGTGATCTGACGAGCTTTAGTTAACGCAGCACTATGGAAAACGCCTTAACTGCATTATATTTCCTTTGTGTTAGCATCGCGTGCAAAGTAGGATAGTTTCGTGTAGAGGTCCACGCGCAAGCAGCTCATGACTTCGGATGGTTTCACCCAATTGTCCTCTGAGTAACTGCGAAACGGGTGAGCTAAATTAAGACGGCGTACCTCGAGAGTTCATTACGAAATATTCGGTCAAGAGTTTTCTGGGGATTGCAGCGTCTGCGAACGTATCTGCGAGTATCTTGTGTTTTAAGCAAGTCAAACGCAGAATCTGGTTGGGAGTAGGGCTTTGTATACCCGCCACATAAATTCTGTTCAATGAAGAGTTACAACAAGCCTAGAATGCGGCTACTTATTTTGATTACGATCCAGGGAAAGGCTTTAAAGCCTATGGTTTGATGGTTGGCGTACTCGGCGTTTGAATAGACTTCAACGCCATGTTTGGCAATTCACGAACTTCTCGCCAAACATTTTTATTAAAGCGTCTTGTTGATATGCCTCCACATCGCGATTAAAAGAAGAATGAGGCATACAAAGATTAAATGTCAGAGCCTCTTTGAACTTGGCAGTGACTCACTTGAGGACCACTCACAGCGACATAATTACAAAAGTTGAAAAAATACTATTGGAAAATGCAATTTGCAAACTGCAGCACAAATGAATCCTTAAAATTAAGTATTTATTCACCCATAATCAATGGAGCAAGCCGATAACTTATGGTTGGTCGTATTTTAAAGAGCAAGAATCAATCTTATATTAGTTACACCTCTTAAAAATTCTAAAAAATGGTCAAAAAGACTGTTGTGGGAGGTTCCAATACTTATTTTGCGCGATGGGGAAAATATGATAATTTGTGTAGCCTAGTGCTACTGATTTTGAAAAGGGCTTATATTTAGAAAATTATAGACTTATTACCTCTGAAATAAAAACAATTAAAAAATCTAAGAAAACGTTTAACTTTTGTCGAAATTCATATTCGGTCACAAAAAGGTAGAAATGTAAGCCTAACTTATAAATAAGCATACATATTTATCTGAGTATGTAACTCTTAATTTTATTTAAATTATTATTGAATTTTCTCTACTAATTGATTTAATTAAAACTATTATTGAATAATTTGCGAAAAACGATTATTTTCCATAACCTTTTCCTGCAACTATTAAATTTCTATGCTTTCCAACCTCTATAGTGGCTTTATTTTAATTTTAATTTATTTTCTCATTGCAAAGACTTTAGTCAAAACTTGGCAATAAGTTGTCCATTACTTTGGTGATTTGTGTGAGTGTAATAATGTAATGTAATATGTATGTATGTATGTATGTATGTATGTATAATCTATTGCTATAATACATACATATTTTTTAGTATGCTCCTTCTTGCACGTTCGCATCATCACTTTGCTTCTTTGTTTTATTTTATCTCATTTTTTAAGTACGAAAACAACGAGTATAAAAGACAAGCGGCATATTAGGCAACGAGTGATTCAGCAATATTTCTATATAAAATTTGTTTTTCTTTCTTAAATATTTTCTTATACACGCATGCAACACCTTAAGGTATTTCACATAATCTCATATTTTAATATACCTTTTTTTTTTTGTATTCAGTTTGGCTGTTTTGTTTTGGTTTTTTTTTGTTTTGTTTTACACCAAAAGCGTTCATAAGATTCGTTTTGCATACACAACAACAATTTGTTTTTATTTGTATTACTCGGCTGTCGAGGTAAATGGGAACTATGACAGAAGGATGTTGTGACTGTAGAGTGTTGATATGTATGTTTGCGCAGTGGAGTAAGATTGATGTATGTAACGTGTCTGTATGTACCTATATATATATATATATGTAAGTATGCGTGTATTTGTGTACAAATGTACGTGCACGAGCATGTATATGTTGCGCACCTAAAAACAGACTAAGCCACTTAACTATTCCACTGTACCATAAATTCTAATCTGCTTTCAGGCGTTCTATGTTTTGTCATGTATTTATTTTTAAGAATACCGTTGGGATTTTCGGCGATTTATGGTTATGTGGTTGGTGGTTAACATTTATTGCAGCAGTTTTGTTGAGTGTGGTGAATTTAGGAACTGTGTTAGAAAGTAGTATTTAGTCTCTGTTGAAAGCCTACAGTGGAAACATTTGAAGTGGTTTAAAAAAAAACTTATGATTATCACTTATATTGGCTTTCATTTATATATTTTTTAATTGTTATTTTCATTTTAGCCTAATGTTTGCTATTTTATATTACAACTTTATTCAATGTATGCGCACCCATGGCACATCCTTGAACTTATTCGTTCCGTGTTTTTAGACAAACTCTCCGATATGCACTCAAGTACGATTTTAGAATATTTTATTGAAATTATTAATTGCTTTATTTTAGACCTAGTGATTATTTGCTTTTAGGTTTGCTTTTGCTAATTTTCATTTGGTTTGAAAAATACAATTTTATGATAAAAAAAATAATATTTAATAAAGTAGTGTTCCAACTTTGTCGAGTCCAATACTGCTTACGGCTCTTCGGTGCCTATGCTGTTTCATAGCACTCAACCCTCTCTCAGGGACGAATGGTGAAAGCCCGTTTGAATTAGTTCGCAAAAAAAAATACAAATTAGAAGCAAAAGTACATATTGCGCGATTGCTGGAAGAGTAACGTATTTAATTAGAGATACAAACTTGAAATTTAATGCATAAGTCGTTTCATTCGTCATATTTCAAACAGGCGTGACACTGATTTCTTTGATTTAATACATGAATATCGGTTAACCTCGTTTTAATTCAGTTAATTAAATTCATTTTATTAATACGCTCGAAAAATATAAAAGCGCGATTGAAAGAATTACGACTTAATGATGCATAAAGATGTTTTCAAGTATGAACACACCCATTTGTATTGAATTACATTAACACCAAGGCTCCCCAGTTCGGAAAAGTGTCAAAAAAGCTTGGTCTGGTGTAGAGCAAAAACAAAGCGAGGTGTAAGACTTGGGCTACATTATAAATATTACCAATAACCGAATATGTATGGTCATACATTAACAAAAATATTACCAATAATGTCAGCTTGAAGATGAAGCGAATGTAATCGAGAGTCAAGCGCTCTAACTCAACGTACGCAAATTTCACAGAATGATTCTTAAGTTTTTAATTTTTAAACCGAAAGTTTTAAATATAATTGATTTTTTTACGTCATTCAGATTATTCGTTGATCTGGTTATAATTTTTTCAGTTTTTAATTTTCTTTGTCCGTTGTTGTTGGTAACTGAAAATGAATTATAACAACATAGCCAGATAATCTGATAACCTGAATTCCTTATCATAATTCTTTATCGAAATACGTACAATTATTGTAATTATGTATTTTGGATTTCACGACGTAAGTTGGAAGCAAGCCAACCTTAGTTTAGTTGATTTGTATCGACTATGTCTAGTTGGAGTGTTATTTATTAGAGTCGATTTTGGATGAATGTCAAAAATCAATTAGAAAACACTTAAAGCAGCTTTCAAGTTTGAGATATATATAAAGTTGTACATATGTATGCATGGACAAGTACATATTTCGATTACCAAATAATTCAAATGATTTTTTTCTGGATTTAAATTTGTTTTTTGTTTTGTGTTTAGCGGTGCGGCTTTAATTCGAAACGCCACTAAGTTTCCAGGTTTAAATTAACTTTTCTCAATTAAAGTTCTTCCAGCAAACGTGCGATACCTCTCTATTTTGTTTTCTAAATATTTTTAATTATTGCAGCCTACAACTAATATTTATTATTTTTTTAATTAACATTGTTTTCTCTTCGCATAAATATGTAATATGTGGGAATTAACATTACTTGAACTCATGAACTTGGTTTCGTTATTTATATTAAAAGAACAATGTCATTGAGCTGATTAACATTAAGAACGTAAGTAAACTTATAACCCTCGCTGCTTTAATGCTAAATAATTTTTTCTAGCAGTAATTAATTTTCAAAATTGTTTCAAAGTTTCTTTAATCAACAACATGTTTTTATATTCAATAAACTAATATTTCATATGTTTAGGTATTTACATACCTTCTTGCCAACATAGCGAAATAGCAGGAATATAATAATTATTGCATATTAATTATAATTTATATGTATGTATGTATATTTTTACTAAGTATTACCTTTATGAAAATAACAATTGAACTTGCAACGCTTTGACTATTTGAAATTTACTACGTGTTTCTTGAACGCTAATTTTTAATAAGCATTTTACTAATGCCAATTCAATTTCATGCAAATTTTTTAACTGACTTATATTACTTGAAATTGGTTATTATTTATTTGTACATACATAAATACTAAAGTATAAACATATTTATGTATGTATTTATCTCTTACAATTAAAAACTTCATGTGGCCGCTGTGGTCGAGTGTATAGCGGCGCGTGCTATTACTCGATATGCCGCTAAGTTCGGGGTTCGAATCTCAGTCGGGGCATGTAATATGTTAATCATAGAAAACGTTCGGAGTCGTTATAAAGAAAAACGCACTCCACAAATGGTAGAAGAAACTCGACCAAACACTGAGCTATATCCTCGTGTAAGCGCCAAATTATTATAATTATTATTATTCTGAGCTTTTATCCATTTCAAACTAAATGGAAATATTATAATCGTGTAGTTATTTATACCAACATACATAAAAATGAAAAAAATTAGATTAAAGTTATGTTAAAAAAATCCAACAATAATTTCCAAACTTTTTATTAATTAAATAATTGACCTGCTTAAATATTTCCCAATTCATTCTTAACGGTTTATAGATTAGAAAATTACTGAAAAGCCAAAATCATCATACATAAATTAATAAAGTAAAGTAAAACCACGTTCAACCGGATGTTAAATCAACTAATGCACGACTTCGACTTTATTCAGTTCAGTAAACTAAACGATCAATCATACGGTCTCTGTCTATACTCAATGGATGAAAATATTTAAATCTGTCAAAACAAATCGCTCAGAGCGAGAGAGTATCGCTAGAGAGTACACTATAATTTTCTGTAAATAATCGTTGCTTCTGACATTCCAAGGCGAATTGATTAAAGGTGGTGGCAAAGCGAATTCATCAAAATTTGTCAAATTAAGAATGTCATAATCGAAGAGAATTGAAGAATGGAAGTTATTGTTTTTTTGTTGTCAGATGGTATTGGTAGGCAGCTTTACTAGCGCCTGCGAGTTGTATAGGCAGCTCACTAGCGCCTGTGTGATTTATAGGCTGCTTTCCTAGCGCCTGCGCGATTTGTAGGCTGCCTTACTTGCGCCTGCGGAATTTTTAGGCTGCTTCACTAGCGCCTGCGCGATTTGTAGGCTTCTTTGCTAGCGCCTGCGTTTCGCTCCAAGCTGCGTACGGCAGGATCTCAACCACATCAGCCGCTTATTGGAACCTTGAAAAAAGGTCCTTTCCCACTTTCTGTTTTTTATAGACACACCGCGCACTTTCCCATTTTTTATAATTTGAAATGTCTTTATTTTTTACAAAATTTCACAAGTTTTAAAATCACGAGCTTTAAAATATCAAAATATGTAAACAAAATTCTTCGTCATTACCTTTTACTGACATCCTTAATTTTATAAAATAAGAAGAACAAGCAACCATCTGATTGATTACCACCACCTTATATGAATTCGCCTTGTGACATTCCTTAAAATGAAAAGTTTACCGCATTTTTTATATCAGTTTGGCAATGGCTACTCTTAAAAACAAAATTTCGGCTGAGAAGAGACTCGAAGAGACTGACATTACATTGAGACAAAACATTATTTTCTGCATATGTATGTATGTAAGACTTGGCTCATGTCTGCGCTTTCTGTTAATAGTAAAATTCCATTTGTACTCTTGCGGGTTTTATTTTTGTAATGCAACATTCTCCCGCATTCCAGCTGCTCCTCGCTGTAGTATTTACTTACAAACTTCCATATTGCACGACGAAAATAGCGTAATTTATAGCTAGATATAGCAAAAATAATAGAAAATTGGCGCAAATCAACCGAAATTTTAATTAAAAGTATTAATTGATTGAATTTTATAAAAAATAAAAACTATTAATTCTTGTATTTTAAAAATAAGAAGTTGTCTTCAAAAAACGTATTAACTTGGTAACGCATTAAATATGTTTGTTAATATTCATAAGCAGATTCCAGAAGCGCGAGGAATTTCTTCCAGCCCGAGTTGGAAGAACTCGAAGCCAATTTGTAGTCAACAAATTTAAAAGCTTTGAACATTATTTTAATTGGATACTACTTGTATATGCTCGATTCGATAGCGGCTAAGATCTTTCTTTGTTATAATCGTATGAAAATGCTATGCAAGTCTTCTCAGTTAAAAAGTCAACTCATACAAAGTTTTCTTTTATTTTAACTCTTAAAAATATTTTTTTTCTTTTATTGCCTTTTTTGCACATTTCACGCTTTTTTTTTTTTGCCATTTTACTGATTTCTATTACAATATTTAAGTTAGAATTTTTGCTTTTAGAGAACAATGTAAATATGGTATCTAAGAACCTACGAAGAAACAACACATTGACTATAAAAATGGCGGAAGCGTTGAAGCGCCGATGTGTTATGATCATGCTCACATACATATTTGGATGCATGAATGTGCATTGTATATTTACTACTTAATCGTAGTATATTTCCGTATGTGAATAAATATTTTTGTTCATACCTTCACATAACGTTAGTTTCTTTTTCATTTGTATGTGAGAAAAATTTAATTTTGTTTAACGATGTACCAGTTTCAAACTATCAATCGAAATTTTATTTATTTTTGTTTGGCCATATATGTAACTATTTATTTTAAATATGTATTTTTGAGCTTTAAGGCCGATTGGTTTATTTGGAAAATTATTGGGAAAACACAACAATACTCAAAGCGGTAGAAGTTATAGTACTTTTTCGGAAATCACCACATCCTCATCAGACTTCTTTCTTTTTGGCTTCTGCGGAGACGAATCCGCAACAACATGCGCAATATTTAAGCCGGCAGCTAAACGCATTCAGCTAAGCTGACGCCGTGCGAGCTGTTGTTAATTTTCCTGCTTTCCCTTCACAATAGTTCTGCAAAAATGATCTTCGTTCGGCAATTTATGCATCAATTCATTACCATTAAAAGTGACAATAAAGATTTAACACGCGTTGATAATTTTGAAGCAAAGAAAAAAAATATATATTATACATAACAATAATAGTAGGTAATAAATGAGAACGTGCTTAAAGTAGTACATACTATAGTATATTCGTTATAAGCAAATATACATATGCACGTACACAAATGCTATAAAAACAAGAAAAATCAAAAAAAAAAAACAAACTAAACATTTTAGTAAATATATCGCATATTTTTTTATTGTAATTATTTATATCGTTTTTAAAGTGTGGATTATACGAGTATGAAAGTTTTTGTTTTATCATATAAGTAAATATTAAGAATGTGTATGTATGTATGTTTTGTATGTATGTAATATTTTTTCATATGTGCAACGTACAAGTGTTATTTAACTTCGTAATTAATACTATTTCTAATTAGTAATTTATTTATGTATTTATTTAACTTTCGCTCAAAATCGTTATTTCGCTTTCACTTCCTCTCTCTTTATCTCTCTCGCGCGCGCGGTATTAGTGATGTAACGCTTTGCAAACCTACATACGAGTACATACATACATATTTTTAGTCTAACATAATTTTCAAGGCGATTGCAAAGAAATTATAGATATTATTACATATCTACAAACATATTTTGTAATTATTGTGCGACAAATGATTCAATTCAATGTTTATTGTTGTATGTAACTATATCTGATAGCAGATTGTATGTACTTATGTATACGTATGTATGTATGTATATGTATATATATGATTTATGAATTGTAATTAACAAAAATTCTTGTTTCTTAAAAGCACAATTTAGACTTGTTTGCTTTCTTCTTTGTATGTTTTGATGATATGAGCGAAATTATGTTATTTTAAATTTCTCTTTTTTTTTTCTGAATATTTTCTAATGAAAAACATTTTTTTATACTTATCAAATTATTGTGTTTCATAAGAAAATTTGTAAAAAAAAAAAATGTACGCAAATCGCTGAAGCCTTGCACAAACATATTCCACAGTGCGCCACTGCAAAAATTCTACGTAAATATCAGTGTATGAGCAAATTGTTACGAGTGATTTAAGAAAATCGTTTTCCTACTCTTACATTAAGTAAGTAAGTAAGTATATATGTATGTATGTATGTTTGTAGCTGCATCACTTTACCAACTTTCTTCTGGTCAATCGTAATATGTACATATATGTATATATTCAAATGAACAATTATTCATCGTATTCGAGTATTCAAAATCGTTCCGAAAAGTCGCCATTTTGCGCAAACGCTACCAATTTGTTAGGTGCTTGATTTTGGGTTTCTTTACAATTTCTACAATTGGTTTTTCTTGCATTTCTGCTTCTAAAATTGATTTAATTTTTTAATACTAAATTATTACATAATTTCTATATGCAACTTCAATTATTTTAGTTTGTTTGTTTCGCTATTAATTTCGAAACGCCAACACAATTTCCTCAACTTCTCTTAATTTTCTCTTCTAAATGCTATAATGCTTTTCAGTTGCAGTTGATTAACGTAAAATAAGAAATGAAAAATAAAAATATAAAAACAAAAATACAAATTCATTATTAACTACTAGTTAAATACAATTGTGTAGCTTATGTATATAAACATTTTCGCGGTTTGCATTTTTTTTTCAGATTTCCATTTATATTTCTTGCTTGGAAATTTTACTTTATTTCACATTTTGTTCAAGTGGTTTGTTCTAAAAACGCACAGCTACAAATTGTACTGGTACAAAAAAAACAGGTCATTTACAACGGTACACATGTGTGTGTGTGTGTGTATTAATTATATATGTATTTATGGTATTGCACGTATACCATCTAAAGTTGATCTTAAAATTAAACTGCCTTCGACCCAGAAATTCGGGCGATCAATCATATTCTGCCACAAGGAAAGCTCTTTGCCAGTTGCGTCCATCCATTCGGCGGGTCGACCATAACTTTTGCCTATTAAAGAATATTTAGTCACATTATATGTATATCGAATAAACGAACTTTTATTTAATTGGGTAGGTATTTTTTGTATATTTATTGAAAGTTTACTCTTTCGTGGAGAAAACACCTTTCTACTTTTCTGTACTTTCCAAGGCACATTAAACAGATAGCAGCAACAAAAACTATTTTATTCTTTTTTTTATTCTATTTAATTTCAATTATAAAATTTTATATTTTTTATACGAATGCTTTCAGTATATTTCATTATAGTTGATAAAATATTTTTTAATCCCTAGCTTATAAAGACAAAAAAAAAAACAAATACACTGCTGCTACCTGTGCGTACTTTTTTGTAAAATCGTATCGTGCGTGTTCATCTTTTTCGCAATTTATAAGATTTTATTCATTTATATACATAAGTATTTGTTTCTCACCTGTACCAAGTGAAAACCGCACGCCGCCAAGGAACTCATTACTCGCTAAACGATCGTGATCCCACACAGTCAATTCCAGTGCGCGTTCGGACAAATCGTCCAGC
Organism: Philophylla caesio; assembly: GCA_963971545.1. Lineage (NCBI taxonomy): Eukaryota > Metazoa > Arthropoda > Insecta > Diptera > Tephritidae > Philophylla > Philophylla caesio. The sequence goes on along the minus strand of OZ020604.1, from coordinate 177,549,253 downwards.
GATACGTCCTCATAGATGAAAGTGTAATTCCAAGTGGGATGTAATGAACGCTTCACAACTGGCGTCTTTTGTTTGGAGCTGCGCGTGCGATCTGGCAGCAAGTAACTGTGGATAAAAAGGCAAGATTATTACCAATTCAAAATACTGCACAACGAGGGCGGGTCAACAAGTCCGTGACTTTTTGAATGAAACACACACTCGTACAAAAAATATGATTTACAAACTAAATATTTGACTTCGCCGACAAACTCTAACTCTAAGTTAACATTAGAGACGTATTAATGATCTACTGTCCGATCTTTGTAAGGTCACTGTTGACAGTTAAAACATTGAAGTAGTTAGAGATTTTGTATACCCAGGAACAAGCAGATTAACACTACCTATAATGTCAGCGTTGAAGTCTAGCGAAGAATAACACTTGCCAACAGCGGCTACTTGAGGCTCGGTAGGCCGTTAAAAAGCCGAGCCTTTTCTCGATGAACAAAAATCTCGCACTACAAATTCATTGTCTTGCCTGTTCGTCTATATGGCAAATGTTGATCAGCGATAAGAAGACTTTGGAGACTTTCGAGAAAAAATTTACCGAAAAAGATGGAATGTCATTCGTATGGATGAAGATGCTCCGTTGAAGAAATCCTTCGACTCGGCATCCATGGGCGGGCAACGAAGACAAGGGCGCCTACGAACACACTTGAGGGACCAAGTGCAGAAGAACCTGTCTTCACTTGTTGCGAGTAATTGATGTAACTTGGCGGAGGAGAGAGGAGACTGGTAAGATTTGTGGTCTCGTTCCAAGCCGACACACGGTTGTAGCGCCATAAAAGAAGAATAAGAAGCCACACAAAAGCTTCACTGTTCTAAATAAATGTGGATAGCTGATAAATAGGCCTTGAGGTATTTCCAAACCTATATGCTACTATGGAGGGATAAACCCCAAAAGGACTGTAAATTTCCCACATATTTTATTGTTATATCAGACAGCTCTCCCCTTCTACAGACATCACCGCAATTGTTACTAAGATGCAGAGTCATAACACGGTTTTCTAGTAACTCGGCGTAAACATTTGTCGCCACAAAGAATAAAATTTACCGTCCGTTTCAAAACTATTCGGCGCTTGTTTACTTGCAAATAGAATATATCAACATTTTAGCTTCTATTTTGCAATCTAACTACTATTTGCAAATTGCACCCAATTAGTTTGTCCTTATTCCACTCTATGAGTTTACCTTTTACAAAACGCATCACAGGTGCCATTCACTTTGATCGGACTCAAGTGTTTCGCCTCCTTGACGAGCACATGCAGTTGACCGCCTTTCGCTGAGCGATCGGAGCGTGATGCCACCGATTTGATGCTACCAAATTTGCGCAAATTTGAATTGCCACTGCTGGTGGAGGCGCTACGCAGAAAACCGGGACGCACATTTTCTGGTGGTATATACTTTAGGCCGACGACAATGTCACCGCGATAGGTGGCCACCTCATCGAAGGGTTCACTCTGCAACAAAATACAAGAACATACATACATACATACATTAGAGGAGCATTTATTGAAAGCCATTCTCAAACTACTTACCCGTTCCTGCAGCAAATACCATTGCGATTGTGGATTGTCGAACACTTTGCCTTGTAAATTCACGCTTACTTCACCGAGGAAATCATTACGGCCAAACATATCCGAATGCCAAACGGTGAGCCACAGGGTGCGCGACTCCAAACTAGAGATGGGCATGTGGAAACGTAGTATTTCATCGAAGATCGGATTGAGTGTGTGTTTCTTGACTTTGGTTTTACGTTTGCCAGCCTTAGATTTGTCGGGCAGCAGGTAGACCTGTGCGAGAGAAGAGAAATTAGAGTAATAAGCGTGCATGGCGTGAGTTTTGTATTTTCTGCTTTGCTAGCATTCTCACCTTCACATAGGGATCACTGCGATTGCGTTTCGCATCGACCGCAGCAAGATCTTTACAGCGCACCACATGTATCTCCAGCGCGCCGAGCTTGTAATTATATTGTATGCCAAATTCCACTTGACCCTTCACCACCACCGTGCCATAGCGGCCTTCACCGGCACCCGAATAAACGCTGGCCATGGAATCCGAGCGGAGCTAAGTTGAATAGAGGAATAATGAAAAATGTATTAATTAAAAAAAAAAAACCGGCATAGTCAACTGTTTTTTTTGAAATATTAAATATTTTTCTTAATTTGCATATTTTACACTTTCTGCTTGCACTGCACCGAAGTTTTTCAAAGCAATTAAATTGCAGCAGCTTGCTCCGCGCAAAAAAAAAAAAAACATTGTACGCGTACAATAAAAATTGGCAATCGATATATTTACATACATAGTGCAAAGTTCTTTGTTTTTTTTGCTATGTATGTATGTATGTACAAGTATGTAGGCATGTAAATAATTATTCTTTCTACATACATACTTTTGTACATATGCATGTATGTGTGTATGTACATGGATGCATTTGTAATTTATGATTTTGTGCCCATTTCCTCATTCGTCACAGCGATGCATCAGCGATTGTGAATGTTCGCTATTTTTAGTAACATTTGTTGTTTTTTTTTTTAATTTCTATTCTTTACACCTTTCCTTTTCAAAGGTTTACTAATGGACTAAACAATTGATGCTGTGGACTTTAAAGCGGTTTTAAGTAAGAATGTGCTTGCGTTGAATGTCACGCGAAATGTGATGGGAATTCAAGAACGATAGATAGATTCTCTAATTCGTGATGCTGAATTAATATGTTTTAATCTTTCCACGTAAAATGCATTGCAATAAAATTTACTACCCAGGGACGAAATCACAAAATACTCGCAGTTTTGTTCGCTAACAAAATTAACCATAACCATCCAACAAATAGAAATATAGAGCATAGCTCAAGATTAGCAACCACTTAAAAAAAAATGGAAGGAGATGAGTGTGTTTATTTTTTATTTGTAAATGAAGAGAAATTCTTGGCGTCCTTCTGAAATTTAAGGGTAGCTTTACGATCAATCAATTATATCGCACCCTAAAGGCAAAAAAGACGCAACGAAAAAAAAATGTTGGTCAATTAGTTGACTTAAATTAAATTTATCTTTCAAATAAGAAAATAAAAAAGGTTCGGCGTGGAATCGGATCAGATTGCACGCCGCACGTCACAAGCGCTTTGTGTGTTTATAGAATCATTAAAAAAAATTTCTTTACAATCTTCGAATAAAACATACTGAAGTCATGTTGTTTTGTAAAAACGGAGTTAATTTTGTATTATCCACAGGCATTTGAATTTGTGGAATTGATATTTTAATTTGTGATTCTTTTGTTTTAAGCGTTCGATATGTTTTTTATGTTGGGTAATATTTGTTATTAACGAACCTGAAAAATAACTATGCTCGTTCTCAGAAATCAATGACTTCACGTCAAACTCCAAAGGCACTATATCGGGTCAATGGTTCCTGACCGGTTGGCTCAATTCAAGAATTATTGCATTCATGAAATGTTTCCTTCAATAAGTCGATTGGTTGCCGAGCTGTTTGGCATGAAGTTATCCTCATCCAATCAAATGGAACTTGAAATAATCGGCAATCGTCGGCTTTATAGCGCTTTATCGTTTGGTGGCATTTTTCTCATTTATAAAAGAGTGCCAACGATTCCACCGGCATATAAAGCGCAACAAAAAAAATAGTTTTTTTGAATGCAACGACACGTCATAAATATATCTCGAAGATTCTCTCTACTCTATTTACAACAAATTTTGCTTCTTGATATGTCTATTGAGATAGGAGAACATATCACTAATCACAAGGCTTGTGTATCAATGCCAAATGAAAGAGTTCGGCTAAGATTCCGCGCTCAAAGAATTGCAACTCGCTTTGTTTTATGTTCGGTGAAAATTTGGGCAACGAAGGCAATGGCGCCCACAAACACACTGGAAGGACCAAGTGCCTTCTGCACCTGTCTTCACTTGGTGTGAATAATTGGCGTAACCCAGCGAAAGAGATGGGGAACCGGCGAAGCTTTTTGGTCTCGGCCCAAACCGACAAACGATTGTAGCGCCATAAAAAAAGAAGAAGAAATATTCCGATCGATTTTTAACGAACTTTCCCAGTGAGCCACGGACTTGATGAGAAGAGTTTCGATATTCGTAAATCCCTCATAGTCCGATGTAATTTATACTTGAAATAAACATATAAAGAAAATATCTCTATCAAAAATTAATCTTTTCAGCGATATAGCAATCGAAATATCCGTAAAAACTGCCTTTATGAACCGATTTGTCTAATATTCAGCATATAAATTGCTTGTATGAAAAATTTATAAGCTGAAGTAATGATGTTTTGAAAATGTCATTTTAATCAACAATCAAAAATTGCCTGGGTTCTCTTTAAGTTATTAATAGTCTGCAGAAGTTAAGTTTACATAGAAGGCCCATCTTGAATGAATATATTGCTGAACAACGCAGGCAAGTCGAGTTGGACCTAATCATCTACCAGATGCCTCTGTGCCAGTCTATTATTATATTTGATGCACACATTTATTATATTTATTAATTATTAAAAACTTATTTTTTACTTACACCCAATGAACTGAGGCTGTCGCGATTCTGATGCATCGCCACTAAACGATCGATATCCTCGTCCGATTGCGTTGGCCATGTTTCGCTTGCGGCGCTGCCACGCGAATGAATTGGACTCAAAGCGAGATCATTGCGCTTGCCAATGACTGGCGATTTGCTACACTCCTCAGCAGCAGCTTTGGCTTCTTCTACAATTAAACGAAGAAAGAGAAAGAAAAAAAAACAAAGAAAAGAAAAACAATTGAATTAGTAAACAATTTAATTAGTTGTAAATGGCAATATATGCCGAGTTCAATAAAATAAAAAAGGAATGCTGTATTTGCAGAAAAACGAACAATAGTTTTACGTACATAGTACATGTTTGTTGGCATAAATATGTGGAAAAATATGTATACGTTTTTACATTTAATATGTTCATATACTCGTAAGAGTGTACCATTATAAATATCTACTACTTATATGTATGTACATATGTATATATGTATGTATGGCACCAAATAGCAATTGCCAGCACTCCCAAATCGCCATACTTCTTGCACTCTATGGCAATGATTGTGCAAGAGCTGCAAAATATTTAACTAAACAAAAAAAGAAAAAAAAGAAAACGAATTGAAAAAAAAAACGTGTCCAACAGCCGGTTTTCAGTTTATTGCAGCACTTGTTGTTTTTGTTATAAGCTGGCGATTACAAATAATTTTCATTTCGTGCTTTTGGTTTGCACAAACTTGACTTAGCTTTGCATTTAAGAAATTACAATAACAATACAAACTCCATTCGTACCGAAAACCAATTGTTAAGTAATTAAATGGAAGTGAATGTGACACGAGACACGTTTTGTGATCGAACGGTTTGTCGCCGATCAGCGTAAAGTGGCCAATTTTTGTATGCAGAATAAAAAGTTTGAAAACGAGTTTGGAAACTTTTCAAATATTCACTTAAAGAAAAGGGAAAAGTATAAAAATTGAATTCTCCGCTACTAGCTGATCGATGATGCCTGATCGATAAGAGTTTTTTTTTTATTGCGGCACCCAAATATGCATAGTCATAACCAATAGCTAATTATCTAAAAGTTATTAATTTGTTTGCAATATTTGTATTTATTTTTATATATGCACTCTTTTCTCTCTTAAATTAATTATTCGTACTCGATTCATTCTTGCCAAACTTGTTTTATTGAAGTATTTTTTCGGTAATCTTTGCTGGTTGTACATATATGATGATTGCACTAATACATACATATTGTTAAAGTTTGACACTTTGCGCTATTCAAAAATATAGCCTTCAGTTAAGGCGCTCAAAAATGTTTTAAGAAAATGGACAGAATTGTAATATAAACCGTAACCGAATTCAAAACGATATGGTCTGCTCTTTAAAATTTTTAATCTATTTTGAAACGTTTTCTTTAAAATACAGTTTACTCTATAACAAAAACTATATTAGCGCAACTTTAAAATTTTGTAGAAATAAAAAAAAATTTCACAAATTTCAAAGTTCTTTTTCAGAAGTACTGTAGTTTTTGACTTTGCGGTTTAAAATCTTATCAAATTTTAATATAGTTTTCCGTAATATGTCGTCAAGTTTAGTTTGGAGACAAACCATAACTTCAGAAGTCAGAAGTTATGAGTTTAGGAGAGTCAGAATTCGTCCAGCACCTCTCCACTAATTCCTTACGTAGTGGACATCCTCCAAGTATTAGTGGTTTAAACAGAATTATTGACTGAATTTGGTAAGAAGTTATATTTAAGGAAATAAATAGTAGAAAATTAAAAAGAGTCAAACCCTCTGCGTGCTTATTGTAATACTGACAACAGCTTAGTGCCGTTCAGGATAATATACTTAATATAATTGGGGAACGGATGCCCGAATACCAAATTAAAGTGCCCAGTGAGAACTAACTTCATGGCGCCAAAAGCCTTGAAATTATGGGCAGCCTTTGGAAATAGTGCAAGAATGTAAGTTGAAGTTGAGCTCTCTTGCCAAATAAAGGTACCGCGACATTGCACTGTTCAAGGGACGAACCATGGGTTGTTGGGATATCCATTTATAAATAGAAATTGTCGCACATCAGCAATTCTATGAATAAACTTTAAAGACTGATTAAAGTAACATATGGTTTTAAACCATTATCAGAATTGCATTTGTTTAATATATTGTAATTAAAATTTCAAGAATAAAATTAATTTATTGTATTCGTTGAAAAGGTTGAAGTGAAAAGTCGACCAACGTAAAATTTCCCTTATACGTCTTTGGGGAGTAGTACTCCCCACTCATATTTTGATGTTAATTGTGTTGTTAAATCTTGGTGTATATTTTTCTGTAACGGTTGTGGGATCGGTTGTGTGTGAAATTAAACTACACTATAAACTTAGTGAAAGGATTGTCCATTTAGCAAACATTCGGCGTCCATTGACTGCTAAAGAAGACAACGAATTTGCTGATTATTTCGATAGAATAGACGGCGATGGGAGCGAAGTGACCGAAACCATTGGGGGACGAGATTATCCGATGGCTTTGGTCTCTTCAGGTAATGGTGAAAACTGTGACATTGATAGCGATGACTCGGACTTCGACGGAGTTCGACGGACTTTTGAAAAATACCGAGCCGTTTAAAGAGATACACTTTGAAGAGCTTGTAACTGATATTCAGAATACAGTGGATGAACAAATGACTGAGCCTGAGGCAGTACCCGAAGTGGCAATTCAAGCAAATCGAGGTAAAAATATATGCGGCAAGGTATACGAAATAATATAGTTTGGTGGTCAATGCCAAGTTCCTCTGCGAAGGAAAGGACTCAGGCTTTACAAATAAATAGAGTTCAATCGGTTTCATGCTGCAATGAGACCTTTACATCAAAATAAGCTGCCTTCAAGCGTATTTTTTCAGCGACAATTATTGAAAATATAGTTCTGTAAACAAACCGAAATAAGTTTGACCTCATGTAGGTACCGCGACATTGCACTGTTCAAGGGACAAACTATGGGTTGTTGCAACATCCATTTATAAATAGAAATTGTCGCACATCAGTTATCCTTTGAATAAAATAATTAATTTTTACACTTAAAGAAAGAACAAAGATGGAATAATTACTGCTGGGTTGATTACAGAACATAAACCATTAGAGCCACATACGGTTATCATATGAAAAGTTGAAGATTTTCATTTCAAAACTTTAAAGACAAGTTCAATCGAACTTCTTACAATTGGTATAGGTGACAAAATTACGGTTGTATTTAAATATATGAATGAACATTCCGTGTCTTTTATGTTATCGTAGTACATTTTTTATTGTTATGGAAAATCCCAAGTATCTACTCCTTATTAGAACAGCTGTTGGGAAAAGTTTGCTTATCTACCATATCTAATCTAACAGCAACGGTTTCTGTCGTCATCAACATACTTAATGAAAATAGTATGAACATTCACAACAATAATAAGCTTTGAATATGAACAGTTTATTTGTTTGATAAGAGCGATAGAGCACATTCAAATAACCATTTGTAAAAAAAAAAAAAAATCTCCGCCAAATATATTTTTTTAGATAATTTCTATATGTTTTAGATAGGAATATCAATACACACATGCTTATACACATAACATACTTATACTTATATATATACATATATGTATATTAGGGTGACAATTAAATGTATGGAGTATTTTTTTTTTTCTTTATTGTTTTGGTCTCAGTGTTTTTTTGTGTGTAGTTTTATTTAAAAAAAATTCTAGTAAAATTTCAAGGTCGTAGGAAGAGGATTAGGGGGCGCGTCGGCCCCCCAAAGTTACACAAAATACGTTTTTTCACGCAAATTCTTACTTTGACTGCTTGTAACTTTCTCTGTGTTTTTTTTTTTTAAACATTACTGGCGAAAGATGTTCATTAATATGTCTACAATAACATCTGTCAATAACATTTTTGTCTAATGTTAATATTTAATGAAAAAAACTTAAATATAGGAGAAAAAGTACGCCTCAATGTCGATTTATTATACTTAAATAAAACTACTTATGTATATGATTTCTCTTTTTATTAATATTGTTTAAAGCACTTGAGACAATGTCTTTTTATTACAGTCCGGAAACCGATGGCGGTAATCGCTAACAATTTTTAAAACAAATTGTTTTTGGCGTTCATTTTTGGTAAATAGTTTATTATACTCTTCCATCAATTTAACCCCCCTTTCGGCAGTGTCATTTGTAACATTTAATTTTTTCATCAGTTCAGCCGCTTTACAATAAGATTGGTCCTGCTCCCATTTGTCTGGGTTTAATTTAAAAAAATCAGTATTTATTTGAAATCTTTCAAATAATGCTTTTGTTTCGGCAGAGACGAACTGTTCAATTCCGTCATGGAATATTTCAACGATTTCTCTATCATTTATTGTAGCTCGCTTTGTGTTTTGCTCTTGTTCAAAATCATTTTCCAAAGCCGCCACTATTTTTTGTTTTGAAAAAAGGGATACGTTGCTGTCAAAAAATGCAAGACCAACCGCCTCAGGGCTTAAATACCACAAGTGGTTCCTGAACTTTTTAAGAGCAACATAAGATATAGCAGCATCAATTTTTTTGAAGTTTTCAAGTTTTTGTAAAAATAAAAAATCTTGATATGGCGCTTTAATGGCCAAAGGAGCATAAAACCACGCTTCGACATAGACTTCAGCAATAAAAACACAAATTTGACGAAGCCCATTTAATTCAGTTGCTGAAAGCTGGAACTCGTTACGGAATAAAACTATTTTTAGACAGTAAATCGCTTTTGCCATCCACCTTGCATGGTGAACAGCTCCTGGCGAACGAAACATTAGGCTGTTTGGATGTGTCTTTTCTGGTTTTTGACCCAGGAAGAGCAAAGTGAGTTCCAAGAATTCTTTATAGTCTTCCCTGGTATGTTTTTCTTCCAAGATATTATTTACTGCACCGATAATGCGAACAGCAGACTCTTTCATGTACGTCTTGACAGTTGGATCGTTGATGCCATACTCATAGTTTTTAGCATCAATCTTAGCCCAAGCATTTTTAAATTTCTCAAACATTTTAACGTTTGGACTTCCATAACAGCTTATTTTTTCTTCGAAAACGCATCTTAAAACAATCTCGTATATATGATGACGGCATGGTAACCATAAAAGTTGTCTTTGTAAATTATTTTCAATTAACGTACAGGTACCATTGAAACGCCCAGTATTGACCGCTGTTGTATCAAACACTGAAGCTTTGTTGTGATTTTGCAGACCATATTCATAAATAGCATCGCATACAGCGGATGCCTATTCTTTCCCAGTACCGGAATCAAGTGCAGGTATTTCAAGAAGCTGTTCAATTTTACCGCTCGATATTATTATAGGCAACCTATTAACTTTATCATTTCCCGTCAGCGCCGGCAAAAGTTTACCATCCCAATGAAGGCAGATAGCGTCGAGCTCATTTAATTTTAATTTATTTTTTAATGCTGAAATTCTTTCTTCACGGATTTGTTCCCTTTCCTGGTGTACAGACGTTCGGTTTAAAATATAATCTTCAACATTATTACCCAGAGCTTCAACGACTGCGCTTATTAGATGAATCGCATGTCTGTCACTGATTTTACAGACATCGAGTGCCGCCGCCAGTTTTGGTGTTAGTATTTTATTTGTTCCCCTACATTTTTTGGCTGGAGGTTGACTACAACGTGGGTCACATTCCCTATCTGGAAAACTGTTATCATTCAGTTGGTGCTGATTTTTTGTCGGTAGCTTACGCAAGCATTGAGAATAATATTGTTGAGGTTGTAACGGGAATATTATCGGTCACAATTGTCAATATTATAGATCGCTTCAGCATATAGGCAAAAAAAATTTGAAGCAAACTTTTAAAGACAATTCTTATACTTGAAAACAAAAGTAAACAAAAAAAGTCTGAAGTTCGGACTAGCGAGGTCTTACTGTATATAATTGTTGAAGCTACTCTTACGTAAATCATAAGGAATTTTCTATATGAATCTTTAATTAAATAAATCTGAACAAAATCCAAAATTTGAATCATATAAGTAATTTTATTTAAGTATAATAAATCGACATTGAGGCGTACTTTTTCTCCTATATTTAAGTTTTTTTCATTAAATATTAACATTAGACAAAAATGTTATTGACAGATGTTATTGTAGACATATTAATGAACATCTTTCGACAGAGAAAGTTACAAGCAGTCAAAGTAAGAATTTGCGTGAAAAAACGTATTTTGTGTAACTTTGGGGGGCCGACGCGCCCCCTAATCCTCTTCCTACGACCTTGAAATTTTACTAGAATTTTTTTTAAATAAAACTACACACAAAAAAATACTGAGACCAAAGAAAATATCACTTTCGAAATTAACTGTCACCCTAATGTATATGTATATATGTATGTATATGCATAAATAAATATTTTTATCTAACTAGTTGCAGGCCAAGGCAAGCTAAATTAATAAAAAAAACTATATTATTCTTGTGTTTAGTACTTTATTAAACTTGACGCTACTACTAGTAAGCAGACAAAGACATGTGTGTGTGCATATACATAAGTACTTATAATTAAAGGGTGTTCTTTTAAGACATTGTGGTTTTTAAGTAGAAATAAAACGCATATTATTTAATGCGGTGGTCAAGAATTTAGCTTTATTATTAATTTAAGGGTTTGCCATTATGTTTTAAAATGATTTCGGGCAAGTGACCGCCGCGGCTGGCTCGAATAAATTCCAGTCGAGAGGCCCAATTTTCGACCACTTTTTGCAACAATTGGGGCCGCAAAAACGCGCCGAATATTCTCTTCTAAGATGTCTTGAAATGGACCAAACTGAGTATAAAGCAAGTACAAGCTGTCAAAAAGACCAACTCTGAAAAAAGTATTGCATCACTGGAAACCACCCTTCAAAAAGCACCCTTTATATGTACATACAACTAATTAAACTTATGTAAATTTGCTTACGTGTGTGTGATATTGGCGGCCAAGTAATAGAAAAACCTTTAGACAGATAATAACGAGTGCTTAGTGCGATGGTTGTAAGTAAACAAAGCACCTATTTGCTATGCAAACAAAGTTCAAAGTTTATTGAATTGGTGGATAAACGATTAATTGAAAAGAACGGAAATTTACCTACGCACAAGGTGAGACAGAAATAAAGTCATAATGTGTGTTGGTGTTATATCGTCACACGTCGCGCAAAACTCCTAATGCGCCAAATGGTATATATGTACATATATAATGCTTTTTAATGATCTTCTATAGGTTAGGTTAGGTTGAAGTGGCTGCCAGCGATCACGCCAGCACTTCTAGGCCGTTGTTTAGGCTCATTGTGATACCACATGGATCAGAGATCCTCTACTCAAACCGTCGTGAATATTCTGTATTTTTCAATATCTTGTGTGCCTCTACCCTGGCCAGGTCGCTTACGTCGTTGAAGAACACAGATCCTAAGTATTTCCTTCTTATCTTCCATAGTGTGGGACATTTGTAAAGAAAGTGCCTCACGCTTTCAGACTCTCAGCTTGCCTTTCCATCAGTATGTGCCATGTTATAAGCCCGAAAGCCAAGGACAGGTTTGCTCTGCTCAGCAAGAGCAGACCCTGTGACCGTTTGACGTCCCACTCTGGTCACATTAGTTTTCACCTGATGCAGGCGACCTCCTGCTTCTTTTAGATATGAATCTCTTGTAAAAAAGTTTGCAGGTAGCGAGCGGCATACCTAAACCCTTCCAACGTGAAGATAGCAAAATGGATGTTCCCTCTCTTTGCAAGTTCGTCCCTCTGTTTCATTGCCTGGTATTTTACTGTACTCATACGAGGTGTAAGACAAACTGCTCCGCTATATCGGTAGGCTGCCACTGTTTTAGAGTTGCAGTTGACCGAGTCTAGTGCTTTTAGTGCAGCTTGACTGTGAGAAAATATAAAGGACTTTCCTACATCTAACTACTCTTATGCTTAAATAATCTACCGCCCCCTGTATCGCAGCGACCTCAGCCTTAAAGACGGTGCAATGGTCAGGGAGGCGGTATGACTTTTCAAGTCCTAATTGGGCTTAGAAGACACTCCTTCCTACCATGTTCTCAAATCTTGAGCCATCGGTGTAGAAGTGAAGTGAAGTGAACCTTCCAGTCGGGCAACTCATGTAGTCTTAGAGCGGCACACGTCGCAAATTTTAAAAATAGATAATCATTTTATTTGAATGATCTCGTCAATAAATGACAGTCTGGATGAAAATTATGCACTCAATTCGAAACGTAACCGAAGAAATTCGGTAGTCGACTACGAAAAAAATACACTTATTATATTATTAACTATAGATAAGAAAGCTTTTAGCTAACTTACATATACATACATATGTATTCCAATAACATAAATTTAATAAATTTTTTTCATCGAATCGAGTTAGCCTCCCAGATCACGGAAAAATTTTATTGTGAACTGTCGTCGAAAATGCTATCATTTAACGAACTGAAATGTCGTTCTTTTGGTTCTTTTTATACAAACATAAATACCAAATTTTATCCACGAATGTTTTCAGTTAGAGGCGCGTTTTTTTAATATTGAAATAATTTATTTGGAAAATAACAATAGTGATCGATGTTAAAGCTAATATTTCGAAGATTTCCTCATCAGAATTTTTTATTTTTCCCTGCGCCCTTTTTCCAAGGATCGAACCAGATAGATATAAAAAAAAATATTTCAGATATACATACATACATATGTATGCGACAACAACAATTTTATGTAAATATAACTTAAGTGAGAACATTTTTTAAATGTTAGTCACCCCCTTCTTTACATGTTTTCAATACAATTAATTACAATTAATGTGAAATGGGGTACATAGCTCCACATTTTGCTTTTAAGTCGATCATTTACTTCACCAATATTTTCAATGTGCCAAATAAATTGTCTTCAAAGACGTTCTGAGAAATCTAGACTGAGTAAGAAAAACGTGCGATAATACTTTAAAATCAAAATAACACTATTTAAAGAAGACATATCACAATGTACAAAAGAAAAGTTGAATTATGAATCTCTAGATACAAATTGACAAAAGGTGCGATGTGTTTAAGCTGCGATAAAGGAACATTACGACCTGAAAAGCCTTTTGCATCATTCTAATCCGTCTCTAATATTGGCTTTCGTAAGATAGCTGCAAAGTCCTAAATTAATACTCAATTACCTTGTTGGATGAGTTCGTAAAACTTAAAGGGCCGACTCACAAGGCTTGTGATACAATTTAGACATTTTCAGAAGTCTCATCAACCACAAACCAAAGCTGACATTCTTTCTCAGTTGACATTCCTAGTCGATGGCAGGGATTGTTATGGGTTACGTTTTAGGCATTAATAGTATTAACCCAGAAAATGGCTCTCATTAGGACAGCTTCCGATTCTTTTCGGATGTGTGCAATACAAATCACATCTCTTATTTGAAGAGTTAAAGTTACATCTTTTTTTATAGCCCATAATAGTTTCCAACGCAAGGTATCCAAATACAAAACTTACTAGTTTTTTAAGGCTTTTTATGTAACATACTCTTGAATTTTCAAAATATATACAATAAATAAGTGAGTAAATTTGGCAGTGGCTTTGTAGAAAAATTAAATTTTTAAATTTCCAAACAGAACAAAAACGTCACTCACACTTTTGCTGAATGCAATTAAATGATTTACATATAATTAAAAACGTAATCGAAATACATACACACATACATACATCTGTACATATGCAGATTTTGATTGGTGTTCGGAAGTTTATGAGAATGAACTTACGCTGTTTAAACATCAAAACTCGTTTAGCCTAGTTGCAATTAAATAAAATTATTCCCATAAATGTGCAGTGCATCGTAAAAATTGCTTTCAATGTGCTTTATTATATTCTAAAAAATCTGCGTGCAGCTAAGCATTTAGTTCTGTGTGCGACACGCGTGCGCATACCTCCTCGCTTGTGTGTCTCAGTTGTTGGCGGAAGTGGCGGCCTACACGCCACAAAACTGCAAACGCCCGGCGCATTCAAATTGTCCTCCTCGAGCGTTTCGAGGAAACGGTCCGAATTGGAGCGCAAACTGTCATCCCATGTCCAAGCGCGCGGTATAAGCTTCCCCAGACTGCCATTGCCGCTGCGGCGCCGGTATACGAATGCAGTGGACGTTGGCGCACCACACGCGCCAACTTCTGGCTCACTCTTGAGTTCAATACCTTTATCATTTGTTAGCGTTAGTGTAGTGCCTGGTTTAGTATTTGTTTGTGATTTTGAGAGCGTACTTTGCAATTGTGTTGTCACGATGGATGGCGGCGCTTCTGTAGTTGCAACTGGATTTGCTTTTGCTTCCTTTTGCTGCATTTCATAGATGTAGGACGCGAATTTGCCATCGATGTCGTCATCGTCTTGCGAGTCATATTGATAACTGCTTTTGGGCCTGCCACAGCAACAGCAATAGCAACACCATGCACGCCAGCACTTGCCGCCACGCCCACGCCAACGGCTGTGGCAAGAACACCACCTAAAACGCTTTTGACTTTTCGTCGGCTGCTGCCAGTAATCTTTGTAACGGCTGTGCGGTGGATAGGCGCCTTGCTTACGCGCGCACACGCATATGCCACAGCGCCAAAGGTGGCGCCACCAACGCTTTCGACGATAACCGTTTCGCTTTTGTAATTGTTGCTGCGATGTCATTGAGGTAGTAGCGGTGGGAGATGTAGCATTGCGTGTCACAATGCTGCCACAACTGCTGTTACTGTAACTGTTACGTTTGCGGTTCAGCGATGAATAATTGAAATTATTGTTCTCCGCGCAATCTGTCAAAGCAGTTACGCCGCTGGCGGTGCGTTCGCTTTTTGATGGCGTCAGAGTTTTCTTGCGTGCGTCTTGTGATTTCGCTTTTGTTGGTTGTGTTGTTGTTCTTACATTTATTTTAATTTTTTTTTTACTTTTGCCATAAACGTGTATAGCAGCGGGCACTGGTTCAACAGCGCAATCACCTGTATTGACGCTGCCGCCATTACCATTACCGCCACTCAACGCATTATATTGAGCATCCTTGCCTTTCTTACTTTTCGGACGCAATAAACGTGTAACTTTTTTCATAACTGCTTTATAAGTAGAGTACGCTAGTACACGTTGAGTGATATGAAATGCGTTGTTGGCTTTGCGCAATTCGGGTCAAGCTAATTTATGTGGATGAGGTCATACGAGGTACTACGATAAAGAAATTAAGGGACTGATATACAAAAAAAAAAATTCGTGGCAAAAATTTGTAGCAAGCCGCGAATGAGTGAAACTGGGAAAGTGTAGGTATAGCGGAAAAGAGCTCAGAATGTGCGTTCATAACGAGAAGTAATATATTATAGTATATATATATATACTCATTTTAATATTCTTCTAACCTTATAGCGTTAATTAAAACAAATTTAGTGCTCGTTCTGCAAGAATAAGATTGAGATCGTATAAGAGCGCTTCTTTCTGCTAACAACATTGTAAATGCTTTATAATTACTAAATAGACTAACATTCATAGTAAATAGCGGTAAATTAGTAATACAAAATATCTAGTTTATGGTCAGCGAGGTCGTAATTTCTTTTTAAATTTTAATAGCTAACAAGCGAAGAGACTATCACAAACAAGAAACATTACTCAAATCTTGATAAAATCTTTTTTTAAAGAAAGATTTTCAAAGAATAAGAGAAAGGTCATATTGTACATTGATGTATGCAGTGGTAAATTAAGCTAATGCGCAAAAGTTATATTAAGTACAAGAGTAGAGTTAAAATTAAAATATTTAGTGGTGAAATCTTAACTAGACGCTACAAGGTAGAAGTAGCTAGCAATCATTAAATCACTAGAACTCGAAACAAAACGAATACATGGAAAGACAAATAGTTTCTATATTTTTTATGCTTTCATTATTTTTTGTAATGCCATTTATTCCATGTGAGTGGCCGCTCTGGACGAGTTGGTAGCGGTGCGTGCTATAACTCGATATGCCAGTGAGTTCGAGTTGGAATCTTAGTCAGGGCAAGCAAAATCTTAATCATAGAAAAGTTTGTTCTAATAGCGGTCACCCCTCAAGCAAGCAATGACAAACCTCCGAGGGTAATTCTGCCATGAAAAAGCTTGGCACAGAACTGTAGGTCCCTCCATTTGTAGTAGAATATAAAGATGCACACCAAAAATGGTAGGAGAAGCTCGGTCAAACACTGAGCTATATAGTGTAAGCGCCAAAATTATTATTATTATTATTTATTCCATGTAGAATAGAGAAAGATATTAACATTTTGGGATATGTCCACTATGGATCATTAACTTAAGAGGATTGGTAGTAAGTTATTAGCTAGATAGCTGACAAGCCTCTTGATCTAGTACTAGAAACAAGTCCTAAATCAATTTTCCCAATTTCGTTATAACTTTGTTGAGCATTTTTTTTAAATAGTAGTGATGATTTAATTGAGTACTGGAATGTACGAGAGACTTTAAATTGCTATTTAAAGAAAAAAATTACATCCAAATACCACTTTGGATCCCACTTAGCGGGCATTACAGTGCAACCGCCACTGACCGTCTTTATACGACCCTTGCTCTTGATCTTTGTTTTTTATGTTACTATATGGTAACGCAATCGAATTTTCAATATTCTCTCTAGCTAACAATTGCTATTTTAGTCTGCTTCTACAATTGAGCAGTATAATTCATCTCTCTCCGAACCAAAACTATACATCATGACCATTTCATATGTCCGTTCTATTGTATAGAGCAGAAGCAAGAACGCTAACCATATCGGATGGGTTGGTGCTTGGAATGTTGCAGTGATATAGCTTATGGACAATTTATAATTTTTAGCGTTTCAGAGATGGCGAATATCGTAGGCAATGGAATCTTGAGCTGTTCGAGCTTTATAAGAACATAGAAAAAGTACAGATTAAAAAGGCTTCGTTTGGCAAGGTCGTATCGTACGAATGGAGAGAAGCTTACTGGTGGTGGAAAGTCTTAAGTGAAAAGTGGAAAATCTGAGGAAGTAAGGTCCAATATGGTTAATATTTTTTATAGACTTTAACTCATCCGGAAATAAAATATAAGGCCTTTTGGTCATTTTAAATATTTATTATACCAGTCTTTATATTATACTATATTAGCAAATTTTTTTAAAAAACTTAACGTAAATTTATGAAGTTGGGTGTAAATATTTCTAAATTATATTGTTAAAAATATTTTTAGCACTGCAGAAATTCAACTAAATACTTCAATTGAAATACATAAATTAATCACTTGCCATTGTGCATTTGACCTTTGATTGTTTTATGTTATTGCATGAAAATTAAGTTAAATAAATTAATTGTTTTCACATTTCAATTCTATTAGTCATCAACGTGAATTCCTTGAAACTGTTCATGCTTTGCGCAGACAAGACACAAATGAAAAAAAAAAATCATAAATGTGGTTAACATAATAGTCGCATTTGCTGAAATTTTTTTACCCGTTGACTTTGTTTTTGTAATTGATTGCCATAATTTTAATTAAGTAATGCAAGGAAAATAAAATTTAATTATTTACTAAAGAAAATTTGAAGAAAAGTGCCGTATAAAATAATAAATTAATTTATTATTTACTTATTCCAAAGTTGCACAATTCAATAGGCGCCGCTACTAGTTTGGTGTTGTAGAACGTTTTCAAAATTCTTCGACTTTGTTTTCTTACTGATTTAATGTAGGCTCTGTGAGTTGAGTACACGTTGTAATGTGTTAAACGCTTGAATTGGTTATTATTTTGTTTGTGGCTTTAGAACCAAATAGATAGTAGATGATTTAATGTATATATACTCGTATACATATGTCTGAGTATTAAAAAAAATCAATGCCGTATTGATTTCGTGGTTGAAAAAGTTAACAAAAATTTCATGTTATTAACATTAGTATAGGATAAACGTTTTTAAGATCGTAAGCATCCTTGAAATATAAACCTTTACTCAGAAAGTCTTCATTTTTGTTACAAGGGTATTTTAGCATGACAAAAATAATTTCGGCAAACATTTTTTATGATACGGTCAAATGTTCATAAGTTTGTAATATTTTTGTATATGGATCTTCTTGGTATCAAAAAAAAAATAATAATTAATATACACGGCATACCAAAAAAAAAAATTAAGACAAATTTTAAGGTTTTCTACAGAGCTTCGCAAAAAAGTTCTTACCATTTGTAATGTAACCACAATCACTTTGCTGACATGAAAATTTTGTAGGTCAAAGCTAAATTTACGGCATTTTAATGACTGCTACGTGCTTTCACATACGAACGCTAGCCACTTAAAAAATGTTAGTTCTTTATTTACTCAGTAATTTGGGAAAGTTTGGAAGCAATTCCAAAAAAAAGGCAAATGTTTAAAATATTAAGTATGAATATAAAATGTGACAGTTATACACAATCTTAGTATGAATAAATATCGAAAAATTTAATTAAATGTATTAGCCTATTTAGCTGTTAAATTGGATCAAAATTACAAAACGCAATAAAAAGTAAATAAAAAATGGCATACAAATATTAAATGTTGGGAAATAAACGAAATTATTGTAAAGCAAGTAGAAAAAATAAAGAATAAGAAAAATTTATTGAAAAAAATAACACTTTGCGCATTAATACAGGGTGTAACAAAAAAACTTTTGTTTTTGAAAGCTTTTTGTTTTAACATATCCAAATTTTAAACGACACATTAAAGAGCATTTTGTACCAAAGCCTGCTTTTTTTTTTAATATCAAAATGTTTATTGCACAGTGCAGAGCAAGGGGAATTCAAATAAGGTTGTGCTAATCAATCAGCGATTGGTGGATGCTTGCCACAAATCTATTTTTTTTATTAGAAGTTCAAAATTCTATCGTTTAACTACAAGAAAATAAAAATGGGTTCAATAAAACGGTGATGACAAAAGTATAAACATTATTTCGCTAAAATTAAATATAACACAAAAAAAGTTTGACAATAGCCCACCTTACATGAATTCGCCTTGCTGCAGAGTAAGAATCAGTTTTGAATAAAATCGTGTCTCGTGCTTTTGTTTATAAATTTGAGGCAAGAAAAACTCGTTGAGAATAATTGAGGGTTTCCCCCAAAACGAAAAAAAAAATTTAAATATTATAATAAATTGTTCACCAAAATTATGATTTTTGTTTAAATTTATGTAAAAAATTTAAAGTTTGCAATTCATTAACTGAAGTGGAAGAACTCGGAATATAGCGAAACGAACGAGTGAATAGAAGCTTTTAGCTAATATCTTTGCACAAATTGAAGTTCATTACCTGTATTGATATTTTTAAACTTAAGCATTGGAGCACTCATTAAGTACAAGATGTGTACGTAGAAAAAGCAAAGACAAATGAAATAAATAATCGAACGTATAAAACGCTAAACAAATGAATATGGAAACGATAAAAGAATCATGAATTGTGCGAGCGTTGAAATAAATACAAGCTGGTTTATATGGCAAAAAAGAACTATAAAAAAAACTGCTAAAACAACAAAAAAGGCAATAAAAAGCGTCGCTGCAGAGCGAATAATAAATGTTCCATCGGTGAAGGTGAGTAAATATAAATTTTTACTGCTGTTTTGGGGAAAAATGTTTAAGGTGGTATTTTTTTTTTTTTGTTTTTTTTTTTGTTATGCATGTCCACTGCTTGTGCTATTGTTTCAATTTGGTAATTGTTGTTTGTGGTGGCAGTTGTGTCGTTGGTTCAACTGTGTGATTTAGTTACTTGCGCTGCTGTGTTGCTATTGCTTTAAGCTGACTGCTTTTCGACCAGCTGGACGTGTGGTTTAATTTTATTTTTATGGGTGTTTTTGTAATATAATTTTCATTTGCTTTCTTTTGTAAACAATTATTTAAGCTTTTAAACATAACCGTGAACGCATTCGTAGATTTTTCTTAAACACGTTACTGGTGACCGAGACCGAGAAATGTGAAATGCTAAAATATTCATAACAAATTTCCAATAACAAATTTTTCGAAAAAATCACTTTCACTTCAATTTTGTGTGTGAGGCAAGCATTCAAGCGAAGAGTAAAATGCTTTTTATTTTACTTGTAAACTTTCCTCATGTACAAAACATTGCTTATCGCCCATAAACATTTTGCCATATACTACATATATGTATATTTCACTCTAACGGTATAACAATATTATAAACAACTTTTTTTTCCGTTTCATAAATTTAATTTTTTCACGTTTTCTTTTCAAGCACAATTATCAGCATGCAAATTTGTATTATCTTATTTAATTTTCTTTACAATTTCCGCTCTTTTGTTATTTTTGAAACCCAGAAGGCACGCACGCAAAGTAGCAACTAACTGAAGCTTTTCGCTGACAGAGTCGGAAAAGTGTCACCACCAAAGTCTCCGATCAATCAAATAACACGAAACTGATTCTGCTCTCGAATCATAATTTAAATAAATATTTGAGTAAGTACATACATACATATGTATGTATTTAATTTTTTTATGAAATCTACATTCATTGGAACATTGAAATTGCAATTAATATGTCTACTACAGCGTGGAGAGCGCGAGCTTCTTGCCGTCGTAGCTAACTGTTGGAGTGCGGGGTCAGCGAAAAGGTTAACTCAATAAAGTATTGAATATGTAATAGCTGCATGCATGTACGTTTGTATGTATATGTATGGAGATACATATGTTTGTTCATATAAATATGGTAGATGTATGTACAAGTAAGTGCGTTAGTCATATTCACGATATGGTCAATAATGTTAATTTTTTAGTTGTACAGCGTCACAGTATTATCTGCTTTTGCAGATACATATTTTCCCATTTAAAAAAATAAACGATTTTTTTTTCATTTCCTGCTGACAATTTTAATTACAAGCTTGCCTCCTAAAATAAGTGACTAGAGGTGAGAGCTTATGGGCTTATTACCAAGTGCTTTCAAAACTGATGCTGAAAACAAATTGGACACGACAGGTCACGGACCACAGTGACATGTTTGTTTATCATAAATTTGTATGCATTTATCTTTAAAGAGGAGTATAAACATCTTGTCTGTCAAAATAAAAAAAAATCGAATCGTCGGATATCTATTTACATACATACATGGGAAGGATCTCTACGAACCGTTCGAAGAGATCTCGAGTTTTAAGACAAGGCGACTCACTTTCGCGTAACTTCACAATCTAATACTGGAAACGGTAATAAGAGCTGTCAACCTGAATCGCAGTAACAAAATATATAACAAAAGTATTATGCTGGTGACGTATGCGGATGATATTGACATCGTTGCCGTTAACAACAGGGCCGTCAGTGCAGCAATTTTCAGTCTAGAGAAGAAGACAAAAGAGTTTGGTTTTGCTGTGAATGAGAACAAAACAAAGTACCTTGTGGCAACAAACAAAAATCTTCGCGTATTGGGAATCACGTCACTTTTGGCAGCTAGAAATTTGAAGTAGTCAAGGATTTTTAGATCCAGCATTAACACCACATCAAGCGAATAAAAACACTTGCTTACAGGTGCTACTTTGGGCTCGGTAGGCAATTGAAAGGCAGAGCCCTTTCTCGACGAACGAAAATCTCGCTCTAAAAATCCCTCATCATGTCCGTCCTTTTATATGGCGCAGAAACATAGATGATGTTGATTAGCGATGAGAAGGCATTGGGGGCATTCAACGTCTGCGATGACTTGGCCACGTCGTACGTATGGATGATTATGCTCTCGTGAAAAAATCCTTTGAAGCAACACCCATGGGTGGGCAACGAAGAAGGACTTGTCTTCACTTGATGTGAATAATCGGCATAACCTAGCGAAAGAGAAAGGGAACTGGTGAAGCATTTTGGTCTAGGCCCAAAATCGACAAACGGTTGTAGCGCCATAAAAGAAGAAGACGTACATAATGTAGCTGTGGCTCGTAGTCCATTCTAGCCCATCGTGTTCAATGTGTTTCAGCATGAATATATCATCGAGCAATAGCTCGAGCTTGACTCACTCCCGCAGGTATGGGATTTAGTGCATATTTCATCTCATTCAAACTGTATGTAATAGAAAAATATCGCTGACTATATCCTCCTCTACCGAGACATACCTTCACAATGAATACAGGTTCCGAATGACGACTTTTACAGGAGATACAAAGACAAAGTCGCAATCTCAAATTCGTCGATACCATGGATTGCTTTGGGGATAATGAAGTTTTTATAAAAGCATGCGATATCACAGAGAGCTGAAATATGTACATTATACTGTATGCTGGATAATTGGCAGCAGCCACACACAACCTAATCTTACCCAAAATAGTTTGACGAATCATGATGTACCGTTAAGGCGACGAACCAAGTTAATAAAGGTATAGCAACAACACCTGTTAAATGGATATTATGCTATCTTCGTAGGAATCATTGCATTTCGGCAATGGAAGAAAGGCACTTAAGTGTTGCCTTAACGAATTTGAAATTTTGTAGTTTTAGTTGAGTTTACTTTGCGAGCAAAGTTTAATTGAGCAAAACTCAAAAGCAGATTGTTACAAATTTGCCTGCTCAACTTACTTAATACCAATTAGGGTTTACATCCGTGCATACATATGTATATAGATACTTACATACATACGTAAATTATTGGTTGGCATGTACATGTATGTATATATGTACGTGCCTTCGCGCTTTTTAACATTTGCTCACCTACCTATTGGAATGAATATCTCGCAATTAAATTGGTAGTGAATACAATACTCCATTTCATACATACATACATATGTACATGCACCTGTAAAGATTTTGGTGAAGGGAAGTGAGGAAATGGCGCGCTGTCATTAGCCAATCGACCCACTGAGTAGGAAATGCAAGCGGAACGTCGAAATATCGCGTGTGCGGTTTTCCAAAAAGGCAACTAACTAATTTTTCCTTTTTTTTTTCTTTCGTGAATTTGTAAGCAAGCATTTGCATTACAAAACTAGGCATACGGAGCACTAAAAAACAAATTATATACCTAAAACTTAGCTTAATAGGATATAATTGATTGGTGTCTTTGCGCCATTTCAAGGAAATTCATTTAAGATTGCGGCTAACTTAATTTGGCAAACTGAAGGCGTATAAAGAACGTGAAATTAAATTTGTGTGTCTTTTGCTAGATGAAAATAAACAAAAAAAAAAATTGCGAAACGGCAAATTAAAAACGCTCTCAACGAATTACCTGCCTACTTCAGTGGTAACAAATTATGTCATACAACTGTTAGACAGCTTTGAAATAATAAAATTGTTAAAAGCGAGCGTCAAATGACAAACAAAAAAAATGTGTTTATTTTTATAAACAAAAAATTAACTCTGCGAGTTCAAAGCACACTTACACCCACTCGAACTGAAAGAAAAAAAATTAGCAGCAGCTGCATGTAGTTGAGCAGAGCAATGCGAAAGCGCAACGAACTACACTCCTATGCACTTAAATAGGAGTGGCAACATTTTGAGTAGCTTTTACACAAGAAACAAAATTTTTAACGCGAAGGCCTTGAATATTTTATAATATTACAAGATCGAAATTAAAAGTACGCATAAATAAAGGGTTCAGCCTGATTTTAAAATTTAAAAATAAGCACCAACAACTTTAAGTTCAGTTTCTTTGCAGTTGTAGTAGGTAGTAGTAAATATATTTTCTTTTAAATGCAAACTATACATTTCAATTTAACAGTATCATATATCTAGTGCATACTTTTGGAAACAGAAAATTTATTAAAATACAATTTACTTAATTCTTGATAAAAGTAATATACGACTATCAGTCGTGAGTCTGAAAAGTAAATGTAATACTAGCACACAAAGTATAAACAGAAATACTAATACTAAAAATGCAAAACTGATGTTATACATCACTTCAAGAGAATTCTTTGTGTCGAATTTTTCAAAAAATGCAGCACCACGAATTGAAAGTTCTTTAGCGGTGAAATGAAAAATCAATATGACTACTCCGAGAAAGTCGTGCCGAATATAATTCAACTCAACTCTTCACAACTAAGCTCACCATAATCAAACTCACCACATAACGTTATGTTATGATATTTTATGACATGATATTTTATGTTTTGTTATAATTAACCTGGCGAATGGCACACAACTAAACTCACCACACTTAAACTCACCTCATTTAAACTCACCACACTCAAAATACCCAAAAGTGAACTAACCATACCAAAATTTATCGCACTTAAACTCCTCTCACCTTACGTTAAGTTTATTATACTCAAATTTCTCAGAACTATACCTACCATAACTAAACAGAATACACCTTAACTCGTCTTATATAAAATGGAAAGACCGCAACTCAAATTCTCTTCATCTCACCTGCCCTGACAACCTCTCACCTTAACTCATTTCACCTAACCTCACATCCATATACTTCTCATTTTTTCACCTCTCCTCATAACACCCTACCCTATCTTTCTAATCATAAATATAATTTATTTCATATATTGTGATTTGATCAATTTAAAATAACAAAACGCAATGTTATTACTTGCATTATATTAAGTTCAGCAGATCGCGACCATGAATAAGAATTATGGAACTATTAAAAAATGAATAAAGAAAAATTTCACTTCAATGGCGCGGTCCAGCCGCACTTCCTTTTTAGCGGAGATTTAATTAATTGATTCTTATTAAAAGAAATCGATGAAAAACGCTAACGAAAACCTCCAAAAGCGAGAGTCTGCTGAATGAGTTTAAAACTCAATTTTAAAAAAATTTATCAGGTTGAAAAAAAATCTTGATAGTGCCTATTCAAGTGGAAGGCAGCGTACATATGCATGAACATATGTATGTATGTATATGTCTCGTTGGGCTGAGGATTGGTCACTTATCGTTTCTGTCGCGCCACTTTATTCTGCGCTTGCTGGAGACAAGATTGATTGTAAGAGTTTTTTTTTTTATTCTGTTACAATTTCGTATTCAGGAGTAACGTACGTGGCTACAAATATAAAATAGCTAGCACTGTGACACACATTTATTTGGTAAATACATATGTAGATATGTTTGCGTATACCTTGGGGCAGTGTGTGAGCCCGTAAGCACTTAAAGATACACGCTCAATTTAGGAACAGTTAATTGACCTTGATGGCATTTAAACGCTTGCTTTTTATAATGTTATATTCATTTTCTTTTCTTTTCGTTCAATGCTCGCTTTTAGCCAAGTTGTAGGCCATATGCCACATGCGAGTCAATGCGGGTGAGTAAACTTATGTAGTGAATATACAGTTTCTTTTATTTCACTATTAAAAACAATAAAATTGGTGGCAATCTTTGCGCGTGGGCGTCTTGTTCTTCATTGTAATACAAAAAGTACAAAATCTAGCGCTTGAAGGCACAAAGTCTTGATATTTTAACTATTTATCGAAAACTACTTGCTCATTTGACTTTGTCTAACAATTTCGCGACCTAATACTGACACAACTTTTTAAAGAGATAATCCACAACTCAAACGTCCCAATAAAAGTTATAGGAGCGTAAGTTTTCTAATTTAAATAGTGCTTTAAAATAATATATTTAAATAAAATAAAATAACTGCGAAATAAATTAAAATAAGTCGCTTACCGCTTGACATATTCAACCGTTTGCGCGCATCTCGCTTCGAGTAGAGGAAGTGTTGAAGTCCTAAACTTGCGCTGGATTTTTTCGCGCTCAACGATGCGCTGGCACGACTCGCTAATCCTGGTGACCGATAGCGTGCACTCTTTGCACTGCCACTGCCGCTGAAGTTCAGTGCACCTTGCGACTTTGTGTGCGGCGTCGAGCTGGCCATTGCCGTCTGCGTTGTATTAATATTAACACCCACTACTGCGACACCAGCAGCTGGCACGCCGCCGGTATTTGTAGTCGGCAGGCGTGGCAGTGAGTTTGTACTCGCCATCTGTGTAACGCCTGTGAGGCTACGCGGCAGTGTTGACCGTGCACCGAATGTATCTTCATCGGATGAGTCCGATTCGTAGATGGCATCTGGCACGCTCGAGCGTCGCACATCCTTGCAATCAATGGAGGTGACCCATGGTTTGACAGGTGATGCTTCCAATTCTTGGTGTCTTTCATCGCCGCCGCCTATGCTGCCGCATGAGCGCACACGATCCAATTGCTCGCGACTCATACTCTTGTGGTTGAACAACAGATCACCTGCCGAACGACGCTTTGCAACGGCCAAAGCGGACGCAGACGATGAGTTGTCACGATCGAGTTGACTGAGTTTGGTTCTGGAATCACCATTAGCCAGTAATGCCGATTCAAAACTACCGCGCCACGAGAAACGCTCATAATCGCTGGCGACGCCACACTCCTCACCAGCTGTGTCGCTGACACCGCTGCTCGATTGGTGATGATGTGGACGCGTCGCATTTGCACTGCTACCGCTTACGCTGCTACAAGCTGCCGACGTTGAGGCTGAGTCGAGCAGCAGATCGTGTGACTTGCTTCGGGCGAGATTGTTTGCCTCGTCCTGCAGCGCTTTGTTCGATTTCGTTTGGTGTGACAAGTGATGGGGATGTTGAAGATGGTGTTGATAAATTGAATGTTGCTGTTGCACTGTCGAGTGATGTGCGTTGCGCGCTGACTTTGTTTGATCGCTCTCCGAGGGACTTTCCTCCTCATCCTCGGTGGTGGTTATCGATATTTTTGCTTGCAGTCGTTTGTGATGATTGCGTTGTGGCGCAATTGGTGAGTTAGTGCCGTGTGAATCGTTGCCGCTATTTACCTCGTGCATGAGCGCGACCAGACGGCTACCGATGTGCTGCATTACTTTGGCGAACAGCTGCGGTGAACGTTCTGTACTGTGTGTGCTTCCCGTTGAAATTTGATCCTCCTCCACAGTGGGCTTTGTGACGTTATCTTCTGTGTTTGTTGGCGGCAGTTCTGCCGAAGTTTGCACGGTGGCAGTGGTGTTTGTATTTCCCACAGCAATTTTCGAAAAGGATGCCACTAGTTTCTGATAGACCAGCGCTGTATCGGGGTTCAAACCATGTGTGTCTACTTCTAGTAGACCACCATCGCCCCTATCACCCTCCTCATCTACCTCAAATTTGTTTATGATTTGCTGGCAACTCGCCGATATCTGCTCCTTTAATTCACCTTTTCGACGGTTGCTACCCTCGAGGTCGGAACTTGTGTAATCTGAAGAGTCGCATGAGTCGGACCATGTGTCTTCACTACTTAAATACTCGACGATCTCACGCACTTGCTCATCATTTATGCCCGGCACAGTCTTCATAAGTCTGGTTAGCTCGTTCTCAAAGTAAGCCAAATGCGGCCTTGTTTTCATGCGTCTCACCGATATAGGCGTAGTCTGGTTTGGCGTCGTGCCCTTTGAGTTATTGGCTGAACCAATGTTCTGCTGTGCATTGGCAGTGGCTACAACAAGGGTTTTGAAAAATTGCCGCATCTTGGACATCATTAGGTTGGTTTCCTCATCCGAGCTCCAATTGTTAAAGCTATCTTTTCGTACCAAACTTGCATTGGCTGCGGGTGGCAGAGGTGGTTTCAGAGTGAGCCCGTCTGATTGCAGAATTGAGGATGTGTCCTTTGATGTAGTAATACGTACTTCAGGTAAGGCAAAAGTCGATGTAGCTATTGTCGATTCTTTTGTTTCTTCAATTTGTTCCAAGGACGTCGGCGATTTTGTGCGCGTCGCAGCGCTAGTCGAGGGCAATTCACTTTCTGGTGATTTGAGAAGATCATCATTGCTGCCGACAAAGCCACTATCACGGCTGTGATGCTGCTGTTTCTTCGCTTGTGAACTACTGATTGAACCGGGCGTGGGTGTGCGGCACTCTGCATTCGATGCAGACGGCTTGCTGGCATCCTCAGCCGAGTCGTGGAGTTTCTTTTCATCCAACGAGTCATGACGTTTGCGCACTTGCTTCTTTCGCTTTATCGTATCCGAAGAAGTGCTCTCGAATGTTTTCTCGCCACCGCTGCTTACATGAAGCACAGTGTCATCACACGCTTCCGATTCGGAAGAGTCCAAGAGATCACTGGTCGTTGAAGGCAATAGACTCGGCTCGAGTGAATCAGTTGGCATTGATTGTGAATCGACAAGCAGATTGTCCAGTGAGGAGTTATGGGAACGTGGTGTTCCACGTGCGCGCACCAAACGTTTACGTCGCTGGCTGGGACTCGGATGACCTTCACTATCGCTGCCCACGCTACCGCTTTCATCCGATTCATTCTTTTCACTGGCGCTGAAACCCATAAAACCGGAGAGGAAGTACTTCTCGAGGCGTGACGAGGCAAGCTCTGCTGCACTATTACTGTCATTTGCATTCTCTTCTTGTATGCCCAACGAGTCTAAGCCTTCCGAACACTCACTGCTCACTTCAGACGCTGTATCATCGCCGCGCGTATCAATCGAGCTCATCACCTTGCCATCACCCAAATCGAAAAAGAAGTATTTCTCCAAATCAGAAGCAGACAAGCGGTTGTGATGATTAATAGTGCGTTGCCTTCGCCTCTCCAATTCGTCCAACTCTTCACTACCATCTTCAGTACCACGCAGTGAAGCGACCTCACTTTCTTCACAACTTTCCTCCACTATCGTATGCAAAGTGAAATCAATAGTGGAACGATGGTAGCCACGCAGCTCTGCTTCACGATCGATAAACATGCCATTCGCTGAAATGGTGTCGTCGCCATCCACACTCAAGTCTTCCGAATCGGATGCAGTTGGCGTCGTATCATCAGCGAATTCTTCATCACCCCGATGACTAATCTCCTCTACCCAGGAGTCATCATCAGCCAAACCATCTTCAATACAATCCGCTTTTGTTTTGGAATTGTGCGCATCTTCCAGAAAGTCACAATCATCATCTGCGCCCGCTCTACTGCTGCGACCACTGCCACGGCCATTGGAAAGATTATCGAAATCTTCTTCTTCCAAATCACCATAGATTATCTTCTGATCGCGCAGCAAATCAACAGTATTCACTGGATAATGCGTACGTTCATCGGCATTCATATCGTAAGATAGTGTGACTTTACTATTGTTATTATTTATCGTATTGCGAACAGCTGACGATACGTATAATAAAGACGACGAAGACGGTGCTTTCAATGAGTCATCATCACTGGTGTTGTCGTTAGTGTTGCTGGCAATTTTTGTGGCTGTGCTGCGCGTGTCGCTAAAACTTGTTCTCTGTTTAGCTGCCTTCGAGCTGGGTAAATCACTATCTTGATTTGCATGGCTGGCGCTGCTGTTCTGCACATTCGCCTCATAGCCACTCAAACGTATAATGCTACCACCATTCGCACTACAGCCAACACAATCAGCGCCATCAATAATACCACCACCACCTCCACTACCAGTGCCGTCGCGTTGACTGTCATGTGATTGTATGGCTTGCTTTACACGTGTCGCCGCAGACTCTATAGTTGTTATTGTGGTTGTTGTGGTGGTGGTGGTAGTGTTTGTGTTGCCCGAATGCGCTTTGTCTACATTTGCATCGCTGCCATCACTGTTAGTCCGTAGTTCATTGCCGCTACCACCAATTTGTCCATTGTCTTTTGTAATCATAATTAAACTGCGATATTTGGCCGAAAGTGAAGTGGCAGAAGGAGTGGAGGGGGAAGGATTGGTGGCGGGTGAATTGAAGTTGAATTTCGTGCGAGTTGTGGGTGCGGTCGTGCCACCAAAAATACTATCGAATTGGCTGTTTCCACTGTAGGATTCGTTGCTGACGTTAAAATAGGGTGCGTAGCTGGCTTGTATATCCCCTGCACCTTCGAACGCGCCTGCTTCCGTCTCACCGCTGTCAACGCGCCTCAATGTTTTCACTTCGCTCGACGGCGCTATGCTTGGCGTTTGCTTATGTTGTTTTAGAAAAGCGTTAACGTGCATAGAATCAACGTCGGTAATATTTTTAGCCGCGCACACGTCTTGACCCCCGTACTCGTCGTAACCGCGTTCACGTTCACGATCGCGTTCGCGCTCGTAGTTGTTTTCGTCGTTAGCGTTTTTTTTTATTTGATTTTTCACTACTACCACATTGGCGTTAATTTTATTGCTAACTTTTGTAACACTGTTGTTATCTTTGTTGCTGCTATTTTTAATTTCGTATACTTTTTCTTGGCTTTCTTGGACTTCGTCGCATACACTTTTCGTGGTTTCGCGCTTTTCAACACTAACAACACAAGCGCTTACACTATTATTACCAATTTGTGTTAAATCTTTCAACTCTTTTTTCGCTTCTTCGACCGCTATATCTTCACCATTGACAAATTCTTTTTCATCTGTATGCGCGTTTGCACTTTGCTTGCCACGACTTTGTAAAATTGCACTACCACTCTTCGTAGAATCTATCAAAGTAACAGCATTCGCGTCAATATCACCACCGTCACCGTCGCCGCGTTCTTTCACGCTTAACATTTCATTTTCAACTAAACGCAACGAGTTGGCCAATTCGCGAGCGCACGCTGCGCGTACACCTTCCACGGCCGTATTCGCTATCATAAAGTTAGTTCGGTCGGAGCGCGTCGTTACGATGTTAGCCACTTCATTATTTGCTTGGTCTGTGTTATTGCTGTTGTTTGTTGGCTTAGTGACGTTCGCACATTCGTGCTCTTCCAAGTTATGAATTATAGCTTTTGATGTTGTTGTCACTGCCGCTGCCGCTACTCCGCTCGTCCCACTCACACGGCAGTCAGTGGCTTGCTCTTCTACCGCTTCGATGATTTGCAATTTTTGCTCTTCAGCTAGCTGCGTGCTTAGCGCATGCAGCGTGGTGCGCTCTTTAATTTCCAGTGTTGGATCACAAGCCTCCGCCGCAGTCGACTGCGCTGCTACTGCTGCTGCTTCCAAGTGGTTTGCAGTTGTGTAAACGCTTTGTTCAGGTGTTTTATGCTTTTGTTCGTCGCTTTCTGCGGCTGATGTTGTAGTTATTACTGGAGTGTTAGTTAAATTTGCGGGTATACTCGTTGGCTCTAGCGAGTCCATAAAGCAGCCGGAGAGCGATTGCGACGGCGCTGGTTCATTAGATGTTTTGCATGCTTCGCTGAACCGTCCCAGCCATGCTGGTCGGTGTAGTTGCTCTGTGGGTTCTTCATTTTCTTCTTCGTCCGCTTCGACTTCATAGCTATATTTCACAGTTGCGCGGTGTCCAGCTGTTGTGCACTTTGCTTGCTGCCTTTTCGTTTCTTTCGCTGTGAATTTTGCTGTCAGTGTTTCGCTTGTTGACTGAAAAGATGTCTGCTCGGCGAGCACCTCTTCCACTTTTGCCCCTTCGCTGTTGTAATTTGCTTTTACTTCCACTTCATTACTTACATCTTTTCGTTGTTCATACGTAAACGCGCTCATTATTTTTGTGTTTGTAATTTGTTTTTCTTGTAAACTATAATCCGCTGTTATGTTTTGTGACCACCTTTTGTTTTCATCACAGACAACTCGATTTTTGTCTTTCATGTTTGTGTTGTTTGCGCATACCTGTGTTTGTTGATGTTGTATTTCCTTTTCTTTACCATCTAGTGTCTCTTCTTTAATAGAAACGCTTGTGTGCTTCTCGGGAGTGCCGCGCTCACTACCTGTGCTAACTACAGCGCCAGTGAAGTGGTGCGGCGGCGTCAGTTCGCATGTATTGAGTTGGTCAGCCCCAGCCTTTTGTGTCTGTTGTTGTTGTTCGCTTTGTTGTTGGCTATGCATTTTTTCTTCATTTATTTCATACTCTGTTTTTTCGACCATATTTCGTTTCTGTGCAGTGGTACATGTAGTCCTGCCCGCCTTCATCTTTTCGCTTATAATACCTTCATTTTGCATAAACATTGTGATTTCGTTGTTTGTTTCGTTGTGCTTGTCAGTGCAACGTGCGCGAACCTCTTCCTCCTCCACCACCTTCAAATGTTCGAATTTCTTCATCAAATACTGCTCTTCTTGCTCCTCCTCTTTATCGTTCTTCCCAGTTGTCGTGTGCGCGCTCACGTTTTTATTCGCTTTAGATTCGTTGTTCCCCCCATTTCTTGCCGCCTCTATTGGGTTTGTTGTAGTTTTTGCTGTTCTAGTTGCTTCAGTATATGTTGTCTGCCAACCTGTTTGCCAACTATTTTTAGTTTCATCCTCATTTATATGGCACTCGCGCTCATATTGCTGCTGTTGCTGTTCTCGCGTTTCATTACCGCGTGCAAAACCAGCTGCGACATCTATCTGCGCGCTGCTCTCCGTCATTTCGTTGGCAAGAGGCGCGCTTCTATTTATTGCATCATCAGTAGTTGTGTCAACAGCGTCATTACTATTGTTCGGTATCTCATTGTTCTGCATCGCGCTATTGTCGTCATCGCTTGCCGCGCGCTCAGGTGTCACCGCTGCTGTGGAAGAAGCCTTTAAAGTGTTATGCGGCGTGATTATGGGAGCGGATATGCTACCGTTCGCCGCGTCACCTTTAGGTTCACCGTCCCTGCTCTCCACCAGCGTCAAATAGTCTTGGTTAATTTCTTGTACGCCGCGCCGAAGTTTTTGCAATTTCAGCTCAAGCTCTGAATTCTGTTTTGTCAGCGCAAGCAAACGATTTACATCGTTCGAAATGCTATGCAACTCATCACAAGCTTCTTGCGTGTCTATTTCCCAGTCTAGTGCTATGGTTGGTGGGGGGCTTACGCCATCAGCTTGAACAAGTTGTATAGGCGCGTCGTTTGTTGTGCTTGCTTTTGTTGTTGTTGGTGCAATGAAATCGAACGAATTCAGTGGCGTATCGGTTGTGGCATGTCTTGTAGTTGCATGTGTTGCAACAGCTGTTTTGTTATTTGTATCTGTGTCTATTTTTGTTTCTGTTTCATTTTCGGCTGCACTTGTAAAAGCTGTTGTTGTTCTTGTTGGTGCCGCATTTTCGCCAGGCGTTGTTTCTAATTGCTCTAATTGTTGCGTTGTACGATCATTTAGTTGTCTGCACAGCGCGTTGCTTTCTTCAATGTCTTTATTGCTTTCATTAGTTTTGTTTGCGTTTTTGTTGCCATTGGCGCTTGCTATGTCTGCCATACTTGCCACTTTCTTGTTAACTGTGCCACCAGCACCGCGCGCTCTATTACTACTGCCCGACGCAGCGGGCGTTTTACATTCACGTTCACCAAATGCCTGCCGCTCTGCCTCCTCGTCGTTCAGCAATCGCATCGCATGCAGTACTACACCGCCATTGGCGTTCGTGTCATTATCGGTTGCGCCGCCAACGACAATAATGCAATTGGCAAGCTCTTCAGCAGAGGTTGCCACATATTTGCCAGCAATGTGTCCGCATTCACTTTCAACAGCGTCGCGCACACCAACACTATTGCTGCATTTCTCAACATCATTATGCGCATTCCGTTCATTGTCGCTTGTGCTGGTCGCATCACTCTCACTATCACTTTCACGCGCCGCACGCCAGCCTCTCGCCTCCGCGCCTGCTTGCTCTTCACTAATGACCTTCACCGAATTCAAGACAATGCCACAATCGGTGCGCTCTGTGTCCGTATCATTGTCGGATGAGTCTTCGAGATTGCCATCCGACGACTGTGAATCATTTTCACTAGATGTGGAGGCGCCACGGTGGCGTTGCGCGCGCGGCACACGATTCACTACAAATACCTTCGAGAAATGTTTGCTCTTGGGACGTCGATCGGCTATAGTGCCAGTATCATCGGTGTCCACTGACTCCGAGGAGCTCGAACTGCTTGTTGTTGTATTTTCACTGCTCGTATTGGTATTTTGATCTTTTGCCGACGTGGCTGAACTGCGTGAATGTGAGCGTCTTGCACGTAAATTTTCTCCTCCGTCCGCGCCCGAGCTCGCGCCTACATCACAATCACCGTTTGCATCATCATCGTCATCATCATCATCATCATCATTATCCAGGTGGCTCACGATGAGCGCATCAATGCCTGCGACACTAGCGATATCATAGCTACGTTGTACCGAACGTCGTAACCCGGATGCGGACCCCGATGCGCCGAACGCATCTATGCGCTTCAATTTATTTTGCTTATACTCCTCACTCGCGGTCACTTCCGAATCTGTATCGGCGCTGGCGGCGGATTCGGCATCGGAAGAGGAGAAAACGTTTTCGCTTTGTAGATAACCGCCGGAATTTGTGACGTTGTTTTTCAATTTGCCAATCGAAATCATGGCGCTATACGATTTTGCTTGTTTTACACGAGTTAAAGAAATATTTTTAAATTGCTGTGCGCTCCTATGCTGATCTTTTAAAATATTTTCATTCTCCTTGAATGGTATTAACCTAAGTAATTCAACATTTTCCTCTTGCTGCTGTTGTAGCCGCTCTGTGGTTCTAGTCGCGTTCACTGCAGTCTGACAAGTGCCAGCCTTTTGGCTCTGACAACAACTAGTTTCAGCTACGCGCTGGCGCACACAGTCAACCGCGCCGATGATTAAGGCTTGCTTAATGCCTTTCACGTCTTCTACTGCGCTGTTGGTGATGACGCGGCCGCATTGCTCTTTGCCAACATTGCTATTTCCGTGCCGTAAAGCAACCACCTTTTCTTCTGCGTCACTGGCGTCGACGCATACGTCTACAGCGCTGCCGTACCTGCTACTGTCAAAGGTGGTGCGGTTAGTCCAGATGGTGGTGGTTGTGGAATTACCTAAAGTGCCGGCGTCAGCGCTGGTCTGCAAACGAGTTCTTGCTGTTGTGTTGTTGTTGTTGGTGACTACCTTTATTTTATGTTGATTTTGTTTGCCTGCTGTTGTTTTTTCAACATTATTCAAGTGACGACAGCGCTGTGCTGGACTTGTACTCAAACTTTGCTTGCTACCATTTTGCTCGTCGCCATGACAATGCGCTGCCTTGTCTTCTAAGCGATCGGCTGATGCTGCGCTCTTTAGCCGCGTTGAGCTGTTTTGTGTTACACCTTTTATTGTTCTTTGCAAAACAATTGGTAGAGTTGATGGTGTCGATGTTGTTGTTGTTGTTGTTGGTGTTTGAACGACTTGCTTGGTCTGAGAATTGTTATTTGTTTGCTTTGTATTCTGGTCATTCCGTGACGACAATGACGGCTCCGCGCTCGTCTTTTCAATAACCTCACTATTCCAGCCTGTGTGTGTGTCACTATGAATGCTATTATTTTTATTTTTCTGGTTGTTGCTATTATTTTTGCTCTTGGATTGTTGGTTAACAACATTTGCTGCTGTGCGTATGGCAATACAAGCTTTAGAACTGCGGCTGTTTGTTTCAATGCGGCCTACCTGTTCGCCTGCAAGTTTTTCTTGCAAATCGTGCGCAAACTCGTTTGACTCCTCACCTTTTTCAGCTGTTTCCAATGACTGCCTTTGCTTTATTTTCTCTTTGTCGTTTTGTTCTGGGAAATATTTGCCAGTACTAATGATGGACGCGCATTTATTTGCTAACATCGGCCAGTCTGCAGCTGTTACTTCCTCTTCACTGCCAGCGTAGGCGTCAAGGTCTGTGTGCTTATCAGCTAACGCGTTCGTCGAATTTTCGATATCAGCTGGCAAGGGCTGCTTATCGGTATTGCGCGCACGACTTTGTACTTTTCTACCGTCACTGTATTGAGTTGTTTCTAGGCTTTTTGTGCCAATAAATGTGGGCGTTTCATGTTTTTGAGTTTCACGCGCGTTCAGTTCAGCAAAAACGTGCTGATCCGTCTCATTGAATTTACGACTTGAATGGGACGACGGTTCCGTTGGTACTAAAGTTGGCGACTCGCGCAAACCAAAGACGAACTGTTCACCGCTATTATATCGAACGCTAGCATGTTTGTTGTTGTTTGTGTTTGTATAGCTTAGAGTATTGTTAGTTTCATTGCTGGACTCAGTTGATTGGTGTAATGCTGGTGTTGGTGTGTTGTTGGCAACGCCGTTTGTGGTTTGTTTTTCAGAGCTGTTGTACTGATAGTATTGCTGCTGCTGTTGCTGTTGCTGTTGTTGGTTAAATGTTTGCTGCTGCTGCAAGCTGTTTGCCGCAAACCGGTTCAAACTACTAAATTCGCCCAAACCGCTGCTAATCAACGTCTCTAGACTGCCCGCAGTTGCTGTGGTGCCATACCCAGACGACGAGCATTGCGAGTACATGGAAGCGCTCAATTCTGGTGTGGATGATTTGAAGCCGGCGCGCGCTAATCGTGCATGCATACCCATAATTGGTGTGCCACCTTCATCGTCGACAAGCTCCGTCGTCTTGCCGACGCTCAGCTGCTGATAGTTGGCCGCATTCGAATAAGCCGCCACCACAGCTGCGGCAGCGGCCGCCTGCAAGCTGCTAGTCGCCTCGCTTGTCTGCTGCGCGACCAAACCGGGTCCAGCTGTGCACCAGAGCTTCTGCAATGAGGCGCGCAGTTGCTCGTCTTTGTCCATGATGTTCAATATGTCCGAGTGGTTGGCGGTATGTGCGCTTGCGGCGCCCTTCAACAGCTCGGTGGGGTGCCAGCTGTGAAAGGCGGCCATGGGCACTGGTATCGGCACTGGCACCGGTATGGGCACATATTGCGGTTGTGGCTGTGGTGGTGTTACAAGCGGCGCCTTTGCTATGCCGCCACATCTGCAGACGCCTCCAAATTGTGTAGCTGCATGCTCTTGCGTCTGCTTCGATGCGTTGTGATGGTGATGCCTATAATGGTGATGATGATGCTTACTTTCTTTGCCCACAAAACGTGTTTTAATGCGTGTCTTCATGCTCAATTGTTGCTGCTGGTGATGGTTGTGAAGATGATTTTGTTGCTGACGAGCAGTCGAACTTGAGGCGGCTACCACAGCTGGTGTACGCACGAAATAGCCATCGGAGCTGGTTTGCGAAGAACTTTCACCTTGCATGAGCAGCTCCTCATCAGTGCCGGTGTCACTTTCGCGTATGCGCGGACAGTAGACAAGCGACTTGCGGTAGAGTAGCGGTGATTCCGCGGGCGAGGCGGTACTCTCGCTAGATTTGAAATCACGCATTGTGGCGCTGCGACGCACGACCAACGGTGAGGGGCATGGAGAGAAGAAAATTTGCTTAGTTATTGAGCCGCTTGTACAAATCATCGACGGTTCAAAGTAATCCCAATCGCAGTCATCAATGGTGATGCTGCTGTAGTTGTGCGTAGAAGAAGTGGTGGAACTGCTATCCTCGAACTCTTCATCCTTGCCAGAGGTAGACGAGTCGGAGGAGTTAATGAAAACAAGCTTAAATTCATCTGCATCCATGTTGTAGTGTTGATGATTGAATGTAATCGATTTGAATTCCAATTCCGACGAGCTCTCCATATCGTAGGCATCTGTGCAGGGGTGAAAGGAGCGCGAAAGCATTCAGTTGAATGTTTAATATTTTAGAGCATGAATTTGCGTGTAGTGGTTAGTGGGTTAAGGAGCCAATATCCGTGATGCAAGCAATGCAACATAAGCGTTGTTCAATGAAGATATTTCAATACATATTTACTACCCATCACAATTTTAAGAGCACAAGATATATTGAAATTAGTTATTGTTACACACTGACACCGGTTTTATGTTAGTTTGATTACTTGAAAGTAGTTTTCACTATTATACCAACACCAAATCACAAATAAAGCTATTTTTATACAAACTTAATTTCTATACTCTACATACTTATTTTATAAATAATAAGTTCTTTTGGTAATACATTAATAAAAACAATTATTTACTTGTGTTAAGAATGATTTCTAAGGAAATATTGATAGAAATAAAATAAACGAAGCCTTAAATATATTTTCAATGAACAGAGGTTAGGAAACCATACAACCAATCATAGAACGTAGATATAATATTGCTGCCCAAACGAAGCCACATTCGAGTTTGGTGTTTTCGTCGCAATAAGCACAAATTGAGTAAAGGAATAATGTGCAAACATACCATAAAATATAATTATAAATAAAAATAAATACCCGAGGTTTCTTTGTTCGATTCATGGAAAAAGTGTTGAAGATAAACTTGAAAAGAATTGTTATGAGTAGTTGTGGCGATCTCGAAATTTCAGCATTAAAATTTATCACTTAACGTTCATAAAAATAAAAATAAAATTTTATATATTACTTTTGTGTGTAAGTATATATTATTGTTGTGTAGATAAAGATTAACGTTGATTTTTGACAATTTTTTTACCGACGCTTTTCTGAAATTTCCCTGTAAAAAGTTCGATACTTGGGTTTTTATATGGCTTTCGTTAGAGAACCAACTCTCCAAAGCACAGCTGACACTCTTGTAAGTTTCTTTTTTTTTTAGCTTGAATTGTGAAAATTTTTAAACAGCAAAAGCTTTTCATTTTTTATATAAATATTAATGATGCCGTTTTAAATTCAAATCAATTTGCACCATATTTAAGCAAGTATGAGTGAATTCAAACCAGTAACTGAGAAAATAAAAATATCTTATTGTAAACAAATTTTGTAGTAAAAGACTGATTATTTCTTTCAATTCGATCCATGAAATTCTTCAGCATCCCGGGTTAAATAAAAGCTAATACCGAGATTTCCGTGTTTTGCCTTGTTAGTTGCATATCAAAAGACTCAGCTGAAAAATATCTTTCACACCCCAAGACACCAAAAAAATTATGTTTCAAAAAACATACATATGTATAGTAGTTACTACGTTTATTCCGGGGCATACTACGATTTCATCGAAAACACATCACTTCGAAACGCACGTATGTATATAAATATAAACTGATTTTGAATAAGCCTTAAAATGTTTCAGTGAATTCACACACACTCACTTTAAATTCGGTATTTTATTTCTCGGCTCGGTTAGAATGAGTATATAAACGACTACATTTATCGATGTGAAATTCAAATCAGCTGTTAAGCTTACAATACAATTTCGCTAGTCACGCTTTATAGTCGAATGTAGTATAAACAGAAACAAATAAAGTGTATTAAGTCGATACGTTCTTGGCGAATGCTTCGTATAAACAAGGCAATAGAAACCATTTAGCGTATAATTACTAATTGGAAAATACTCGTTCAAATCAATTTTGATAATTTATTTTTAATTTACAAAATTGGTTTTTACGAATTGAATGATGAAAAAGGAAAACATTCGAGATTCTAGGAGAATAGCTCAACAATATGTTGCTTCACGCATGAATTGGGTTCTGAGTTTTATAACTAACACGAGTTCAACCTAGTAAATTTTACTTATTTCTATGCTTTAATAGAAAACATGCGCCGGGTATATAAAGCCAAGCTTCGGACGAGCTTAGTTATTTGTGATTTATGAATTTTTTTGTTTATTTAGCTGTCACTCGTTTTTATTTTATTCTCTAACTGTTACCAAGTATTCAAGTATTGCTATTTGAAAACAAGCGACAACAAAAACATTATTTGAATACAATTGATGGAGAACTTAATTATGTATGTAAATATGGAAAATCTTACAAAAACCTTTAAATAAAACTCGTGAGTTGTTTGATGCCTGATACATGAAAGCAAAATTGAGCAAATAAACCAGTGAATATATGAAAAGTGCTTAGATTACAAGTTGCCACATACAAATTTATTTTATACTCTACTAATTTTAAACATAAAATATTTAATACTTTAAATGAACATTGTAACCAATAATCCCGCTGTTGTTTGTTTAATTTTCAAAACAAAAATAATAAC
Organism: Philophylla caesio; assembly: GCA_963971545.1. Classification (NCBI taxonomy): domain Eukaryota; kingdom Metazoa; phylum Arthropoda; class Insecta; order Diptera; family Tephritidae; genus Philophylla; species Philophylla caesio. Next base: position 177,509,180 of record OZ020604.1, on the reverse strand, counting down.
AGTGATTGATCCACAACCATTATAAAAAAAGATGAATACTTTAAAAATTTGAGTTCAGTTGAATAACAACTTATTTGATATTTCCAATTTTTTTTTAACATCCATCATGAAAATGCAAATGTCGACCAATATTAATCGCCAATATAAGATAAGCGGCAGATAAGAGAATTTATTGGAGAAGGTACATATAGAATACTTGTAATAATCCTATGTTATACCCTTGGTGAGTTTGCAGGTTTATAGGAATTTCGTATCTTCTTATATTGTACCTTCAGTAACTTTTTACCCAGCTCCCTAAGCTAGCTACTTTATTTCTAGAACATTTATTTTATGTTATCCATATTCGGGTTATTAAGGTTGATGCGGCTTCCAACTTGGCCAGGTTATAACCTTCGATGCCCATATGTGCTGGTACCTACAGAAATTGGATATCCTTACACTTAGCCAATGCGTTCAGCTTGCCAATAAACTTTGAAATGTAGGATTTTTTTCCTCAAAGAAAGAGAAAGCATTAAGTGCCACCTGATTGTCAAACGCGGCTAGAACGAAATATTTAACACTTTTTTGCATATTTTTGAAGCTATACATTATTAAAAAGTTTACTCATCCTTTCATATTTTTTTAAGGTACCAAACATACAATTAGAGATTTGCAGCTCTGCGAGCATTTCCAAAGTTCGGTGGATAATGAAAAAACGAAGATTTTACAAGTTTATTCGAGATGGTTTTACAGTAGAATCACATTCCTATGACATACGCAGATGTGCGATAGAATACAATATAATACAAACATACCAACGTTCCGACTTCTATTTATTAAGTTGAGTCTTCTTAATACCATTTTCACATTTACGAGTACTTTCTCTTCAAATGTATCGCTTCTAAAATATTTTTTTTATTTTTTTAATGCATTCCAAACGATTTAATGTTCAATGTCTTTTCTGACGTTATATAAATTATAAATAAAACAAGTAAGGAAAGCTAAATTCGGGCAAAACCGAATTTTATATACCCTCGCGATGTATTTTTGTATGGGCGTTTCTTTGTTTAAAATCGCTGCTAGTATTAAACTTTACTCAATTTCTTCCAATAAATACAGAAAAACGAAGTTTTTTTCATTTTTCAAAATTTCCGGTATATGGAAGTTTGTGGATATGGTCCGATTTTAAAAATTATTGACGGTAATGCTAATTGTATCAAGGACAATATGTTTACCAAACTTTGTGACGATACCTTACATCGTTATTGAGATACCTACAGACTTTTTTTCACTTCTTAAAACCAAATTGGTCCAGTCTTCAAAACAGCGTTCGAAATTTGAAATTTATGATCGGTTTTTAAAGTAAATAGATTTAGTTGATACTGCGACTCTCATTATATTCTTAAATGTTGTAGTAACCATAACTTTTACTTACATTTCTGGATCAAATTATACGACTCGATATTCGCATTTGCCATTCGTTACGCTTTTAGAAGATCATATTTCTGGTTGTTCATATTTAAAATTTCCAATTACAATTATCTCGTTCATTGGAACTCGGACTACATGCCGTCCATTGTACTGTTTTCATGTTTCTTTTAATCTGTTTTACATCTGCAGGATTTACGAATAAATCTTAGCAGGTTTTCGGGTGTCAAAGAGCTCAGGTGTTCGTCTCTCAACACGATGATTCATACCTAGTTCTTGGAAAGGCGGGGCAGAAGCACAGAAATTGTTCCGCCGTCTCTTCCTATCAATGTTAGTTGACTATGCCACGTGAAGTGACCGGTCAACAGTCCAACAAGTTGCCTGCAGTCTCGCCTGTTAATTGAGAGCAAGTGTTTTGATAGTCCTTCTAAAATTGAAGGTAACATGAGTTTTGTCCATCTGCAACCTCTCGACGCCTGCCAGTCATTACTGAGCGAAGTATTCACTCAGTTTCTGATGGTGGCATCGATGGCCGATGGTGGGAGTGCTAAAACTGGTTGCGGGCCGATGAACACCTGATCCGAGCCAATTCTGGCCAAATGATCAGATGTCACATTACCAGGTACTCCCGAGTGACCAGGCACCCAGAGTAAAGCAAGTTCATTATGTTTACCAACATAGTTTAGTCGAGACTTGCATTGCCGAACTAGTTTGGAGGTAGTTAGAGGTCGGGCCAATGCCTTGAGTGCAGCTTGGCTGTCACTGCAGACACTCCTCCCCCTTCGCCTATTTTCCACCACGTAGTCCATGGCCTTGGGGATTGCAAATACTTTGGTCTGGAAGACCGAGACATATTCCCCAAAAAAAAGTGAGGCTTATCCTCATTATCTTCTATAAAAACCTTAGATCCTGACCCAGCGTCAGTTTTGGAGCCATCTGTAAAGATTCGACATCTTAGTTTGCCATCTATCACCAAACAAACTGACGAACAAAGTGAGTAGCTACTTTATTATAAATTTATTTAATTTATATTTAAATTACTGCCGAGGACTTAGCGAATAATTTAAGTGTGTTCTAGCAGTAGATTTGTAGTAAAGTTTGTAGTGAGAAATCTGTGGGCGACACAACTGCATATATGTACATACATACTATGCCTAAAACAAATGTTCACAAGTTGTTATTTCTGGTAATACCGCAAATGTTTTTTATGACTTATTTTTTAGATAATTTTATATAAAAATGTTGTTCATTAGGCAATAAGTATCGTATACTCGTAAATCAAAGCTTCCACATTTTTATAAAATCAACTTTTAACTTAAATTTCGTAGTTTAAATTAGAGTCTTTAATTATCCAGCCTTTTAAATTCTGGTATGAAAAAGTGCACGTTTATAGTGGTTCCACTTTGCAATGATTTTTTGCAAATTTTTTGAAAATTTAGTTTTGAAATCATTGATTTATGTATATGGTATTTGATGTACAATGATTTATACACACATATGTACATGCATTGCTAGGAAGAATAAAATTTGCACACTTGTTTGAGTCACTGTATGCACTACATATGTATGTATGTATGAAATGTCACTTTAACATACCATAAAAAGGACATAATAGACACTGAAATGCATAAAAGCACTAATTTTAAAAATGTGTAGTTGTATACTCGGATAGTCGGAATGTGGGTGGCAGCAGTTCTCTGCAGTTACTCGTACAACGAAATTGTTCACATGCTTGTGCATGCTTACATATGTATGTATGTATGTACAGTCGTATTCATGTTAATTTTCATTTAATTATGTCAATTATGCAAATAAAGCAAGTTGAGTGTGGAGCGGAAGGAGAAACATACTATGTATGAGTGTATGTGCACTGCGCAAATGTATGGCAATAAAATACGTTCGTATGTATGTACAGTGGCTTATCGTAGCAATGAAATTAAACTGTGATATTCGTTTACGCTTAGGCTAAAGCTTTAAATATTTTCTGTTATTTTTTTTGTGATTTTTGTGATTTCACTCCTGAAAAACTCGCTCAAGAAAAAGGTCAAAAAAGAGCATGACTTGCCTTCCATCTGTGCAATAATAACAAAATGCTAACGCAAAGCACGAAAATGTGAGTAGTCTTGAAAAAAAATTTCCATATTTATAGTAAATACATAACTGTTGCAAAGTTATTTTGGGCGTAAAGAGGCATGAATAATGTTAAAAAAAAAACATAACGGATTATTTTACTCGAAAACAACTCTGAAGTTTGGCGGCAGGCGACGAATATTACAGAATTGAGGTTACTATGATTGAACCAACGAATACAAAAATATTTTGAAAATCATTCTGTTTAAAAGTTTGAGTAGCTGGCGTTTTTAAGTTTAGAATACAACTCTCAAGAAAAATCATTATTTCTGTTGTTTGGAAAAGTACTGCAATCAGTCACGTTACGCATTTTTAAGAACAGCTTCACATCATCCGCGAACATTAAAGATTTCGCTTTAAGAAAGTGATTTGGTAAATCATTAATAAAAATGAGAAATAGAAGTGGACCGCAATGTGTCCCCTGTGGTATGCCAGACCACGCGTTTACTAATAACGAAGATTTCATGTTACCCATTTTTACAAAAGGCTTCCTTCCAGATAAAAAAAAACTACTGAAACATGTTAAGATAATGCCATTTAAATCCAAATGTAGAGAGTTTATTTAATATAATATTATGATCAGCCTTGGCGAAGGTTTTAGAAAAATCTGTATAAATAACATCAAGTTGAGATTGATCTGCAAATGCATTAATAACTTTATTAGAAATGAGCGTAAGATTGGTGCAAGTAGATTTTAGTGGCATAAAACCATGCTGGCATTCGGTTATTGATGAATACACCTGATTATAAAGTTTTATTTTTAGCACGAAACCAAATAGCTTGGAAAAAGTGCTTTGCTTCACGATGGGGCTGTAATTGCATACATTATTGCGATCGCCTGATTTGTAAATAGGAACAATTGAACACAGTTTCCAAGTATTGGGATTGATATGAAAGAAGAATGTAGTTTAAAAAAAAAAATGGGAGCAAGACCCTCATGATTCAAACTATTGATAATTTTTAGGTTAGCGATTGCGAGTTCGAGATCTTCCGAAGATATAGTAAAACCCTCAATGATGTCTAGTGGCAAAGAATCAATTGTGTGATTTTTATTTGAGTTATATTTGTCATATACTTCTTGAAAAAAATTTGCGAAGTGATTGCAAGAGTCAACAGGATTGACCGATGTATTATTTCCATAGATAAAACTAGTTGGATAAGAGCTTTAAACTAAGCTTAAAATTTAAGTAGGTACTTAGATTAAAACCATATTTTAGCAGTCTTTCAACTGTCATTCGAATCTTTAATCGATTAGAATCAATACAAATACAGTTTTTTAATAAAAAAGAATATTGCACAAATTTTACGAGTTTTTGTTTTAAATAATGACTATAAATATATTCGGTATCTGAATTTAACTGTATCAAAAAATATGTTATCATATTATTTTTGCGCCTTGTACTAATTGCAAATATGTATCGCACCTAAGTTTGAAAATATTATAAAGATTTACCGCAATTAATTATGAAATTCTGCCTTGCAGAAATATGGTGAAGAATGAAGCTTTTGTAAGACTTACGCCGTATACAGTAACTTTGTAGTAGGAAAGCATACAGTTTTTGTTGATTTATCTTATGGTCTTGATTACAATATAATATTCTTTGAGTGATTTATTTCTGTGCAATTTGTCGTATATCTTTGCTACTTCCTGGCATTAGTTTTTAAAAATTTCCACAAAATCATGTTGGTTCTACATTGATTTGTCAATAAATTGAAGAATGTTAAAATAGTATCAGAAAAAATCTAAAAATCATAAAATTGGAAATCCAGTCAACGACCTAAATACACATTTTCGTAGGTTTTTAACTAAAATACTAACAATGCGGCCCTGCAGCTTTTGCCGTCGTTTTCGTGTAAAATTGTTATGCATAAAATACTCGCACATGAATTAATTTCAATAATAACTATTCACTGTTTTGTGTACTTAGTGTAATTGTTGTAAGTGCATTTGAAACTACTTGTTATTTGTTGTTGTGTTATTTTTTTTATAGCAATTTACTGGAAAAATCAACATAAACTTTCTACTAAGCGAAACTGGTTTTAGACAACCCATAATTCATATAAAAATAATGTTTTTTTTTTGTGGTTACTCCTTAATGTGAGCACGTCTCCACTGAAACAATCCCTTAAATATGAGAATGGAAAAGCTAAGTCCCAGTCGAGGGTGGCAACGTGATGGTCACTTGACATTACATTAAAGTTATTAGCTTTGAGTACATTTAACTTTTCTACAAACTCATATACAAATATATACAGAAGTAGGTATACATATGTACATATATAAAAAAAGAAACATGTATGCACATAATTATATGAATGTGATAAGCGCTCGAACACCAGCAAGGACAAGTAATTAGCTGTTAGAAAAGAAACCCAACACCACATACACACCACAGACATACATACATATGTATGTATGTTTGTACATACATACATAGACATATATGTACATACATAGATTACTTAAATTGTGTTAGCATGAAAAAAGTGTGATAGAAGCGCAATCAATATCCACACTTACCCTCCTCGGCTGCCTTTTTCTCCTGACGCCGTTGCAGGACGACTTTCTTGAATATGACAGCGGCTGCTTCCACAGCGTTTTGAATCTCCTGTTCGCCCAGGGTTGTTGTGTGTTGCTGTACATATTTGAAAAAAAAAAGAAACATTGTAAGATTAGAAGGAACATGAAGAATTTAGCAAAGACATATTAGAAAAATGTATGAATGTTAAGTGTTTGGTTGCTGTACATTTAAGCTTTGCCCTTAAAAGTGTCCATATCTGATGGACTTAATTACATATTTCAGAAAAAAAAATGTAATCTTTTACGAATGTAGACGAGCGTATAATTTCTGTCCTGCCACTCGTGCAAACTAACTAACTCCTGCAGCGTTTAAGTGATTGACTAGCATAACAGGAGCCCGTCAATGTAGACAGACATTAGCAACAGCTTACTGGTTGGACAACGCCTGTCACTGTCCATATCATCAACTACGCACCTTGGCGATTGTCGCTTTGCCCTCCACTGTGGCACCTTTACTGCTCTCGGTTTTGTTAGTTATTGTTGCCTTCTGGTTCTGCATTTCATCAGTATTTTTTGTCAGAACGCTGTCGTTGTCATTGTCATTGTCCTTTGCTTTGACACTCTTCTCATTCAATACATTTTGCAGCTCTGGTGATTTGTTATTTCCATTCTCTTTTGCGGGTGGAAATTGTATTTTTTGTTCCTCTGTGTTGGGCTGTTGTTGTTGTTGTTGTTGTTCGTATTTTCTATTTGCCGTTGCTGACTTGAGCGATAAATCGGAGTTTCGTCTTTCGTTCGAATAGGGTTTGTTGTTGGTGCCTGGTAGAGGAGTGAGGCAGGTGAAAGGAAGAAAACATAAGATTAATAGCGAGGATTCAGCATAAGAAATTTGAAAAAATTACAAGGATATTGTGTGTGTGTACGCTTGTACCAGATAATATTTATTGCTTTCAATTTAAAAACTGGTTAGATTTCTCCGTTACATTTTTTTAAACTTATCCTTCATTGCTACATATAAACAAACGCAGGAATGTACGCATATAACCGATATAAAATTCAAAGCTCGTTTCAAGCTTCTTGAACAAAGTATTCTTCGAGCTGGGAATAAAAGATGCCTATTCAACTTTGAGAAGATATTTAAGTAATGCACGTCAGCAGTAGTTTGGTAAGATGCGTTAAGAAAAATAAGATAATGTTAAGCGTTAGTTATCTTAATTATGTACGACACGAAAGCGCTCAGTGTGCTGCAAAACCTCTTTGTGTTTTGCTGCGGAAATTGCATGTCGCACTACCTTTAAACTAAACTGAACAAAATTAACTCCAATTCCGGCATTGTTCCTCCAAAATCAAATTCATTATTCCTCTGTTCGAAAGGGAGGAGTGGAGATTCGATGCTGTTAGGGAAAGCAGATATGGGATTAATCAAAAGCTTTTTGGCAGTATTTTCGGAGAAATTCGCTACATGTTTCTATCTGGCTGCTGTTGTGTGTTCGAGCAGGAGCTTATGGCATTCTCTGTCAGCCAGATGACAGGTTGCCTGTTATTGCAAACATGTATAGTTGAAGAGCTTGCTGTGAACAGTTTTTTACTGGTCATGGCTGCTGCAAGGAGCCTTTATACATCCGTAAGCGATAAAATTACCCATATTGCCTCTCGTGTTCGGCAAAAAAGTAGAAGCGGAACATGTGCTGTATTCACTATGCATATTTCCAGCTAGAGGAAATAACCTTGAACAGGAAACTAGTAGAGATAGCAACGAATCAAAATTTACCACAACTAATGTGAAAATCTGTGGACGGTTAGAGTGCGGGGAGCGAAATCGATTTGGAAATCATGTTACGCATGATTGCAATAGAATGAGTTCGCAAAGCAGAGCGAAACAAAAGCGGCAGCGCGTATGCGTCCAAAGAAAAACAATTTATTTTTTAAACCGCAAGGCTATCGGAATATTATGCGAAGACTGCTGTTAACTGACTATTATCTAGAAGAAGCTTGTAAGCTCCTTTCATGTTGTTTCGCAGGTACATATCAACGCTGGGTACAAAGTTAGAGACTGAGCTGTCTCCTAAGTATGAAAGCTTTGCCCAGAAAAGCCATAGAACAGCAAAATAAGTAATTGGTAAAATTTGTTTCTTCTTCTGCTTCGTACTGCACTTACCATCTTCATCAGCACCATTTGTGCCACGACTGTTTCGACGTCGCGGAGTCGGTATCTTCGTATTAGTTCGTGCCTTGTCTAGAATATCAGCCAATGGTTTCGGACTCGGTATCTTTGTGGGTTCAACTTTCTTGGTTGCCTAAGTAAAGTACTCTATTTAAAAACTAAATACACTTTAGAAGCGGAATACCACTACTTACGTTAGTCTCTTTTTCAGGATGAGACATCGATCGCCTTGTGACTGGTTTTTGTGTATTCGTTTTTACACCCGAGTCTTCTGATATTGAGCGCATCTGTTCCGGTTTTCGTCTTTCGTGTGTTTCATGTGTTTCGCCATTTGTCGATGTGCATACGCCATTCGCACCTACTACCACGACAGACTCGGCTAAACTGTCCGTGGTCGTGGCGACCCCAGCAGCCGCTTGCCTATTCAAATTAGCCAGCTCTTCTTGTTGCATTTGCAGTTCACGTGACTGTCGTCGTCGTAGGCGGTTGTGCATTTGCGGTGTACGCGGTAAAGCACCACCACTGGCACTTAGTACAATAGTAGCCAATGGTTGACCACTCAAGCCGCCATCTGGACCATAGTAGCTGTAGTTTTGATCATGCATGAGTACATTCTCGGCGCTGTGCACTATGGGCCGAATGTATTGCGTGTAACTGCCATCGTCAGAAGCGTCATTGTAGATTATGCGTGGCTCGCTACTGAAGCCTGCATTGTAGTTCTTCTCGTACTGTACCTCGTCTGCTTCCAAGAAGCTGTTGGTGCTGTCGCCGAAATAATCCATATACTCGGGACGATTGTCTGCTTCCTCGGTAACATTTTCGAATTGATTAAACTGTTGCTTAGCCTCGCCAAAGGTGCGCCCACCACAAGAATCCGTTGTATTGCTGCGTTCATCTTTGACGCACTCTTGACGTACCAAGCGACTGGGTGAGCGGCTGTAAGAAGCGCAAGAAAATCATAAAATATTATTTATGTACGTACATATGTACTTTTGCAAATAATCACTTTAAATTCTATGAATACTCACCTGGATGCGCGATTCGTGGGTATCTCTGGTAGTAACCGCCGATTTTCTGTGTGGTATGGCTTCGTGATCGAGTACTCTTCATTGCTGTGACTGCGCACCTTCATCATTTTGGCGTGATCACGCGACTGAATGTTCACGCTTTGACTGCTCGAATACTGTTCACCAGTGCCGATGCTGGTTGTGCTTACATCACCACTGCCCTCGCCAACCGCCGGCACATGCTGTTGGGATAAAAACTGTCGCGGGTTTTGTACGTTCGGGAAAAGAAAATTTTGTTTGTGACGTGGAGAAAGTGGTATAAATTTAGCTTGTGATTGTCCTGGCGGCACAGCGAGCGAATTGCCGCTGAAAGCTTCCGGATTCGGTAAGGTCTGTTGTCGCATAAATTCTGGCGAACGACGATATTGTGGAGAAGTTTGACGCTTTGGCGGCGAGGGGGGCAGTAGTTTGACATGTTGATCGGGGTTGGGTAATGTAGCCTGTCGCAACATGCGCGGCTTGGGCATAACTTGTGTATAGTCCAATTCGTCAGCTGGTTGTGTTTGGCCCGCCTGTGGTTCGTAGCTTGATTGGCCCGATTGTTGCGCTGGCTGCTGCGTAGGCAGCTGTTGATATATAGCAGATGCTTGATAATTGGGCGAAGTGGGGAGTAATTTTCGTGGATATAAGTGGCTAGGAGGTGCGGGGCCCAAATTGAGATGACCCTGCTGCTGTTGCTGTTGCTGTTGCTGTTGTGTTGGTGGCTCTGACATGTTGCACGGGAATGATGTTTGACGCATGAATGGCGGATAACGTTGTTCGCCCGGTGAACGCTCCGGTGAGCGGCTGTAGGGGCGATTCGGTGAAGTAGAAAAATACATGGGAGGATGGCAGGGATTAGCCGGGAGGGTTGATTGTCTGCGCACCTGTAAGAGGAAGAATACATTTACTTTAATAATAGTAACAATCGATTCAGAGCAGATGTGCAGAAAAATGCAAATGTTTGTGGCACACCACAAGCCTTGCACGCTCTGTTGATTTCATTTGGCAAACATGTATGTATGTATTTGTATGTTTAAATTGACCTGTAGGCGATGGTGCGTTTGGGGATTTATCACACTCTGTGGCTGTTGTGGTTGAATGTTCATAGGCTGCTGCTGTTGCTGCTGTATTTGTTGCGAATAATTATCACACTCAGTGGTAGTTATGTGTATGACGTCATCACTATTGTATGCACTCGGATAAATTGGACTCTTCTGTATTTGATGCGGCGACGTTGGTGCGGTGAGATTCACGTAATTATAATTGGCCAAATTGGCACCGCTGCCGCTCAAATTTGGATCGTTGTTAGGCAAAGAGTTGGGCAGGGTCGATTGGCGTAGAATTCGGCGTTGACTATTTACCAGGTAGTCGTTTGAGGGCTGATGATGTGTAGCGCCCACGCCGCTTATGCCGATCGCACTACCGCTCTGATAGGCCGTGTGTTGTGGGCGCTGCTGTGAAGGTTGGCGGAGGAGTGAAGGATAACTGCCAGCAGATTGCGATTCGCTGAGGTTCTTTTGCTGGGGATATAGATTGTCGGCGACGGAATTTTTAGGATTTTGATTGTTTGAGTCGTCCTCGGGATCTAAAAATTAACGAGAAATATGAACAATTAAAAGTGTGGAAAAACAGCAGAAATAAAAAAAAGTACATTTTGGATAAATATGAATAGGATCGAGAATGGCAATAGATATGATAAAGATGTGAGAATAAAAGGTATACATTTAGATATAGATTGGTAAAAAAACTGCAAAACAGTTCAGATCAGATATAGGAATAGGATAAGGAACAGGAAATGGAATAAGAATGGCAATTAGCGTAAGAGGAAAACGAATAGAAATAGGATTATTGTAGTAATATAGATAATTGAAACAAGAACATGAATTAAAATTATAAACGGAAAAAAAATTTTATTAAATGATAAACAAAATGAAATGAATAGATATAAAAGAAAAAAAGGCCTGGGAATAGAAATAGCACTAAAAAATAGTTAAGACGAGGATAAATAGCAATAAGAAAAGTGAAATCGCGTTTAGAGCGAATTCTGTTTCTTGTTTGAAGATAACGGCAGTAAGTTATCTGCAACAAAAATGCTGTCTGGATATTTCCACCGGATTTTTATGTATTTAGGTGTTCTGAAAACAAAAAAAAATACTCAAAAAATTATTATTTTACAAAACGCAAACTTTTATTATAAAAAATGGTTTTTATCTTGGGCATGGCGCTCGGACAACAATCTGGGTTTACCAAATTCCCTTGCTTTTTGTGTCTATGGGACGTAGTAGAAACCAAACAAATCACTGGACCAAAAAGTGTTGGCCTCCGAGGGAGCTTAAAGTTGGCGAAAAGTTTCCAGGCCTCTCGGAGCCAAAGTTGAAGGAAGGTGTTTTCGTTGGACCAGATATTAGACGGCTTTTGGCTGATCCACTATTCATCACAACCATGACTGATCCTCAAAGAGAAGGGTGGATTGCCTTTAAAGAGGTCATAAAGAAATTTTTAGGCAATAACAAAGAGCCTAACTACAAACAAATCGTCAAAAGAAGGTTAAAAGCATTTCAAGCTTTAGGTTGCTTAATGACTTTAAAAGTACATTTTCTTCATTCCCACCTCGACTACTTTCCAGAAAATTTAGGAGATGTGAGTGAAGAGCAAGATGAACGATTTCACCAAGATATTAAGAAGATGGAAAAAAGATACCAGGGAAGATGGAGCTGTGTTTAGTGCTTACTAATTAATGTATTTTACATAAATAAATTAGTTTTGTTACGCAATTATAAATTAAAAAATTTAATTTAATCTTTTCTATTTTATTTTAAGATGATAACTTGTTTAACATAGACACCTACATTGTCAGAAAACGTGACGTTCTATGACAAAATTATAGTTATTTTCGGATTCAGCACACCCAAAAACATAAGAATTACACAAAAAAACCAAAACAGCTCTCAATTTTTTTTTTTGCAGACTTGTGTTATTAAATATATTGCAAGACATGATTTCCTTACAGTAAAACTCCTTTGAATTAAAATGCCAAATATTAATATAAAGTATCCAATCATAGTTAGAGGTAGAAAGGAAGAGAAAAAAAGTGAATATCCAAATTTATGTGTTGTGATAAAAAGTCTGAACACTATCAATTATAAAAAAAAACGCAAACATTCTCGCTTTAAAAAATTTTGTTTTCATTGTCTGAATAATTCTAATTAAAAAAGAATGTTTATCGTTTATGAAATACTTAAAATATGTTACGGACTTGAAGACAAAATTTGATAATAACTAATTGTTGTTATTGCAACGCTTTTCTCTGCCGCTTCAGACAAGTGAAGTATAATTTAGGATAGCCTCAATCAAGTCCCTTCTGCGGACAACAGTTTGGAGGATGATCACCTGTAATCTTCGCAGGATAGAAGAAGAATTGCCCTGCATTTAAGAGGCCTGTGTTCAATTATTTAACTGCATACATCTTTTATAACTGTAACCAAAAGTTAAGCCAATTTTTAAAGTGAAACTTCTTTAGCGGCGGTAGTAAATTGAAAAAGCAACATGGCGAATGTGTTGGAAATGACGCAACGGAAGTCATGACGAATAAAATAGTGCTTGTTCTTATTCTTCTTATTCTTCTTCTGCTAACCAAATTGTTATTATTATTACTTAGCGCCACAGTCATGCTACGAGATTTATCGGTACTGTAAATTTATTGAAGTTTTTTTTTTACTTCTCAAACGTTTTATTTTATGACTGCTATTATTTTGTACCAAGGCACATCAAATAGGTAGCCGCAGCAAACTTTTTTTTTTGCACTTTTTTCATATTTTATTTTAATTTGAATTGTCAAATTTTGAATTTCGTTGTGATAAGAATGCTTTCAGTACAATTCAAGGTAGTTGATAAAATATTTTTGAAAGTTTAGCTTTTAAAAGCAAAAACAAAATATACAGAGCTCAAATTTTTTTTTTCAATTTTTCTACTGCTGCTACCTATTGAATGTGCCTTGTTTTGTACTAAATTTCACCGCTTTCAAATATCCGCTTAATATTGTTTTGAATTTGAAATAAATTGTTGTTCTTATTGCATTTTCGCATATATAGTTCATCTGCAATTACTACTCACTCGATATCGTCCAGGAGCGTCGTATGCTGCGTCGCAACACATCCGTTGTGGGCAAATGATCAACAGCGTCGCTCGATCCACGCGTATAATCCTTTATCCACTCACCACCAGTGGCTGTGCTCGCTTGTATCTCCCTGCAACAAGAGAAACAATTCCATTTTACAATCAGATGCATTTTCATTGCGCACACAAAACAATTTAAGACAAAGCGAAAGTAAGTAAAACGTTAACATTGGTTAACAAAAAAAAAAAACAACTATAAATCAAAAACTTAAACAAAATGAGCGAAATAATTTGCGTTCGACGTTTGCGATGGTTGACGGTTAAATGAGCGCGTTGGCAAATACATGCAAATCAAAGCGCTGCGCAAATGGCAGTTATGAGACACAAATTGAGAGAAGAACGCATTTACTGTATGCAATTTTTTTAGAGAAGATTAGTAAATAGAAATACATACGTAAGTACATATGTACATATGCACATTAATTTTTTAGCTATTTATATTTTTTTTAAGTTCGAAAATAGCCACTTGTGTGGGCAAACATTGTTTGCGCAGTGAAACATTTGCAAAGACTTGATAAATTGGTGGCATGACAAGGCGAATGCGATTGCTAAGTATCCAACACTATATTTACACACATACGAGTACATATGTGTATATATTCACACTTGTGTGTTTACTTTTAAACCCCAGAATCTAATCAAGCTTGCTGTGGTGTTTGCTGCCTGCCGCTGTGTCTTCGCGGTTGCGTGTTGGTGTAGGCCGATTTGGGTTGGGCCGACTTGTGCATCCGACAACGCCAACAATAAACAATAATGTGACACTCAAAATTTCCCATTTTGGTAGCTTTCAACAATAAAAACACCATAGTACAACAAGCAACGGCGACAGTGTTGTGTCTCACATAAGACGCTTAGAATATTAATATGCAGCAAGCGACCGTCTTCTAACGCCTAAGCTGCTGCTTTACTTCACTGCTGCTGTCAATTCCGCCATCGCTGCAGCTGCGCTGTTGGTTGCGACTGTTTTTGTCAGCTGCTATTGTAGGTGGTTGACGGTAGGTGACACATTCTTGCAGACAAATTGCAGCCACAACTATTTTGTACAAATATGTCATGTTTTAATGCCAATACATAAGTATGTATGTATGTACGAGGGTGGGGCCGTGACTTTTTGAATTTCTTGCCACTTTACTGAAATGGCAATACTGCTACTATCAACGGGTATCTGTCAGTTGACTCCTGTCTAAATTTGCACAAGCTGCGGCATTTAGTTTGTGTTTGACAGCCATTCATAGCAGACTAACGCGTGATTTGAGGAGAAAATGGAAAAAAAATTAATTTCGTGTGCTCATTAAGCGATATTTTTTGCGGAAAAAGATCATCACTCAAACCAAAGCTATGCTTGACAAATACTATGGGGACTCTTCACCATCAATTTAAATGGTTTAATGAATTTCGTTGTGGCCGTACAAGCACGGAAGATGCCGAACGTTCTGTACGCCCAATTGAGGTCTCAACACCCGAAACAGTTGAAAAAATTCACGATATGGTGTTGGCCGATCGGAAATTGAAAGCGCAAAAGATTGTGGAAGACTTAGACAGGGCTCATTGGTTTCAATTTTAAATGATCACTTTGCCACTTTGCTGACAATTGACCACAAACGCAATCGTGTGACGATTTCGCAGAAGTGTTTGGCGTTGTTCAACCGCAATAAGAACGAGTTTTTGCGCCGTTTCGTATTCGTGGACGAAACATGGAGTCACTACAACAAACCAGAAATTAAACAGCAGTCAAAACAGTGGGTTTCTCGGGGTGAATCGGCTCCAAAGAAGGCCAAGATGGGTTTGTCAGCCAATAAAGTCATGGGATGCACGCGGTATAATCCACATTGACTAACTGCAAAAAGGGTAAAACAATCAATATTATGCCAACTTATTGGGTGGATTTAATGATTAAAAAAAAAAAAACGACCGCATTTGTTCAAGAAAAAAGTTCTTTTTCACCAGGACAATGCAGGGGTGGACACATGCGTAGTTTCTATGGCAAAAATCCATGAATTGGGATACAAATTACTCCCTCATCCAAACTATTTTCCGGATTTAGCCCCCAGTGACTTATTTCTTATTTCTAAACCTGAAGAAATGGCTCGGAGGAAAGAGGTTTGACGTCAACGATGAAACCATCTTACAAACCAATGCCTACGAGTATTTTGATGCTCTCGACAAATCTTTTTTTTTTTTTGAAAAAAGTGTATAGAACTCAAAGGAGACTATGTTGAAAAATTAAATATTTGTTTATCCAAAAACTTGTGTTTCATTCAAAAACTCACGGAGTTAATGAGCCGCCCTCGTACCTACATATGTATATATGTATGTAGACATGTATACGAAAATGAGTGTGTATGTAAATATGTATGTACCTACTATGTACGTACATAAGTAGGTTTTTAGCCTATATTGATATATTTGGTTAGCTGCTTTGAGAGACTTGTTTATTTGGGCTGCGACTGATTTCATATGAACCTTGCGAATTTGTAAACTTACGCAGAAAGTTCGACATAACGCACGCACGCAAAACACGTGGGAGACACCTTAAAGTGTAGTGTATTTTTAATTACTTCCACCAAGTTGAATAGTTAAATAGGTTGGAGCACTTCATTAAGGTGAATTTTCGCAGCACATGCATGTTTATACTATGTCTATAATATTACTTATATTCATCTTCTATGGTTGTGTGTATGTATGTATGCAATAAACTTGCAATCACGATTTCTGGCAATTAAATATGAGTTTCGAAACTAGTAAAATTTAGACAACTACGAAAAACTTCGTTTTTCTTTACGCGAATAGCGATGAAAACGAAAATTATTACTGTATCCGCGCATGAAGCCAACAACCGGCTAGCCACGAGGGCAGCATTCCCGAGTAAGAATTCGAAAAGAGTATTGTTTTTGAGCTTTTTTGTGAAGGCATTTGGAGTGTTGAGCGTTAGTGCTCATCTATGACACGTTCAACTCTCTGAAATTATCTTAAAATTTAACTTTAAACAAGTAAGGAAAGTTAAATTCGGGTGAAACCGAATTTTTTATACCCTCGCAAAGTATTTTTGTTTGTTTTACCCAATTTGTTCTAATAGATACCAAAAAAAAAAACGGGCGTGGTTTTGGTCTGATTTCAAAAATTTTTAACGATAATACTAATGAAGGACAATTTGTTTACCAAAGTGAAGATAGTGAGATTTTATTATAAGTGGGCGTGGCAACGCCTATTATTCAAAATTTCATAAATATCCAGTTTCTTTGTTTAAAATTGCTACAAATATCAAATTTCACTTAACTTTCTCTAAGAAGTTTTTGCATTTCACAACTTCTATAGGAGGTGGGCGTGGTTATTGACCCATTTTGACCCTTTTGAATACCGACCTACCCTGACCAAAGAGCAATATACCAAGTTTCATTAAGAAATCTCAATTTTTACTCAAGTTACCGTGACCACAGACAGACGGCCTGACAGATAGTCAGAGTTAAATCGATTCCTCTTTTACAAGCAACCGTTGTGCGAACAAAGTTAATATACCCTCGGGTATAAAAAGTTTCGCACCTCACTGAATACAAAAGCATCGAATACATCAAATTTTGAATATTCCGGGAACTCCTCTCATCGTGGCCGCTTAAAACGAAAACTCACTGAATAAACGTTCCAAAATGAACTCATCTATACAAGAAGATTTTAAGCTCATAAAAGAGTATTTTAGGAGAGTCAGTAAACTTAGTCGCGAGCTCGAGGAAATCATTCAAATCGGTGTTCTATCAGATATATTCCTATACTACTGAGCGTTTAGAAATAAAGTTTCGCTTTTAAACTTCTTAAATTAGATAGCTATACCTGCAAAATGTCAGTTGCTATTTATAAGTATAATATTAATCCAAAATATGTATACTGTGATAATAATCAGGCTCAGTACTTTTAGAGTTACATCTCCCGTTCCACACTGATTGTTCAGATTAGGCACTCAAAAGCAGTATTACTATAATAAGATGTGTTGCTTTAAGAGCCCTTTCTTGGACATTTTTTTATTTCCGCGAATGCCCTTTGTTAGAGCTATAAACAAGCTTACAATTTTAGTTTTTAAATAACTATGGAAACAAAAGCATCCCATCTGTTTCGGATTAAACTGTTGACTGGGCAACAATTACGATATGCAAAATCTTTTTATTTTTAAAATACTGCATACTTCACAAAATTTTAGATTCTTAATGCTTTTTTTAAAGTTCGAAAGTAGAAAAAGGAAGAGTAATTAGATAAGTAGATTGTAATATATATTTTTGGGCAAGGCAGACATGGTCGAAGTAGGTTTATAAATGAAAAAAAAAATATATATACATATATAGAAGTTCTCACCGGACATTAGCAGGAAACGGAAACTATTTGCCGTCTTCTTTGTAATACATTTAGCGACACAATTCCTAGCGACTCTAAGAGTGCAGTTACCCACCGACGTAGAAACGGCCGAACGTGTCAGCTGAAACTTTCAAACTTATGCCAGCGTCATTTAAATGAAAACTAACCACCGCAGAATTTCCGTGCGGACGTAAAATTTACGTAGGAAATCCGAGTGTTTTTGATACAGAGTTCGTAAAACCATCAAAATACTCTCTTGCTCTGATGAGTAATATTCCGCAAAAGAACATCATTTCGAAAACTCAGGAGCGCAAGCTTAACTAACTTTCTCATCACAAAAAACTCCTCACGTATTTGGCTCACTCATATATTAGCATGAGCGAGCATTTTTCATAGATAACTATTCGTCTTACGCATCATCTTTATTTTTATCGCTCTGAGTGTTCAAGTGATGCGAAAAATAAAACTCATCTTTAACATATAAAATTTTAAGCTAACAAAACTACAATGCGTCTTAATCCAAAATGACAATTGAAAAAAACGCCGAGTATGGAAAAACCCATGACAAAAAACAAAGCAATCATTGTATAGAGAAATTCTCTTAGAGAACAGTATTTTTGCTTCGTCTTCCTGATTAAAATTATTTACCTACTCACAATACAACTTAAATTAACCTACATAATGTATGTACCCAAAACTGTTAATATTTACACCAACAACAATTAAACTTTAACATAAATTTATAAATATACATACTATCTAAGAGAATAAGAAATTGCTTAAGTGCACTCTTTGCTGCATAACTGACTTTATCACCGATACAAAATACTGAGTTCTGAGACCTAAGATGAGAAAAAGAAACTTAGCGCTCGTTTGAGGAGTATTATTTTGAGGATCACGTACGTTTGCGGTAAATATTAGAGCGAAAAGATAAGATAAGTATTAAAGAGAAATATTCTAGAAGAGCACTCTTTCCTTTGAACTCACAATTGAGGAAATCAAAATTTATTGCTCCTCAATTGTGTTGTACTGAGAAGGAAGATAAAAATTTTACTCCGCAGTGATGAGTATTTGCGAACTCTTTGATATGTGCCGCTATAGACGTTTACGCCGCGGGTATGTACATACATAAATGTCGGTGGGTAACTGCGCTCTAAGCCAGTTGGCGAATCCTAAAAGTTACTTCAGTTATGGCCTATGTGTGCCGTTGTTCTCAGCTTCACGAAACAATTGCTATGTATTTGTCTGCATCAAAATCAATTAGTTTCGATGTTATTGATGACACGTACTTCCGCAGATAAAAAAAACTTAACATTTTATACATTATCTCAATACATAATATTTTTTTATCAAAACATTTACATTTATGTTCTTACATTTATTAAAGCTATGTGTTTGTTTTGTGTGTTACTTGTTCTACTGACATTCAACTAAGATCAAATACTCAAGTTAGGCTTTGGTATGCACAGACCGAGTTATAAACACCTACACAAATAAATATGTGTGCATATGTATGTTTATATGTATTCTGTATATCTATTGAAGAAGTAAAATTTTGAAATTGTTTACTCTTATTTACTATGACTCTTCACGCCTTCAGTGTCTCTTCATTAGAACTCGCAAAAGTGTAATCAAAAACTTCTTAATTTGTAATTTCCAGGCACACTTACTAATTATGCTCTGGGGAAAAGGCATAACTGTGTACTTATAAGGGATTATAACTATTTTGAATTATCTTTTAGATGTTGTGTAAGATTATTATAATGTTTGAATGATAAAAATTGGAGGTAGAGAATGATTGACTTAAGTAACTTAAGATGAGTTGCTTTCGCTGAAAATATATATGTACATAGATATTGGATTTGTCAATAAAATTGTTATTGTATTGTAACCAACAGAACATTAGAGTGTTTTTGTTTTTATAGTTGAATAGTTTGATAGTGTTGTATAAATTACTTAACTATTCTTGGCATGGTTTTTGCTGGCGCAGGTAAAGATTGCTAGTAGTTACTTCAGTCTGTGCGTAATTGTATAATATTGTTTTTTTTTATAAAACGCTTGCATAAAAATAACAAATATATCGATCTGGAAATTTACTTTTATCAGAGTGATATTTTTGTGTGTTTTTGTCGGAAATCAACTGCTAAATATCTGGTCTCCTTCCATTTTACGTAACTGCAACTCCCCTGGACCACTTTTGTTTGTATCGAAAAATTAAAATAATTAAGCTTAGACATATAAAAAAAGAAAAAAATAGCACCTTCGAAAATCAGTTTACATAAATCCACTTTGCCAAAAAACTTGAAATGGTATTTCTATCAAGAAAGTGAGAGGGTAACTTATAAAATTTAAATTGTTATTCAGATTCTGATACTGGTGGCTTCAATGTGTGCTTCTTCCTATAAATCTTGCTGTAGGCAGTCAACCAGCGCTCAAAAATTTAGCTTCAGCCATATCGAAGATCTCTTCTAACCATACTGGGCCTCGTAACATAATAGAGTTATGGGCAATGAGAAAGCGAATGAATGTGTACGGCAAGACTTGGAGAGTGAGCGATTTCAAGAATTTCGCTGAGATGACGTCTCTCGTAAGTTAAGAAGAGTTCCGAAAAGACTTACATACAGCAGATGCATCAATCTGAACTCATACCTAGTACATCGTTCACTCGGGTCATCAATCGATGATTGAACCATTCGCTGTTTGTTTAGGCTTTCCAACCGACTTACGGGAAAATTAACGACTTACTTGATTACACGATCGTCATTCTTCGGCCTACTATGTTTTCCGTTGTCGCGATTCACTTCAAATAAATGGCGTTGGTCCTTATACAATTTTGAGATAAGTCAAGGATTAATTTTCTTGGATATCATTATTAGACTGCTGGTCACGAACATAACTCTCTACAGCAATCCGCAATAATACTAAGTAAAGTGGTTATTTAAAGTTTAAAAGTAAAAAAAAAGATACTTAATGAACTTTTTTGAGTACCTCTTTTAATTTATACATATGAAAGCCAAAAATTTGTAGATATACCATTTGTGCTGATAAAAAAAAAACAAAAAAATATTTCAAAATTGTGCGCTATCCACGATGTCTCTGAATTGGATTATCCAATCGGAAAATAAAACTAGCTTATTTCCTTAATATAATACGAGTATGGTATAGTTACTGTTGTATGTACATAAAAAATTGAGCGAAATGGTAAGCTAATAATTTGACAATAAGAAATTTTACTTTTAAATCGAGTTGCGGTAAATTTAATTATCACATAACCACCTTGTAGTTGTCATTCAATGCTTAAAAACCATTTTCCTTTAAATAGCTCAACCTTTGAAAATGTCCCGGCAACTAAACAAAACAATTTGAAAGATAAAAAATTCAATTAAATCTCTCCAAATTACTATGTGCATACACCGAAGGTACATGAGCGGCCTAATGGTTGAAATAAATAAACTGTTTTCGTTCTCAGCGATGGGCAGCAGCAATTTTAAATCATTCATCCAATAAATTACTTTTTAATGTCAAAGGTTGAATTACTTATTAATTTGTGGCAACTGAGCCAAACAAAGCAATTTACACAACACACATCGATGTATGCAGGCAAAGCTGCTAAAGTGCTTATTTTAAATTATTTCACAACATTCAAAACAACAAAGGCATGTAGCATTCTTAACATAAAACCAAATCAGTGTTCCTTTAAATGTGTAAATGATTGAGTGCAGTGCAAAAAAGGCAAAACAATTTTTTCATTTAAATTTATCAACAATCGCATTTGCATGAATATATGTGTGTTGTAGTTATATGGATACGAGCATTGGCTAAGTCACTGCTTCATATCCATTATCTAACTACATAGAGCTCATTGAAAATGCATACAATGAACATACAAATGCATATCTGTATATGTTTGTGTGTATGTAGTTTTATAGTTATATGTACATATAGACAAAGTAGAAATATCCTTCAAGGAGTAACAACAGCAACTAGTAATATAAAGGAGCTTATAGGCGATGCCAGGATATGCGACATACTACAACCACTTGGGTACAATGTATTTACTGTTGTTTGCGGTTGATTGGGGCTATCGGCCAACAAATACGAGTAGCTAACAATGTTGTTATTGCTGTTTTTAACAAGTGAAAGGGATAGGAAAACAATTTTATTGGCTATTGCAGGCAACTGTTGCTGCACGAGATGATGTGCTACATTCATATTCTTAAAATACCTACCAATTTACATTCACTTTATATCGTGGTATGTATACATACTTATCTATGTGAAATATGCATTTGCTTATGGCTGCTCGAAAATTGTGAGTAGTTGGTAGTTGGTGTGCATTAGGGAATTGATGAAGTGATGAAATAACCATTTCGTCAACAAGGTTGTGAGAACAACAAACGTTGATGGGCACAATTTATGTAAATACATACATACATACATGCGAGTATGAGTGTATAAACACTGCAAAAAAATGTGCGACTAATCTCTAAAGAGAATATTCCGGGATTAGTCTCTATCGGGTACAACTGGGCATTAATTAGTCGCAACAAGCCTCTAGCGGCTATAATTGTAGATTAGTGCTCTATTCGTATATTTCAGGTATAATAAAAGATGCATTGATATATGGACGCACTAGGGATGTCAATTTTGGGCATTTTGTTGATCCCTAGATTTCCAAGTTTTGAAAACGAAATCCCGGCACAATCCCGGGATCCCGAATTTCACGAAGTTTTGATGCGTAATTTTTTATTTGTCAAAAAATGTAACACGTCTGTAATCGTTGTATTATAGAAGTATACAAAATAACATTTACATCACAAAGAAGAACGATTTCATATTTTAATTTTAGTCAAATGAACAATAATTTCTTACTGACTAAAGATCACAAATGCTTAAAAGATACTTGTGCATAGCTAAAAATAGTTACTTAATATACTACGGATTACTTATCTATGCAGTTGGCAGAGAAATATCTAAATTCAGAACATTATTCAATTCGGATAAGGTTCTAGACAAAGGAGCAAACTTTATGTAATCGTATTTAGAGAATGCGATATAAAACAAAGGGACATGACGAAGACTACGTGAAGGAACGAAAAAGTTAAGTTTTTCCAAGAGCGCAGGGCAGTCAACTGTACCAATAATAATATTGATAATAAAGCTGCATGGAAGAAAGGCATATCAAGATTGTAGAGTACTCAGAGATATCAGCTGACAACGAGATTCATAGGATGGTAAAGGATATATGAAGTTTAAGGAACGAAGGGCATATTTAATGGTTGTAATTCATGTATGTATTTATTGGTCTTTTCAAGAAGAAAAAGAAATAAACGTAAATTTTGACACACATACAAAATAATTTATACATCATGTTCAAATATATGTACATATTTGGTACAGAAGCAAATGTACCTACGTAAAGTAAAATTATATTTAATCACTGTTTGAGACCAATATTATGTATTAAATAATATATTATCATTCAGTAAAAAAAAATACATTACCCATTCCATTTTGTGCAAGGCAGAATTACTTTGATCAAAATGCAATCTCCAAGAAAAAAAAGCCTTAAGTGTGTTATCCTCCAAAATGGACCTAAATATGTTGCACTTAAAATCTGCTGCGCTTCAACACTTGTTGTTTGGATTGTCGACAAAAAGTTAAATGCTCTCTATAGGACATAGCCTATATAGACTATCAACTTATTTTACCAAACCTTCTAACAACTTTAATGCCTTTCGATTATTGGACAATTGCGAGCTGCTCATTAAAGCAATTTATCTTTGAGACTTTCTACCTTATCCACTTCAGGCACCTCGTCGTTAGTTATATTAACATCGCCCCCACGAGTGGGATATTATCTAGCACATTTATAATGGCAAGGACAAAACAAATCCTTAATGGAGTTAACAAGCTGTGTTATTTGTCGATTGTGAGCTCTTTAAAAGCTTTGTTTTGCCCTTGAAAGGGGAATTTCTAAGAATGATACAAAATTTAAAAAATAAATAACTATTAAATTCACTGTTTTCTACAATTTCGTGATTTGAATAGACCGAGATATTCGAGAGTTAAAAAATGGCCGGGATTAACATGCCTAGCACGCACTTATATATATAATAATAATAATAATAATAATAATAATATAATTTTGGCGCTTACACTATATAGCTCAGTGTTTGGCCGAGCTTCTCCTACCATTTGTGCTGTGCGTCTTTATATTCTACCGCTAATGGAGGGACCTACATTTTTGTGCCGACTCCGAATGGTAACAGTATTTTATGAGAAGCTTCTTCACAGCAGAAATACCCTCGGAGGTTTGCCATTGCCTGCCAAGGGGTGACCGCTATTAGAAAAAACTGTTTCTATCATTAAGATTTTGCTTGCGCTGACTGAGATTCGAACCTCGAACTCACCGTCATATCAAGTTATAGCACGCACAGCTACGAACTCGACCACAGCGGCCACTTCCCAACGAAATTTCATGAGCGTCGTTGACATGTAAGCAGAGCATTCGCTTAACAACCCTCGAGAAGCCGGTTCGAATCACGCTCGGAGCAATGATTTTAATTTTTATTTTTATAAATAGACTGGTACTCATTTATACCCTTTCGGGTATAAAAGGATACGATTAGTCTCTTCATAGGACATGCTCAAACAAAAGGGAACAGTTCATTTTATACAAAGAGAGCAGAATTCCCTTGCGACTATTTCTGGACACATCCTAGACTAATCGCATTTTTCGCAAGAAAAAATGTATAACATTTCATAAAATTTTTTGTAGCCAAAGCAATGTTAGTACAATAAAGTTTAAGTCTCAACTGGCTAAAAATTACCTTAGATCTTTAATTTTATATCTTTTGTCTTCTTCATTTATAAAGAAAGTTTATTACTAGAATAAAATCTAAATGATCGCTTATAGGACAATGGCAGTTTTAGACATAATAATAGATATAATACTAAAATAGTACTGCTAAATAGAGAATATATGTACAGAAAACTGGATGTAAAGAATAACAAAAGAAAATTTAAAAAATATATATTTATAGATGGCATACTGACTGGGTTTGTAGGGCATGTAGGTAGCAAAACAAAGAAAGATGGTCAGTACAAGATTTATATTGATTAATTTTAATATTCATATAGTGCGTTTTTAAAGCGTTAAAGCGTTTAAAGTTCATTCTGGTTTGGTTAGAATGGCAGCTTAGGCATTCCACACTATTTCAACAGGTCAAAAAATACTTTAGCTCGAATTTTGGATATAATGCCGAGGAGGTCCTAAAATGTCTGTAAACGCAATAAAGAGCAAACAAAATTTTTTTTTTTTAATTTATGGAACTTCAATAACGTATGGTGTACCGGCGTAAGCCTTTGTTTATCACTTTATAGCTCGCAAAATATTAGTTCTATCAAAAAAAATATTATACCCTTTTTATAAAAAATTGTCATACTTTTTTAATAAAAAAAATTTATTTGATGAAAAATCATGTTTGCACTATATTAAAATTTTTTAAAAAATATTTTTGATAGAACGTATGTATATCAAAGAATAAACTGACCAATTTTGAAAGAATGTCTCCTTATAGCGCCTGAGGTATTAATATTAAACATGATTCTTCAGAAAATTTTTTTTCTTATTAACAATTTTTTTTTATAAATCTCTGACACTTTATCTATTAAAAAATACTTAATAATTTTATTGATAAAACTAATATTTTGCGAGTTTTGAAGTGATAAACAATGGCTTACGTCGAGACACCATACATTTTTAAAGTTCCATAACTATTGAAAAAAAATCTCTTTCAATTTCCAGGCGTTCTGTCATTTCTAATAAGTTGTAAAAAAAACTAGATTTTTTATTGAAATACTAGTAGCATGGGAATGCCTCAGCTGCATTTTAACTAAATGTGATAAGAAGCTAATAGAAGCAATAACAAATTGCCGAAATTCGCCCACACATTAATGTGATATGTTTTTGTAACGACTTCTATGCACACATATTTTATATATATTTTAACATTAACATACTGATTTAGATACAGTGTGTCCTAAATAAACTTCAACAAAAAATTATACCCTGGAAACTGAAACTGTGGCTCTTTTGGCGCTGCATATGTACTCTTCTTCGCTCTCCTTCTATTTTCAGTTCTCGCCTTAGTTGCCTTCTGTTGGTCTCAAAGTACATATTTGAATACGCCACTCGCTGCTTTTCACATTTTTTGACATAGGATAAATATGTACATATGTATGTATGTATATACGTCCTACATTTCGGTACGGATGCCATGTTAAGAATAATGAAATAGTAATCTGCTCAGTAAGGAAGCGATTTCCGACGATTTATGACATTATAAAGAAAAAAATCACCGCAGTGCGTGTATGTAACTATTATTTTATATATTTAAATGCAGAACATAAATAAATAGTTTAACACCAATTGCTACTTAAGCTTATTTTTAATAATGTTCAATTAATACGTACAGCAAAGAAACTCTTAAAAAAGGCCTAGAATTTTGTACAAACTCATAAGATTTAAAAATTCGTATAAGAAAATATTCGCGAATGTAGTCATTTTAATTATTTATATAAGATAAAGTAAGCCAACATAACAAATTATATAATTTTATTTTAATAAATATTTTTGTTGTCTACTTTTAAACAATATAATTTTATTGTTCTTTAATATTCTTT
Source organism: Philophylla caesio (assembly GCA_963971545.1). Classification (NCBI taxonomy): domain Eukaryota; kingdom Metazoa; phylum Arthropoda; class Insecta; order Diptera; family Tephritidae; genus Philophylla; species Philophylla caesio. The sequence goes on along the minus strand of OZ020604.1, from coordinate 177,482,704 downwards.
TTAAATTTTTTTATTTTATGTTATTTTATTTATGTATGGAAAGGAGTAAAAAGCTAAAACATAAAATGCTTTCTTTGAAAAAGATATTTAAAAAAAATTATCTGACCTTGCCGGAGTCGAACCGATAGGTCGTTATCACTATAAAAAGCAAACAGTGTTGCCTGCGAAGCCGTTATCTGAGAAAATACCAATTTCTACGTGTTTGATTACATTGTTTTTCAAAAATTAAAAGGTAGCAACAAAGGTTATACTAAGGCAGCGTGCAAGAGTGAGACAACTGCCTAATAATCCAACTTACTTTAATTGCATCTTGAAAAACTTTTGAAAATTAATAAATTATTTTATATACGAAAGTGTTCGAAGATATTTTTTTTCAATAAAAGTTTGCATTTTTTTATTTCGTTCGGTGTCTAATATTCATATATTTGTTGATATCTTCTAAGGATGTATATTTCTTGATTAATATATACATACATATGTATAAGGGAATAATATACTTATTATACAAAATAACTTCCTTAACGCCATATGAACATTCCTACATAAATAAAAGTTTTAATAAATTTCTTCTTTTTATAGATCAGAATCATCTAACTCATCACGACGTAGCCTATAATTATAACACATTTGTGATAGACAAATTACGAAAATAGTATTTGAATAAGCTTAAAAAGATAAAAAAAAACTTTTGTTGTTCACTGTACGTACATTCGCGTCACATTTACCAACCAAAAAACACCCAACAATATTTCGACATAATCACGACGAAACTTTTCGAGCTGAGTGAGAAATTCAATTAAATTGTCAACACTGCGCCACTGTCTAAGTCATGAGAAACAACAGCAACTACTATAACAACATCAACAAAAATGCGCTGTGCCGTACATAAAAATAGATGCAGGCAGTGTAAGCAACAATGACAAAGTCAACAATGTCAGCCACAACTAAAATCAATTTGTTAGTTGTTTTAGATGATATTGGCAATGAATGAATGGCGAGAGCGGCTTGCTGTAGTAAAAGTGCTGCTCTAGCGATATCGGTTAAATGTTTGTGCTTTTTTTTTAATGTGTACATTTATAAATTTTTAAACAAAGAATTAAAGTCATTGCAATATATAAAATAAATGAACTTTGCGCAAATGTAGAACATTTACAACATTTAGTAAATAAATACAGGGTGCACGATTCCAATTTTGTTACGTACTCTTATATGCGCAGTTCGGACGGCGGTCGATTTTTATTGATTCGAATATTATCTAAACGAATACTAGTTAATATAAGTAGTAACATACGCAGCTAATTTTTTCAGTGGTTAAAAAACCTAAGTGAAATTTATTTTTATTTAAACAAACCATCACATTTTCAATTAAATGGATTCGCCAACGAACAGAATTATCGAGTTTGGAATGTAAAAGCACCAATTTTATACAGGCGTAGTAATTTTTACCGAACTTCCTTGAAATTGAGACCAGAGATGCAGTGAGTTTGGATGCCAGAAGTGTGATTTTAGCGCCAAATGACACAACGCTCTTAAATATATCGGTTTAACATACTTCTATTGGAGCACCCTTCGGTAATGTTTCATTGTTGCAAAACTTTAGTCACCAGCATTTGAGATAAGTAAATGTGTTGTTTTAAAATGGAAAAGAGACAATTTTAATTGTTAGTTATAAAACTAAATAGCTAATGAAAGGTTGCAATGCATTTGCAGAAGTGTTTAAATAAAAAAAGTCATACTGTTAATTGAAAACTAAAATTGTTTTTACCAAACAGCACGATCTTACACATTTAATTAGCTCTTTCTTTTTACTGCTAGGTTATTATTTATTCTATTTATATATAAAATTCCTACCTTCAAACTACCATATGTAAATGCATTCGAGATCAAATACCTAGGAGTCCTTCTAGATAAAAAACTTGACCGCTCTAGGAAAGCCATCAATGCCCTCTATGCGTGCAATACGGCCGTGGGAAAGAAATGGGCTTTGACCGAGACTCTACCCAGAGTAAAGTTAGAGCGGGTACAGAGGACAGCCTTTTCACGGAAGCACTGCCCTCTACATTCACCAAATCTCTGGAAATAATTTTAAATCTTCCACCAGTGGACCTCTATGGAAAATTTCTGGCAAGCTGTAGTGCAGTTAGGTAATTCAAATGTCGTTGAAACTCTGTCGGATAACCTAGGCAAACTAGATTACATCACTCCTCTTCTATGTTTTGAAAATAAGTTTTCCACAATCAGCCCAGACAGGAACGAGTGGTAGGAGCCGTAGACCTGAACCCAAAGTCAACGGCTGTATACACAGATGGATTCAAGCTAAACGAGCAAGTAGGAAGTGGATTTCACTCAGGTGAATTCTGTCTTAACCTCAGCTTTCGGTTACCGGACCACTGTAGTGTTGTTCTGGCGGAGTTAAATGCAATAACAGAGGCAGCTCATAGCTTTATAACTCACGCTCCTTTAGGATGAGTCGCAATAATATACTCAGACAGCCAGGCTGCTATTAAATCTTTATATTCTTGCGGTACAACCTTCAAGGTAGCCATTGAATGCCGAAGGACTCTAAAACGGCTAGCAGAAATGTGCTCCGTACATGTTGTATGGGTCCTTGACCATGAAGACATTTCTGGCAAATGTCTTGCTGACGAGCTAGCAAGGAAAGGGACGGAAATATCCATAACTAACTCCGCCCTAGAAGCGGGCATACCTCTAACATCCGACAAACACAGGCTTAGATCTGAGCTTATGGAGAAGGTAAACTTCAGGTAGGCCTCGGACATCACCTGTCATATCGCCAAACAAATCTGGCTAATGGTCGATGTGAAGCGCTCTAAAGCTCTCACTATGCTTGATCGCTCCTTTCTTAGGCTAGTGGTTAGAGTGATAAACAATGGAAAGAGACTGGGCTACCCAACAAATGATTTCTGCCGCAGAAGAAGTAGATTTAAATTTAAATGCTCTGTAGGTATATTTTCATCTACAATTTTAGTTCAAATATTTAATGCGAGTTTAACTTCGACACTTTTGGAACTTAGAGCACTGAACTATATTTCCGATTATTTGATATTTCAACATTTTATCTTTCACGCCAAGAATTAAATGCATTGAAGTCACATTTATGGTATACCTAACATTTATTTACATTTGTGCTTACCGAATGTGTACAGAGGTAACAATATCATTAGCAAGAAAATTCAAACATTCAAATGATATTCTTGGCATTAACTTACTTTTTAGAATTTTAAATTAAAACAGTTAATTCTCTTCTTGCACACTTCGAAACTTTGTAGAAAACTAAAAAACAAAAAAAAAACCAAATATTCATCCAAATCTAAAATGTTTCTTAAAAGTTTTGAGGTTTTTCAGTATATATTTACATAGGTAAAGTCAGCCCTATTCTGCATTTCTATTACGTTCCCGTATTCCACTCCGCATCGATTGGAATTAGGTATTCCGAGATACGACGGACTCGAAAGAAAAAGAGGAAGAGCGGCAACCTTTTCGAAATCAGCTGTTTGCCTTGGAATGTGTGAAATTGAAAGAAAAAAAAGCAAACAGATACAAATTTGTGGCCAAACTATTGCTTTTTAAATAAAAAAATAAAAATATAAGCCGCGGCAATACTACTTGTGGACGACGACAACGCATCCGAGAATGCTGACACAAAAGTTGTAAGGAGAAGATTGCGAGATGTGTGATCCATTTCAGATGAGTGACGAATTGTAAGAAATTGAGTTTGAAAGTGATAAATCTTAATTCATTGATTTACTTATTTAGATTAAAAAAAAACTTTAGACTTAATAAGGACGCTTTCAAGTATGTCCTAGATACTTTTGCGGAAGAAACTCAACGAAGAACGTTGACGTCGTTATCTCCGCTTAATCGCGTAGTGGCTGCATTGAGATTTTTTGCGGAAGGCAGTTACCAGCATGGAGTTGGCGCAGATTATAATGTCGGAATGGGTCAGTCAACTGTATCAAAGTCACACGCTAATTTTCTCGATGTGATGCAACGAAAGCTTTGCCCTGAGTGGATCAAATTCGAACAGAGTGAAGAGGAAAAAATGCAAGCGAAGCAAGAGTTTTTTGCGAAGGCTAGCCTCCCAGGAGTCATCATGTGTGTTGATGGTACGCACATAAAAATAGTGAAGCCATCTGAAGAGGGGTTTCTATATTACATAAGAAAAGGATTTTTTAGCATCAATGCCATGGTGGTGAGAATTATGTTCAACGCATCAGTGCCATATTTTAAACTAATTAATTTTAAATTAAAACATATCAAAAAACATCAATAAAGCCCAAAATACTTATAAAAATCATGTTGATGACTTTTACAACTATCACAACAAGTTTTACTCACATTTTTGGGAAAATTATATTTTAAAAGTACACGAAAATAAAAATCTAACCGTCCGCCGCCAACAAAATTTCAACTTACAAAAACGTAACTACGATCGCAATGTAGAATACATAAAATTGTAAATTTCGAAGATTGATCGAAACTCATCGAAACGCAGAATACCAAAGTTGCCAAACTGAGAAAATTTCGATTCGAGTCGAAATGCAGAATAGTGCTGAGTATACAGTTTTTTAGGCCATCAAAAGCGCAATTTTCAATTGGTTAATTATGTTAATTTCTTTATAATTTTTTCCATGACAAATAAATAACTGGCAAACTCAAAAGTGAAGGATCATTTTTTTTCTACATTTTTCAAAACTCTTTTAATGCCAATCCTTAAATAATAATACAATAAAACTTGATAACGCGTAAGGTAATTTTTATAGTGCAGAGTTAGCCCACAGTCAGGGCTTAACACCAATTATTGCACTGAAATTCTACATCTTACTTTCGTATGTGAGTTTACTCTCCCCTGCAAAAACGGCACTAAGTTTCAAAACTTACTTGTGCTTCGAGTGTTTTTCAAGCAAATTTGGAGACAATCGTTCCAAGACACGAGTTGCAGTTTAAGGACTTGCATTGAAAAGCATTCGATTACATTTACGCAATCATGGGGAGGAAAGTTAAATTCTAAAAGAAATAAAACTATGTTCTAATTCACCGTGATCCGAGTTTGAAAAATAATCTTAAAATTTCAGAAAATTTTTGGATAATGATTTTCGGTTTAACTAATCAATTTTAGGTAAAGTACCCAATGTTCCCTGATTTGCTTTTATTGAAATTTCAAGCATTGAAAACAATAGAAAACTTTTTAATTAACAAGTTTTTGGCACAGTTCAAAGAAGCTGTTCCTACAGTTGCAACTTGTGCTACGTAGATCGAGTATTTATAAAAAAAGCCGAAAAGGAAAAAAAAAATTCGTTGTTCAAGAAAGAAAAAGAATACGCCATAAAAATGCTATTTCAAATAAAAAGAAAAAGAACACAAAACATTAGAAAAAAGAAAAATAAGAGCTCAAGCAGCAGCAGCAAAAAAGTAAAATATTTATAAAACTTAAAATATTTGCATTAATACTCGCTTTTAAGCCAAATTTGTAAAAAAAAAAAATATAATTGAATTTTATTTAAAAAAGTAATATATTTGTAAAACTTAAAATTTTTGCATTAATACTCGCTTTTGAGCCAAATTTGCAAAAAAAAAATATAATTGAATTTTATTTAAAAAGTGAAATATTTATAAAACTTTCAATTTTTGCATTAATAATTAATATTATTTTTACTCGCTTTTAATTTGCAAAAAAAAAAATGGTTGATTGCATGACTTTCGTACTTCGAATTGTCACTAATTTGATCGCTTCTCTGTTTCCTCGTTAATAAGGTCGAAGTAGCGTCGCTAATTGGGTAAGATAATATTTCATTTGTCGTTAATAGGTTCCCTCGCAGAGTGTTCGAAAAGCCTCATATTATCAATAATAACATAATTAAAATTCCATAACCATCGTGATTACATGCACAAATGATATAACTTTTTATTTCAAAAAAGATTCCTCAGTAATATATTTATTATATTTCTAAAAATACGTTTACTCTGTAGCGACATCTGAAGATCGTTGTTAATTGGGTACTTTATCTTATCACGTTTTTGAAAAAGAAAATAACAAAATAGAGTATTGCGACTTTATTAAATAAAAAAGGGGTACTCATTTGATATGAGTCTTATAATCAACTCACTGAACTTCAGTGTGATTAACTATAATTCCAACATTTCGATTCGAACTTAAATATTTAAAAGGTGCCCTTTTTATTTATATTTAGGTGTAAAGTTGTAAGGTCATAAAAAATTCGTTAGTAAAAAATTTGTTTTTGTTCCATTGCACAGAAAAAGGATGTAAAATAACACAACTTGAAGTTTTTCAAATTGACTTTATAACATAACCACATTTTAGGACATCTTGTGAATCACCTTATTATATATTTTAGGCGCATATGTTATTAAAATTTTAAACTTTTCGAGAGGATAACTTTGAGGAGCGAATTTCAGAATATTTCTGCATTCTGCGTTAGACATTAATACACACACACACACACACACACGTCACAACTTAGGCAAACACCAATGCCCCAGCAAGTGGCAAACAGTGAAAGAAAAATGCAACGTGCAACATTCAACATATAACGATTATACACACATACATACATACACAAGGATGTGTATGTAAATTTGTATGTATGCATGCAAGGATTCCCACTTACATTTGCTTGTGACACACCGCACACACCCAATCGGTGGTGCGGCTGGTGAATTCGCGGCACGCTTTGCACACGCGCAACTTGCAGACACGACACGGCGCTCCACGATTCGTGATGCGTCCCAGCTCGGTGTTGCAGCGCGCGCAGTGACGATTCGATTCGTATTGCAACAACGGATGTTGATGATGTTGGTGGTGTTGGTTTGGGGGGTGGTGATTGTTTTGAATAGCTATGCTTGTGGCTGTGGACATTGTGGTTTTACTGGTTGTATTGGTGGAGATTGTACTTGTTGCTGTTGTTGTTGTTGTTGTTGTTGTTGTTGATACTGATATTGTTGCCATATTGTGATTGTTGTGTTCGTGCTGTTGGTTTTCTTGTTGCAGTGGCTGTTGTTGTTGTTGTTGTTGACTATTTTGTTTGGCATCAAGTGCGCCGCCCATGCGCAGTGCACCCTTCCGACGCAGCGAATACAATTCGGCACGCAAAAGCCTGTTGTCCGGTGTTTATCCAATGAATGATGCACGCATGAAAGTTGAAAAAAAAAATTTAAGTGTGTTCGTAAATGTGTGTGTGTGTGTGTGTGTGCGTGTGCATGTGTTTTTATATGAGAGCCGCCACGTGGAGGTATTCAAAGGTGAGGACGCGTCCATTGTTTGCGGTCAATCAACGTCAAAATTTCGATGGACAGCGGGAGTTCGTGTATGCACGTGTATGTGTGTGTGTGTGCGGTGAAAGAGGCACGCTTGCGTGTGCGTGTGTGTATAAGGATAGTTGGCGTTGGATTCGTGGTCGTTTGTTTACGTAGCAAAGTTTTTGCCATTAATTATTCAGTGTTTCGTAGATGAGAGCATGCGGTGTTGTTTGTTGTTATTGTTGTTGGCATTTGTGGTTGCAGATGTTCAGAATCATACATTGAGTTGTTGAAATTGTTTTTTTTTTTGCGTTTTTGTTGTTGTCATTCATTTGGTTGGTGTCATGTATGCGTGTCAAACAATTAAAGTGGGAAAATGCAAAAGAGACAGAATAAAAAATGCACAAAAAGTCGGTAGTAAATAAACGAAAAAGCAGTGTGTGAAAAGATATGAAAAGAGAAGAAAAATAGTATTAGTAAGTTAGGTTATGGTATAGATATTTATTTTTAATCTCCTAAAACGTATTATTTGCTAGTTTAGTAGTATATTAAATAATAATTATTTTTAGTTTTGTCAAAACGATTCTTTGGCATATTTTATTAATTACAAGCAGATTTTGAAGTTTTTTTAGAATCTTAAAATAAATTTCAATCTCCATAATATTACTCTGAGAGTAAGCAGCTAAATATATTAATTAAAAATGCTCGATGAAATAAATTGCTAAAAACTTTTGATAGTCCATTTTTGATTGGATAAAAATTTGTATTACCTAAAAGATGGATAGCAGACAATTAGTTTCAAAAGCGTGGACTTGGTCCTGCAAAGACGACAACAAAAAACTGGTAGAAGACGACCAAAGTAGGCTTGCTGCATAAAATTATAATTTCACACGAAGCCTTTTTTGTCATAGCTGGACTGATGCCAGTAGATATTATGGCCCATGAAATGAAACGCATTTATGATAAGCTTTCCGAAAACAATGGAAGATTAAATCCAAAAGAAGCAAAAGGCAGAAGAAAGGAAAAACTAAATGAACATTTGGCAGGCTCGTTGGAATAGCTCCCCAAAGGGCAGGCGGACCTACGAGCTGATACCAAATATCAGCAAATGGGTTGAGAGAAACCACGGTGACACAAACTGTCATTTAACACAGTTTCTCTCGGGCCATGTGGTGTATCGAAAATATTTAAACAACATGCAGAGTCAGCAATGAAGACGCAGAACATATTATGCTCCAATGCCCACGCTACTCAAATCCGGGCAATTTTGAATGGAGACCCCTTCATTGACTCCATGCTTCAGTCAAATGAAAAGTGGAATGAAATATGCGCTCACGTAACGCGCATTCACATATACCTAAGAAACGCAGAGACGGCAAGACGTCGCCAACGAAACACGTAAAGAGCAAATAAGCTAACCAGCCCCGTAAGGTAACACCTGTTTTGGCAGTTCCGCGGGGAGAATGGTCGTGGTGGAGAGGGTTTAGGATCCCCGAAAAACTAGAACAGCTATGTAGAGTGACGTTGAGCAAAACTTGGGAAGAACCACTCTGAGCAGTCTCGAAACCTAAAAGGGGTCTTCGACAAAGCGACACACTTTCGTGAAACTTCTTCAATTGAGTGCAGGAAAGCGCAAGACGAGCTGTCAATCTCGATGCTGATCTTCCATTTCACAAAGACAAAACAAAGTATTTTCTGGTATTAAGCAGAAAGTCCTCGCGTTTGACGACCCTTGCCACTGTTGGCAATTACAACTTTGTAGACTTGAAGAGCTTTGTATAACAATTATGTTAGCTTGGAGAACAATCAAAGAATAAGTCGGATACCGAAAAGATGGCATAATGAATTTTATGAGCTATATAATGACATGAACATCGTCAAATGGACAAAAACCTCCACGATTGCTTAAGCATGTCACTCGCCTGAATGAAGATGCTTCGCCAAGAGGAAAATAAAATACCAAACAATTTCGTCATTTGAGACATTCTTCACTTAATAACTTGAATTTAAGTGAAAATATTCCAAGTATAGTGGGTGTTTATTTCGAGTGGACAGTGAATTTTTTTTAAGATTATATATTTTTAGGAAATGTATAGAAACTTGAAGCAATTGTGCTAATGTATTTTTTTTTAAATTTACAATACGAGTAGTGCACAACGCTTCCAAACAATTCGAAATGTTCGAGCCCAATTAATTTTCCATAACTTCTTGTCAAATTTGCTTTGAAGACAACTTGGTCTCGGCGTTTAACCATCAGATTATTCGCGGAGAAAAGTCTAAAGAGAACATACTTTAAGTTACTTCTTTCTGTCCATAAAATTTTTTTCCAATAGAGGCTGGTAGAGAATTAAAAATACGTATACGAAAGAGTCGAGTTAAAATTTGGAAAAATCGAGCAGATTTAAGGTATTTGACAAAAAAATTAATGTTTGGTGAAATGAACGCTAGACGATTCTTGAATGAATTTATTTGTTGATTTTGGAAAAGAATTTTGGAAAATGTGGTATTTCCATAAATACTTTAAATATTGTTCATTTAATAAATTCCCTGAATAATAATACATACAGAACACTATAAACTGAAAATAAGAAAAATTTACTCCTTCTCCTAAAAATACACGTACATACATATGTACCAGGAAAAGAACAATCGTTTCTCCAAATGACAAATTTGGGTCAAAGCAAAGCAAAAAGCTCATCAATCAATAGCTTATTAAAGAGTTAAGTCAACGAGAGCATGTTATCAAAAACTTCTATGTTGCAGTCCCAAAATGTTTAGCTGATAAATTGAGGTATAAAAGCAAATGGTGTTGTATTAAATAAATTCTATTTTTTGTATTCACTTTTGATTAGATATTTCCCTCTATTTCATTATTCGTTGAAAGCAGTACAAAATTACACTTTTATAAGATTTTTTTTTTTAATTTTAAATCCGAAAGTTCGTAAAGAGAAGTAACTTTTGAGAAGGGATGTCAGTCTTGTTAAAAAGTCATGTTAAAAAACTGAATTTTATTTTGTTACATTTTACTTAATTTGATTAATGAACAAATTTGTTGTATTAAAGAAGAGTTTTGCAAGCGCACCCAAAAGGTTGTCCTTAATTATGTCCGTATAGTTACATTCATACCTTCTTTTTACTTATTTTTTGTAAAATAGATGTATGTACAAAGCGCTGAAGTCCTGAAAAGGCGTAACTGCTGGTATAGAATTTTGGTATGTGGTAGGTAAATTGGTTTTACCAAATCATTATTTAAGTTCATTAGAAGTTGTGAATAAATTAGTACAACTCTTCTAAATCTTAAAATCTGCATAAAAAAAAATAACTAATTTTGAAACTTTGCGGTGCTTGGAAAACGGAGAGAAAGCTAACTATTGTTAGAAGAAGAATAAATTATTTTTTTGTGCTATCTAGCTTAACTAACGAATATATGTATGCATATACGTGTATTTTTTTTTTGCTTGCCCATGGCGAGCGTCTTTTCGATAGGAACTCCACATTTATTTTACCTGAACGCAATCATCAATCTCAGCAATTGATTAAAGAAGTTACGCATTCTGTGCAATGAAAAAGGAGAAAACCCCGGAGTAGATGCAAATTTCATCAGCTTCGTATTGAATGCTAGTAAATCTCAACATAGAAGTATATTAAGTTGTTAAATTGTATACAGAGGCGGACATAATTATTCACACATCACCCAGTTTACCATAAAAACAGTTTTACCTTTGAAATAATAACAAAAACTAGCTTATAGGTTTTTCCTAAGGAAATATTTATTCAAATCTTAGGTATTGAAAAATAAAACTAATTTAACAAATTAATTTTTCATTTTAAATAAATCTACAAAAATTACATATTACTTCATTTATGTAAGGGAAAAAATTATTCGCACAACTCAAAGTCATGCCATTTAAATTGAAAATTTTTTCATGAAAAAGGACCGCTGTGAATGCTGCACTAGAAATTGAATTTTCAACATTCGGTATTGTTATTTGTGCAAGTGCGTTGTCGATATTTAGAAAAATAATTTTAAATTTACATAAATAAAATAAATCAAGTGCCGAAATTGGTAAAATTGTAAAGAAAAGCAGATATTCTATTTACAGCATAATAAAGCGAAGGAGAAGAAAATCTTCAAAGTCGTGCTCATACCGACAGACCAAGCAAGCTGACCACCGCTGAAGACTGGCAAATTGTAAGAAAAATTAAAAGGAATCCCAAAATTACCTCTACGCAGGTGGCAGCAGAAGTTCGTGAAGAAACTGGAAAAAATATTCAGGCAAAAACAGTACGCAGGACTTTGCATTGTGCTCGCTACAGTTCGAGAATAGCGCAAAAAAAAACTAACGTCAGCAAGGCTAATAAAAAAAAGGAGTGTGAACTTCACGAAAGCATACAAGGTAAACTAACTGAGTTTTGGAACAACGTTCTCTTTGGCGACGAGAGTAAATTTAACATTTTTGAGTCAGAGGGCAGAAAATGGGTCGGGAGAAAACACAATACTCAACTGGAGAAAAATAACATGATAAGTACAGTTAAACATGGCGGTGGAGGGATCATGGTATGGGGTTTTTATATGTCGTCTTCATTGAGGGGACAATGGATAAAACAGTTTACTTAACAAAATCTTAACCTTGGGGACCACTTTCATTTCCAACAAGACAATGACCCCAAACACACTGCTCACGACGATTGTACTTATAGGGATCAAATACAATGTGCCTCATATTCTTTCGACTCCTCCACAGTCTTCAGACTTAAATCCCATAGAACATTTGTAGAATGAGCTTGGTAGGCGTATCAGTAAAGAAAATATTACCAGCAGATCTCAAATAAAAGAAGTTCTTCAGCAAGAATGGCCAAACATAGAGCAGACGGCAACAACTTTGTACAACAACGGCCATTTTGCCTGTTGCCAGTAGAAAATGTATTCAAATCGTACTTGATGCTGTTAGTTAAAAACATTTACTGATATCTTTTGCAATAGCAATTTATCAACGTCTGTCAACGGTTGAGTGAAACGCGCACACACACGCACACATTTTTATTACATAAATTTGTTTTTTTTTTTGGTGACTAAGTTAGACAGGTTTTTATTTATTTGGCGGTAACTGAACCACTGAAATTGGGTCACAGCTGTAAGTACACAGTAAAAGCTAAGATATAAAGGAAGCAAAATATTTGGAAGGAAAGAAATTATTTAGAAGTTTTTGATTAAATTTGAAAATAACAAAGTTGACGGTTGCTTCTTTAAAGTAATTAAAATGTACCTTCCTTTAAAATAATGAAAATGCTTTTGAAAGGTGGCTTTTGAATTAATTTTTGTTTTGATCGATAGGAAAATAAATGTTGTGCTCTAACATTGCTTTTAATATGATCAAAGGTGGTTTTTGTTGCAGTTGCTCGTTTAACTAAGTTTCGACGGTGTTTTTTTTCGGTGTGTGACTATTCTTAATCGAAGTTGTCCAGTAAGGCAGAAGTTACACAAGTTAGTCTTGAACCTGAATTAAAGCCCACCGGCGATTGCGCGATAAATAATATTTTTAAAAATCTAAAAAAAAAATCGAGATATAGTCACAAATCAACAGTTATTTTTTTAGTCAGTTAAAATTTAAGTTAGTTAGAAAGTAAATTAAAAGTGTTCAAGAGATTCTGAGAATGCTTTATATGGAGAAAAATGCACAACACTGTCAATTAAAAAATGTTCAAGAAGAAATGCAATTTTTTTTAGATTTTGAAAAATTGATTTTGCCCTAATCAAATTTTACTTGAAATTTTGGTGAACATTTGTTTTATAAATTTGTACAAAGTTTGAAATGCTCATTTACAATACTGTTTTTTTTATGTTATGAGCTAAACTTTCAATATACATTAAAAAACAAAAGAAGCCAAAACCTTAAAAAATGTCGCTTTTTATTACTTTTGCATTCAGTTTTCCATAAACCCGTATTTACCGGTAAAACCTTGATCTAAAGTGTTCCGTCAAATTCCAGGAAACAATTTTTTGTTAATGTTCAGTTCTAACTATGGTATTCGATTAAACAATAAATCTTTGAATATATGGATGAAAGTGTTTTTACATGTAACTATGTATGCCTTTTAATACGTTTGCAAGATAAAGTTTTTAGAAATTGTTTGTAGTAAATTTTGAAGGCGGTGTGAAACCTCGTCACACATCTTTCTTAATTATGGGCTTAGTATATAAATTTTAATCAAAAATTAGCTTTTAAATATTTAATTCCAGATCATACTCAATCAGTGTGCAGATCAGTTTAATTTACATTAAAATTTTTAAGCATATCAACTTCCCTTCTTACAATAATTTTACAAAAACAGTTATGAAATTTTTTTTTATACCATAAGTACTCCAATTAAATTGCTACAATTATGAACATTTGGAGTTTTTCTATTTACATGTTATGACTAAAAAGCAGGTGGTGAAAAAGTGTTTTTTTTACGATAGTTTTTTGTTATTAACTTATATTTACTTAAACAAATAATTAAATCATTATTTATCGCCTCTTCCTACTTGTTGTTCAAATATAACAGATATGAGAAAATAGTTTACATGATTTTTTAATAATGCTGATTAATATATGAAATTTCGCAAATAATTATATTCGTAAATAAATATGCAAATATTTTACATTGACTACAATATGCAGCATCCATTAAATTGATTGCTCAATTACGAGGTTTTTTGGTTTAAGTCTGTAAAAAATTGTATACTGAAACTAAAAAATTGTAATTCATAACTGAAATGCCGTAACTCGTTTAATTAAAAAAGCACAGTCGAAGATAGAGCTATTGTTACTTATTTTGCGGTGGATTGATGCTTTCCAAGTTGGCCTCATGTTGATTTATATTTTTTGGAAAATCTCATTTCTCTCTTATATATTTTCATAGTGATAGACTTTGTAATAGTTTGAGCACCATTTTGATTGTTATTTAAAAAAAAAAAAGAAAGTTGGCAGAGAAAATTTATTATTAAATCGTTCCACAGAAATAAATATCTTGGTAGTGTACTTTAATAGGTTTCGAAGATAATACTACAAATAATAAAACGTATCGTTCTTTTATTTTTATCCAAAAATATTTAACATAGCGATGCCTTTACATATGTTTACTTGTGACTGAGAAAAATAGGCAAGAATTCGTCACATTCCCTAGCGGGGGAACTGATTGCAAAAATGAAAATAATCCAATTATTTTTGTTATTTAAAGTGAAGCGACTAAACAATTTAGTTGATTTTTTAAAATGAACGCCATTAATGTTTGCAAATGATATGCATTTTAAGATATTTTTTTCCAATATTTCATTTGAAAAAATAAAAAAAATAATATATATAAAATTCAATGTTCATACATACAGAATTATATTGGACGTGAGCCGATGACAATTTTTATTATCATTTAAATCACATTTAATTACATTACGAATTTATACTGATTCGTTTCCTCTAAAAGTTGTTTATGAGAAGAAAAAAAACCCTATAAAGAAAGCATAAAATTCATTCGTGCGTTGGATCTAAAATAACTAACAAAACATTTGGTTTTATGGAGCAGAGCACGAAATGGAACTCTACAAATCGCGCGCAAACTGTTCGCAGCTTTTGAAGTCAAATGAAAGGGCGCACATGTTTAACTCGCATACCCTTGTGACAAAATTAATTCCAAGTATTGTAAGAATGTAGCATATTTAGTCATGTGGCTATTCAAGATTAAATATCTACAAATGTGTGTGGTCGTAGCACAAGCATTTAATCTCATACAAACAAACATTTTCACAATACTGGTGCTATGTATATTAACCGCTCACACTGTTGAGCAAAAACTTTTAGGTTTCTATTTAAACAGTGCTCGGAAAGTGGTATTCGACCACAAATTTTTCTTTTGATAAGTCAACGTTTGCATCGCCTTTGCTTTGACATGTCAAGCATAGTTTTTATAGTTCAGCTTAGCATTTACATTTTTTTTTTGTTTGAAGTACTTCCTTTCATTTAAATTTCGTTCAAACATTTTAAATGGAAAGACTAAACATTCATTAGCACAAAGTGAATACCTACCCTGTCGGAAAAGTACTTTATAAGCAATTTAAAAAGTACTTTTTTTTGACCACAAGTGGTTCAAATTCATTATATTTTCTCGTCATCAACTAACTTTTTTGACATGGCGATGTCCTAGGTGCAAGTCAATTATTCGACTCTGCATTTGATTTCAACCACTTTCAAATATATTTGAAAGAAATAACATTAAAATAACGTTTTTTGCAACTGCAATAAAATGTATGTATTTATTTCCAGCTACTTTAAAACTGCTGTTTTTACAACGATTTTCGATACAAAAGGCATACAAGTTAATAATGATAAAAAGAAATTGAAATATTTTAAGAATCACGCATTTAATGGGCTCGCCCACTGTCTTACTTTTCAAAAGCGGATAGAAATTAACAAAAGCTTTTATTTTATTTTTTTCGTGAGTTCCATCGAGATTGAAATTCATTACAACGTTCTTGGACAAAAGAGCCAAAAGCATCTTTTTAGGTTTTCCTTTCATTAGGCACTTCATTCCCTCAAGCTATGGAATATATGGAAAAAAGCTTTAGATAGATATTTAGAATTTTATGATTATATTAGCTTCTCACTTAAATTGTTTTATTTTCTTCGTAAATATTTTCGACAATGGCTGTCAATTCGTCATCTGTTTTTATTGGAAATTGTAAGTGAATGACACAAGAGAGTTTCTATGAGTACAGTGTATGTATATACTATACACATATGTTCACTATATGGATTCAATTGAAAGTTTTTAAATTATTTTGTATTACGCTGATAGAAATATACGAGTACAAAGAATTAAAGACTCGTACGCTGCATTTGTTTCAAAGCAGTTGATTTCCAACTACTTTAAAATTGGTTAATTTTTCAGACGGTCTGCTTTTTCCCGACAGGGTAATTACAGGCTTATACATATGTTTGTATGTACGTATATTCCGATCTTCTGACCCTACAATGAATTTACAACTCGAGGCCAACAAAAAAAAAAAAAAATTAAAACCAATTTTCAAGTTTTGCTCTTTTCATTGTTTATGTTGTACGTGGTGACCAGAGAACATGCAAAAATCTGCGTTAAAATAGCAAAGTACTATTAAAAATGCCAACCAGCTGTGCTACAATGGCGAAGCTGTTTTTTTTTTTATTGCTTTGCTATTCCCTCAAAGCGTTTTGGCCATAAAAAAAAAATTAACTATGTAGTAAATTAAGGAAAATTTTGTGTTTGATTGCGTCATATAAGTTGTGAAGTATGCCATACTGAGAACGTGCATGCATGCACTCAAATGTCCGTTGCTTGCTTTTAGGCGTCGCATTGAACGAGGCAAATTAAACGTACAACATATTACTCATACGACATGTTGTGCTTACGTACTCGCACATGAACAGAAGTAAGAATATGTAACTGTTAATTTTGTGCACATACTTTCATTTAAAATATTCACTTCCACACATCAACGTATGTGTATGTGTAAAATAAAATTTGAATGAGAGTTTTATTGGGCGGAAATATTTTATGAGCCGCTAATGTAAAACTTCGATTGTGCGTGAAATTTATTTTCTTTGCGTAACATCAAGACAAGGTAATATACTTTTAACATCCAGTCATTCAATTGGTAAACACTTCCTTAAAAATAATTGTGATATACATTTTTATTGATTTAAATGGAAATTTACTGTCGACTTTAAAGTGTAAAAGTCATTTTAAATCCTACACTAAATTGAACAAATGATTACGAGCGAGAAGGAAATGGAAATCAAAATTTATTTTGAAGAAATTTTGCGCTCAACCCTTAGCAACATTCTCAATTTTCTGTTGTCTTTCTGACTTTCAGACCGAGTTTGGCGCTTGTGGTAATTTGTTCACAAGGCTTACTTTCTAGTTTCTTAAATACAAATAAGTCCAAAGTGGATTTGTTATGGTGCCATATGCAAATAGATTACTCTCTGCTATCACAATTTGAGCATCAGTATACCTGGTAATGGCTTAAAATTTATATACTTTTTTTAATGTCCAAAATTTTTCATTCGTTAGGCAAAAATTTAAATCACCTGATAGTAACGCAAAATTTGCTACACAAACTTTTGAGGCTGGTATAACAAAATCAAAAATTAACTTCCATAGGCAAAATAAAAAAAGGAATTTATAGAAATGATTTGTTAGTAAAATATCAAGCAACGGTATTGTAATAAAACAAAAAACAGAGTGTAATAGGCGGCACCTTGAAATAAGGCTGGTAGTAATTATTACCTACAGAAGGTTTGGATGCGTGGAGTTTAGGTGAGGTAAGTTTAGGTATGTTGAGGCGAATAATGGTGGTGAGTCTGAGATATGATGAGAAAAAGGAGAACATGTTGCCGTCCCAACCATTACAGTTGCTAGAGAAGCTTCACTTCAAAACATAGCTAGCAACTTGAAAATGAAGAAGCGGGTTACTAATGGTTTTAGCATTAACTTATTCCACAGAACCTAGCTTCTGATGACTTCTAACTCTTTATCGAATATCATTAATTAGGGAAAGTCCTTAAATTTCGGCTACCGGATTATTGCAGTGTATCTGACGTCAAAGCCATACAAATACTCGTACCCTGCAAGCCACCTCTAACCAGTTTCCCCTGAAATAAAAAATACACACACATTTACACCTTTTAAGTAATTGCACCCTCACATTTACACATTTTTTTTTTAACTGTCGAAAAAATTTCTTTAAGTTAGAGCAGTGATGTCTTACTACAAAAACAATTGCATGTGTAAGCAGGAGCATGAAAGATGAAAGGCAGTTTTTTAGTGAAGTAGGCCAAGAACAAAATCAGCATTTCAATGTAAGTAGGACGTGAAAAACAACGAAAATTGAAAAAAAAAACCGAAATAAAATTTTCAAATGCATACAATTTTTGCTGCTCCACCACCAACTAAGGATCGCTGTTCAAATTTTTCCGGTAAGTTTCTCAAGAACTCATTGAAATGTTGAATCCGTCAATAATTATCAAGTTGAGTTTTTTGTCTCGCAAATATGCTGCGAGTTGCGAATTAATATCTACGCATTATGTGCGAAGAGTGTGCAACATTTGCATTTGGTTGGATATGTGAATGCTGATGGTGTTGCTGCGATTGCTGCTGCTGTCCACGCTGTTGCGAATGTTGATAACATTCAATTTATCGTTTCACTTATGACGCGAATCGTCAACTGGAAAGAAATAATCATCTTGCGAGATTAGTAGCACATCGCCTACAATATTGGGCGTTTACCAAACGGTGCACCGCATATTTGTTGGAAGTAATCGTGGTGCTCAACATTGCATTCTAATTATTTACGTGTTTCATTTTATGATATTTAAATGTTTTTTAACAGCTAATGACGCAAGTTTTAAATGCGTTTTTTCTCCCAAACATAATCGCAAATGTATAAGTTATATTTTGTATAACTTTTTATCAATTATAAAACTATTTTTTATATAACTTTTTAACAATAATAAAACTATTTTTTTAATAAATAATCATATTTTATGTGTTTTAAAATATTTTGTAAAAATTAAATGAAATGAAAAATATTTGTACAATTTGTTAAATAAAAAATTGGTGGTTATCGTATTAACTTGTGCAGATGGTCACATTAGCTACTAGTTCACCAGAAAACTAAATTTTGCAGATGGTCCCATTAGCTACTAGTTCACCAGAATATTAACTTGTGCAGTTGGTAACATTAGCTACTAGTTCACCAGATTATTAACTTGTGCGAAAGTTAGCAATAGCTACATGTTCACTAGATTATTAACTTGTGCAGATGTTAACATTAACTTCAAGTTGATCAAAACATTAACTGGTACAATTGGTAATATTACCTACATGTTTACCATAATATTAGCCATAGAAGGGGAAATAAGAGTAGTGTAACTATAGTTCATTGAACATGAATAATTATATTAGTGCAAGGGAGATGGTACGTCACACGCATATGAAAAAGTGGCGAATTAGTTCACACTGCTGGAACAAAATTAGCTACTTTTATTTCTTGTTTAGAAGTGAACGAAACCCACCCGTTAACTAGATTTCTAGCTGGTAGCTGGCTTGCAGGGTACGTACACACATGTGTGACATTTGGGAATTCATTTAATTTCTCGTTTGTTACTCGCATAAACAATGTTAACCACAAAGCAACCACAGTTACAATGGAGATAATTACTACAATCGTGGTGGCAATAATTTTGTTGATATTTGACTCTACTCTGTTTATATTTTGGTCAAAATACATATATTTAATTACAGAACAATGACATTGCTCGAAATCCAGTAATGTATTATTTTTGTGAAGTAATTTCAAGTCGGAGAGGCACTTCAATTTTGTCTTCGTAATAATTTTCAAAAATTATTTAATGTCTTCACTTTTCAAAATATCATGAAGATTTAGTGGTTTTAGTCAGAATAGTTTTGCGCACAAAATACTTTTAGAACGCGGCACAGAACCCATGTTTACTCCATGTTTACTCCTGTTTACTTTATAACAAAAAGCCATAGAAAATTTGGTATTCCTGCGCCTCAATCAATTTCCATAGTATATCTATACAGTTAAGCTTACCTATTATATGCCTTCAGCAAGGCTGTGAACTGACAAAAAAAATATTCTCTCTCACTCATTCGCAGAATCATTTATGCCTTACTAATGTTTCTGAAAATTAAATAACTTCCAAATCAAATGTATTTTAAACTCAGTAAATTATGCGCCCATTAAACAGCACTACGCTTTGCCATAGACACAGCTCTCAAGACTCAAGCACACTTTCCATGTATGTGTGTATGTACGTGCAAGTGTATGTGCTTGTATTACCGCAGCATTTGGTTCATCATACGTCTAGGCGTCCACTACAACTGCAAATCGCTCGTAGGCATGACCACCATAACAAATGAAAACATCGCAAAGCACAACTTTTAATTATTATTAGCAAAGTTTAAGGCAGCATAAACAAAAGCCAATGAATTTATATGAATTTTTATGAATCGTTAGCAATAAAAGGCGGTTTTGTTTGCAATGTTTGCCAAATTCATGAAAAGGTATAAATCGTATGTATGTGTGTAGATGTGTAGATGCAGCTCGGCCAAATGGCGTTAACTTGCGTACAAAAATATGTTTGTAGTTGTTTTCTGGCAGTAGTTAGTTAGCTATGTTTGTGTAATTATAACAGTATTATGAAGGCGAGCCCTACGCAACAGAGATTGTTTTTGTTTTTTTTTTTGTTTTTTTTTTCATGAAACTCGTTGCTGTGTAATTGTGTGCGTGACTAGAGACAACTACACGTAATATTTTTGTTATTATTACCTCCATCGCAGCTTTGTAACCGCACGCTTCCTAGTAACGGAAACCATTAAAGCCATTCAAGTAAATAAGGAACATAACGAGAATTTTCAACGACATACTTAGCTAAAATTACCACTACAAGGACAAGCACTAACACATTGATATTTGACTGTTGCGCACAGTGAAACAGTTGCCAGAAGAAGTTGAAGGGTGGAAATATTTACTGGTAAATAAAAATTATACAAACATATAATTGCTGGTTGGCTTTATTCGATTACGGTTCAAAGTAAATTCAAGACGTTTTTCACTTGAAATTGTTGTTCGAAATTAATTTGCAATTAGGTGTAAATTAATAAATTACATAGACAATATTGGTTTAAGCAATGAAGAGGACAAGTTTTTACTATTACTGAGAAAGCGAATATAAATATTTGCTATTGAAATGTAATAAAAAATTAATAATGTACGAGTAGTTTAGGCGTAGAAACTTAACTCTGGATAATGATTAAATCATGTTAGTTCGTATATGGGCGGTCATAAATTCTAAATAAAGAAAGTATTAAAAAGCGCTATTTAACTCTTTAATTGGTGTTGTTCACAGCAGTGCAGTGTAATGGAAATATTAAATTTTAGTGAGTTTTCAATTACTGTCAGAACTGTTGGAATTTTTAAGACAATTTTTTTTTATATTGGCACTGAACAGGCATCAACTTTTATGCAAATAATGAGAGAACAAACATTTTAGATTTTTTCAAACGTGAATGCAAATTGCATAAAATAATGTAGAAGATAATGGAAGCTCCTAAAGTCTTGAAAAGGTGTATCTATTTTATAAATAAACTGTGTTTCTAAATTATATTGCCAACTTTTGACAATTTTCTTTTTCCTTTTATTATTTTTTAATTAAAATAAAGCACTAATGAAAGTCGTAAGAATATCCTGGCCGAGGCTAGAGACCGATTTATATATAGTCTTACAAAATAATTTTCACATTTTCCAAATAACAACTGAACCATCTTCTAAAGACTTTTAAAGTCTGGTTGGATAACAGTCTAAAACCAAATATCAATGCATTCCCATGACAGCGTGGGGTAAGAAATATTCTTGAAATTTAAGTGCTAAAAATATATAAATATTTCAAAAAATAAACAAATGTACATAGCTTTAATCTAAGCCTCTAAATAAAAAAAAAATATAGAGCAAAAGTTTTCGAACAAAAATGTTATTTAGTAATAGAGTAATTTATTACAATTATACAATTATATTTTCGGACCACAAAACTGAATTTTTTTATTTATATGCCAAAATATGAATGGCTACAAATTCAAGCCAATGTTTTAAAATCATATTTCTTGTCTTTAATATTTTAGATACTGTAGTTGCTTACTACTTGTCAATTTTAAAATTGTGCTTGCCTTCTGATTTAATAAGCTGGCTTCTAAAATGTAAGTACATGCTTACATACATATGAAAACTTTTGTAAATGCTATTTTCGTTTAATTTCCGCCCTAGGTTCACGCTGCCGTGAGAAATAATTGCCATAACTAGCGGCGGCACAGAAAACCTACGCCACCAACAACAAGCAAGCGCCCCGCCACTTCACACCAGATGTTTAGCCAGCCTTGGCAAAATAAACGCACACCCACCACAACAACGCTCAGTGATCATCGTCGCGCTCTACGCTCCGTTTCGCACACACAACGCCCACAACTTTACAGCTGTTGGTCAGCGGGTCGGTGGGCCAAGCCGCGAACAACGTGTTGAACTGACCACTTAGCCATTAAATGTTTAACATATCGTGTAAATTTGTAATAAATGCTGCCATTTTTTGTTGAGCTTACACAATTACAGTAAAAGGCACAACCAACACGGCGTATAAGTAACCGCAAATTGAATGAATGCGGATAATTTGAAGCGAACAAGGATGGGTGGCATGGCAAGAAGAAGATTATGATTATTTCTTCTTTGCATACGTTTAACGGAACACTTTAATATTTTGTTTGCAAGCTGTTATTTTTTGTTAAATCAAAAAATATTTCTCTTTTTCTTTTTTCATAATTTTCCATTTAACTTTTGCCGGCTGCTTGCATCAGCCAACTTATTTTACTATAGCGCTCTAACTTTTTCGGTATTGCTGGTCTGAAATTTTGCGCCTTTTCTTATACTTTGTATATATGTGTATAAGTGTGTGCGAGCCCTCAATGTAAATTCCCAATGCCTCGATGACTGTCATGATGAGGGATTCAAATAATTTTAGATTTTGTATAATAATGTATAGCACCAGTTTAGCAGTATTTGTATAAATGTTAGCGAGATGAAGCCAATGCAGCGCATATTTAACATTTCAATTTAATTTTTTCTTTAGACTTCTGCCTTTCTGCGTATTATTCGCTTTTAGAGCAGCTGTGGCAAGTTCAATAAGTCGTTAGCAGTTTTTAGGTGAGGTTCTGGCTGCTCTGCTGCGTGAAAATGAAATTGTTGGCAAGTTTCCTGGAACGTTGTGCAGCTTCAACTGCAACGCTGTGTGTTCCAGAAAAAACTGATAAATTAGTTTACAAATTTTTTAAGCTCCTGCGTGTCAGGAACAAATTCCATAAATTCCATTTCGTTAAACGATTTCACACACTTACATACCCTCCTATAATTGCCATAAAAAACGCACCATTTATATTTCTAACATAAAAAGGATTGCAAATTATTTAGCTTCAATTTTGCTTTTTTGAATAAGAACTAATATCGATTCCTCTGTATGATGCCGTTGCAAATGTAGATTAACGCCATGTATCCAGCCATCAAGAAATGTAAAAGTTCTATATAAACAAACGTTCAAGAAATACTCAAGAAAAATGTAATGGATCAAATTTTCTTATGTAGCACGCAGCTCTTAAAAACCTTCTAAATTGTTTTTTTTTTTGTTATTGGTTGGCCATATAACTATTTATTTCAAATATTTTTGAGCTTAAGGCCGATCGGTTTATAATTATAAAAAAAAAAAAACAACGTCTGATGAGGAAAAAAAAGAGGAATTAGACGCCCCCGAAAAAAACAAAATAAAAAAAAAATGTTTTTTATTCCAGTAATACAATCTTCAGTATTTGGTTGTGAGAAAAATTTAATCATTAAAACTATGTAACTTTTGGATAACTCTTTAACAAAATGGAAAATAATTGACAATTTTATTGAGCTCGAGGCCAGTTTGCAGAAGATTTTTCATTTGGAAAAACAACAACAGTTTTTTTAAATGGTAGAAGTTATAGTACTATTTCGGAAATCACCACATTTCCTCATCAGACTTCTTTATTTTTAATTAGTTATATTTTTATTCTTCATAAAGACTTCTCCAAGGCTATGAACCAAGAAGCTCGGAGTTGCTAAGCCAACACGTTAAATGCTGTGATGTGTGGTGATTTCCGAAATAGTACTATAACTTCTACCATTTAAAAAAACTGTTATTGTTTTTCCAAATAAAAAATCTTTAGCAAACTGGCAGTAACTGTCATCAAAATTTTATAAGGCTGAAAACAACAAAAATTCAAAATGGAAAATATATATTATTATTTTTATTACTATTTTTATTCTCTTAACCGTATTTTTTTATTTTGATTTGAATCTTACACCTTCCGGGATATATATTTTTGAAATTAAAGCATGCCAAAAAATAACTTTTTAATATATGTTTCCACCATTTATGATTTTGTTCTTGTGTTTCATATGAGGATTACGAGAAGTTAATATAATTTATTTAAAAAAAAAAGTGGATAGTAAAAAAAAAATAATAAAAATTATATTATTGTTTTCAAATTTATTTGCTGCGGCACGCCTTATTTCCGGTGCAGGTTCCTTTTCCATGTGCAGAAACGCGAAGTGTTTTCCGCAAAGTCTCATATGATCAACGCTTCATCATTCTGGAGATTTTCAATTACGTGCTTGTAAAATGAAGCCTGCTGTTTTGCAATGAAGTCGTGCTTGAGATAAAATAATAATAATAATAATGTGGCGCTTACTCTCTAAAGGTCAGTGCTGCCACCGCTGCCCACTCGACCACAGCGGCTCGAGATATACCCTTCCAAAATTGACAAAAGATTTACTAAATTCTTCGCCATATAGTAGTGTGTTATTTAAATTTTTTATAAGTTTTGTTACCCTCAGCCGATACATGATATCATCTATTTTATTTTTATTTAAAACATAGAAAATTTCTTTGGATTTTTTGTGTATCAGTCGGAGTGCACAACACTCATCGAAAAACACTTTTTATCAGGATGCTCAAAAAACTATATCGCCCACAGTATTGAGCCAAAAGAAAATAACTGATTGAAAATCAAGTCTTATTCTTTTTGTAATGATTTCAACATAAAAAGCCTCGTCGAACCGGAAGTAAGGCGTGCGTCTGCAAATAAAAGGTAGATAATCATATTCATTAATGTTTAAACGCTAATGAAGATAATAAACCAAATTAAGGAATTGTCTTTTATGTGAAGCAAACGTATTTTAAACTACCCATTCAGGTTTTACATAACTATTTGAAGAACTGTTTTTAAGAAAAAAATAAAATAATTAAAAAAATATAATTTGTTATAATTTTTTTTTACTATTAAAATTTTTTAAATAAAAAAAATTATATCAAATTATCGTAATCCTCATAAGAAACCCAAAAAAAAATCATAAATGGTACGATGATTCAGTTTTTTTTTAAATAAAATGCTACTTTGCGCGGAAACATATGTATCGGGTGTTTTTTTTAGGGGTATAGAACTTCGAATTGAAATAAAACACAAGAAAATCGTCCATCAATTTGGCTTTATTGGAAGGATAATTTTATGCCATTAATGTTTAAATATGATTTCGGGCATGTGGCCGCCGCGGCTGGCTCGAATAAAGCCAATTCTACAGGTCCAATTTTTAAAAAAATTTTCGAGCATATGGGGCCGTATGTCGGCAATAACGCCACGAATGTTGGCTTCCAATTCCCCTAACGTTTCTGGTTTGTTGGTGTAGACGAGCGACTTCACATATCCCCAAAGAAAATAATCCAATGGTGTCAAATCACACGATCTTGGTGGCCAATTGACAGGTCCATTCCGCGAAATTATGCGCTCAGCGAATGTTTCCTTCAATAAATCGATTGTGACGTGCGCTGTGTGGCATGTAGCGCCGTCTTGTTGGAACCACAACTCATCCACATTCATGCCATCCAATTCGGGAACAAAATAGTCGGTTATCATGGCTCTATACCGGTCTCCATTAACGGTAACTGCCTCTCCAGCATTATTGCGGAAGAAGTATGGCCCAATGACTCCACCAGCCCATAGAGCACACCAAACAGTCAGTTTTTGTGGATGTAATGGCGTTTCAAGGGTCTCATGTGGATTCTCTTCACTCCAAATGCGGCAATTTTGCTTGTTGACGTAGCCATTCAACCAAAAATGAGCCTCATCACTGAACAAAATTTTGCGATGAAAATCAGCATCGAGATCAATCTCATTTTCGGCCCATACACCAAAATCACGACGCATTGCATGGTCTCGCGGCTTTAATTCTTGCACAAGCTGGATCTTGTAAGGTCGCAAGCCAAGATCTTTGCGCAAAATCTTCCATAAAGTTGATGGACAAAGCTCCAATTGCTGTGCACGGTGGCGAATCGATTCATTCGGGTCCTCTTCAACACCGGCAATTGTTTCTTCGGTGCGCACTGTTCGACGTCTCTGCGGATGCGTATTATCACATAGAGTAAACGTAGTGCAAAAACGATCCATGGTTAACCAAATTAATTGCTCTGATGGACGATTATGTCGACCATAAAATGGACGGAGCTCGCGGTAAACTTCGCGAACTGAACCATTATTTTCGAAATAAATTTGCACGATTTGCAAGTGTTGTTCTTTTGTCAACCTGTTCATGATGAAATGGCAAACCAAACTGAACATAAATGACATTAGAGTTGCCAGATTTGACCACAAAATGCCAGTTTTATCTCTATTCGAAAAACAAACCTGTAAAAAAAACACCCTATATATTATAAGCTTAAATTTCAAAAGTGTAAATTTAGCATGAATTGCGCCATATACATATTTTTATATTGACATATATACTTATATGTTCATTTATGAATATATAATCTCAACTGTATTTTTTTCTACAAAATGCAACTACATTCATATAAATGTGAAGCACCACTAGTAAGGAATTCAAAGTGACAAAGTTTCTCTTATAAAATTTCTGAGGTCTCTTTCAATATTTTGGCGGTTTCATAAAAAAACTTTTTGTGACCGCCTCTGCAAAGAACAAAGCATGAACCATTTATTTGTAAATCGTGCAGATTTAAAACAAATTAATAGAGTACTTTCCATATGTAAATTGTAGCCTGAGGGCTGTTTTTTCCTGCGCATTGGTTTGTGTACGATTACGCAAAAAAAAAAACAAATAGTTGAATGAGTAATTATTTAACATTATTTAAATTGAATAAAGTAATAACTTATTGTCGTCCATATTTGTAAATATAAATGATTGCTCTTGATATACCTGCCAAGGTTTATTATTAACTCGGTTGTATTGCTAGGTGTATAGTATTCATACAAAGTAATAAAAATGTATTTATTATGTATATATTAACTGGGCGTAATTAAATAAAATTTACAATATTAATAATACCCACCATTTGTAGTGTGCGTCTTTATATTCTACCACAAATGGAGGGACCTACAATTTTGTGCCGACTCCGAACGGCAGATGTTCATACATATTTTATGAGAAGATTTTTCATGGCAGAAATACTCTCGTAGGTGTGCCATTGCCTTCCGAGGGATGACCGCTATTAGAAAAAACCTTTTCTATGATTAAGATTTTACTTGCCCTGGCTGAGATACGAACCTCGAACTCA
The DNA here is from genome assembly GCA_963971545.1 of Philophylla caesio. Classification (NCBI taxonomy): domain Eukaryota; kingdom Metazoa; phylum Arthropoda; class Insecta; order Diptera; family Tephritidae; genus Philophylla; species Philophylla caesio. The sequence goes on along the minus strand of OZ020604.1, from coordinate 177,455,204 downwards.
GCGGCATATCGAGTAGTAGCACGCACCGCTACACACACGACCACAGCGGTCATAATTTAATAATGTTATTTGGAAAAAATTTATGACAAAACAATATATTATTCTCCACTTCAAGGTTCAAGGCACGAAAGATTCAACAGAAAAATTCATAAATATAACACGCAAAGCAAAGCCGTCGCTGCTTTTCGTAGTTCTTTCAACATGTGCAGATTCTAATCATAGTCCGCCAACTCACACGTGGCTTCAATATTTGTATGTATGTTTGTACGTACTTCATGGGCACTTTTGAAAACCCAAATTAAATAGTGGCACGCATTTTTGATAAAGTAAACGACAAAATGCCATAAAACACGAAAGGAAGCTATAAAATGCGTAGCCAAAGATTAATCTCAATAAAGTGTTGCAAATTTACATAAGTTGCAAAATTTATGAAAATGCGGAAATCTTAAGATTATAATTCGCACAAAGAAATTAAATTGAAAAACGGGAAAAAAGCACAAAAAGGGGAAATAAAAAACTTGCACAGATCGAATCAACATCAGTGACGCAATGCAACGCTGTAATGGCGAGCACAGCTTGCAGCAGCTGATGAGGCGAGTGTGAGTGTGCAAGAAAGGGGTAAGCCGGGCGAGACGAGAGACAACGCGGCTTGACGTGCAAGTGCTAAGGTTGCGCCATTTGTCATTCGCGTGCAAACAGTCACCAACAGAAACAACAAGTAAATGGGTATGTCAGTCAAACGAATGCGAAAAGTTTTGCAAATGAAAACAGTATTAAGAGTATAAAACAAAAAAAAAAGATTACCGCAAAATTGAGTGCAGTTGCGGTTAGGCGAAAAGCTGTGTGTTTTATGGCAAATAGACAAGCGCGCAGCAACAACGAATAAATATAATCTATGACAAAAACATCAAGCTCTGGCGTGTCGCACTAGCCAACCAACTTGCTGCACTATTTTGTCTTAATGTTACAAAAGTTTTTTTATTTTATTTTAATTTTTCACCTTTTTCTAGCTAGCTGACAGCCATATGTTGTGTCGTAGCTGAAAGATTGAACTGAAGTTTGCGCACACATACATAATCGCTTTGAACAATAGCTCACACCTTGCACTTTGCACTTTTTTTTTTTGCTGACGATGCGTCATTTAGTGATGAAGAGTACAAAGCGAAACTTGAAATTATTAATAATAAGCCCTTCAAGTGCTTAGTGAGCCAACGATGTTATATAAAGAAACAAGCAGAAAAGTGGATAAGTTCGATCGAACTTTATATATGTACACGCCGAACGCTTTCAGCTAAATTTTTAAATTAATAAAACAGAGACTAAGTTCCGGCAAAACTTGTTTGACCACATTAGCTTCACTAGTTACAGAAGGATCCGATTTTTACGGGTTTCAAAAACTTACTGGGTCTGGTGCAATTTTTTTTTATTTTTAAAATACTGCTTATTTAGACATAATAAAATATCTGTACTAAATTTGGGCAAAATCGATAAAGGATTTCCAGAGATATATGTACATATGAACTCATAAGTGGGCGGTGCCTCGCCCCCTGTACAAAATAGATTCAATAGCTACTGAAATATAGCTATTTTTGGATTTTCGACAACTGCCGTTATATGGGAGGTGGGCGTGGTTATTAATCGATTTTGCCGATTTTCAAGACCAACCAGCTCTGGGTCGAGGACATTCTACATACGATGTTAATTGATATATCTCAATTTTTACTCAATTCATCGTCTGCACAGATGGACGGATGGACGGACAGAAAGACATCGCTAAATCGACATCTCTTTTCATTCTGAGCATTTTGGTATATATATGTATATATCTTAATTCCGTTATGCTGTTACAAGCAACCGTTACGCGAACAAAGTTATAATACCCTTGTGTACAAGTACGCTCGGGTATAAAAAATAAATAGTATAAAAGTGTAATCAATAGCCAATTGAAATCATAAATAAATAAACTGAAAAATATGAAAATACACGATTGGACATAAGTAAAGAAAAGCAGCAGCTTACAGCTTGTCACTAATAAGTGGGGAACTTTATGAACACGCTCGTTGTTCTTCGAAATGCACTGTGCTTATACGAGTATAAAAATGTATACATACAAGGACACAATCCATGCAAACAGCAGAAAACAATTGGCATACAAGTAAAGTGACTTTACTAAAATCAGGCTTAAAATGTCACAGCAGCTTCATTGTTTATGCTTCAACACAATTGACTTAAGCTGCAACAATAACCTAATTCGTTGAAAGCAATTCATTGTATTTACACACAAATAAACTTATTTCACTTGATTTGGCATTTCTAAGCCGTTAAATTACTTTGACACAAATAGGCCATGCGTGTGAAAGTGTTCGGAGTATTCAAATCAACTGAATATTTACTCAGAAAATAAAATGAGAGAACATTTTGGCTTTTAGCAGCACCGAAGCTATTTAAAGTTTCTATGTACAGTGTTTTCAATAAATAACGTTTCTCAATAGCAGCAACTAATTAAGAAGGAAAACAATTTTTTTTTTGGTATGTAATGTCTTGTATAGTTGTCATAACTAACACAAAAAATTTATATATCAGTTATATTGAAACTTTTAATGTGAGGCGTCACGGCGGAAACTTATTAAAATGAGCGGGCAGTTTAAAAAAACGTGTTGATGCAGCATTTTTAACAGAGCGCCCTAAAGGCCCGCAATGGTCCAATAAAAAACGGCAAAGTATCTAAGTACGATTATTACTTTTGTGAAGAGGTGGTCTAATCGGTTTTCAGAAACAGAAAACGTTAATGACGAGCCAGGAAGAGAGCGGAAGGCAGGGACTTCCAGATGTCAAGACCATGTCATTACTCTACTGTTTGAGAAGAGACCAAAGATGACGCTGAGAGAAGCTAAAAAATTATTATCCAAGAAGGGGCAAAGCAAAACATTGACACGTGGTTGAACAAAATTAATATTCACACATGAGTCAACTTTCAACTTTGTTCAAAACCCAATTAGACGCGTTTGATTGAGAAAGGGAGAAAAATGAGTTCAGCGAAGTGTAAAATCTCCACAGAAGGTTCATGTTTATTTTTTTTTTCGACGCAAGGATTTTGTGTTTAAAAGTGTTTCACAGAAAATTTAAACGCAGTTAGAATGGTGCAACTGTATAAAATCAATTAACTAAAATCAGCAGAAATGCTTTGTGGCAAAAATGACTTCGACTGGATTCTACAAGAGGATAATGTTTCAAAACAGAGGAGCAAACTGTGTACTGACTGAAAACTCGATGCGAATCTAATAGATAATATTTGTGCATTAATGAAAGTTAAAATATCAAAGAAGAAAGTCACATTCACAAAAGATTTCATTCATCTTTTCTAGCGTACATGAAAGTTGTTACATGTGGAATATGTGCCGTCAACGATGTCAGCCTATAATAAACATTGCACGAGACGGGAGCACTTACTGAACGTAAGTCAGCCTTAAGAAAATAATGTATTTTCTAAAACATACAATAAAATTGTAATTGAAATTACTAGCATACATATCATGCAAATTGAAAACGTTTTTTTATTGAACACACTGTACATATGGTATGTACTTAGATGGGCTTGAAATGAAATTGTGGAATATTCATTTGCAAGTAGAGCAAATAAATAATTAAGAAGTTTACAAGATAATAGTTATAATTTTTCGAATTATTTGGTATTCACCTTACATTTAATGGTGGCCGTAAATTAAGCTTTTCGTGAAATCTTAAAAAGCGCGATCACTGAATCCAATTTGCTACTAATGAATACATTTAAAGTATTAGCTACGATTTTTTTTCGAACTACGATGAAAACGTTGATTTCGATTATGTTCTAGCAGCTCTCAAATTTCATCATAAAACATTTCAAACTTGTCAAACGTTTGTGGGCTCAGATTATGTTGTTTGTGTAGCAGTAGTGCTCAATCGGCCAGGGTGCACGCATCGAAGTAGAGTGCAGTTAAGAAGTTTACCGCAATGACACTTATCCTGCTTCGCTCTCCTACATTTTAGCATAATTTGATGTGATTTTCATTCGACAAGAATATCGTTCAATTTTATTGGTGTTACTTAGGGTGTTTGACTTGGTTTTTTCAAACCGGTTTTCCCGGTTTTTTCATAAATTATTGTACGGTTTTCTTTTGAATTCTCGATTTTTCGAATATTTCGAGATTTATCTTTTTTTTTAATCAACAAACCCGGTTTTTAGTATCTGTGAAGATATAGCCTTTGATAGAAATATGGCAACACATCGACTAATTTTATATCCGATATATTTTTTATTAAAACAGCAAACACAAAGTGCTTATCAATTAGATAAGATTTATTAGAAATTTAAATAATTTGTAGAAAGAACGTAGCAAATATATTTTAGAAGATTTTATTTATTTAGACAAATGCCATAAAAGCACGCGAAAACCTTGAAAATTGTACAACGCCTTTTTGACAACAAGTATTTCTAGCTCGCTCAATTAGCTCAATGAGAAATTAAGCAATATGGTATAATTTCAGGTTTTAAAATTTGAAACCTCTCCTCACTTTTACGTTTCTATGTTTTTGTCTTAATTTTTGTGATCTGCTTATCACCTGGTCATTATTGAGAGACTTTATCGGTTTTACAAAAAGTTCGAATAATCGAACACCCTAGCCTTACTATCCAGGAGCAGACAAATATTTCAAGTTTCTTTTTTTACATGGTGAATGATCAGAAGAAGTTACAACGAATTTTTAAACTATTTTACAAAAATACCTAGGGACTATTTTCTAACTAACCGAACGTAAAATGCAAAATTGTTTTAAATACCTCGTAAGAAAACGTAATTAAAATTGCAAAAAAGTTGAAAAGCTTACGTTTCCGCAGAGGGCAATGAATGAAGTAAACTTGTAATCACAAAGCTTAGTGAATATCCAAAAAGTTACTCACCCACTCTAATGGACTACATCCGAACTAAGCTTTTTAAGTTAGATGGTAAGAATGCGCTCAATTTTAATAAGCACACAGGAAGTCACGCAGTCCGAAAACGAAATGTTCCTAGAAGATTAAGTGATTCATGTACGCAAAAATAGCTATCTGATATTTTTTTTTTGTTGCAAATATGCAAATTTTTGCAAATTCACTTGAGGTCACTTTTTGGCAACGAATTTTTTTTTGGCGTTACGGCAAGTACGCATAAAAATAGATTGGTTTGAGTAGTGAGGAGTCTCGTGCGTTGAATTAATTTATTTTTCATATGTACATTTAGTTAAGTGTTCATAAATTATATGCAAATACAAAAGCTCAGAATAGGTGGTCGTGATATAAGATTACTTTTTGCACGAAAATGATGTAAATAAATATATTTTCACACGCGATGAAGACTGACTCTTGAAAAGAGGAGTGTCCAAAGCCAAGTCGAAGTTGAGCTGTGGCCAGACTTAGACGTCCTCCTACTTAAATTCTTTTATTTAAGTTGCTTATGAGTGCAGGAAATATTAACTACTGTACCGAATTCAGCCAAACAATTTAATAAGAAAGCATATTTGAAATAAGCAGCGGAAGTCACGAATATTCGTTAGCCGGGAGAATATTTTTCGTGTTTGAAATGCAGAAAGTTCTTTGGCAATGGGAATTTTAATTTTACGAAAATAATTTGTTTTCCTTTTCTTAAAGTGTGAAACATTTTTTCAGCTTAAAAGTCACAATGCCCTAAATAATCTTACTCGCATAGAAAAATCACATGAGCGAATGAAAAATCACATTTTTTTTGGAATGAATAAATGAACGAATAAATGGATTTTGCCGTCATTGTGCCACTGCCTAGTTGACGAACAAAAGTAATAATTTATGTGCTGTTTTGCCGTTTATCGTACAAAATGCTATTTTACGCCTACTTGACCGCTGTCATTAACAATGCCGTTTACGACTTTGGATGTCTTTTTCGACATTTTGTTGCTATTTCTGTCACTTTGTCAAGATTTGCTTGTTGTGTACTGCTTTGCCAATAACATTTTGTAGCGTCTGAATTATTTACCTAAGCCAAAGTACATACGAGCATATATGGGCATACATACTGAAGCCCCTCTGTATGTGGGTAGGTAGCGCTTAAGTGTACGATTACGGTAAGTAACGAGTTTAGCTACGAGCAATCAACGACTAATGGGGCGTATGAGTGACTTGTGCATTGCGCGCGCTGCTTGCAAAAGTGCAGCAATTCGTATTTTTCGCTTTTTTTTTTTTTGCGAATGACATACAGGGAAATAAGTATAGAGTAGAAAAAAAGCAACACAAAGCAAAGGCACATTTGTCGATTACCAATGCTAGTCATCTACATATAAAAGTAGCTGCGCAAATTTACTTTCAATGCAGTTACCTACAAATATTTACTTACATACACACCTAACATACATATGTATACACGTCAAATGTAAATGCATTGAATATCTAGAGATATATAAATGTGTTTGCTATACTATTTGCACTGGCATTCGCATGCACTTATTTTAACGCAGGCGTATATAGCGACATTTTGCACCGGAAGTTACTATTGTGTTTATACTCGTACAATGGTGATATTCTTTAAGAAATAGGTGATTGCAACAAGCTTTCAATACGAAGTTTAGAAAGAAGTGTAATGAAAATTATTACATTTGTATTTAATTCCCTTGCAGTGTTATTAATTTTTTGTAAATTTGTTTATTCACCGCCAAAGCCAATAACTATTTAGCTCAGCAGTCTGGTGTTAATGAAAAAGCCTGGCGTTCTTTTAGTCAACTGAACTCGCGTTAGCCTCTTTTTCATTTCTTTATTTTCATCTTGTAATCATCATTTTCATAGAATTACTTCTCTGGGTCAGAAGTTTGCTCTTTGCTCATGCAAAAAAAAAAAAAATATGTGGAAACATAAACACAAATGTATGCTCTCATATTAAGGCTTTTTTAATGTGTGAACATTTTTGAATTGCTAAAATAAGAATTAAATATAATTGAGAATTAGGTAAAAATTAAAGTGGTGAGAAAAATGAATGCCTGCCAACGATTATTTTCAAATATAATTTTACATTATAAGCCTCTATTTCGAGAAAATGTCTATTTGCCAATTTGTCTGGTCTGTTTGATGTATAGAGTTTTAGGCTCGAAAATACAAAAGTAAAAAGTCAATAAGAAAAGACAAAAATCATAATATTTTAAAGAATCTAAAGCTTAGAAATACAAAAAATATAAGAAATGCAACAAATTAACATTTAAAATACAAAAAAGACACCTAATAATTAAAGTAAAGTGAAATAGGCAATAGAGAACATTTAGTGAAATATTTTTTTTTTCGCGAGGCGGATTCATATATCAAATTTCATATTTTATTTTCAGTCAAATGAACATTAAATTCTTACTGCCCTGAGGAACGCCCGACGTGGCAGCAAATGGATGTGAGGAAACATTATCAAAAGATACAACACAAAGTCTATTTTCCAAGTATGATCTAATCTAGTCCAGGAAATTGTAATGAAAGCCTATATTCGATAATTTAGAAACCAATATCTTATGAGAAACTCTGTCGAATGCTTTAGAAAAATCCGTATAAATTGTATCAACCTGATGACCCTCCTTAATAGCCGCAAGGCAGTCTTCAGTGAAGATCGCGAGATTTGAAACTGTTGACCGCCCACTGACGAAACCGTGTTGGTTTGAGCAAATAAGGCTGTTTATTGAGAACGACATCTTTTCGTTAACCACACATTCGAAAATTTTTGAGACTGTAGACAATTTCGAAATCGGTCGATAGTTAGCGACGTCACTCTTATTTCCACTTTTAAAAATTGGAGTTATAGATGTTTTTTTCCAATCGTCGATAAACTCCGCCTTAGACAAGGACTTATTAAAAATCAGAGTCAGGGGTTCAATTAGAGAAAAACAGTTTTTAAAAATGATAGCCGAGAGACCATCAACGTCCATTTGTTTAGATGCTTTTAAAGAAAGGATACCCTTTTGAACCTCATTTTCAGTTAAGACAAGCGACCCAAAAGAAAGAGAAGAGGCTGGGAGATAACTGGAAACATAGCTAGAGAGGCCTGGTCTATGTCAGACACAAAATTAGCACTTAAGTAATCTGCAAAAAGGTCGGCTGCTTCTTCAACAGTACCCGCATGATTTTTTTGCCTTAATAAAACTCCAAAATGCTTTAGGATTATTTTTTATGTTAACTTCTTGCGGTCTTATATATTTCTTATAACGATATTTATCAAGGTCATTGAATTTCTTAAGATGATACCGATATAGGTCTTTGTGCGTTGACGAGTTTGTCATTTTTTATTTCTTATAGAATTTGTTTTTTCACCCTTTTACCTTCCTTGACATTCTGACCACTCAAAAGCAGAAAACAAAATTTATATAGTTTTAATATTCGCCCTGTTTTTTGTGCTTTGGGGGATTACTGAGGAGGTCAAAAACTTCTTGTTGTATTTAAAATAATTTCACTGGCCGAAAAGATTTTTATCAGAAAAAAAAGTGTAATCTGAAAAGAAACTGAAATAAATTAAAAATAAATTCATATAATATAAAATAGAATAGAAAAGAATAGAATAGAAAAAAATAGAATAGAATAAAAAACGGAAGAGAAATGAAATCAAATAATATGAAATTAAAAGGGCGCTATGTATCGTTCAATAAAAAATAAAATAAAATAGACTGCAAGTAAATTATGTTCGAAAAAGGGACATATGTATGTATATTAAAAAAATGTATCACTCATAACAGATCTTCTCAGATTTGAACTAGAAATAGTGCATGGGATCGAGAATTCGTAGGAACTTTGCTTAAAAATAATCGTTGATCGGCGAAGTGACTTTAACTAAATGCGTGACTAGAGACACAATTCAACTGGAATAATAAAAAAAAAGCAAAGCCTAGCCTAAGGCGACAATCTAGCAGTATCCATCAATGATCAACTTAGGAAGTCCATCGCTGTATGTTGTTTGACGACTTTCAAATAAAATTAAACCATATAATTTTTGAGTATGCAACTTTGTATGCCATTCAATTTCAATATAATCAAGTTAAAATTTGAAGTTGAAAATAGCAAAAGATTAAGAGTTATACGACACCTTATATAATTGCTGTGTATTTTTAAAAACCATCCTTTTGACCATAATGGTGGATTACAGCAAATGGCACCGTAGTGTTTCTTAAATGCTTCTCTAAGTTCTTCCCTAACTTATCCCATACTTATTGTATCTACGTTCATTAGCTCGGTTAATTGTTCAAAGTGTTTTTAGTCTTATCCTTCTATTTATTCTCTCAGCGCCTCATTTAATCGCCCACCTAACCATTTTGAGCATTTGCGATTGAGTCGCTTCTTCGACTTGTCGGAAACTGTCAACTCAAGCGACGACGCCAACGATATTCGACCGAGACGTACGTAGATACTTGAAGTAAGTATTTGCGTTGCCCTGCTTTTGCCACCGTCCATTCGGCATAATGTTTGACCGTGCGTGCCGTTGTGCTCATGAGCTCATCAATTCTTTGCTGCAGCGCTGGCAACTTAGAAAATGGAAAACTAAACTCTTTTTCTCAATAGCCAACAGCGACATTTCCTTCCTCTGCCTTTAATGGCATTTCATTTCATTTTATATTTGCCAACACACACACACACACACACATATATGTATATATATATATACATCCATACAAATAAAGCTTTCTTTTGCTTTATTTAACTTTATGACTTACTATTATTTACCCTTTTATGTTTGTATGTATCCGCCTCACCGCGCTCCGATTCGAATATTGAATGAAGTGGTGAACATTTTAATATTTCCTTGATGACATTTCCGCTGTAGTATGCCGCCATCGCCTCATTGCCAGCCAATAGATGTGGCACACGTTTGCGCTGCACATCAACAGAAACACTTTTAGCGCGCACATTAAACGCTTTTATTATTTATTTTCGTAGCCATTCATAATTTCTTTTCTTTGGTTCACATTCATACTAACACACATACATACATACATACATAAATACATATCGATTATGGGCTGTCGCTGTGACGCCAGTTAAATGTTGTTCATTATTGGCGATTGCTGACTGCTGATTGTTGACAACTAACTATCTGCCGAAGCAGCTGGCAGCCACTTGATGTTGCCAACGACGCCAACAATGAGCGAACGAATGCCTTGTGGCAGGGTGTTGCTTTAGCCTGGCAATCAACGCCGTTGCAGTTGACTGTCATTTACTTTGCAATTTTTCATTTGTTGCATGTGTCAGATGTTGATTTAAAGAAAAGCGACAATATTGATGTGCGTTAATGTGTGCAGTGGCGTTAGCCTTTATTGCCAAAAAAAGAAAAAAAAACGGAATTTGAGGTGCAGGTCGCAATTATTAGAAATTATCGATTACTTCAAAATTAAAAAAATTAATAGAAGAGAAATGCAACAAAATCTGATGATATGGAAATATTAGATAAAGCAGTTCTTCTTTTAAATAAATTGATAACAATAAATTGCATTGAAGGAAATAATTTATTTTCGTTTCTTTTTCACCTAGGATATGAGCAGCATCGCTGAGTGTGAGAAAACTATGTTTAGTTTTATTTTAGATTTATTACAAAGGTCAAGTTCGATGGGAATTAAATTAATTTTCACACACATACTCTAGAATTACAATGGAGGAGTCACTTTTAAGGTTACGAGTTTTAGACAAATTAAATTTTATTACAGTGTAAATAGGAAGATTTCGCGTATATTTTCAAATTTATTTATTGAGCTTCGCTTGTAAGCGTCCTCTCCTTGGCGAAACGCGATCAAAATGGCCGAGTTGTCATTCGGTGTTCTCAGCGTTGCCTGTCGGTCATCGAAACACTTCCGCAGGGTTGCACGCGCGAGCACGTTTAATGTTCAGAAAGCTCTGTAGGAAAGGTGCTGTAGACAGCGGGACCTTATCTTTGAATGGATTTTAACAACCCAAAGTAAAGTACAGTTCAAGAAAATTGCTTTCATTAGTACGCACGCTCCGAAGGAAGAAGATTTGAGAGAGAAATTCTATGAACGCTGCGCCCGTCCGGATGCCAAAATAAGCGCAAAGAGCGAATAATTGGTTCAGTAACAATAAAGGTGAATAACGAAAGCAGGTGTGTCAAATCTCTGCACTTGGTGCGAAGGACTGACTCAACAACGAACGGTTGAGAGGTACTTAGCGTTGACTTTTGGTTTCGTTTCAAACTGAAAATTTATTTTGTATAAAGCAAAATAAATTAGTAAGAAGAATAGATAAGCAATAAAAAATTATTCACACAAAAATATACAAAAATTATCCCCCCAATTTAGTAAGAAAATATAAATTATATTTGAACTCATTGCATACCATTGTCCCCGGAAATTAGACGAAACTGCTTCAAATGCTGCAGCATCTAGCCCAACAGAGCGCAAGGACACAATGGCGGACGTGACGGGAAGACATTGATTTTGGCCGGTGACTAGTTGCACATGAGCTGTGGCGTTGAATTGGCACCACATGAATAGAGGTTGGTATTTTTTATTCTGGCATAATAAGCAAATAATTTTCGATAGCAGTCACGTTCACGTCTTGCCTGCGTTGCAAAAGCAATGAAACAAATTAAATTTGCTTACCACGAAGCACATAACAGAGAGCAACGATGTAATAATGTAAACCATATTGTATTAATTTGAATTGAAGATGTAATAGGACCGGCAGCAGGTGCGCTGAACACACGCGTGAGCTGCGCAAATTTCTTGCATGCTTTAGAATTTGAAACGAATCAACAAATAAAAAGATTCTATTGTGTTTTTGACATCGAGTATGAATGCATATATGGTATACTTACATATGTATGTACATATGTATGTACCAATGTGGACACAATTCATTTTGACAAGAAAATACTAATGATTGGTTATGAACTTAACATTCAGCTGTGACTGGAGTATCGACTTTGTATGATTATACCAGAGCCTTAAACTTAAATCGATGTAATAAAATTTGATGACGAAGGATGAAGGACGACAAAAATGGATATGGATATATACACACTTCAAATAAATTTATATGTTCTGGGAAATCAGAAACGTGCGCAAAGGATATACATACATAGATTAGCTATGATTGATGATGCAGTGAGTAGTTGGAATATGCGTGTTAAAATATTATTGTGTACATCTATGGTCAAAAAAATAGAAACTGGAGATTTAAAATTGATAAATAAAATTTGTCAAAATGGATAACTTAATTATTAGAAAATCGGTACGCAGTTATTCAATCAATTGTATTTTGGTATGTATTTCATCAAATTTTGAATATTATTGTTGCATGTCGTAAATCGTAGTAAATAAAAGTTGTTCAATTAAAATTCACCACATTCTCCAACAAAAATTATAAAAAGTCCATTTTTTACAACGCCAAACAAAATGTTTTGAGCCCGCAGTTTTAGATGGCTACAAATTACCTTTAATTACATCAGAGCAAACATCATTTTATTAAATATTTCGACTGTAGCGCCATCTAGCGTGCACATTTGTATGGATAAATTTCTAACTACGCATGGTTCTAATACGAGCTTTTGGCGAATTTTCATGAAATTTATTTAAAAATACGATATTTGAAAATAAATATATAAATATAACCAAACGCTATCAAAAAATTCATAACTTCATGCGCACTAAATACACTTGCCAAAGCTATAGCACAACCGCACATTGATAAAACTTTACAATTTATTTTTGCCAAATTTAAGTTATTTAGTTTTTCTTTCTTCAACGAAAAGCACACATAAACCTTAGTTTCAAACTTTGTACAAAGTTGAAAATAATTAAAAAAAATGTTAACCTTTTTTATTAAATTTTTAATACAACAAAGTGTAAGCTTCAAACGCCAAAAGAAAAGTGTTAATTTTTAAAAATTTTTTGCCGCTTTAAAAAACTTAAAATTGCAGTTCTGTGCACTTAAATTGAGTGGCTTAGACAACTTTAAATATACAAAAATTAAAAAAAAATAATTTATACAAAAAAATTGAATTTTTTCTTTTTTATATAAGAAGCGAAGCTTTGGCTAACATTGTTTTTGTTAGAGAAGGAACTTTATTTAAATTATACCATAAATATATATGTTTCATAATTTTAAATGCATACATAGACCTTTCAAAAAAAAAAAAAGCACCTCTCTATACACAGTGATGACAATATTTGGCAATATTGACAAACAAACTTTTGGAAATTTTTTTTTATGACGCCTGCTCGAAATAATTTAGAACTCTATTTTAAATTATATACGAAGTGTTTTATTTAAATATTGCGCAATACTTCGCAAAATATTTATTTTACAATACGTTACTATTATTTTTAACATAGATCATACACTATTGAGCAAAAGAGAAGAAAAAAACTTTAAAAAATTCTCAAAACTCAGCGGGTATTTCTATCATATTTGCACATTTAATTCAAGAATAAAGTTCTTATTAATTAGTTAGATAATAAGACTTCATATGATTTTTTTAATAAGTATAAAATTTTAAAAGATATGTATTTTGTTTAAGCATTGATTTAATTTTTATAAAAAAATTTACGACAAAGACTTAGCGTGAACAAATTTAACAATATTGTCAAAAATCACTGCCAATTTACGTTGATCCAAAGTAAATGTTGATATTTGTATGTGTTTTCAAGCATAAAACAATTTAGTTCCTGCAAAGCAATTATTCTCAATTTAAAGTTGCACAAGTGGTTCAAAGCGACTTTTGAAATTTAAATCAAAAAAAAATTTTATATTTTTGTTGTTTGGACTTACATATGTATAACATAGTCGCATACATGTATACGAGTATGCTGTGTACTCGGTCCTTCTTGATCGTCTATGTAGACAAATTATTGCCCATATTTGTTTTAATTAGCCAACTCCAATAAATTAAATTTAATTTGCTACATTTAATTTTCCAATTTTACAGACAATTGGTTTTTATAAAGCGGCTTATGTAAATATATCTATTTGTATATACATCTACATATGTATTTTTGCACATTTCCATTGGAAAACTTATAAGTTAATTAACACTCACTTAACGAGCTAACTGAAATTACCGTAATTGGCTTTGACGTTGAAATTGTTTGGACAAAATATTTATTTATTTTGTGTTGGCTGTGTCATTTTATGCAGCCCGCCCGTTGATTTTCTGCAATAAAGGCAATCACGTGTTTGCAAAGAAAGGCATACACTCATAAGCAACTGCATACTCGTATGTATATACGTATGTATGTGTGTATGTATTTATGGCGGCATGGTGTGCATGCTGAGCCAAATAAATATGTACACAAAAGAGAACGCAAATAAATATTTTCGTCAATCAAGAAGGCGCAAACTGCAAACGCACATAAATGTAATTGTTAATTCTTTACATACATATGTACATACATACATACACATGTATTAGAGATGTAATTTTTTGGCATTTTATTGATCCCCGGATTTTCGAGATTTGAAAAAAAAATTCCGAATTTCCGGAAGTTTTCATTCGTAGGTTTTAATTTGCAACACAAACTAAAGGTAACACGTCTGTAATCGTCCTATTAATTTATTATTCAAAATAACATTAATACGAGTACATAACGCACCCTAAACCAAAAACGGTCACAACTCAAAAAATCTCAAATGTCCAGAAGAGGCAAAACAAACAGTCTCTACAATAATGATAATAATTTTATAATCATACTTTTCCAATAAAAGAAGATAGTAACTACGAAAAAATGTCTGGAGCAGTTGGGGAAGTATTCCGTGAATTAGTTTATGTGGAAAAAGGATCTAAAATTTTTTTTTTTAATATCCAAGAGAAGTAAAAAATTTTATGTTAAAATGGTTGTACTATTTTAAACGAACTTTTCCAGTAAATAGTTACGATGAAGAAATTATCGGTGCATTTTGGGAAGTATTCTGGGAATAGGTTTAACAGATAAAAGCGATTTTAAAAAATTTTGAGTTCTGACGGTTTTTGGTTTAGGGTGCGATATAACAAAGAAGAACACTTTGTTGTAGTTCTTGTATATATTTTTTGGTCTTTTCAATACCAAAAAAAAAAAAAAAAATGCAATCAATATTAACAGCCCGAATTTGATAGTTGTTAAATCATCGTTTATTTACACATATTCAAAATTGAAAATTTACCAAGTTTTATGTATTCTAATCAAAAATAATTATCTATATAAAAAATGTTATTGACAAATTATAAACTTTTGAATATTTGTATATGTTTGATAATCTAAGAAGACCACAGACTCGGACAGTGAATATATTATTAAAATGAAGTAAAAATTAAATGCATCACCCATTCCATTTTAAGCGAGGCAGAAGTATTACTTCTTTTGATCAAAACGCGATCTTAAAGAAATTAAAAGATTAGGTGTGTTACACTCCAACCTGGAATCGCCCATTATTATAATTTATTTTACCAAAGCTTCTGATAAATTGTACGCCATTCTATTGTTGGACACTCGCTCGTTAAAACTTGATGAAATTTATCTTTCATACGGTGTATATTTACTTTTATTTTTATAATTTACTTGATAGTAGTTCGCGTTTAGTATTTTATTTTATTATTGGGTTTTTTGTTTTTTTTTTAAATTTAATTTTATTAATATTGTTATTAGTTTTTTTAATTTTTTATTATATTAATTATTATATGTTATCTACTAATTTATTTATTATTTATTTGTACTTTTTTATTTAAATACAATTTTATTTTATTTTATTTTTATATTTTTTTTTTATTTATATTTGTTTTTTTATTATATACTTCCTTCGAATATTATTTTTATGTATTTAAGGGGTGCCCTAGTGTTCCCTTTTATAGTCACTGCACTAGTACAGTGCTTTCGCAACTGTATGGTTCGTCGCTTTGCTAACAGCTGTTTCTGTTTTTAGAAGAGAAGCTCAGAGGGATTTGACGTTTGCCTTTAAGCTGTATTGTTTGTTTCACTAAATTCTTTCCACAAATTTATTTTCGCGCGTGTTTCTAAAAGTAGGGGTAAAAACCAGACATTTTTTTTTTTTTTCCGCGTATTTTGTGGTTTTCCGTCGAAAACCAATATCTCCCGCACACTCGGGGAAAAGAAAGGACCACCAAGCACTTTCCGCGTAAGTTGTATGATGAATCCCTCCTTTGGGCCTCCAGTTTTAACTAGAATTTGTTTTAGTTTATAGAGCGATTTAAAAGCTCGACTTTTCTTAACAACAACAACACACTGACAGGATTGTACACTGTTGTTTGATACTTGAAACGAGTTTATTAAAAAATTTATTACTCAATGTAGCTTTAAAGCGATGCCACATTTAAATAAGTCTATGTTGCGAGCACATTAAGCTTCAAGAGCAACTTTGACTGGGGGGACCTTTATTTATCAAAAACTATTACAAATAATGCTCTGTTTCGCATTTTTGAAAGGTAGATACTTATGATAAAAATTTTATAAATTTAAATTTCTATAAAATTAATTGTATTCAACAAACTCGGAATTTGAATAGACTAATCTCGGTATATTCGGGTGTTAATAACGACATTCCTAGTATGTATGGATTTTAAAAGACAATTTTGAGCAATTTGTTGATCCCGGAATTTTCGAGATTTCAAAACGAAATACCGGAACAATACCGGGATCCCGAATTTCACGAAGTTTTGATTCGTAATTTTGAATTTGCCAAAAAATGTAAAACGTCTGTAATCGTTGTATTATAGAAGTATACAAAATAACATTAATATCACAAAGAAGAACGATTTGTTGTAATTCATGTATGTATTCATGTTGGTACTGCTGCGCCTCAACACTTGTTGGTTGGATTGTCGACAATAAGTTAAATGCTCTTTGTAGGACATAGCCTTTATCGCCTCATTACAAAAACTATTAATTTTTTTTACCAAGTCTTCTAATAAATTGTATGCCTTTCGATTATTGGACAATTGCGAGCTGCTCGTTAAAACTTGATGCAATTTTTCGTTCAAACTTTCTGCCTTATCCACTTCAGGCACCCTTAAGAGAGTTAACAAGCTGTGTTATCTGTCGATTGTGAATTTTCTAAAGGCTTTGTTTTACCCTTGATTTTTTAGAATGATACAAAATTTGAAAAATAAATGGCTATTCAATTCCTTGCGTTTTACATTTCCGGGATTTGAATAGACTTATCCCGGAATATTCGGGAATCAAAAAAAGGGAACCGAAGAATAAAAAAATCATTTAACAGAATTTTATACCGACGAAAATTTGAAAATGCAGGTACCAAAAGCATAAAACACCAAAATTGGAAACATCTCGCAAAACTGAATCCAATACCTGAAAATCAATGAACAGCAATTAATACCGCAAAACCAACACTAATTAGTCAGAACGAAAACGGCACTGAAGATGGCACAACGCCGAAACCGGTATGTCACAAAACCAAGTTTGACAAGGGATGACGGAAAATCGTTCCAATATACATCAAATTTCCACCTTATCGGAAAATCAAAATACAATTAAAAAACGCCGGGATCCCTGGACCCCGGGATTGACATGCCTAGTTTGTACATATGTATGTACGTATCATGAATTAATGAACATATGTACATATGTAAGTGCCTGTATTTGCATGAGTTCGAGAAATAATAATTGGGCTTATACATATGAATGTATATTACATATATTGCCCTTTGTTTTGGCCAAGTTTATTCTCCAATTCACGATGAGTATCTCATTTTATGCTACAAATGGAAGTACCTATGCATTTTAAATTCCGAGCGGCAGATGTTAAATTTTTTTGAGAAATATCATTAATTACAAAAATGCTCTCACATATTTGTAATTGTATGCAACAACAAAATACTTAAGCTGGTAGTAACTCTAGTAGTCCGAGGGGACTTGTGTGGTAATGTAATTTTTATAGATTTGTCTTTTTTTAGTTTTTGTCCTTCCATCATGCTTTAGGTTATTAGTGTAAAAATGTCAGTACTGGTTCCTAAGAAGTTGAAGTTAGATGCGTATTTTAGATAATTTCATACAGTTTCCGAATACGAGTATGTTTTATTCGCTTTTATTAATTTTTCGAATTTTCGCTACTTTTTGACTTATGACATATGATGGAAATTAAAATATTTATTTACAATAGCTGGGCGAAAAGTTTCAATAAAATATTTAAGCCTAATGCAATTTTGTGTGCTTAGCCAAAAATTTTGAGTGTGTTTATATAAAAATCTTTACAGTAATCGTCGTGTTATGTATTTGATAGACTACAGTGCGCTAACGAATCTCAACGACAGATGTGCTTAAATAATTGTATTAAATTCCAATTCATGAAAGTTGTTGCTTTTATACTTACTTAAAAGTTAGCACTGAAAAGTGACTTTAAAATTTTTTTGATGAAAATTAATTTGAACAAAGTTCAATAAATTTTCGTTACTGTTGTCTTTTGACAGCAGAACTAATTTGCCTGAAGCATTGTTTTCTTACATCTAACTTAATCGAAAACATGACGTTTGGCCCTTAAGAACGTGCGACCCAATCTAATGTTACTCAGAACATTTGTATAGAGCAAGGCACATCAAATAGGTAGCCGCAGCAGACTTTTTTTTTAACTTTTTTCATATTTTATTTTAATTTGAATTGTCAATTTTTGAATTTCGTTGTGATAAGAATGCTTTCAGTATAATTCAAGGTAGTTGATAAAATATTTTTGAAAGTTTAGCTTTTAAAAGTAAAAACAAAATATACAGAGCTAAAATTTTTTTTTCAATTTTTCTACTGCTGCTACCTATTGAATGTGGCTTGGTATAGAGTATCTAACTAAATGCACATGAATGTATGTATGTATGGTAGGTATGTTTGTATGTACAATAAATGCAAATCTGCAATAGGTCGTAAAAAGTAGCGCGACTCACGTACGCATACCTTAAATGTACTCGCACATACTTATAAACATACATACAAACGTAGCACAAGAAACTGTTGGCGGACTGGTGGTGAACGATGGCGCGCACGTACTAATTCCTTGGCATGACTACTACATATACATATATGTATACTATATACATACATACTTACAGCCATCATTGCAGTGAGCTTGCTTACTACTACCAATACTATGTTACTACTTATTCATCTACGAGCACTAAAGTACTACTAAATATATATTCAACACAAAACCATTCGCCATTCAACTTTTTTGGCTGATGTGAATGCATCAAACGTAAAGCTAAGCGTAATTTCGTAATTTGGTCACGTAAATTTACTTAACTTTACTTCACTTCTGTGCACTTTTGTGTGCTTTCTTTACGTCGTGAATTCATCGAAAGCAACAAAGTTATTAGACATAAAACTCAGAACGATTCGTATTGACACTTTTTCTGCTCCTTTTGCGGTTGGCACACACAATTTTTAGTGGTTAAGTTATTTCCCAATGAAGTTTGGCAGAGTGGAAATGAAGGAGAAAGATTATAGATTCAATAAATAAAGAAATTCAATCCCTAAATAGATGAGGAAATGAAAAATAGAAAAAGTTTTAGTGCCGTTATAAAATAACATACACATACACACTAAGCGTGTGATAAAAAGTTGCCCAATTGAAGTTTTTAAGCTTTTAATGTTATGCAGTTCCATACATTGAAGTGGAATAGGAATTGTGACCAGAAAAATTACGCCGATTTTCTAAGTATTCAAACGTATTTAGCTAACTGTACATTCTGTTTGTGGGCTAGAAATGTAATATATATGTATGTAATTAAATGTCAAAGGAATGAATGAGAATAAATGTGGAACTTCGGTTCTAGCAGACAACAGCCACTTTGAGGGCGGAGTAATTTCAGTGCACACATGAAAGTGCTAGATACTCATATATTGAAGCCTTTGAAACTGTTCGCAAACTCAGTTCAATAGTTTTTATAGTCAATTAAAATGTTCATCAGTTACCTGAGTAAATTTTTTATATGGGAATAAGTAATTAAAAACCAGGATCACCTACAAAAAATTAACGCAGTATCGATACAAAAAAAGAAATATAACGTCGACTTTTATACATCGGTTTTTGTTAGCATTGCGACCAAGGCACATCAAATAAGGTGCAAGAGGATTTGACAAAGAAAACCAGGAAAATTTAGCTGAGTTATGAAAACAGCTATGGTTGAAGCTGCATAGTTCGGGGCCTGCAATGAAAAATTTGTCCGAATGGAAAGGGGTAAACAATGTGCATATATTTAAATGAGCGCAGAAATAAATTTGTTTTATGCAAAATAGACTTGGAATGGCCAAAAGTGGTATGTCTTCCAGCATTATCTGACTAAAAGACGATTGCGCCAGCCTAATTTCAAAACTGTAACCTACACCTTTTTAGTATCCACCTTCAGCGAAAAATCGCAGGAAAGGTTCCCAACTGGCGAAATAGCAAATTGCAGTCGTGTTGATGGTATTGAAGGTGTTAGCAAAGATCAAAGAAATGCCTCTTTATTGACTGTTATATTTCAAAGATCTGCAACATTTATAAATTTTGTCAAATTCCTATTGAATTTTAATTATTTGATAATTTTCCACTTTAAGTATACACATTTCAGAGTTGTAATTTCCAAGTTCGAATTTTCGAGGCGAAATTTGTTCCGGGTGAAACTCACAATGGACGGATTCAATCCGGGCGAATGCAAAAATTTCGGGTGAATTTTTTTTCGGGCGAAACTCACAATAAGGGTGTTTATGAAAAACACATTTAAGTTAAACACATAGGTATAATGGATACACATTAACTGATTTAAAACAATATTCCGAATAAAAAAATTATGCATCTAAGGATGCAAATAATAATAATAGCAAATGCAAATATTTGACCAGCAATTTATGCTATTCGCTTATTTTGTATGAGTGACTTATCCAACATATTTATATTGGCTTGTGAAAAGTTATGTTGGCTTGTATATTGAACTAGAGGCATTGCCAGTTCAATGCTTTTCTTCGTTCACAATAGTTGGGTTATTGCAAAAAAAAACAGAATAGTTGGCAATGTCGATAAACTCTTCTTTGACAGATGAATTGTAAACAAATCAAAAATAAAAACAAATGCTTCTTAATGTATGAAATGGAAAATTTAGAAAAAAGAAGCGGTAATTATGGGTTTTGAGTTAAATTAAAACAAAATGTAAACTTTTTGTATTTAGGTTTCGTGGTAATGCGTGCACAACATTAAATAAGGAAGAATATAACGAAATTATGAATTTAAAAATTCAAACTTACATTTTTTTATATTGTTTTCTTCTTTTTCTTGTCCAACAGGGTGAATTGTTGATATTTGTTGGAAAAAATTGTACTTTATTTGTGTTATATATTAATTTGAATAAAATAAAGGAGTAAAATCCCGCACGTATAAGCTAGTAAATAAAAAAAATTAAAAAACTATTTTTATACGTATTTTATTAAGTATTTTTCTAATACTTTTGCGCAAAAAGGGATCACATTTTTCCCCCTTTCTGCGTACTTCCAAAATACAACTATAAAATAAGGAGTGCCAGAATTTAGCGGTCAGTAAGTACAGAACCTTTTATAATTGAATTTAGACTGTGCAGTCAGAACATAATATAAGTTTATTTTCTTTGACACTTATCGTTTCTGTTGTCACATCAGTAAGTAAGCTATTTGCACCTTGTGAATGATTTCCTTTAATAAACGAGTAATAATATAAATATGTTTTCAATTCACATAGACAGGACACAACGAAAAGGCTTCTTCTGAGAATGTTTGCTAACACAAAGAGTGGTTAACACTAAATGCACTTACTCACATAATATAAATATATATATATGTAGTAGGCGTACAAACATATGTACATACATACATACATACATACATACATACATACATACATACATACATATATATATTATTCACACGTTCGAACGCCAATAGTTTTTCTAGTTTATGTACTTTTCACTCATTCCTTATTGACTCTCTTGTCAAGCATGCCAATGTTAGATTTCCATTTATTTTCCCCCTACCGCAGACCATTAAATAGCTTGAGGAGTTTTTATTTACGCTAAGGTGACTTTAGTGCTTTTGTGTGTGTCAAGTCCGTCCTTCGTGTTGAATTTTTAACGTATTTGTATTTGTCGCTCGGTAGATAACGTTTGATTGAAAGCTTAAAAGAGAATTTATTTATACTTAAATTGCCTGCTTAACGCGTTACGCCAATCGATTTTGTTGGAATTAAATTCCGATTTTTTTTTATATAAGAGAAATTTTGGACGGGGACTCGTAAAAAAATTAAAAAAAAAAATCAACGCTTATTTTTTTCTACTTCAGACTTATTCTTTGCTATATAACATTTGATCGGGGTACAAAATTGGGTACTTAAAAAATTTTATTTTTTTTTAAGTTTAAAATTATGATGAAAATATTTGAAATTATTATGATCTTTTGTATGAAGTCTGATACTTGAGTTTTTATTAATTTAATTGAAAAATTTTATAATTTATATAAAACAAAAATAAATAGTAAAAACTCAATTAAGGACGGGTGTCGTATATTTGTGATTAGTATTTTCGTGCAGCTTTGTGGCGTTTTGCGCACATTTTCATAGAATTTTTTTTTTTGCAGAGTATCCCTTTTTTTTTGTAACCACTTTCCTTCTCAATCCCAAATCAATATTATCAAATATTTATGTTGGTTTAGGGACTGTAAACGTGTGAATGCCGATGAAAAGCTCCTCGGACACATTTATACACATACACACATACATTTATACGTATGTACACGTGTTACAACTCTGTCGAAAAAAAACAGACAGTCTGAAAAATAAATCAATTTTAAAGTAATTGGAAATCAACTGCTATGAATCTTTAGTTTTGATTTATTAAACTCCCCGTAAAAAAACTAGTTTAAAGAAAGTTGTAGTGAAAAATAGCTGGAAATAAACACATTTTATTGCCGTTGGAAAAAAGTCATTTTGATGATCTTTCAGTCAAATTTAATCAAATGAAATCAAATGCATGGTCGAATAATTGACTTGCTCCTGGGACATCAGCGCCATGTTAATATAGTTAGTTGATTACAAAAAATAAGGATGAATTGAAACTACTTGTAGTTGGAATAAAAGTACTTTAAAATTGCTTTGATTTCCGACAGGGTAGGTACACTTGCACATACATACATATGTGCGTGATCATGTTATTATTTTCACCTGTAAAGTAATATTTTCTACGTGACCACTTTTTAGGCTATCCAAAAAAAAAGGGCAAACAGAAGCAAAACACCCGAGTTGTAATAACATGCATACATCATACACACATAAACAAATATATGCATCCAGTTAAGCTCTTGACCGGCCGACATGACGACGATTGGAACATCGATGGGACAAAAGTTGATGAGTAAGACGAGATATTTAACATACAAATCATATGTTTTTATTGCCAACATATGAGTAAGCACACACATATGTACATACAAATCTTATGTACATATGTGCGAACGAGTATATACCCTGACGGAAAATAATAGACAGTCTGAAAAATTAACCAATTTTAAAGTAGTTGGAAACCAATTGCTTTGAAACAAATGCAGCGTGCGAGTCTTTAATTCTTCATATATTTATATGAGCGTAATACAAAAGAATTTAAAAACTTTTGTAGTGGAGAGAAACTAGGAAGTTATTTAATTGAATCCTTTTGAAATTTCTTAAACCGCATTTTGCTCACTAAGGAGAGTAGTAGCCGTTGGGCAACTATACTATGTAGTATTTCTATTACGCAAGGCAACCCGCTACTGGATATCTGCTACGAAAACTATGTAAATGTTTCACTTTTGAAACAATCTTTATATTTTTTCAAGTTAATTCTCATTCACATTTGAACAAAATTTCCTTGTCAAAAAGTAAAATCAGTATAAAGTATAATGAGATCAATCGCCATAGATATAGATAGTAGACCGCCAACTACACACTAGTCTCCATACAACATCCCAACGTAGACAGAATGCAGTCATCCAAAATGTATGCAGCTTCGGCACATTTAAAAAAAAGAGCTCAGTAACGTTAAAGGTAAATATTTACGTAGCACATATAAAAACTTTTATATATGTAAAAGTTTACTGATTTTTTATAGAGCAAAGCAAATAGCAAAATGAAGCAGTTATGGAGGTGCTAGGGAACCAAACCGTGCTCATAAAATCTCTCATCCGACAGTAGAAGGCTGTGGCGTGATTTACTTCATCATTTCCAATTCAAACAGATGACGAATTGATAGCCCTTGACGATAACATTAACGAAGAGAACAAAACAATTTACGTGAGTAGCTAATATATTCATAAAATTCTAAATATCTATCTAAAGCTTTTTCCCATATATTCCTTAGCTTGATGGAATGAAGTCCCTAATGAAAGGAAAACCAAAACAGATGATCTTTGCTATTTTGTCCAAGGACGTTGTAATGAATTTCAACGTCCATGGAACACACGGAAAAAAAGATTAAAATCTTTTAATAATTTCTATCCGCTTTTGAAAGGTAAGACAGTGGGCGAGCCCATTAAATGCGTGATTCTTAAAATATTTCAATTTCTTTTTATCATTATTAACATAGATGCCTTTTGTATCGAAAATCGTGACCCAGAGGAAGTTATTCGCAAGGCCATTCAGGCGGCAAAAAAACAATGTTTTTACGAAGTATGTATGCGAAGGAAACTAAATTAAATTTTATTTTAAACGTGTAAACGTACGTTAAAAACAAACTGAATTCCTTACTTAATTTACACAAAAATATTTAATATAATAATACGAGTACATATATGAATATATTTTATAAAAACTGAACTAAAATGCGTTTTTTTTTTTAATTTTGAAAAAGAGTAGGTATAAAATAAAGAAGTTTAAAAACAAATCGAGTTAAAAATAGTTGTAAAAAAAGCAGTTTTAAAGCAGCTGTAAATAAATACATACATTTTATTGCAGTTGCAAAAAAAAAGTAATTTTAATGTTATTTCTTTCAAATATATTCGAAAGTGGTTGAAATCAAATGCAGAGTCGGATAATTGACTTGGTCCGAGGACATCGCCATGTTAAAAAAGTTAGTTGATGACAAGAAAATATATTGAATTTAAACCACTTGTGGTTAGAAGAAAAGTACTTTTTAAATTTAAATTAAATTTAAAGTACTTTGATTTCCGACAGGGTAATTACGTGCACATCAATGTTGTGAATGGCTAATGAGGACTTCATCAAAATTTGAAAATTTTGTCGTAGTCGTATGTTTATCTGTTGTTTACCGCTTTTTGTTGCTTGTAATAGTAATTGTGTAAATGTCAATTGCCATAATCGTCACCTAAATCATCAATACTGTCTAACGTTAGTCAACACCATTTGCGGCTTTTGCCAAATGTGGTTTTGTGTGCCATTATTTACAGGCACGAAAGGGTTAACGAACTAACTAAATGTGGCATTATGCACTAGATTATGTACGAGTATTTACAAACATATGTACATGTATAATTATGTAGGCGTGTATGTACTCATATGTACTCATGTCGGCGTCAGCACGTTGGTACTTTTAAATTCAGTAGGGAAATGAAAAAATAAAAATAATTATTTTATATTCCTTTTTCCATTGTTCCAACACACGCATACCAGTCAATTCGAGAGGTTAATGGCATTTGATGGATAATATTCCAAATTCGTTTAATTCAATTTATTCCAGTAATACCACTTAATGGATGTAATTAATTTTCCAAAGTTGCCCGATTGCTATTTTTTATCGAATATATTTGATTTATGCGCACCAAAACACAGCTTTTTTTTAAATTTTTTCTTATTAATTTGTCGGTGTGTAACTATAAAACTATAAGAACATATGCGGTGAGATTGTAAAATTGAATTAAATAGTATAACTGTGTAACGTGGTGCCATGAGTGCCATATAAATGTGAAAATAATTGAAAATGTATGTTAAGTAAAAGTTCAGAATTGCCGTTTTTCGTGCCAAATAATATGTAGGTTCCTAATAATAATGAAATAAAACAAGTAAAAAAAAAGGCTACATACCTTTCATGAATGGAAAAATGGTACGAAAGCTCTATGTTATGTTTCTATGATCTTTGGCGCGTGCACTATACAGCTCAGTGTTTGGCCGAGCTTCTCCTGCCATTTGTGGTGTGCGTCTTTTATTCTACCACAAACGGAGGAACCTACAATATTGTGCCGAACCTTTTGCCATTTACCATTGCCTGCTTGAGGGGTGACCGCTATTAGAAAAAAATGTTTTCTATGATTAAGATTTTTCTTGCCCTGATTGAGATTCGAACCTCGAACTCACCGGCATATCGAGTCATAGCACGCACCGCTACCAACTTGACCACAGCGGCCACCACTACTACTAATAATATATGGCTAACAATAACTGACATCTGTTCAAAATTTAAAGCCTTTAGCTGATTAAATGAAAGAGTTAAGTTGTAAAATGCAATATCAGAACAATCGGTTGATATGTTATATTTCTTCGATCTGAATGGTTTTCACTTCTAAAATAGTTCTAATAATAAGTAATATTTGTGCGAAATTTTACGGTATATGTTATATATATTTGATCTTTTGATATATGTACTGCTTATAATAATAGAACTTCTTGCAAAATTTCAAGCCGTTAGCTGCTCAAATAGAGGAATGTCTAATAATCTAATTATAACAAGGCACCTGACTGCCAAGTTTCACCCAAATAGCTCAAAAACTGAGGGACAATACAGACGGACGTGGCTAACTTGACTCAGCTAATCATTCTGATTATTTCGGTATACATTTTGATGGGTCTAACTCTTATCCATCTGGTACTAACACACATCGGACCAAACTAAATATAACATACCATTTCTATGAAAGGTACCTGAAAGGAGTAATGTTTATACTTTTTTATATGAAAAGTTAAAGATTTTTTCGGATCATGGTCCAACAATTCAGCTATGTATATTTCTCAACAAGTGTGTATTCGGAAGATTTTTGCGGTGAGCAGAACAACAACAAGAAAGCATTTTTTACTCTTTATCTTGGAAGACAACTTGCAAATGGGTCTCTCGGTTTTATATAAAAAAAAAATTTAATTAATTGAAGCCCTTCTGGTATGAAGTACTAAAATATTAATTAATTTGGTATTTATATTTTAACTTAAAGATAATACATATGTTATACTTTGTGATAATTTTGTAGTTTCCTCTACTAGAAATCGCGCAGCTAGTGCCTTTTAACAAATTACAACAAAGTACATACTTTGTACATAAATATGTACATTAAATTCAATTTAAGCATTGTCTGCAAGCCAATAGACTTTTAAGCGTCATTTACTACACCCGTAGACTTATTTTTTTTTTATGACACCACAAATCAAAAAAGCCCCTCAAGTCACAATAATGCATTATGGCAGCTGACACGTGTAGGCTATGTAAAGAAAAATTTGAAATAAAAATCAAAAAATCAAAAGGATTACACGAGCCCAAAGTTCAGACTCGGCGTGATTCGCAAAACCGCAAATGGCAGTGAGGACAAGCGCAAACTTGGGTGAGAAAAATTAAAAGCTTCCAACTACAAAGACAAATATCGAAAAAATTAAAAAAAAAGTTTTTGCAGTAATGGCGAAATAGAATTGAAAAATGCTAATGAAGGCAATTTTCATTGTGCAGTCGTATTTTGTTACACGGCTGTGATACACACATACTCGTATAGTGCAACAAAATTGTATGCACATTAGGGCATTTCTCATTTTGATCAAAAAGATTAATTAATTGTTCACTTTGACGTCATACATTTTTAAGTTAAATTCCAAAAAAAAAATTATTTATTCGCTTTTAATTTCGTTATTTTCAACATAATGTCTAAAATATTGATTTGTTATACGACAGTTTTTGAGCGCGGTGATTAAGATTAAGGCGTTCAGTTTTGAAAACTGAGTAACGAAGGAAAACACATAAAATAAAGCTTAATTTTGGATTAATCATCCAATATAATGTTCCACAATATTTTTGTTCAGTTTGCGAGATATATGTAGTGACGGTTTTTGGTAGCTAATTTTCACTTAAACAACTTACTAATGGAAACGTCTGTGTAAATACAGTCAGTCAAATAGACACAATTTAATAAAACCAGTACTAGACATGTTATTGCTTTAAAACAACTCCATTGATTTTAGCTATGGAAATTGAAAAAAAGTAATACAAACCTTAACACTTTTCTCGACTCTTGGCCAGTTTTTTCGATTGGTATTCTTTTTAAATAAAAAAAAAAATCGGCAAATCAATTATTCGTGCTTTAATATAAGCTTTTTCGAAAGAACAAACATTTCCGTTGTTTATGGAGCACGACTTGATTGAAATGGTTGGCTTCGGAGTAGCGCATTCTTTAACTCAGATTTCCAATGCTTTGGTAACGTTTTGAGATCTTTATGGAATTAAAATTTTTTTAATGTGATAGCTGCTAACACGATTACCGACCATTTTGCGCAAAAGATCGAAACTGGCTAAAACTAATGATCGTTAGAGTGGTAGATAAAAAGCAAATGTAAGAAAAAAATGAAATTTAAAAAACTTGTAGGTAACAGCTTTTTATGCTCTTTAAAATATTTTATGCAAAAGCAAAATTTTATAAAAACGCATTTAATTTCCATGAGTGACGCCAAAAAATCTGCGTGCTAAATAATGGACACCCTAATGTATATATGAATGTCTGTATTTACGATTATCCCGCAAACAATGCTTTAAAGTATGCGGTTGAAAACGTTTTACAAATGTACATACATATCATATGTATGTATGTAAGTATGTATGTATGTGTGTGGGTGTAGGCTTTGTCGCGAAGTTGTCAAAATTGTACAAAACGCATGCAACATGTGGCGTTGCAATTTGATCGTCATTAAAATGCAATGTGAAATTGGAATGTCGAGCATAAAATTTGAAAGCAAGCACAAAGCGGTGCGCACTGAACGAACAAAAAACAATGATAAATAGTCTGAAATTCCTAAAAAATAAAAAATTAAAAAAAAAAAATTTTCAAGTGAGGTGTTGCCGCAGTGTGTTTATGGAAGCCCGCATCGAATTGCGAAATTAAAGTTTTAAGGTACAACCGGCGCATTTATGTTTAACTCTGATTTTTGCTTTTTTTTTAAGAAATGCAATACGTCAAAAATGTTTTGTTGCTTTAGGTAATCTGCAAGCATGGCTATAGCGAGATACCCGTGGTTTAATGTGGCAGCATACAGAAGAAACTTCTGATTAAATAGTATGAAATTTTGATTACAATTTTCGGAGATTCGTTAATTTTTTGTTAACTTTGTAAATTTTTTTATTTGATTTCGGTTATAAATCGTACAATTATTAAAAGAAAATTATTAAAAGTAAATAAATAAACATAAGTTTTAAACAATATTATTTTGAATTTTGGTGCTTTAGAAATCTGATCTCGAATTTCTTTAGTTTGAGTCAATGTGCTTACAAAAGTTTTCCAGTATGTATATCTTTTTGTTAGCTTACTTAACTGAAAATTATGTTATTTATTCTCGTTATGAAACAAAAAAATTAAATAAAATATGTTAGTCAGGAAATGAAAGTTCGAAGAAATCTGTTTTCATGCGTATTTATAGAAACTACAAGTGTTTCGTTTGTCACCATTCCCTTAATAGCACAAAGAAATACTTTATTCAATCTTCAGAATTTTACGTGTGGCCTTTAAAGTTTTTGAATTATAAAGTTAATCGTTATGCTCGAAAACAAAAGAAAAATTAAAGAATTGCTTTTCAAAAAATATATAGACGCATTAATCTTTAATGATGATTAAAATCTTTACATTTTTAGTTTTATTACAAAAACAATAATGAAACATATTTCAAAATCGATTGGGAAACGTAAAATAGATTAAAGGAATTCGTTTAATGCAATGCACGTTTAATTTTAGTATTTTTAAATCTTCTTCTTTTCGCCGTATTCCAAACGATCTCGAGCTGAGGTTGGCACTCAGAGTCCATAAATCACAAATTATACGAATATACGCAATGGAATCCAATACGCCGCATATTTAATTGTGATTGAATTGGACAAGAAAATATAAAAATGAGAATGTCCCACAGCGAAAAAAAAAACTGCGACATTATTTGTGATTTAATGGAGAACGTTCTGAAGAGATAGAAACGTGACCTGCAGGTAAAACCAAGTATCTGAATATTTTCAAAGCGATCTCAAAAAAAAAAATTTTCAAAACTAACTTTTAATACAAAAATATATGTATCTTCTAGTGGTCATATAAAAACAAATCTCTGTTATGATGCTCGTAGCAGGTGTAATTCAATTATGTTATGTAAAGTTAGTTTGATAAATATTTTTCAATCAATGTTTTTTTTTTCAATTTTAAAATATTTATTTGCAATAAGTTTGCAAACAAATTATTTAATTCCTTCATTAATATTAAAAACCATTTTTGAACAAGAACTATAATTTTGTAAACTAATAACTACAGGCAATTCGAAATATTTCTAAATTATTCTAGGTATTCACTACTATGACATAAAAATATGATTAAATTAAATTGAATGATATTCGTTGATTTCGCTCATCCTTTTGTCTTTTAACAAACTTATGATATTTCGACAAATTTATGCTACCCGACTAGATGAATAATTGCTAAGTGTAAATATTTTGAAGCCACTTAATGAAGTCCCTTTATCTATACAAGAAGATCTAGAGGTGAACAAGATTATTATAAAATTTTTGTAAAAAAAAAAAAAAACTATGAGCTTAATTAATAAAACTATCATTCATTCACCTGCCATGCATATGCCTCTGCTATGCGCACACATACATACATATATACATACATATGTTTTAATAGTTGAACACAAATCCCAATTGAGTTTATAAAAATAAAATTTCATGTGTCAAGCAGTTATGAATGGCACTTGAGTGTGAATTCGGTCACTTCAAAAAATGTTTGCGCATCAAGAAATTTAAAGCTATGGTGTCAAATGAGAATAAAACTGGTTAAGTAATAAAAAAAAGTGCTGATGCTTTAAAAAAAATATGTTAAATAACGAAAACTAAAATTTGTATAATATTAAAAGTAGGTGTGGGAATTTTATATGCTGCCATCGTTGGAACTAGCCTTCAGAGCCGAAAAAGATTTTTATTCACATAAGTTATTTATATCGGGTAATAAAACAAATTAACATACATATAACATCCAAAAATAACTATTAAAATCGACAATTTGCTTAAAAATAAATCAGAAAATAAAGCAAACAAATTAAGCCCACATATCAGTAACTATCATCATCAATCCAAACAGTCATAAAGTCAAATTAACTACTGTGTTACTGTTTAAATTTGCATTTGTATGTGCCCAATCGACAAATGAATTATGCGTGGGTAATGGATAATGTGAATTTAAAATTTTGCAGCTTAAAAATTAAATTTGTCTCAGAAATATAAAGTATTTAGTTAGATACTATTTCGCCATCTATTATGAGTAACACTACATCTGTGAAAATTGTATTCAAAAAAATCGTATTTCCCTTAAGAAGAGGGATTCTATTCCGAAATTGTTGTAATTCGTTTGAAATTTTTGAATCGATGGTTTCTGGAGTTCAAAATTAATAAGGGCATATTCGATATGGCGTGAAAGTCCTTTTTTTTTAAATTGATTATTTTGTTTTGAGCCTCGTTCGCCATAATAAATTCGTTATTTTAAATTTTATTCTTTTGAGATCAAATTGCTAATTACACAGTGCTAAAAAAAGAATGAAGTCAAAATACCTGGGAAGTGATGTTATTTTCCTTGTAGGTCTTATCGAGTAGAACGAGAATCCAATTTTGGAATTTGTCGCACTTCTGAGCCTATATCTTAGCTAATTAACAACCGAAACTCAGACCTTTTGAAAGGTATATAGACGTGTTAATAAAGCTGAAGAAATTTTCTTGTTTTTGCACAACAAACTTAAATTTTGCTACCCTTTTTCTTCTTTTTTTGACTTTGGCGATATTTTCACACACTATTTTATAAAAACACAAAATGAGTTTTGATTAAATTCGAAGACTACGTTTACTTAATACCAAGTTCAACGAATGTTTCTTTTAAACAATCGGCCAAAAAGTGACTTATTTTTCTTTTTATAAGAAAGAAATTTTTTTGCAAAAAGTTGCTTCTGTTGTTCCCAAGGAAATTATCACTTAATTTTTGAGTTTTTACTCAATTTTGAAGTCTTTATAAATTTCCGTAATACTGAAGTGCACGTGTGCGACAAGCGTAATAAGTTTTGCTACATTGTGGCTTATTTACGGATACAAGTCATCGGCGTGATTTTAAAAATAATATTGGTGTTGCAAAAATATATAACAAGATTTTCGTAAGGTTTTATAGTGCGAGTCGCTGGTACGAGCCAGAATATATTTGTGAATATTGCTGCACAACAAAAACAAACAAAATTTAAAGTTCAGCAATCAATTACTTTGCCCTTTTCTGTGCCTATGACTTGGCATCATCAGGCATATCAAAAACAAGACGATTGCTATTTTTGCAAAACAAACGTTTCAGGTCACAATTTTAAATCGCTGAAAAACGTAAAGTATGCGAATGTTTTTACGGTTACAAAACCAAAATACTTAAATGACGAAGTGCCTATAAAAAGTGAGTCAATTGATGCTGGTGAATCATATTTAGTAGAGGAAGAATTCCTTCCTTGTAAATCAAAATCAACGGAAAGGCATTTGGTTTCAAATTCTGATTTCGCCGATCTCGTGCGTGATTTGCATTTATCGAAACGAGAATCTGAAGTCCTCGGTTCACGACTAAAGCAGTGGAATTTAGTGGAAAAATATTTTCAAATAACATCGTGTCAGGATGAACCCTTTTAATAAAACACGATCACTTTTGTATTATTAATTCAGTTGTAGTTTATTAAATGTATTTAAGTTAATTTAAAATAATGAAATATATAAAATAATATTGCTGCGCGATGCGTGCGCTTCACTCGCCGGTTACCAATCAACTCCTCGAACCTTGCCACACGAACTATCTCATGTCGCCATAACGAGGTTGCCAAGTGAACTTTACAGCTCGGCCGTTCCTGGCGAATCGTCTCTCCTGGACGATTTCAGATTGTCATTAGCTTCGCTGTAGTAGTTGCCTTCATATTCATCGTAACTTGAATCATCTTCAGTATTATTGCTTGGTCCTATAGAACACCAAGGTTTCATATTATCGTTGGTAAATACCCCGGAATATCGCTTTCGGGTATTTTGCATATCAGGTAGATCTTCAACTAGATATCGATCATGCGGAAACACTTTTGTAACCACATATGGTCCTTTGAATGCTGGCTCTAACTTGTGTGAGGTGCCTGTAGGAGAAGGTACATTATCAATTACAACTAAATCACCTTCGTGATACGGCTTTGGTGCTCGATGCTTGGAATCGAATCGCTGTTTCCATTTACGTTGCTCTTCTCGAATACGTTCACCAGCTGCTTGAGTTCGGAAGTCGTTATTGTTAACCATGTCGTTATCATCGTCTTGTATTGCTTGTATGAGCCGATTCGTTGTTACATCTTTCAATTTATAATTGAACACTAGATTGTTCGGGCTTTGCTTAGTCGTCGAATTATTTTGTGAATTCAAACACCATTGAAGCTGTGGAAGAACTTCGTCCCAATCTTTACTGTTCGTCGTACTGCACTTGAGTGACGCTAAAACCGTTCGGTTTATGCGTTCCGCTTGACCATTGCTTCTTGGACTGCGCACCGCTGTCTTTACATGCTGAATCTCGTAGTCCGCCATAAACTTCTCGAATTCCCTCGATGTAAAAGCCGTTCCTCTATCGGTAATAATACGTTGTGGCCGCCCATATACCGTCATATAATTACGTAAGGTCGTCACTACAGGTGTCGTTTTTGTATTTCGTAAAGCCTTCAATACCACGTACTTCGAAAATGCACATACAATAACCAATATGTAGCAATTTCCATGCTTGCTTCGCACAAATGGTCCCAGATGATCAATGTGCACACTGCTGAAGGGAATAGGAACTACCTCTCTAACATGTAGTTGTGCCTCTCGTTTTCCCCCTCGTACTTTGTTCAGACAACATTCTGGACAAGAATCGATGTACGATTTCACATATGGTCGCATACGTGCAAACCAGAAATCCTTTGCAATTCGTTCCACGGTCTTTTCTACGCCGAAATGACCTGCTTCGTCGTGACATGTTCGCACTATTCGCCATTTAACGCCTTGTGGAACCACTAACCTTTTAACGCTGTCTACTTTTCGATAAAGCCGATGACCTTGAACCACATAGTCGTCTCTATACTGCTTTGCGTTTACGCCGTCTTTGCCGTTGATTATTTCTATAATTTCCTTTAGCTTGTCGTCCTGCCGTTGCATAGCTGCTACCCAATCATCAGAAATTTTTACCACTGAATACACGTTCTCAGCGACTGTTGCTGTTTCGGTTGACGGAAGAGTTGGACATCTGCTTAATCCATCTGCTAATGCGTTCTGCGCTGCCGATCGATGTACACACTCGAAATCAAATTCCTGCAGCTTAAGCCACCATCTGGCTATACGCGGTAATAATGGAGTTGTTGCCTTCGTAGACGCCACTGCGTTGCAATCCGTTAAAACTTTGAAATGTTGCCCCATCAAATACATTCGGTACCGTTGCAAAGTTTCCACTATGGCCAGGACCTCTAATTCATAACTGGCATAGCTGCGTTCGGCGTCGTTACATTGCCTACTAAAATAAAACACAGGTCTCCACTTGTCGTCTTCGTACTGCATCAGTACACCACTTAAACCCATAGCGCTGGCATCGGTGTGCACTTCATGCAGCTTTGTTGCATCATACATTGCTAAAACTGGTTTCGTAGTGATAGCCGTCTTTAATGCCTCAAAAGCATTCTTCTGTGACTCTTGCCATTCAAATTTAGTATCTTTGCGTAGCAATAACGTTAGTGGACGTGCAATAATCCCGTAGTTCTGTACAAACTTGCGAAAGTACCCCGTGATACCCAAAAACTGTCGTATTGCTGTTATAGTGGTTGGTATCGGGAATTCTTCGATGACCTTTGTTTTGTTTTCGCCAGGTCTTATACCGTTGCTGTCAATAACGTGTCCGAGAAATTGAACTTCTTCAACTAAAAACGTGCTTTTAGAAGGTCTTAGCGTTAGACCCTCTCGTTGAATAACTTGCAGAAAATCTTGTAGAACTTCGATGCCTTCATCAATTGTCTTCGTTGCTATTATAACTTCGTCAACGTAGTTAATGACTTTATCACGATGTTTCATTGTTTTAATAACGTTAACAATGACCTCTTGGAAAACCATAGGTGCATTTACCAAACCAAAAGGCATTACGTTGTGCTCGAAAAGTCCCTCATGTGTCAAAAACGCTGTATATTTTTTTGAGTCTTCATTCATCGGTATTTGGTAATAGCCCGATGTCATATCCAAGGTAGTGTAATACTTGTTGCCTGCCAAACGTGAGAGTTGCTCTTCAACCACTGGCATGATGAAATTTTTCTTTACCGTCACCTCGTTTAGTGTGCGAAAGTCTATGCACATACGACTTTCACCGTTGCTCTTCTTCACCAACAAAACTGACGCAGCATGCGGTGAGTTGCTTTGCCTTATGATACCGCTGTCAAGGAGCTTTCGTAGTATGCTCGATAATATTGGCCTTTGCGCAAAAGGCACCTGGTATCGTTTCCCTAGAATCGGCTTATCCGTCGTCACTTCGATAGTCATTGCAGTGTTCTTGCATAACCCAATGTTGCTAACATCTTCTGTAAAACATGACTGAAAATTTAGTAGGAGTTCCATGACCTTACCTCTATCATCACTGCATAGCTGATTTGATATATTAAAGTTGTTATCGTTTTCTTTGAGTTGGTATACTCCATCATCAATTGCCATACGATAGCCGTATTCTCGTAGTACGTCGCGTCCCAATAATACGTCATAAGGTATCATCTTATCTTCAACAATGTACAATATTACCCGTCGTTGTACGCTGTCCATCATTGCTTGAGCTTCGACTTTTTCGGATACTTGAACCTCGCATCCGCCAAACCCAATAAGACGTTTATTTGCGCTTTGCCTCTGCATACATTTCGCTGCCGCTCTCCTTATGAGTGAACATACGCTGCCCGTATCGATAAATGCCATGAATTGCTTTCCCTCTATTTCAACTGCTTTTGTAACTGGTAGATCAGGATTTTCATGCTCATCAACAATTTCCATGACTGCTGACTTCGTGTTACAATCCTTCGCGTTGTGACCAATTTTTGAACATAATGTACACCGTGGTTTGCGTTGTGGTTGTGTACATTTGGCTGCTATATGCCCATAATCGTTGCAGTTATAGCACTTTACTTGACCTGCCACCTTAACGTTGCTTTTGTACTCAGGCTTCGTTGATTGCTGCACTGGTGTTGTGACACTACTCATCACTGCTGGGTTGTTGATCGCTTTCAAATTTTTCAATGCTGTTAATAAATCGCTGCACGTTTTAAGCCTTACTGCTGCTAACGTCTTTGATAGATTGCTATCGTTGATGCCACTTATCACATGCGTGATGATCGACGAATCATCTAAACTTCCTTGTCGCCCAATAGACAACATAGCGTAATAGTACTCGATATAGTCTTCTGAATATTTACGTTTACGTTTAGTCATCATTTTATGAGTTTCGGCTGCATTAAACTCAATCGGAAAATCTGTATAAAACGCTTGCACAAATGCCGACCAGCTACTATAAACCGGCTGCGCATCTAACCATAACTTTGCCATGCCTTTTAACTTATGTTGTATCGCCACTAAAAGCATTACCTCCGGCCATTTATAATTTTGCTTAAGCTGTTCAATCTTTGTTATAAACAGCTGTGACGTTGTAGTACCTTTCACTGGGTCGAAATCTGGTAAAATTCCAACCATGTCTTGAATCGTCATTTTCGCTTGCCGTTGTGCATTAAACATACTCGCTGAATCTTGAATTACAACAGGAGACGTTAGTTGTATTTCATTTTCGTTACTCACATTTGTATGTTCATTGTTGTTGGCTTGCTCCCTTGTGTTCATTGCGCTGATAGCTGATGTCAAACTTGCCATTACTTGCTTCAGTCCCTCAATTTGCATTTGCAATTCGCTTACACCAGAATTTGTGCTATCCTCTAACTCTGTTGCGTCGATTTCATCCGTTTCGAGCAATTCCTGAAGTTTTGCGACTTTATGCGCCTTTGTTCCAGTTGTTGATGCACCATTTGCCCTTAATAACTCATTTAGTTGTCCGACTTTGAGCGTAGTTAATTTCAACATTTTTCGTCTTGTTCACGCGTTGATTGAGAAGACAATTCTGCAATTTTCCGTTGTTGATTTCTTTCAAATTATACGTTTTGTCTTTGCTTTGCAAAAAAAATTATTATTTTTTTTTTCCTCGTTATTTGCGTTTTTGTTAAGTAGCGGCACTTGCCGTCGCCACTCGCTTAAGTGTACTTTTTAAGGGTGGTTTTTGTTACACTCGTTGCTGTGCTACCATACGTTGTAGCTCTCGCCGTTGTGTTCTTATTGTTGTCGCGTGGTGCTGCCTTCGCTGCTTAGAATTCTGTACTGCGCCGTTTTGCTTATTCGTGCACGCTTGCGCGACAGATTCTTGCAGTATTTCGTTATGCACCTAACCGTGGTGCGCACTTTGTGTGTATGTCCGTTTGTATATTTCACCGTTGCACCGTTGAGACTTTTGTACAAAATTGCTACGTTGCGCCGTTTGCTGTACGTGCCGTTTGCGCTTTAGCAGAAATTGTCATCTCCTTGTGCTTATGAAATTCGTTTACACACTTTCGTATGTATATATGTATATGTACGCATATATACCTCCGTATGTATGTATGTACGTTGTTTGAGTGTTCGTTGTAGGCGCTTCTACAATATTTCGTAGAAATTCATACCACTCTGACTTGTCAGGATGAACCCTTTTAATAAAACACGATCACTTTTGTATTATTAATTCAGTTGTAGTTTATTAAATGTATTTAAGTTAATTTAAAATAATGAAATATATAAAATAATATTGCTGCGCGATGCGTGCGCTTCACTCGCCGGTTACCAATCAACTCCTCGAACCTTGCCACACGAACTATCTCATGTCGCCATAACGAGGTTGCCAAGTGAACTTTACAATCGGGTAGAAAAAGCGACCGCACTTTGATACTTAGAGAAAGTTTTAAAACTGATGGCAATGACTGTGATCTAGTACATTGTGTAAATAAACCCAAATTATTTTCGGCTTTAAATTATAATTATAATGCAGATGAATGGCGACTTTTCATTGATGGATCGTGTAAAAGTATGTACCCTAAAAAAAAAATAATACATTCGTGTTTCCTTAATGAAGTCTGTAATGTCACCCTCAGGTTTAAAAGCTGTGTTATTACAAAATGAAAATATCTTACCATCAGTTCCAATCGCGTATGGGGTTAACAAGAAAGCAACGTATGAAATGATGGAAAAAATTGTACGGTTGATCGACTATGCCACGCATAAATGGAAAGTCATCGCTGACTAAGAAGTGTTGACAATTTTATTTGGCATGCAAGGTGGCTACACAGAATATCCTGCTACCTTTGTGAATGGGATAGTCGGGCATCCAATCGCTATGATCGCAAAGCATGGCCATCTCGAGAGTCACATCAGATAGGTAGGAAAAACGTTTTAAGCCTCCCATTGGTAAAATCTGAGGATGTTATCTTACCACCACTACACCTAAAGCTGGGATACATGAAACAGTTTGTAAAGAAATCGGATGTTAATAGCGAAGCTTTTCTTCATCTTAAAACAGTCTTCCCAAAATTAAGTGAAGCTAAAATAAAAGCCGGTATTTATTAATTTGTTTTCATACCTACTTGTTTTTTATTTTTTTTTATAATATGTGTATATATGTAGGTATTTTCATTGGACCTCAAATTCGCAAAACTATGTGCGACGTTACCTTTATGAACAAGTTAAGCTGTGTTGAGAAACGTGCATGGAAGAGTTTTGTAGCGATATGTGATAATTTCCTTGGGAACAACAGAAGCGACGACTACATCACGGTTGTAAACGAATTTTTAAGTGCATATGGTGAAATGGGTTGCAACATGTCGACAAAAATTAATTTCTTGCATTCGGATTTGGACTTCTTTCCACATAATCTGGGCCAGTTCAGTGATGGACAAAGCGAACACTTCCACCAAGAAATGGCTACGATGGAAAAACGTTTCGAAGGAAAAACAAAATAAATATGATGGCAGAATATTGCTGGTCAATACAACGCGAAACTGACGATGCTGACCTAAGGAAAAAACGGTCAAAAAAGCACTTTTGATATATATATTTTCATTTAATAATAATAATAGTAAATTAAGTTCGTTGTAAATTTTTTTAAAAATTTCGTTCTTATAAAAAGTAAAATAACTCAGTAATTTTTTGGCCGATTTTTTAAAAAGAACATTCGTTGAACTCGGTATTAAACGTACTCTTTGAATCTAATCAAAACTCATTTTGTGTTTTTATAAAATAGTGTGTGCAAATATCGCCACAAAAACAAGTAAATTTCTTCAGCTTTATTAAGACGTCTATATATCTTTTAAAAGGTCTGAGTTTCGGTTGTTAATTAGCTAAGATATAGGCTTAGAAGTGCGCAAAAGCACGAAAAATTTTTTAAGGTTAAGTCGAGATTTTGGGGGTGTTTGACAAATTCCAAAATTGGATTCTCGTTCTACTCGATAAGACGTACAAACAAAATAACATCACTTTCCAGGTTCTTTTGAGTGTCACACTGTGTTATCAATCCAGAAAGATACGAGTTTGTAGCAGATACGATTAATTTAAAAATTACTCGTCCGCCATATTGGATCTCCCATTTTAATTTTAATTACATCATTGGAAACACAAATATTCTTCTTTGGCTTGATTTTTCTTTTGGATGCTAAATACACTCACCCACGCACATACTCGTATACTCGCACTCGTACTCGCACTTGTAGCAGCATTTAAATTGTATAGATGGACAATTTCACTTCACAATTTAATAAGCGCGAAACGTCGCAATTGCGGTATACTATCTTTGCTTCGCTCTTCTAATATTTTGTATCGCTTAATTGGCGTTAATATGAAAATCTTTATTTGCAAATACTCGTAAATTGTTGTTTTGGCTTTGTAATAAACACGCTTCGTCAATAAGTATGTGGAGAATGCTAGCAGAAACGCTGTTGCGGTTGTTTATTGATGCCAAAAAATGTTTAGTAATAAATTGGATTTTATGCGCAAAAGTGAGGCAGTATTTTTTTTTTGAAAATTTATCAAAGTAGATAATAAAATTTTGTTCGAACATTTGACGATATACTCGCAGAAAGTAATACCATTCTATTTTATGACTTTTTAATGAAATTATTTGGTTTTACTACACTGATAATATTTTTCCTTTTAGCTTAGGAATTCACATTAAAAATGTATTTACAAAAAGTGTTGTCGACAATATGAAAACAATGAACTTTAAATATTCTTAGTATACTAAAAAACAAGTGAAATATCAATATTTTGGTTGCCATTTTACACATTCTTTGTAATTTATTAACAATTTCGACAAGTGGTAATGGAAAATCCCTTTACCTTTGGAAAATTCAGCAATAGATATTCTCTCTCTTCGCTCCTTCTCTTAGAGAACCCATTACCCGAAGTATCTCTTTTTCGCGACCTCCAGCACCCTTTTGGCTAAAACAGATAATATAAAGCGCCTCTATCCCGCATCAAGCAATAAAACGAAACCCAAGTCTTGGCAGTTTATTTTTTGTATTATTTACTTTAAATTAAATTCATTTAAAAGTTGGTTCCTTCTGTAACAAATTTTATATATGTAAACCAAAGTCTTAAATTTATAAAAACTTAAGAAAATGATATCAAAATTTCATGCTTTAAAATAAATTGTATTTTTTTTGGAGCACGCAGCGCTGTAACTCCTTTTATTTTTGTGTAATAATGTGCTAGTTTCATATAGCTAAAAAAATCCCGTCGATTTTTGACTATTTTTCCACTGACGAGATTGTTTTTCATGAGAAAGAAATTGGCAAAAGAACGCCATAAAAAAAATGTCAAAAATCAAAGGTAACCTGTAGCGACTTAATATGCCATAAAACTGCATAACCAAAAAATTCTTAAATTTTTTTAAAACGTTTGAAATATTGTTAATTTAAATATTTTATTTGCTTACTTTTTTTTAGATAATGAAAAGTACTTTATTCGAAAAATATTTAAAATTAAATAAAACCAAAATAAAAAGACGCAACTTGCTAATATTTGAATGTCAAATAATTTTAATATGCATTATATTTATGATATGAATTTAGACAAATAAAAATACCGAAGAACAGAAAGCCTATCCATTCAAGATGATTTAACCAATCTCATTTGCGTGAGGAATAATTGGCTTTTTATTTCGAAATTTTTATTTGAATCGAAAACCAATGTCTTTGGTAAACGCGTAAAAAGACGCACACTTACTTATGTCAGCGGTCTAAGCTCAGCAAAGTTGATAAACATTTGCACATCAATAAGAATACTCTATAAAACTAAGCTCCTACTGGACTCATTATATTAATAAATAGATTGTCTTTAAAAGTAATGTGATAAGCGTAATAAGATGTACAGAAAATACGAATATGTACATAAATACAAATATTTCATTTAAGTACGTTTACTCAAAACAAAAACTTAAGTTGTAGATAGTTACTGCTTTGCTTTTGAGGCCGTCACTCTTAAAAGAAACCGCTCATTGTGATTAGCGTAATCATCAATTTAATTGGTTAATGGGAAGCGCACTATG
The DNA here is from genome assembly GCA_963971545.1 of Philophylla caesio. Classification (NCBI taxonomy): domain Eukaryota; kingdom Metazoa; phylum Arthropoda; class Insecta; order Diptera; family Tephritidae; genus Philophylla; species Philophylla caesio. The sequence goes on along the minus strand of OZ020604.1, from coordinate 177,413,360 downwards.
AATACTAAATCCAATGAGGGTAAATAAAGACTGAGAAAAGGATATCGAAGCAAATGTAATGGAAAACTTCGTAGTGTCTTTCAAACTAATGCTATGCAGCTTCTCTTAAAGGAATTAAAATCTATCCCCTCATACATACAAATAGCTCTGCGCATTCAAACCCTTCTAAATATTTATGTGCGCATGTATGTATGTATGTGTTGTAAGTGTGTACCTTCAGCGCTTGGTATATCTAACCCGCCGCTTATCGTACATAAGATTTTGAATATTTGCGCTTAGGCAGCAGCAACAGCATATTAATTGGCATTGAGCACGGAGCAAGTTAACCTTGTTGAATAAACGAAGGAGAATTGTGTTGGGTGATGGGACAAAAGGTGGTAAATACTTGGAAAGCTAACGACACAAAGAAAAGGAGTTAGAGTGTTGCGAGTGCGAGTGTTTGTTTTGTTATTTCACAAAGTTTTATTATATATAAAAAAAAAAATTTTAATTAAAACGACACGCGAGCCAAGGTAGTTTGATTATTGCCAACAACATTCATTTGACCAGCTGTGAAGGTGGTTTCGCGCCAAATCGCAATGAATTTTCACATTATTGCGAATTCGCATAAACCAGACGTTTTGCTAGGTGCGTGCGCGCGTGCGTATGTACAAGCTTTGTGGTCACACCGCCAATGGCCTTCTTCTTCTTACAGCAGCTGCCACTGTTGATCTTCGCCATTTGAAGGCCGCGGTGGCGGTGGGGTGGCAAGGTGTGTGTGTAAGCATTATGGTGACACTAACACCCGCCACCTTACGTTTCTCGCTAGTTCCAACTACCAGCAAACTAAAATATTGTGCTCTCCCACCAACTTACTTAACACTTTGAGCAAGTTGGTCCAACAAACGCCCTCACCTGAGGCAGCTTTTACCGTAGCAGCGTTTTATGCGCTCTTTCGCAGGAGCTGTGTGTGTGTATGTGTGCGGATGTGTGCGTAATGAGTCCCCAGCGTATTATGGCATAACGTTGGCATTAATTAATAGAGGAGTATCCATTAGTAAACATTAGTACCAAATACATATAAACGCATTTTTATTATAGCATACATATGTACATACATTTGCACTTCACACCCGTATACGAAGAGGTATGTATGTATAAATGTGTCACATGGGATTTTCATGGCTATAAATCATTGTATGCTCGCAGCCAAAAAGTCGAGCGGTGCGTAAAGTGGCTCGTAACTAACTATGAGCGCGTTGAACTGACTGGTTTTTTTTTTTTTTTTGTGTAACATAATTTCAGCTCCACCAAGTGTTTAATGTATTCACCTCAATAATCCAAATGTAACCTTATCAATTAATTTCCTTTCATAAAATAATTTATTTGCATGGAAAAAGGCAAACTGAAATATTTTTGTGGACACAGTAAAAGTTCAGAGAATATTGATTGTAGTAGAAACGACATTTTGCTACTAAGTAATTTATTATAAGAGGCGCAAATAAATGCAATTTGTAAATATATTGATGCCATTAAGTAATTTATGTACAGTAGAAAAAAATATATAAATAAAATAAAACAAAAATACATACATATGTATGTATAAAAATAACAAAATTACAGCCAACCCTGAAACAGATTCAATAAATTGTGACTGATCTAATAAAAACATATTATTTGCATTGGCATTTAGATCTTTGATATCAAATACAAAGTGCCGCCTCGAGCTTCTTCTTCTTCTGAGCATATTTGAAGTCACGATTAAAACAAAGGCTTGGAGAGCCAGAGCCAGAAGTAACGAAAATCAAATTTCTGGAATGTTCTCGTGACGGACAAATTAAGAAGAAAAATCTCAAGAACTTTTCAAGAAGAACAGAATGAGAACAAAACCTTCAGCAGCTATATCACTGCAAAAAAAATTGACAATAAATGTATTGGCAATATTTTCATAAACGATCAAGTAAAAACAAAAGTGTAAGGAACGTTATGTCAGAGAGATAACTTGAGGAATTGGTTCTAAAGAAGGAACTTTCGAATGCTAAGAAATTTGGTATCTGTAATGCGGACATGAAAGGTAAACAATTTTTCTGGTTAGCTTTGTGGTGAAACTTACGCGCAAAATGTATGTTACTTTGCTTTTTTTCTAGATCATAACACACATTTCGCTATGATCTCTATTTTGAATCGGTAAATTTTGTTATAAAAATGTAAGCAATGTGAAACTTTAGTTACGGCAAAGTTAAATGTGGACGCTTCTATTTTACGATTTACTTAAAGTGAGCATTACATATGAGAAAGGCATATGAGAAAGGCTATGCCGAAGGCTTCATACCTTTTTTGAATGTGCGAATTATATGGGAGCCATATGTTATAATTATTCGATATTAATATTTTGACTGCTATAAAAGTCGCAATAAAAATTAATATTTGTGGAACATTTTAAGTTTTTAGCCGCTTTAATGGAGGGGTTTTCGTACTAATTGCAATATCTGAACAATCGGTTGTATGGCAGCTATATGTTATATTTATCCGATTTTATTGATTTTCACAGCTAACGCAAATGGATAACAACCGTTGCGTCTACGCCCCAGCAGTGTTCTTGCAGTGGAGAGGTTCAACCGAAACGGTTCACACACTTCTTATCGAAGCGAAATGTAAATGGAAAATATGATTTTTTAATGAGAAATATGAAACGATCGTAAGTTTGTAGTATTCGAAAATACTCCAAAGAATGTTGAACGCTGTCGATGGATCTAAAGAAATTGCTCGGCAACCATATAACGAAATGTTAGGAAGTCAATTCAAAAGGACTTAAAAGAATATGAACCTATTTGAAAGGAAGTGAACATATGAAACATAATAAGCCATTTCAACTCGTGTCGTACTATGTAAACAAAATTTTTTTCTCACTTTCGGCCTTCGCGAAAACTTTGGAGAAGATTAGTTATCTCAGAGTTTTGTTCACGATTTGTTGTTCGAGAGTAAGTACCTGAGACTTTTTTCATTGCAATGGAAAACCTCCGGGAGAAATTTGTGCCATGAAAAAGATTCTAATAAATAATTTCATCTGCCGTTCGTAGACGGCATAAAACTGTAGGTGCCTCCATTTGTGGTAAAACATAAAAGACCCACACCACAAATGGTAAGAGAAGCTTGGCAAAAATACTGAGTTACATATGTATATAGTATAAACGCCAAATGATATTATATCTTTTTAAATTAAAATAAATGCTGTCTTTTTGTGGAAAAGGGTTTTTAACAGACTTTTTATTATTAATAATCTACGTGTTTATTCATTTTCCATACGCGTATTGACTTGACATCGTAAAGACAACCGTTAGTCAACGTTCAAAAGTGTCACTAAAGTATCCATTACCAAGCAAAATACTCGTATATGCTTGGCAGAAGCGATCAACTAATATTTGCTTGTTAACAAGTTAGCTTTTTACTTACAATTTTAATGTAGCCAACACCATAACACATACCACTATGTATATACATATGTATGTATCATGCGTAGTAAATAGAATTGACAGCACTCAATGTGTATAAAGTGAAATCAAGAGTGTTAAGTGAGATTGTAAGCCGATAGCACTTTTTAACATGCACATCTGCTTATGTAGTTGTATGTATTTATACGCATCTACATACATACTTTCATTTATCATGAAGCCAAAAATATTTTTTTTTTATTTGCATTCAAAAAGAGTTTAAATGCCGACTTTCATTAGAGCGAAGTCTTTCAAAAACCAAGTCAGCGCATTGACGTAGTTGTGATCTATCGAAATTCTATTTTGAGAAATTCAACGGCCAAATGTTGGTTCAAACGTGAATATAAAAGAATTTTATTTAATAGAATTGAACGTTTTGAAATCTAAAATAGAATTTTAATTAAAATAATTTTTTTTGTATCAGATAATATTTCATAAATTGTATGCACATAACCATATTCATACTAAAGCCATTGCATACAGTGTAATTTTTTATTTTTTTTATATTTTCCAGTTATCTTAAATCAACATTTTTTTTTGCTTGCCGTTGAGCATTTTGCTCGGCTTGTATTATAATTGGCCAGCAACCACATCAATTACTTTCCTCACTTCGCTTGCTTGCGGTTTTGTTGCCATTGTGAAATCGCTGGTTTTTTACCCTGCAGCAAATCGAGCTAGTTCAGAACTAGTCCTTTTAGACTATGATGATTGCACGAGAATAAAGACTTCGGTAACAACTAACGATACCGTCATTGGGAAACATTATTTAATTGTTTTGAGTATACAGTTTTCGCGTCGTAACAATTTCAGGATTATAAATCGCCATTTTGCTAAAATTACTGCTGGTTTTTGAGATTTTTTTATATTCAAACAAAGACTACACATTTTTTAAGTTGAAAGTTTGGATACAATTTTTGGATATTAATTGTTATCTATTTTGTATAAAGTTAGAATGTTACGTTTATATGATTTTAGTTACAGGATGAACTTTTCTAAATGAAAAAAAAATTAAATGAAACGAAGCGATAATAAGTTCTTCTTCAAATTGGTCAATATTTTAATAAATAAGTTTAGTAGAAGTGGTTTATTTTTGAGAAGGAAATGAAAGTTGTTTTAAAAATTAATAAGTAACAATTATGTCGTACTCAAAAAAGTTTCACTTCAAAAATATTTATCTATAACTTTATGTTTAAATAGTATATGAAACTGTACATATGAAGTGAGTCCCAATTTTTATTAACAATACATTGTTGTAAACATCCTTAAGATGGCTTTACGCTTTTATATATGAAGTCGCGCCTATTTCACTAGTGAAATCTCTAACTCAGAATTAAGCTCTTACAAAAATCTTTTAAAGTGTTAAGAAAATTTATAACGCGAAATTTGAAAATCTTTTGAAGCATATTTAAACAAACAATTGAAAGCTAAACATCCAAAAAAATGTTTGCAAAGAATTTCGAATAAATTCATAAAATCATATTGACGCAGAATGAAAACGAAGCACTGAAGCAATTTTGAAAATATGCAAAAGGATTGCAAACAATAAATGAAGAAGAAGGAAATTTTAATGACATTAGTTCATGGAATCAAAATGATAAAGGTTACACATGTAGTATATGGTCCAACTATTTTTTATTTTTTATTTATTTAATAGCTATTAATAGTTATTACACTAGAGTATTAAAGCACTGCTTGCCAGGACCTTCGGCTTTTGTTGAACTTATGAGCTAGTTAAGAATTCATTGATAATGACGTAAATGAGTTATTCTACTTAATTTATATGTCTATAATATTGCAAAGTTTGTTAAATCTAAGTATTGCACTAATGTTATCCGTATTAGTCGATTTGAGGCAGTTGGAGGGCACAGTGTTGCCGAAAACAATTTGTCTGTTGTGGCTGAGTCCGGGACACTCGTCGAAGATGTGAGGTACTGATAACGAAGGTGAGTTGCAGTATGAGCAGGACAGTTTAGCAGAACCTCTGAACAGGTGGCTGTGGGTCGTAATCGTGTGGCCTAGCTTACACCGTACAAATATTTGAAGCTTTCGTGAACTGCAGTCTGGGGAGTAAATAGGTTTAGAGCCAGTAGGGTTAACATACCTATAATGGTGCTGATAACATTCCCATTCATTTTTAAATTTTGTATGTATAAAGGAACGAGTTAAATTTCGAATGTCTTGTGTCGATGTATAGTCAAAAAGGTGCAGAGGTTGTTTTGAAGCAAATTAAGCTTTTCGGTCAGCGACTTCGTTGCCTTTAAATCCAACGTGACCTGGAACCCACATTATTTTTATCTTCCCGATATTTTCTAAGGGATGCATTCCTAAGCGTTCAATCATAAAACCTCCTGTATTTCCATTTTTAAGAGCTTCGATCGTAGATTTGCTATCGGTACATATGATGTATTTAGATCCTGAGTTAGAGGCAAACTGAAATGCTTCCTGTAGTGCAGCTGCCTCCGCAGTGAATACTGAGCAATATGTTGGTAGGGCACCGACGGTTACTGTTCAACCGGTCTCATTTGCAACTGCAAACGTTAGACTTGTGGAAGCCTTTGATCCGTCAGTAAATAAAAAATTCCATTTTGCTCTGTAAGGATTTATAGCTTGCTGGTATTGTTGGACGCATTCGTTTGCACTGATACAGTTTTTAGGGAGTTTTAACAGCCTGGTGATAAACAAACTTTTATTCATTCGCCAGTTGGGACTCGATTCAGGAGGGACCAATATCGGATGGTCCAACTATATCTTTAAAAGCTTATAGTTATTGTGTTAGCGATTTTGAAAATTTTATATTCTCTCTGGATTCTCTCAAAATTTCAACGAAGATAAGAAATAATGTAATCACTTAAGCTTACATACATATATTCATACGAGTATGTTTGTATGTATGGATTACACATGAAAGTTAAGTGCTTGTACCATCCCATCGACTGTGTAAACCAGCTCTCGTCGTCTTTCCACTATTCACTTTGTTTATTTTTCCTTAACAGTATTTTGTTTTACGCTTGTTTGTTTTTGTTTTTTTTATGTTGTTGTTGTCCGGGCTGCATTATTGCTACTGTTTGCTGTTCACACAAGTCACAAATTCGCTTCTTCCCTTTCATTTGCTGAATAGAGTGCGCTGTTGCATTTGCACTTTTGCGCTTGTTTTTGCATTTGTTGTCGTTAATATGCAGGTTTTCTTTTGCTTTCGTGCGATGGTGCTATCTACTGGGCCGCTGGTAGAAAAGGCTTTAAGGCCCCTCAAAGGCGCTTTGATAAATTACATTGACATTTTACTGTTGGTGTTGTTATTGTTGTTGCAGTTGGAGTTGGCGTTGCTTCAATGTGTCAGTTGGCAATTGTTTATTGTTGTCATTAATGGTACAGCCATTGCGATTTACCCACTTTCATATTGTGCATGTTCACGTGTTTGTTGCTGTTATTGTTTAGCTTTAATCGCACGTTTACTCAGCATTTAATGGCCTCTCGAATTCTCACCGTCCATTTTAATGAATTTGCTTTTGTATTCGCAACTCGCAACTGTTTTCTTGATGCTACGTAATGATACGTCGTGTTTGTTTTTGTTGCTGTTATTGCAAGCAATGCTTTAACGCACAATTCGAATAAATTGCGTTAGCAACAATTTTCATTTGGTTTTTTTTTCGATGTTGTTGTTGTTGCAATGATTACTGTCATTTAATTTGATTTCATTGCTTCTGATTGCCGCTGCCGATCTTTGTTGCTTTCGTGTGGATGCCTCGCAGGTGTTACATTGATGCTATTGATATTTGTTGCCGACGGCGCCGATGTACGTTGATTTTACCTGTTGCTGTTACTGTCATAATTATCATTGCTCTGTGTAACTGATTGCCATTCACTTTTCATTGCAAATTCTTTATGGCAAATCGTTTATACATAGTGTGCATTGATCACAGATATTCGTACGCTTCCAGCGAACATTTTTCGAAGTGTTTCAATCTAAACGAGCTCAATAGAAATATGAGCTATCACATATAAAGAAGAGGCCTTTGAGATGGAGTTTCTAACCTCGAAATCTTAAAAGAGAATTTTGCAAAGGAATTATAAACGAGCTTCAGCAGGAGGGTCACATAAGAATCTCAAAACCAGCTATTGCAGCCAACTTAGTCATATAGCAATACTAGAAAACTCGTCCATAAAGCCAGTGTGATGTGGCCCTTGAAATTACTAACGCTCTAAGCGAGGACTCCTCTCTGAGTCATATATGACACAACATGTCTACTGTGCTCAACTCAATTTGCTTCAGCGAAATACTTCACTCTCCACATTGGCACTCAGAACATTGGCTCTAAGCCCACACTTAAAGCCAACTAAGCCTCGCAGCTGTCGACAATTATAAACATCCGTCAATTGTGCCAGTTTCCCAACAAAACTCAACATGCGGTGGCACACATTCTTCACATATCTACATAATTATCGCTATTACTCGCACATACAAAGTGAACCCAGTGAGAAAAAGTAACGAAATCTGAAAAGTTATTAAGCTTATCCATAGAAATTTGAAATTTAATTGAAATTAAAATTAAAATGTGGAAATCTGCAGTTTAATTTGTAGATCTTTGTTCTGGTTACAGGAAAACTGAGCCCACTCACTCACACATTTTTTTAATTATTATTTTTTTAAACAGGGGTCTACTTTTTTTAATTATAAATATATTTATGCAGCTTTCCAATGCACAAGGAGAAGCCAAATATACGCCACAATACTTATACGACTATGTAAAATGATCTTGAGCAACACCCCCAGCTCTGTTAGAATAAGGAAGGACCTCTCCGAGCCGTTTGATACCAAACGAGGTTTCAGCTAGGGCGACTCTCTCCTCCCATCAAATAGACAGTCAGCGTATTCACGGTTAGGCATGCACATCACTGTTGACAGTTATAACTTTGAAAAAGTTAAAGATTTCGTTTACTTAGGAACCAGCATTAACGCAAATCACAATGTCAGCGTTGAACTCCCACGGGTTCTCCTTACCAACAAGTGCAATTGAGCAGTTAAGTCCTCTCTCAACGGACAAAAACCATACTCTATAAGTCTCTCATTATGCCCAACCTTTTGTATGGCGCAGAAGCATGGACGATGACAACATCAGATGAGATGGCACTTGGAGTGTTCGAAAGAAAGATTCTCTGAAAGGTTTATGGTATACATAATGCAGCGGATTAAGGTTCAGCGGCCCCGCAACCTAGGTCATGTCGTTGGAATGGATGAAAGCGCTACAGCCCTGAAAATTTTCGACGCGGTACCCGCTGGTGGTGGCAGAGGAAAAGGAATACCGCCTTAGTGTTGGAAAGACCAAACAAGGGACTTGGGTACCCTTCTTATTTCCAGGCCGAAATGGCTGGCATATTAAGCTGCGCTCCGCTAAAATCACCTCGACGTTTATAGAGCCAATTAATTAAGTAAGTATAGTAATGATCTTAAAAAATGTCAACGGCATTATTAATATCTTCGACGGTAAAGTGTCCAGTGTAATCTGACATTGAATAAAGCTCTGGCACATAATTTAGTGTCAACTTTATACACATATGTATATTCCATTTTAAATAAGGGTAAGAAAAACGATTAAAAGCAGACAGTCAGACATTCGGCCAACATCGCGGCACATTGGGTGTTTGGAAATACACAGTTATGTATGTATTAAGGAGGTCAATTTTGGGCATTTGGTTGATTCCGGGATTTTCGAGGTTTAAAAAAGTAATCCCTCGACAATCCCGGAATCCCGAATTTCACAACGTTTTGATTCGTAATTTTTAATTTGCCAAAATTGCGAGCTGCTCGTTAAAACTTGATGTAATTCATGTTTGAGACTTTCTGCCTTATCCACTTCGGGCACGACGTCGTTAGATCTATTAACATCGCTTTCATAGTGAGTCTCATTTTCTACTCGAGTGGGATATTCTCCAGCTCATTTATAATGGCAAGAACAAGACAAAGCCTTAAGGGATTTGACAAGCTGTGTTATTTGTCATTTGTGAACTCTCTAAAAGCTTTGTTTTACCCTTGAAAAGGGGATTTTTAAGAATGATACAAAGTTTGAAAAACAAATGGCTATTAAATTCTTTGTTTTCTACAATTTCTGTATTTGAATATACTTATCCCGGGATATTCGGGAGCTAAAAAAGGCCTGGATCCCGGGATTTACATGCCTAGTATGTATGTTCTTATGGCCGCTAGGCCCCAAGCCTGATTAAAACTTTTGCGAGAATTTCAGACAATTCGAAACATGATTCTGATAGTGCAATTGTTTCCAGATCTGCATAGTTCATGCATAGTCTATCTAGGGGAGCCAGGGAATGACTGGATAACAGAGATGAAATCTTTCAAAAATTCGATATCCAAAACCCCAGTGTAAGCTGAGTTGACTTTCTCTTCTTTTATACATTTCAGAATTTTAATTTTCGTACGGACTCTTTGCTCTTTTGAAACAAAGTTAAATTCTAAAAAGTGTAAAACATTAAAATTCTTATTGATTCCACGGAACTTTAGTTGGTTGCCTATGGCCAATGGCTGACACGTGTATATAAGTAAACGGTATAGATAAGTAAACGGGAAATTTCAAAATTTATTAACTCAGTTTATGCAGACCACGTGTCCAATATAAGCTGCTTAAGGCTACTTTCATTTATGGATATATGCAGATAAATACATGCATGTATGCATTTACGAATGCGTTTGCGAATGCAAGAGTAGCGATTTTATTTATATTTACCAAACAAATGAATTTAAATTCGTTGTATCTTTGGTACATTTGAAAATTTCTAAAAGCTCACGTGTGACGTAAAATGCAAGCCTTTACGGGTGCTGGCATACTACTTTCGTATTATCTTACGAATATTTGCGAATGCATATACGAGTATGTATGTGTTGCATTTACAAAAAAAGGATGAGAGTTATAAATGTTCTATAAAGTAAGCTTAGCTGAATGCGTTTAGTTGCCGGCTTAAGTATTGCGCATGTTGTTGCTGATTCGTCTCCCGCAGAAGCTAAGAAGAAAGAAGTCTGATGAGGAAATGTGGTGATTTTCGAAATAGTACTATAACTTCTACCGCTTTGAGTATTGTTGGTTTTTTTCTAATAATTTTCCCAATAAACCGCTCTGTCTTTAGCTGAAAAATATTTAAATTTACTTATATTTTAGGACTACCTATCTCTTTAGATTTATGTTTGCACATATGAATGTGGGTATTCCAGAATGCTCAAACTTTTTTATTAAGAATTATTTACATTGGATATCTAAGCTATATATATATATGTATGTATGTATGTATGTATGTATGTATGTATAATAAACATGTTTGCTAAATAGTACGATTTCAAATTTTTCGATTGTCAGAACAAGTTTTTTTCCTTACGCATTCAAGTTCCCAGTTTGCCACTGCACGAAGATGTGCTGGTATTCCATGACAATCTTGAAAACTTATTCGAGCTATTTCTCAATACGAGTATTTATGTAGTTTTCCACGTCAAGTTCGAAACTTGGCTTTATATGCTATTTGATAGAGAATAATTCAAATTATTTTTTTTCTTTGAATACATAAAAATTTGTATAGATAAAAACCCAGAAAGTATAATATGGAACGAATAAAAAAAAAAATAATTCAATTTAATGTGCATTATTGCAAGATATTTTATTCAAAATTGTCCACTAAAACAGGTACGAATGCGATTGTGTAGTTTCAAGTAGTTTCGCAAATTAGGTTTCCATTCAGCGCTGCTTTTAATTTTAAATATTCAGACACTTTTTTTTTACATTTATGTATATGCAAGTAGAAAGCATTAGTGTGTTGTTAATTTAAAGAAAAATTAAATGAAAATTTTATTAGGGCAACGTCTCGATAAAAATGTTTGTATGTAAACCGATTTTGTTACAATTTCAAATTAAAATTTTTCAATTATTGTTTTTGAAATGTCTTGGATATGCCTAAAACCAACAGTTTAACGTGGAACGATTATTGAGAGCAACTTATTGTAAGCTTATTAAGTTAAAGAATAAGAGTGCACTAAAATAAATCGATCATAATATTGTTTTTTTTTTCAATGGTACATTTGTATGTTTTCCAGCTCAGTGACAGCTTTTATATTAAAATAAAATAGTTACGAACTTTGTAGTTAGTTAAAAGTAACTTCCAGTTATTTTTTTTTGTATAGTATTACAAAAGATTTCGAAAAAATTTCCTTCACAAATCGTAGGAAATCACATTGTTTTTTTTTTGTTTGCCGTAGGCTAATAAATAATTACTTGTAATCAGAAATCTATACAAAGCTCTTATATTACGAAAATTAATTTCCCACATTAAAAAAAATCAAACAATAGTGACCATTTTTCATGCATAAATACTCGTGTAAGTGATACCAGAGATTTCATATTCCAAGTAGTATTTTTTAGTGTAATTTTTTTTTATTAGTATTAGCAATAACCTTCTTGCATGAAAAAAAAACACATAAAATTGCTTTCAGAGTATTCACACTAAATGCGATTAATATTGTAATCCGGTACAAAATACAATGTGCACATGCCTTTATACATACATATATGTACATATAGTATGTTCATATGCGCAAACTTTCGAGCCAGCTACATGCAAGTACCTACATACATATGTACATATGTACGAGTATGTACTATGAACTTTAATAATTTAATATCATTAATTTTAATTGCCGGTAATCGTATCTACCATTATGACCTTGAAAATGGTACGAGTGGCAAGCTATTTTTTTTTATTCGTATTTAAATAATACAAAATAACTTGTGAGTATTCACATATACTCGTAGTAATTGAAGTGCTCTGTTGATATACATAATTTAATAATAATAATGACGAAAATCTTTTAAAATTATTTCAAAGCAAAAAGCCGCAGTTTTAATTTCTACGTTTAGAAAAGCAGAGTTAACCTACACATACACACACAAAAAAAGTAGTAATACAATTAAGTAAAAGTAAAAGATAGACGAAAATCAAATCATTCATTATGTGATCGAAGAAAGTCAAGTTTTCAAGGAACTTTTTCTCGGAAAGTTTGATGCTAATCTTCGAGCAATTTTATTGCATTTTGCCTTCTTACGAACCACCGATAATAAAAAAAAAGTGTGGGTCACACTGCCAAAAGGGTGCAACACGAGCTATGCGGGTACGAGAAGGAGAAGGAGAGAGAGGTCGAAATGCGTGAGTACGAATTGCTTGAGCTGCTAGCCGACAGAAAAGTGGCCGAACATTTTCACTAGAAGATGGCGCTGGTTGCAGTAGGTTTTTAAACCGTGTCAAATTTCTTATGGAATGAGAACGTCTCCATAGCGAGGCAAACTCAAAACACCAATGAATGTTGATTCAAATATCAATGAAGTGGATATTTGGCGAGTGAAACTTAAGTGTACTCTGCCAAATTCAAAACAAGACAGAGCGTACTATGCGAAAGGCTGAAACCCGCCGTCATTGAACTGATTGGATGTTGTCAACGTAGGCTTAGAAGAGAAAGATCGATGGACGAGACGAACAAAGTAGGCAAACGAGCAAAGCAAAGACGTTTCTTGACGAATAAAAAGGCAATCTCAAAGTATTCAAACTGCCCGTGTTCGTGTATAGCGCAGAGGCTTGTACTGTAACAAAATCTGATAAGGCGCCTTTTAGAGTAATCGAGTGGCAGATTCTATGGAAGTTGTGAGACCCTTTGTGTTTTGGCCAATTACGATATGATAATAAGCTAGTATATGGGCTTTCTTTTTTGGTGTCAGTTAAAACGAGAAAAAAGTTTTCAATTAATATTGATTTAATGGTAATTTTGTAAAGCAATAAACTTTAAAATATGTTCAAAAGTAGAAAATAAAACATTTTAAGCGGCTAAATATTTATTTAACGACTTTATAAAATTCCAAACCCGCAAAGCAAGCGGATCATCTGCTCAAAGTACTAACTGAGCTAATATCGTTTTATGTAAATCATACGCTTACAGAACTCATTGCAGTCGTAAATCCACACACTTAGTATGTATGTAAGTAAGTATGTATGTATATGCGTACTTTTGTATACAATTTCCCGAAGCAAAGGTAACATTTGTTAAATTTCAACTCTCGCAACATTTTTTTTTATTTTACTGAAATTGTTTTGTGAATATTTTTTTCCGTTTTGCTGGAAGCCGGAACAACTTTATCTGCTTGATTGAGCGCATAAATAGGGAATTATTTGGAAGCTGACGCTCTGATCCCTTCCTTACACAACTCCACCCACTCAACGAACTGCCACTCAATATGAAAAAGCCCAGCTTGTGGTTCTACGTACTTAGTTACGGCCAACTCATTGGCCATTTTCAGCTCGATTATGTTCATACTTGTAAAGAAACAAGTCACAAAATAATGAAAGAAAGTAGAGTAAGAGTTGTAGCCGCAGGCAAATATAGCTGCTTACATACAAACATATTTATATATATACATACATACATACATACACACAAACATGCAAAAATACACAACTTTAAAATCAAGCCGTCGCCAAGTTCAACTCTGCGTTCGCATTAAAAAATATCTGTCCGTCTGATGTATTTTGTTATTTAGTCGGTTTTTAGGTATGAATGTTGCTATCTCAATTTAATTTTTTGTTGTTGCTCGTCACAGCCACAATCGTATTCCTTGGGGCATACTGCATTCATATTTAGGCGTTTGCACTTGGGTATTTCCCAATGGATGCGATTGGATGTTAATGGGAAAGGGTCAGACTATTTTCAGATTGTTTTTTTTTGTTTTTGTATTTTGTCCAAAACTTAGTTGTTTAGTGTTGTGGGCGCCTATTGTTGTTGCTGCTATTTTTAATACGCCTTTGTATTGTTGAATGAAAAATATATTCACTCCAAAAGCCATGATTTGTTGTAGAGACATTTTTTTATAACCTAAAAAATTGTTGAATTTTTAGTAGAACTTTTAGGTTTTAATTTTCAGTAAAGCCATCATCAAGCATTTTACTCTATTGCATTGATATGGAGGTCACATATTGGAAAACTTTTATTTTTTACTTTTATCTAATTAAAAATAAATGTATAAAATTAAAATTCTGAAATTGTTTAGAATGCTTAAGACAAATTTTTGGAATTTTTTTTTATATTTTTCTGTTGCTTGAAAAAGTACCTACTTTGGCATTGCTGTAAATTTTCTTGAATAAGTAAATATACCAGCAAGGCGAATTTTGTAAGGTGGCCTTAGTAAGCAGCTGATTGATTTGTATTTTCTATGGCCGTGGTACAGCAAATGTCAAAATCATTTGTTTGTTGGTTGGTTTTGACCTTCGCTGTACCGAAAGCAACAACAACATACATGTACTTTTTTTTTTTACACTTTTGCTGCCACCTTTCTGAATTCGCCTTGTACACGAGCATTCTTTTCTTGAAAGCCTAAGACTGATTTTAAAAATTTTTGTAGCACAATGTTTCTTTCATTACTTGAGTGTGATTTGATATGAATTTTTGTAGTAGTTGCCAAAATGTTAGTTCTTTTTACCAAACGTAGTAAAAACGAGTAAAGTGCATAACAACAGCGCTGCCATTTATTAACGCATTTAACTAGTTTATTTTTTTATTACTTGATATCCACTACTACGTATTCAATTAAAACTCAGTTCATTCTCTAACAAAAACTACCTATGTATAAATAAGCCCAATTATAAAATTTTATAAAAACCAAAAAAAAAATCAAACATAAGTATTAAACATATTCATTAAAATTGAATGGTTAAATTGGGGTGGGTAACAAATTTGAAAAGCAATTTATACATATGTATTTATCATATTGAGTTGAGTTTTTACCTTCATACATTTTTAAAGGCTTCCAAACAAATAAATATTCTTGGCAAAATAGTCAAACTCTCTTGAAGAAAATAATCAAAAGTTAAATAGCTTTTTCGCCTTTTCCTTTACAGCTTGAGTTTTTCTCATGCATTTGAATATAAATTCTTTTCAGAAAGATACTACAAGCAATATATTTCAACTTACTTAATAAGTGTCAAACTGTCATAACTTTAACTCGTAAATATTTGTATTGTTTCACACCTTTCCTATTGTGTGACAATATATAAATTTTATAAACCGCATAATTGTCAATTCTAGTATTTTTCAGGCAACTTCAGAAACTTCGTCATACTCGTATCATGCCATACTAAATATTAGCTCTTGGCGAATGCGTTGCACACAAGTTGTAACTTGCCACTTGATAATGATAAAAAACTTTCAACACGAGTCTAACACTTTGACGGAAACTAAAAAGTTTACAAAAGTACGAATAAAATCTGGTAGATAATTTTAGGAAGGCCTGTTAAAAGTAGTGAAACTGTTAGCAATATGTTTTGAGTTAAGAAATAAGAGAGCGATTTTACCTCCTGGTGTATGTGTAACTCACATGTATCTGTGTTCTATGTATATGAATGTAATGTAAACATACAACAACCTTTACAATTCGCCACTGAATACTTACATTACAAAGCTAACAGTGCAACACCTTCCTCTCCTTGTGCGTGTGTTGTCTGAAAGGCTTCCGATATAAATTTGAGAATGGCAACACTTGTCTAAAAAATAAAAAAGTTTAGAAGCGCTGTGTTTGAGCAAGCTTTGAAAGATACTCAGTGAAATTTCAGTAACGTATTTTATAAGCGAATTTGTTGTTTGGCCATTGTTTGTGTGAGTTTGAGTTTGATGAGTTACTTAAATATATAATGAAATGAAAAAATATGCTATAAAAAAGGAAAGAAAAAGGGCAGTAGGGGCAAGCTTTTTTATTTAACTAATTATAAATTCAATTTAAGTTTTTCGAGAGAGGTTTTTTCTGCCTGCTATGATTGACTAGCCGTCAGCAAAATAAATAACATCATGACTAATTAAGAGCGACAACAAAAGAGTTAATATTTAATACGCTAATTTTAAAATAAATGCACTGGGATTGTGGACTTCGATCAAATATTTGTCACCTCTTTTCGGTAAAATAAAGCCAATACCACGAAAATGTTTAGAAAGATCTATTTGTCTTCCCCCAGCATCCTATAAACACAGATTAAGATCTGAGCTTATGGGTAAGTTAAATTTAAGGAGGGTATCGGAGCCCACCTGCCACATTACCAGACAAATCGGGCGAAAAGTTGATGGGAAGCTAAAGCTCTCACTATGCTGGGCCGCTCCCTCTCTTAGATTAGTAGTTTGGGTGATAACTGGGCACTGCCTCACACATGGGGAGAGACTAGGTTACCCGACAAATAATTTTTGTTTAGCCGACTTGAACTCGGCAATCATTTCCAACTTTCTACTTAACGTTAAGCGCACAGGATGGTGTTCAATTTTTGAAAAAGGGAGGGAGGGAATGCATGTCCTACGCCAGTGGTATCACGGTGGCAGCCACTCTAACCTAACCTAACCTATATTTGTCTATCAATATAATTAACAACAATAGTTAAAAGCCTCTTACAAAGCATGTATTTTGCACAAGTAAACAGTTGGCTGTTTAACACACAACTCCTTTTACATCTTGTCTAAAAACGCAGAAATAAATATTATTTTCAAAAAGCAGTATGAAAAACGAATAAGCCACATTTATTTTTATATGGAAGCAAGTCGCAACACCCACCTGCCACATTACCAGACAAATCGGGCGAAAAGTTGATGGGAAGCTAAAGCTCTCACTATGCTGGGCCGCTCCCTCTCTTAGATTAGTAGTTTGGGTGATAACTGGGCACTGCCTCACACATGGGGAGAGACTAGGTTACCCGACAAATAATTTTTGTTTAGCCGACTTGAACTCGGCAATCATTTCCAACTTTCTACTTAACGTTAAGCGCACAGGATGGTGTTCAATTTTTGAAAAAGGGAGGGAGGGAATGCATGTCCTACGCCAGTGGTATCACGGTGGCAGCCACTCTAACCTAATCTAACCTATATTTGTCTATCAATATAATTAACAACAATAGTTAAAAGCCTCTTACAAAGCATGTATTTTGCACAAGTAAACAGTTGGCTGTTTAACACACAACTCCTTTTACATCTTGTCTAAAAACGCAGAAATAAATATTATTTTCAAAAAGCAGTATGAAAAACGAATAAGCCACATTTATTTTTATATGGAAGCAAGTCGCAACACCCTTAACAAAAAAAAAAATCGTAAAAATCAAAGGTTGAAACTTTCGTAGTTTATACTAAAATTAAATGGACTATAAAACTGCATACTCATATTTTAACATTTCTGAAAAAAAAAGTTGAAAATCTAAACACAAATTTGTTTAAATTTTTTTAGTTTTCTACAAAGTTTAAAACTTTGACTTTTATGGTTTAAGTTAGAGTTTGGACTGAATTTTAATTGAAAATTCTTAAAAATATAAAAATTATTATATAATACCTCATATAGAATTTTGAATGCTTTTGCTTTTGATATGCAGAACACTGTATATGTAAACGAGTGCATGCAGGCCTTTAAGCAATTTAATTTTTTATTTTTTTTTACATGCAGGAAGTATATTTACATATTCCTCTATTCTCATTGCTTCTAATCTGTTTGTTAATTACAAACATATAATTAACATGTTTTAATGAGAAAATAAGAAAACAATTAGTATATAAACGGCTATAAATAACTCAAATCTTTAACCTCTTTTATCAGTACTTCGGCTTTGAATTATTCATACCTCAAATGAGTTAGAACAAAATTCATTGTTTATAAAAGTTTTTGTTTTTGACATAACCACTTAATTGGTTTAAGCTGCTTTTACTTTTTGTTCATACATTTGGCTCTTGCAAAAGCAAATTAAACTGTTTTAATAAACCTCTATGGAGGTCAACTCGTAACTACAGACTTGTAAATATAACTAAATGTTGAAAAATTGTAAAAGATCCACCTTTTTAAACGTTCTATAAAACTAAAAAGTTATAACGATATATGTGCTTTTGACTTAAGTGAAGTAATAAGTAGGTAAGTTTGACTGTACTTTTATAGGAACTCAGTTAATAGTTCGATAAAAACTAGTAAAAAAGAGTTGATGAATAACTGTTTAATTTTGTATTTTATTCTATAAAAAAAACTTACTACATTCAATCGACTTTTTTTTTTAAACGCTAAAACAAATATCTGAGATACTTATGAATATTTACAAAAAGCGTTTAAGTGCATTTCTGAATATTTCCAAAGATGCAACGGCCGTTTGACTAACCAGTAGATTGAGGCGGTTATGAAGCGCATATGCTTCACTTTTTATTTGCCCATGTTCATAGTTTGTGGCCAGCTTTACGTGTTTGCAAATCGCTGAAAAAGGTTGAAATGTTCATAATTAAATTATCTCCTTTTCGAGCTAAATATAATTTGGCGCTTACATTTTATATAGCGCAGTGTTTGGCCGAGCTTCTCCTACCATTTGCGGTGTGCTTCTTTGTATTCTACCACAAATGGAGGGACCTACAGTTTTATTCCAACTCAAATTCTTCAATTTTTTAGATTGACCCACTAGAAGAGCATACGAGGATTAAAAATAGTCGGTCACCAATAGGCAATTTCTGTGGCGAAGCGATCAATGAATGTTTCATCGCGACATTGTGACTATATTAAAAAGGAGTTGGTTACGTTTTTTTTTCTACCAAAAATAGTCACGAAAACCACAAATTTTCATCCTCCGCTGTAAGAGCTCTGTTTTGTAACTAGTTCGATTCTTATTAGAATTATACCAATGGAATATAACTAGTTGCGGTTTAATTCTGATTTAAATGTAACAAATCTTTTTATAATGATTTTATTTAAGTAAGAAGGTAGGAAAGGCACACAATATTATTTTTCTACAAAAAATGAGTTGAAAATCATACTTCTGATGGACCACTTTCAAACATTAGTTTTCAAAGACAACTAAGAAAAGACATTGCGAAGTAGGAAAGATCGCACCTAATTTAAGAAGTATTTTCCACCTGGATAGCTCTAGTCTCGGACGAGCTTAGAAATAATTTTGTCGTATTTCCGCATATCCAGGCGTTATGGGTACCCTAATAACGCCAAATCGAGTCAAGTACCTAAGTGCCGGAAAAGAGTAATATTTTTTTTAAACAAATATACCGAACAGCTGGTGCGGAAGGGATCTGCTCTAGAAATCTTCAATCTGGGAACTGAGACCCATCATAAAGTATCGAGGTTATCTCTGCCACCATTTTTTAATTAATATATATTCCTCTAAGTGACCGCTGTGGTCGAGTGGATAGCGGTGCGACCGCTTACTCGATATGCCGAGGTTTTGAGGTTCAAATACCCGCCAGGGCAAGTAATATCTAAATGATAGAAAAGTTTTTTTTTTCTAATAGCGGTCACTCCTCGGCAGGCAATGGCTAATCTCTGCGGGATATTTCTGCCATAGAAAAGCTTCTCCTAAACTACATTTGCCGTTCGGAGTCAGCACAAAACAGGAGGTTCCTCCATTTGTGGTAGAATATAAAGACGCGCACCACAAATCTCTGCCAAAAACTGAATTATTAAGTGTAAGCGCCAAATTATTATACAATTATTATTATATATTCCTCTACTGGGTATGAACATGTGCACATGTAATTTTGCAAATGCATTTAAGCGTGTACGACACTTGGTGATGTAAGTAGGTGAATAACAGCGATCACGATTTCATATATGAACGTATATTTAGATCTCTTGATGTTAATTGCTTTTTCCTATTGCTTACTCAGCAGTTGCTTGAAACTATTCACGTCAAAAGTCAAAAAAAAAAAAAAAAACTACACATGTAATGCATCGCGCACTGCATCAACAGTGTTGGAAAACACTTAATAAACCAAAGCAAACAACAAAAAAAAATTCTAAAGTCAAAATGAAATGCATAGAAGCGAAACTCAGCTTTGATCAATTACGAAAAACTAAAGTTGGCATACAATAGCAACCACGATAAAAATAATGAGTGCAATAAAAACGCAAACGCAGTTAAACTCACATTGCCAACCTTCATTGAATTGCAATTGAAAATTGCAAGTCAAAATCGCAAATCACCATCACCATCGACATCAGTATCAACATCAACGACAGCATCAACAGAAAAATCGAATTTGCACTCGGAAACGGAATTAAAGTTGGTTGTTGTCATAAATATAGCAACAAGTACTTATGTATGTACATATGTATGTAACGCTGTTGCATTAACTTCGAGTACAGCTTCCTACATTCCCACCCATAAGCTGTTGTTCAGCGTTGACGCCATAGCAACAACAATAAAAGCAACTCGCTGCTCATTTGGTTCGAGGTCGTTTTTGCCAACAAGGCAACTTTATTTATTCATTTATTATTTTTTTCTTATTTGATTCCATAACTTTCCATTGTTGCGCTGTCGTCGAGAGCCGCCTCCAGCACTTTAGCCGTCATTGTTGCAATTGGTTTGCTGTTTTTTTATGTCGCCGCAAAATAACCATAAATACATTTACAGCTTTCGTTTTTTTTTTTAACATTTATTGCACTGCAACAATTGCATTGACTTTCTTGGCTTGACTCATAGCTTCGCCCACAAATTCGAGTGCTTTTGTTATTATTGTAATTTTAATGGTAATGCTTTTGCAGTTGTGAGCCATTAAATTGGTAATACTTTGGACTCTACTTTTTAGCGAAGTTTAATTTAAAATCGTAGTCAAAAAAACTGGAATTATTTTAAAAAATGCTTTTGTTATCGGCCGTCATTTTTAATGAGTTTAGAGTCATTTTGTTTAAACTCAATCTAGCCTTCGGAATGCACATGACACTGAAAATCCTCCAATTTGTGATACCAACGCCTCAAATTGAAGAAGAATTATTATTATTATTAGAAAAATTGAACGCACTTTGATTCGGAGTTTAACTTAGAATCCGAAAAATAAATTGGATCCAGCAAGTGTTTTTTTTTCAAAGGTTTAGGCGGAGATGTTTTTAATTGTGGTGGCTATTGAAAAGCGCTAAGCGATAGAATTTAAGAAAAAATATTCTGCATAAGAATATGTGCGATAGCTAGCATCTTCATAAATACAAAGAAGGGGGATGAAATAAACACAACAGCCAACTCGGCTAGCGTAGCACAACTGGTAGCGTATTGGCTCTGCAACTCCGAGCTCCCGGGTTCAAAGCCTGAGAGAAGTGGTTATGAAAAATAGTACTATAACTTCAACCATTAAAAACTGTTGTTGTTTTTTCGCAAAAATCTTCCATAAACTGGCCTTGAGCTTAATAAAATTGTAAAATATTAACATTTACTAGGCCAACAGAAAAATGAACAAACAAAGAACTACAGCTAAACAAATCAACAAGCAATCAGCCAAATAGCAGTAACAAAGCCGTCTTAATATTATTTCCGTCAAAATTGCAGTAATTGGCATAAAAGAGAAGAGAACGTAATACCAAACGAGCTGTGCACAAATAAAATTATTCTCTCGTTCCGTTCCTCTAACAAAACTCTCGAATGTGATCGCTTGAACTAATATTAATAATAATAATTGCGTATCATTATAACTAATCGTATAATAAAAATTTAAGTCAGAAGGCAATCGGGAGACAGTTGTTCAAAAAATTAGAATGCAAACACTTTTCACTTAATACATCCTAGGCAGTTATTACCTTGCTTAATCAAATGCTTGTTTCATACATGCGGAATTAAGCGATTTCTCATAGCAAAAATTAATTGCCTTCAGAAAATAACAATTACTCCGATAAGTGGATTTCAAAACCGTATACTCTAAAAATGTCTAAAAGTTCTGAACAATAATTTTAATATTTGAGGAAAATGTGTTGAGTTTTTTTTTTTTTATTGAAATTAGTTGTAAAAACCTCTCAATATGAGGTGGATGCAAGGCAGATTTACCAAGTAACCTCAGTAGAGTTAATAATTTTATTTTTTTCATTTATCTTAATTGTCAAATTTAATTTTTATTCGATAAAAACCAAAAAAAAGTTATTTTCATCTGATTCGAGCTTTGTAGTGAAAAAATATATTGGGCATTTTCCTTATGAAATTCATGAATATTATGTATATTTTGTATATTTGTTGTGTAGTTTGTGCAGAGTTGGGAAAGTGCGTTCTCAGCAAGAAACAGCTAGTAAAAGGCGGAGTTTTTTAAAAAAAAAGTGCCGCAAGAGCCACCCCGAAGAATTGTTAGGCAGAGAGCTTATGGCATCACGTTAAAGGAAACACTGTGGTGTTAATAGATCATTTCGCGAGCTGTGAATCGGTTGCTGGCGCAAAACGCGTGTTCTTGATGCCCAACTCTGTCTCAAGGCTCAAGCATTAAGTTCTGAAATAAACATGTGCATTTTGTATGTTTTTATTTTGGGTAAATTGAATTTGTGAACTGTCAACTTTTATTTTTATTAGAATGATTTGATAGTTTTTATTGACAATAAAGATATACGAAAAAATCTAGCAGCGTTGCAATTCTCTACTGCGGTTACCTGTTAGATCTGCCTTGGGTGGATGTATAATTCGGACATACCATACATATGTAATTAAATTTGAATTCAAGTTATAAACTATTTATTTGCCAAATTTTCTCAAATATCGTGCTGTCGTTTCGGCGCAAATATTCACGCAAAGCAACTCAAAAGAATGTTAGTGTTTAAAAATGGACTTTTTCGTAACAACCCTTACCAAAAAATATGTATGCTTAAGGAGTTGCATAATAAAGAAACAAAAAAAAAATTTTCACATTTTTTACAAAAATTTTTATATATCTATGTATGTATGTATACTTCAAAAAAATGTATGATAACATCTTAAGTTCTTCATCTCTGCCATGTTGGTGTTAAAATTAAAAACATAGTGCTGTTAACGTTTAATTCATTTTTGACACTGTGTAATGTGAGTGCGAAAAATTAGACAACTTTTTGAAGTTGCCATTCCAAACTTCTAAAACGTTCCGACTAAACCCGGCTTCTACTAGGCCCTTTGTTGTTTGTCCTATTCATTAATTGCATTATTTCCTGCTTCATTACATCCAACTTTCTTTAATATCCTAATGATCTAAAGTTTTATTCGGTGATTAAAAGCTCTGAGGATTTAGATGTTCTCCAGCCTGATCTTGACACAAGGTTTACTTGTAGTGTAAACTTAATCATCTGGCGTTGAATGTCAATTAATGTTCTTACTCTACCTTTACAAACGAAGCTTTTTAATTACAAGTTATAGCATTTCTGACTCACCCCTGAAATTCATGTACGAAGACAAAGATTTTGAAGAACTCTTCGATGCCTAACTAAGTTTCTCTACCCACATTAGTTATGCAATTTCCAACACTTTCCGGACCCCTTTTTACTAAAATTACTTAACATCTCTTTAGGAAGGTCAAGGCACCTCCTTTGCCTGGAGGCCTTATTATTCCTCTTATATAAACCGGTTAGATCGAGTACAAAAAACTTTCTTAAAATTTGCACAACCTACGTTGAATTTCACCGACCCTATCGCTCCTATCCCAACTCCTGCATTTACAACCTTTGTACGGCAGAAGAATGTACCTCTCAGGTGCCTTTGATGCCAACATTGTGAAAAGTATTGTAGATTGCCCTTCTCCCCTTGAAAGATTGTCTTTTTAAATGTTTCATATCTTATTGCTTCGTTATCTAGAACTCAATCAGAATTAAACCAAATTCCCGAGCTGGATTTGTCCGTTTCAATAGTTATAATCCGTCCGTTAACTCGATTTAAACCATTTTCTTTTTATAGTCTGTAAAAGTTGTATTCATTTGACTGAAATAATTAAATAAATAACTATGCTATTTTTCTTTATTAATTATTAATAATTATCCCAACGGTTTCATCCATCCATACCCGCACGACTGACGCGAGGGGCACATCCGCATGAGGCACGGTTAAGTATATAAAAAAAAATAGTTTTTCAAGAGTTTAAAATGTATATAATTTAAGAAGTTACACCAAACAATTTAATTTGATTAACATATTTCTAACTAACCTAAACTTAACTTTTTCTAGAACATTCAAAAAAGCCTAAAAATGTTTTCCTTATACAAATTTTATTTTCATATTGCAATATACATTTTCTATCGGTTCGGCAACAGCTGTCAATGATTTCTTTTATTTATTAACTTAACGCTTGAGTGGAAATATTTGTAGAAATCGCACATTCAGTCAGTCAGAGTCTCTTTCGATGTCTGTTCGTTTGTTGCATGCTGTGATATTTCCCACACTAATTCAACAATGGCAGTCCCTATACATAGAATGAGAAAATGTTCTTAGATGCAATATGTGTACATATTTATAGGTGTTTAATATTTTTTGTGTTTATATATATGCAGTGGCGGATCTAGGGGCTGGACTAAAGGGACTGTAGTGGCGAAGACAGAGATTTCAATAACCCGCCATCACCTGTTAAATCATACACTGAGAAAACGAAACACGACTGACTACTGCGCCAAACACGAACCATTCGTGTTTCACGCAAGCACCCGAAAAAACATAAGTCAGTGCTTCGTACTCAGCGTTGTTTACGCACGACACATTCGTGTTACACAAAAAAGTTACCACGAATCGCTCGTCTTTGATACGAGTGGCACGTACGAATTTTATTTAATATATGATAAAATATCGACTATAATAAAAGTAATAGCCGATTTCAAATTGCTCACTCCAGCCCCTCCCGATTCCAAATTCTAGATCCGCCACTGCCGACATGTACATATATAAAAACCATACTTACAAACATATGTAAAAGGTATAAGCGAGTAGGTTTTTAAGTTCTAGAAAGTGTAAATGTGGTGTGCTTTTTTTCCTGCAAGAAGGCTTAAACCGCATCTGTGTATGTATTCGAACACATGTATGAATATTTAAGTACATATATGTATGTATGTATAAATATATATTTAAAACTCGCTCGGCTAAATATGAATGGGTATCTTATACGCCTGAGTTCTTGTTTTCCTTTTATGATTAGTATCGAGCAGCAAGAAGAAAACCGCAGCAAGAAATAATCCCAAGAGTGCTCAAAGTAAATGCTCCAACAACGCAAATACGAGTACAATAAAACCAAACATGTAACACAGCAATTGTGAAGCGGCAAGAAAATAAGCAAACCACCAAAAATTGCAAAACTTATTGTTGTTTTCGGAGCGTTGGAAACTGTGGCATGTGGCTTTCTGCCACTCGCATTCACATTCGCATTCAAATGCTAATATCTTTCATCTTTTGCTTTGTGCTCCATGCTCTGTGCTCTGTGCTGATGATTGCCTGTCGGTTCAATCGTTTGCGCGCCCAGTGTAAGGTCACATTTACTTAGAATAATAAGTACTTTATATTTTATTCTATTTTCATACATATACATACATACATACATATGAATGTGTAAGGAAATGTACATATAATATTTTTAATTTAGCTGCCCTCATTTCATCTGAGCTGTCGCTCGCTTTTGGGTCGTTATTTTTTTCTCTCGCTTTTTGCAAATTAACTAACAACAACAATAGGTCGCTTGTGATAGCAGTTTATTGAATCATGAAATTATATAATTTAAATGGTAATTTGAATAAAAATTTATTTTATTCAGTAAAAAAGGTATTACAATCGCCGGACTGTTTAAATGAATTTATGTATGTAAATAGATGTTTAGACTGAAAGATTACTGTTGTATTGTTTTCCGCCCAACTTTAAGGAAAGGTAAATCTTCACTGTTTAAGTCATTCAATTAAATGTAAAATGCCATAAATTTAAAGTTTATTCCGTAAGTTATTTACCATAAATCGTTTTAGAGCTATAGACTTATAGTACTGCCAATTTACATGAGCTTATTAGTATGTCTTTATACTAGGGTGGTTAAAAATGTATGGGAAAAACGGTAAATCGGAATTTTATGTATCGAGTGTGCCCCATTTTATTTCTCAAAATCTCAAATTTCCCTATTCCATGTACTTTAAATATTTAAAAAACCATGTTTTGTAAAAGTCAATATAAAAAAAATCAAACTATGTTCTGCTATACTAACCAAATATTGAAAAATTTCATAAAACTAATAAGTTATACATATTTATAACGCTTCTTTTTGTATTTGAGACACTGTGGTGAGCGAATTGTAATGGGTTAAGCTTTAAATTATTTATATAAAAGATATATTTTCTTTAAAATACATTTCATCTTTTCACTTTTACATCGATCATATTTTTTTCATATTCAATACGCGCGAAAATCTTTTTTTCTTCTCTTGGCCTTCAACCACGAGAAAACCACGAGATCAACAAGTGTAGCGGCTTCCTGTTGAACCCAAAAAACCAAACGTCATTCGATTTCATATTTCGTGTGGAAACTACAATAACGCCTTAAGTTACGTTAAGATAAGGCTACCGCGGTTGTACCACCTACAACACCTAACAAATTTTATGGATTATTATTTAAAACGTCCTGAAGAAGAGAAACGGAGTGTTTCGCATGTAGTTGATTTATAAAAAAACATATGTGTTATCTTCGATAAAGAACAAACCTCAGGATGGGTATATTAAAATACTACGAAGCAATTTTGCATTACCAAAGTCCTCAAAAATACGTGAATGTGTGCAAATATTGGAACTTCAGAAAAGCGGAAAATTCAATGATCCAATAATGACAAAATAAAACGTTTTGCGTTGGTTGTTTTTTTTTAGAGGCAACTCAACTAAAATACTCGTACATTTCTAGGTAAATACGTGTGTTGAGTAAATTTGTAGTGCATTTAGAACAGCTCATAAGAAATTCAACTTAGCCTCATATGACTCAAAGTTGATCCGTAATTGGTGATGAGTTTGGAATTCACACGAATTTGCTGCATTCAAGTAAATGCTGTATTATATACATACATATATATATGTGGCATAACTGTGTAAAGGTTTTAGGGGTATGACTTTTTAACTTAATGCTAAAAACCAAAAAAAAGTAAATATATAATAAATTTATAAGCAACTAAAAGTGTTCTCTTAATTTTCATTGTAGGAAACATTTCTTTTAGAGTTATTTAATTCATAAGCTTTTGAATATTTTTTATGAGGCATGCAATTGATATATTAAACAAACTTATATGCGAACACACAAAGCTTTGATACATGCTCTGCTCTAAAGAAGTCGGTATTAATTAGCCTTGGATTTAATTATTATTAAATGTTCACATAAAAAATTTGAAATTATTTTCCTATGCATAGATTGTGTCTAAACGTAAATTTAAGTTAAGCTAAAGTCCAAGGCAAATCAAAATTGCATGGTAAAAATTTTTTAAAAAAGGCTTACAAAAAATATAAATTTAGTTTACAGTTAACCTAAACAATACTTATGAATACTTATTATTTATTTATTTATTTATAAACGAAATATAATCATAAATAATTATATTGCAGGTAAAATGCACTAGCAACTTCAGCTATCGACCTGAAATTAAACTAACAGATTTTTATATTAGTATTATATAAAATATCACTAGCAAGTATTTTAAACTATTTGTATATTAGATTTGATATAAACGACTGTTTTGGAATACAAAGTTGTAAATAGCTTCTACATTTTCGATAGAATATGTTTATTATTTAAGAATACTTTGCACATCCGAAAAAAAAACCTCAATAAATTATATAAAAATTTGCGTACCTGAAAAAATTTCAGAAAACTGTAATTTATGTAAATATATATGTAAATGTATGTATTCGAATATTTTTGTTAGGTATATGCAAAGTGTATTTAACAAAGTGTGACAGCTCCTGAATTCCGGAGTGGTTTTATGTCAAACCTTATGACATTTGTAAACCCCTAAATGTGTTCAAAAATAAAAAAAAAGTAAGCAAAAAGTTTTGTGGAAAAATTATACACATGCACATACAAATTAAGTGAATACCTTCAGAAAAGAGTAAAGATGTATCTTTGTCTAAGAAAGTTAATAAACTATTTTTCAGGTGTAGAATACACTTTAGAATGAAGTATTTGAATAAACATCTATAAACCAAACAGCTGGAAAAAAATTGTGCCAAAGTAAAAAATGCTTAAAATTCTTACTTAAAAATATTTGACATTTTTTCATTCGACGAACTAGTTTTAAATGTTTTTTGTTTACCTTTTAGCTATTTATTTGCGCATTTTTTACTTCTAAACTTTATTGGGTCTTTTTCCTCAAATGTTTATTTATGGTTTAAAGCAATGTAAAGATGATTTGAAAGTTGCCGTTTTGACATCATTACTTAGCACACATTGTTAAATACACATTGGGTATATGTAAGTATATATGTAGCTAAAAAAATCATTAGAAATATTTTTTTTTATATTTTTGTTAATTTTATTATTTTAGATTTAAAAAAATTAGTATAAATATTAAGCGGAAAATCAAAACGACGCTCCTCTTCAAACTAACCAACTGAAATTCACAACACTATACTACTTTGTTTTTTAGCTTTACAATGTGGTTAGCAAAAAAGTCATACCCCTAATGAGTGTACATTCCTGTGTGTCTTTAATCGGCAATTGCCATTCGTGGTTTAATTGGTTTTCCACGAATTACGTGCAAATCAATCAATGAATTGTTGGTTATGTTTCTATAGAGCAGCCGCGTTATTACACATCAATTAGCCTTTTGCGTGTCGAATGAAAGTTGCAATGTTCAACAAAGAGCAAAATGTTAAGAATATTAGCTTCGGCTCTTTTGTAATTTATTTGATTAAATGCCCAATCATTTATTTAAAAGTTAAACATTTTGTTGTACTACTACATGTGTAGCAAATCGGCAAGCTTCATAAATTCCATGACTGTTTTTTTTTAACTTTTAACTAAGCAAAGAACGCGCTTGCAATTGCTTTTTCTCGCTTTGGCTCACGACTTTTTTTTCGTTTTCAACGTCATTTCACTGAAAATTAATCAGAGTTTTGCCACTTTGCTGTGCAATTAACATGTTTATTACCGTTATATCACTACGCTACCTACAAAATGGCCAATTGTAAATTTTCTCACATTATGAACGTGCTGCGTACAGCTGTAGCGCTTACAACAGCAAAATTCAACAGTCACATCAATAATAGTAGGAAAGCCTGAAAGCAATGAAACCCACTTGCATAGTTAGTTTGATGCACTGCCACTTTCCAAACAGTTCACTGGCCTTTGTCCATTTTTCCCCAACCATCTTGTTTGTTTATTTTTGCAAATTTTCACAAGTGCCTTACAAACAGACAAAGGCAAAATCCAACCGGTTCGCCTGCACCCTTTGCAAATTAGCAAAACTTTGCTACAAACTCTCGTCTGTAAACTACATTTCACAATTTCATGTTTTTTTCCTCTTTTTTTTGTACTGATAATGCATTATTAACGTCGCTTTTCTCAAACACTTAAGCGTATTTGCATTACTTTAATTAATTATGTGCCATTTTGCTTTGGCGTAATCGCTGTTGCTCGCACACACACACACACACACACACACACACACACACACACACGCATACACTTGTATATATGAACGTGCCGTTGAAACTGTCCAGACGCCAAAAAACGAGCAGCATTTTAGAGAAACTTGCCAACGTCAGAAAAGTCTGCGAATATGCCTAAATATTAATTAATTGTAAATAATTAGCCACTAATTGAGATTTTGTTTTTGACGTCATAACTGTCGTTTTATCCAAATTACGTCAATATCACTAATTATGTATAAGAAGACCATTTTGAATAAGAAGAGTGCAAGCTGTTTTAGATTTTTTTTTTTTTGATAAAAAAGCTTACCCGAAGGCCTTGATCTTACCGTAATAAAAATTTACTAATTTTGTTAAAAATTTGATGAACATACAATATAAATATGATTGTTCTTTCTTCTTTTGAAAACTTTAAATTATGCACCAAAAATAAAAGTTAAACTTTCACTTCTTCGATAAAAACTAATATATTTTTAATATCGGCCTTATATTTTTTCGATAAAAAAAAAACAGTTAAAATTTGACTTTTTCTATCAGATATAACCGCTAAAATCTGACATTTATTTTTCAACAAACAAGAACAGTTACAGATATATACATTTAATCACATATTTTAAATTTTAATCAAAATTTTACCTTTTGATTTCCGCCTTTAAATTTAAACTTTTGAATTTTATAAAAAAAATGAAGGTTAAATTTTAATTATCAAATCTAGTCAAAATAAAACTGTTATTGTTAACAGAAAAATTTAAGTAAATTTTTACTGTTATTTTTGATTGAAAATCCAAATTTTAAAAAAATTTTTAAATTCGGTTTAACATTTAAACGGTAAAACACTTTGTATTTTCCAAAAAAAAAAAAAGGAAATTCCTTTCCGTCTAACTTTTTGAACTGAAAATTCGATTCTTTGGGTTTTCTCTGTTAAATACAAAACATGCCAAAATATTGATAACCTATTTTCTATCCAAAAAAAAACTAAATTTTGGCCCAGAGCAGTATCACTATCAAAAATCGCTTGGTTATGGGAGTTAATATTTCTTCCAAAGCGATTTGCTACTGCCAAGCGCACAGGGAACTTTTCCTTTGACTACACTACGGATATTTGGAATCAAAATTTTTTAAATGGTTATTTTTTTAAAGAAAATTATAGTTATTGGTTGCAAAGCAATAGCAAAGGCAGCCCGCGTCGGAAAATAACTGCTTTTATTTGTAATTTTAAAATTCTACATTTGTTTTTCCTTCAAAAATAATACTAGAATAAAGCACCTTTTTGTAAAGACACATATTAATTAAAATTATATGTTTTGACGAGTTCAAAGTATTTATAGATAAAAAAAAAGATTATAAACAGCAATATGACATCCGAATTTAAAAATTACTCAAGTTAAACTTGTTTAGCGTTGGTATTGAATTGAAAAATGACGATTGCGACGGAAATGATGCGACCGAACATGGAAGAGGACAGTAACAAGCATTTCTAATCTCATCATCATATCTGAACTGACCACACCTAAATTCACCATACCTGCACTCACACTATGCCTAAGCTCACCGCATCTAAGCGATGTTATGTTATGCTACGTTATGTTACATTATATTATGCTATACTATGTTATGTTGTATTTAATATGTTATGCGTGTAATTCTATGTATGGTTATGTTACGTCATGCTGTTGTATATATTATTATACTTTAAACTGTTATGTTAAGTGATGCCGTGTTATGTTATTCTATTATACGCTATGTTATGCTTGGCTGATATTTTTTGTTACGTAATGTGTGTTATGTTCTTTAGTGGTGGTCGTATTTTTAAAGTAAATGAAGACTTGATGAAAAAAAAATTGTTTTCTTCAAATGTGAATTGATCAATTTAAAACTACGCAGCCTAGCGGAATGTTATGTTATCTTATTTTATCGAATGCCAAGTTCAAATCACCAGAACCTAGAATAATTTACTCGAACGTTTCAGGATAATGGATTGCTTAAGAAATTAATTATTAGAAGTATTTTTCTCCCATAGCGGGGCTCAGGCGAACTCCCTTTTTTGAATTGCAAGTCAACTACTTTTTGAATGTTTCGTCAACGCTATTACTTTAAATACACTTTTGGTTATTTAAAGCACAAAATAACTAAAAATTTGCTTTTTTATGACTAAAACTTATTGATGATTAAGCCACACTCGTGACGTTGTTTCATTCCATTTAAACATCAATAGAGTTTAACGCTATAGAAGAGAGTCCAAGATTTTTGCCTTAGGTGCGTTAAACGTATTAAACAGCTTTTATAAAATCTCTGTTCGTCTGTTATACACACATACATATGTACATACATATATGTGTGTATATATGAGCAAATGCTGAATGCGCGCTGAGTGAATGAGGTTTTTGAACCTTAATAAACCCGAAGTTATCATAACGTTCATATAATATACATACATACATATGTATGATTATATGTATGGATGTATGTGGCCGACTGTTAGAATGTTCGTTTATAAATGGCTAGCAACAAACACATAAATATATACATATACACATACATTCATTTATGAATGTATATTTATGAGAAAAGCAAATACTTGTTATACAGACATGTGTATAAGTCGCCACAGAGCCCAAAGCAAAGTAACAAAAACGATATGAAATCAAACAATAAATACAAAAACAAAAATACACAAAAGTACAAAATTAATAACAAAGAATTTGTTCTTTTCTTCTTAGTCAGTCGACGAAAAGGACACGCAAGAAATTGAAGCGACAAAGCTAATATTGAAATGAAGAAGCGAGCCGCCAGGCAACAGGTAGACAACTAACTTATTACAACGCACATAAAAAAAATAATGTTTGGGTAAGAGACAAGACAAGTCACAAAGCCAAACAAGTATTTTGTCGCAGACAGAAAACTAATTCTTAAAGCAAATAGAAAATATCAGTGTAACATAATAATTTTGAGGCATTTAAAGGTTTTCAGCACGCATCAATTGAGGCTATGAATTGAAAAAGTCAGATTCACAATACTTGCGAGAGTACGATGAATGGAAGCAAGCTTTATAGCGGACAATGTTTCAGTATAAAATTCTCTTGAAAAGAAAACTTGTGAAATCATAATATTAAAAAATAAGTAAAGTAGCTAAAGGGTTTCTGTAGCAGGTGTGTGTACACCATTCAGATACATACATTTTTTAGCAGCCCAACGTACGTATGTATGTATGTATGAGCATGCGTTAGACTGGTTCAAAATAAAACGATAATTACACAGTACAACATTTTTCAGTTCATTGATTGCCAACTCAATGAATGTTGTGCATATGTCGAGCAAATTTTTGAAATTCATACCTTTACTCAATTTCATGATCTTTGTCTCATTTTGCTCATAGGTTATGTGACTTTGCGAAAAAGTAACTAGACTTGAAACTTATTTCCGTTTTGTATTTTTTATGAATTTAAAAAAAAAAAAAAATGTTTCTTCATGCGCTTATTTTTAACTTGGAAACTGTTGCTTGTATGGGAAAACAATACATATATAAGGGAATTGTAATTCTAAATTTTTTAAAATTTATTTCAACTAAATCGTTCTAGTGGCTGTCAAGCTATGTCAAACAACAGGGCCTAAAACGTGATAAATTCCCCTATACGATAGTACTAACTTCAAATCGATATTAAAAATATTTTGGCAGGTAAGAAGGCAAAACGAATGATGCAGAAATTATTATTTTTGGGTCTAATTTCACATACAGTTCTCAGAATTGAGTTGGCAAATCATATGTTCTACTGTGTTATTTTAGTATTGGCCACAAAAAAATGGTGTCTTAATTTCAGTTCTCTATTTAAATTTTTCAATTAGCGCTCGCAAAAATTCAAATTTTAAATGATATAAAATAGTCCACTACCTTTTTTTTAGCAATATATAAAAATTGTTTAAGTGTACTGTTATGCAGCTCATTCAATTTAAGTAAAATAAAGTGCAAGCTTAAAGTTAATCCTAAATAATTGACAATTATATTGAGCTCAAGGAAAGTTTGTGAAAGATTTTTATTAGAAAAAATAACAAAATTTTTGGTGGGAAAAACATTTAAGGCCATTTAAAATTTAACAAAAAGTTAATGTTAAATTATTATTAAGATTGCCTTGCTGACGGTGTTGCGGTATGTGCGGTATATGAAGGAAACTGCAGAAAAACGTTTGTAGAAAATAAGTTATTAAAAATCAATTTGAAATTTGCACATTATGATATAGAAATTTAATGAGCTACAAAATTGCATACCCAAAATTTGTATTCAGTATTTTTTTAGTAACTTTTCATAAATTTATGTGAATGAATTTTCGCGAGCACTAACTGAGAAATGAAGAAATCGGGCTGGAATTTCGTCAAAATTTTTTTGTTACTGAAATGAAAAAAATCAAATAGAATAGAAAAAAGTAGCTGATTTTTAAACCCAGTCCAGTGTGTACATGTATGTTACCATAAGGCAATCACTTCCCAAGGCAACGTGTGTTTGAAAGTACATGTGTACATTATTGTATATATTGTTAAGCTTTCACAAAAAATCGGTTAGAATCCTCACTTATAACCATTCGGGTATAAAAGGCGACAATTAGTCTCCTTATAGCACATGTTCATTCTATATAGAGATTAATTTTTCATAAGAATCCCCTGGAGGGACGAGTGAATGGGCATTGTGGGCCTGATCCCAGGATCAACGGCGGTATATACAGATGGTTCCAAGCTAAATAAAAAGGTAGGCAATATAAACCTCAGTTTACGCTTACCGAACCACTGCAATGTTTTCCATGCAGAGCCGAACGCAATAATGGAAGCAGCTCGTGGCCTCATAACCTGCACCACTCTTAAAAGAAGCATAACCATATACTCTGAAAGCCAGGCAGCTTTTAAATCTCTAAATTCATGCGGTACAACTTCTATGTTAGCCATTACGTGCAAAAGAACTCTTAATAGGCTGGCCGAAATATCCATCGTGTGGGTTTTATGGGTCCCTGGCCAGAAGAACATTCCAGGCAACTGGCTGACGAATTGGCAAGGAAAGGGACGAAATTAACCGCTGTAAACTCGATCTAAGATATGGGTATAACTCTCGACTATGATCTTAGCTTAGTTAGAAGGTAAACTCTAGATGGGCTTCGGAGCCCACCTGCAATTTCACAAGACAAATCTGGTCGGAAATTGATGTGAAGCGATCCAGAGCTTCAAAAATGACTTCTTAGACTGCCTAGCCGACCTGAGCTCTGCGAGTATTCCTAGCTTTCTACTCTACATCAATCGAACGGGATGGTTCAATTTTTGATACCAGTGCCCTTGCTCTCTGCGCGGTGGCTGCCACTCTAATCTTACCTTACCTTAACATCCATAGAGGGCGATCAGAAGTTGTATAAGGCGCATGTTCCCTTGTGACTAAATATTCCCGGACTCATCCTAGACTAATCGCATTTTTTGCGGGGAATCAAATTCAGGATATCAAGACACAAGTGTTATAACACCAACAACAATAGCAGTTGCCGATAAATAACATGAATGGAACGATGTTCAAATTGGGCAAATACACAAATAATTTTTATTATTTACAGTATATATATAGAAAAATATTTTCAAGGACTACAGAGGGGGAAGTTGATTAATTATTTAAAAAACAAAAACATTTTAGTGCAACTAGAAAGTATTTTTGAAGCGACTTCCGCCGTCTCTTATCAGCCTGATACAAAATATCAACTACCAAAAATTTTATTGCATATTTAATTTGTTATCAAACAATTAAAATTCCTCAGCATAAATTTAAAATGTTATCGAATTTTTCAGGACAAAAAATAGCTAATGCTAAAATAAAAACCATGTAAATCAAACTATCAAACTTTGTGCAAAAAAATTAACACATTTCCACTGAGATATTAAGTTTTAAAATAAATTTTACCCAACATTTGATTTTAATTTAAGCTTGCAATAATATCTTATAATCAATTAAGTTTTTAAGTCATATTTTAGTCAATCAAAATCAGATTTGTTAGATTATTATTTGATTGTATTCAACTATATAGTTCCAATAAGTGGCAGGATTCTGTTGCTAGTGATATTTTTTATTTCACAAGAAATTGTAACAAGTATGTATTCTATGAAGCATTCTGTAGGTAATATTGATAAAAATATCTACGGAAAGTTAAATCAAAAATATCTAAGGAAAGAATAATCTTCAAATGTTTGGAATACATATTTTTAATTTTCGGAAATCAAAGAGTTAGAGATTTAAAATTTTTTTTTTGTTTTTGATTTTAATTAAATTTTTGTATACCTTTGTTAAAAAAAAAAAAATTTTGCTAAAAAATAAATATTTCGAAAATTGCACGTGGAAAATACTTATATAAAAACAAATCAAGCTAATAAAAAATTGGACAAATAGAAACAAACACAAAGTAAATCAACTGTAGTTATAAGTGAAAATTTTATAAAACTTTTTTCGAAAGCGAAAAGTAGAAAAGCC
The DNA here is from genome assembly GCA_963971545.1 of Philophylla caesio. NCBI lineage: Eukaryota > Metazoa > Arthropoda > Insecta > Diptera > Tephritidae > Philophylla > Philophylla caesio. The sequence continues at coordinate 177,377,019 of OZ020604.1, read as the reverse complement.
AAGAGAAATACAAAAAGAGAAAGGGCGAATTGCAACAAAATTAATAAGCAGACGTAAGAGTTCGGGTACTTCGTATCAAATGTCAATAAAATAGCAGCTGAAACGCGAGAGAAAAGTTAGCAATAAGAAATCAACAACCGCAACAGCGGCAAGAGCAGCAGCGATGTCATCAGTAAGTCAAACAGGATTCGCGTAAGTGCAAACAACGTGCAGAAATATTTAAACATCATTCGTACATATGTACATACACACATACAATGGCGAAAATAGCAACAGCAACAACGTTTAAAATAGTAGCAACGTGAGCCGCCAACAGCAACGGACGCAGCAAGCAAAAAGACACTTGGCTAAGTGATAAAAACCAAAATAGTAAAGGGGAAAGAGAAGAAGCAGAAGAAGAAAATCGAAAAGATAGCCACACTTGGTCGATGTCACATATGCATATGTATGTATGTACATATGTATATGTGTACGGCCAAGTGCATAAGCACTGCGAGGAGACAGCGAACAGATGCGTTGTAACTTTAGCACCGGCACTTAGGGCATTATGCACTCAAACGACGACAACATTTGATATTCGATAATGAAAATGTTTGATAACTATATTTTTGATAAATCAAATAATATTATTTGTTTATGTACTCGTTTATTTACTACTAAAATCGAAGGAGGAATGAAGAAAGCGCATGAATGTTAATTTCATCACTATGTTTGTGTGCACACAATATTTTGCTGTTTTGCAGTGATATTTCTTATTGGAGACAAGTTAAATTATTTTCGTTCACTCATACGACTGACAACTTCTCGCTTTGAATTGTCGATCTTGAACGCCCTTAGAAACTGTGTTATTTTTTTGCCGAATTTGGTTACCAACATTTTTAATTAAAGCAAAAAATTAAGTTTTTCATAATAACTACGTATTATTGATTCTTTTGGCATTTTGGATTATTTTTACTTATTTGTTGATAATTGGTTTTCTGAAAACGAGAATTTGTAAAAATTGTCAAGTATTTGTATAATGAAACATTATTTGTTAATTTTTATAAAGTGAAATAGAGCTCTGGGGTTAATTTCGGAAGATAGAATGAACAATTTTATTGGCAGTTTCAATACAATATTTTATTGGCAAGAAAAATATATCCAAAAAAAATATTTATTTTTGGGCTTTAAAGATATCCTCTAAATCAGTGATGCACAACGTTCGCAGAGCTACTAAAACAAGCGCATCAATGTTGTGCTCTTCCCTCGCATAAAAATACAAACTTCCGCAGACAATGCGTACAACACAGCGGCAAATTGATTCGCTGCCAACATCGCGACACTTCGCTAGCTACGTACACACGATCTGTAGATGAAAGTCGAGCAACCCCGCTCCGGTGTGCATCACTGCTCTAAATCGCCACCCCCCCATTTCTCAAAAGCCACCTTCAACTGACTCGATCACATCAGCTCTTAAATTTAAATTGCAACACCTTTGGAACAAGAGCACATTACTTAAACTATACAGCGAGTGAATATAAAACATATTACCGTTTAACCTTGTCAGATGTTTTTAATATGTCAATCTTAATGCGTTGCTCATTTTTATCCCCTTCCCTAATTTTTAAGCTCTAAAGTCAAACCTCTAATCTTTGATTTTGAATTTCAAATTTTTTACTTAGTTTTAAGTTTCAATGTTGTAGGATTTTAAGTAATAGTAATCTAATTTATAAACTTTTTAGCTTTAAGGTTTAAATATAGTTTGACTCTGTAATCATTTTATTTTATATTCAATATACGTATAACCTATGGATGTCATATTGTAATAATAATAAAGGCTAAAGAAACACCATGGACGTGTATATTAATGCTTTTTCAGTAATCAATTAGTATTTTTGTCCAAAAAAAAACACGCCTTTAATGCTTTTATGCTCATGCACCAATGATTGGAATTAAACTAAATTAATGTGGGAAAACCCGTGAGGTTCAACTTTTTCGAAAAAAAAATGTATTGCTGCAGAAACATTTGTATGTTGTTTGCGACATATTTGAACATTTTACATTACTTACTAAAGAATAATCACTATCGAAGAGATTTTTTGTCTTTTTTAATTTTGACATCCTAAAACCCTAAAAAGTCGTACTGTGCGCTGGTTTCAACAGCAATTTAAATACTTACATATTATAATTTTTTTGTCAGTTTTCATATAAAATTCATAATATTCAAATCATTGTGGTTAAATTTTATGTAAATATCTTCACGAATTGGTACTTTTTTCTAAGGATGCCCTTATTTTATTCCCGTTTCTCTAAAACCTTATAAATACTACATTGAGCTTAGGGCGTTCAAACTGGTGCTGTCACAACGTACAACACCTTTAATTATTCCATCATCCAGTCATAACTATAATGTTCAAGTTAAAATAGAAATTTGTGAAGAAACAATTTCTTGCATTTATTAAGGATGTATTTTGTAAGGTAATATTTTGAAATATTGCATTAAGTTTGCGAATCAAAGAGTTTACTGGTATTTAGCTGTCAGTACACAACATATAACCAGAGTACATTTTTTCATAAATTAGAAAAAAAATATTTAAATGAAAAATTAAACAACTTACTGTTATTTACTCTAATGTGTATTTCTATTTAATCTGAATCACTCTCAATTTTGTGGATTTTATCGGGAAATTAATTAGAAACCAAACTGTCAATTCCCAAGATAGTTCCGAATAGCAAGCTGATCAACGTACCATCCGTCGTTCTCGTCATCAGCAATTCGCGAATTACCCTATTCTACGTAACATCGTAATTCATTTTGATAGCTATTCTTCTTGTATTAGAGGCATTCCACACTATTTCAATTGGTCGAAAACTACTTTTGCGCGAATTTGGGATATGTTGCAGAGGAGGTTCTAAAATATATGTAAACGCAAAATAAAGCCAAAAAAAATTTTTTTTTAAGTTATGGAACTTTACAAACGCTTGCAAACATGTTCGGACAACTTTAATAATTTTTTTAAAAAATGTGTGATGTACTAAGCCATAAGTTGTAACAAGCAACGAACAAGCTCGTTCTGTCATTCCTAATGAGTTTTTCTACAATATACTCAATTTATACGAAAATCTAAAACTCGATTTTTCATTTCACTGAAACCATTTAGAATTACAATTTTTTTCACAATTTCTTTTCTCGTTTCCATTATTGTTTGGTTTTGAAAGCAAATTTCGATACAAATTAGGGTAGACAATGCGGTAATTTGATCTCGAAATTGTCTGTTTTTCGATTCACAATTTCAGGGAGGACCAACTAAAATAAAAACTTAGCTTTTTTAAATAAATTACAGTGGTTCCCCATGCTTAGTTTAGAGTACTCGTATAACAAAAGAAATAATAAAAATTTCATTTAAAAAAGCAACACACAAATTTTAATTAAATAATTAATAATTCCAACCTTGTTAAAGTATTACCATTCTGCCTTTTGATCAAATAAATTTTCTTTCGTATTTATTTAATTAACAATAATATTATAATATGGCTCTAATACTATACAGCTCAGTGTTTGGCCGTGCGTCTCCTACGATTTGTGGTGTTCTTCTTAATGATATACCACATAATCAACTAATTATAACTTTAAGAATGGTAGCAACTCTATATTAGTGCTTTTTGTTTCACACGGTCATTTAAATTAAGTTAATTTTGATATTTTTACCAATTAAGTCTGATATGTCCAAATATAATCAAGTCATTTCGAAATCTATGTTTTTGGGATTATAAAACAATCGAATGCACTATAAGAGGAGTATTACAAATCTTCGCGCAAAAAACCAAATAAATATTTATACTTTATGTACTGAGTAAGTTGTTTCATAATTTAGTTGACTGGAACGCAGCGCCCGCTTAGAAGTGATTTTTTAAGGATTTGTTTAAAAACAAAAAAAATTATTTAAACATTTTGCCTTACACCATATTTCTTTATCTTAAATATAAATCATGGACTTTCGAAAACGATCGGCAATACTCTCTGGCATGTCAAACAAACTATGGACGACGGGTCACGCTGCAATTTCAAGCCATCCATTTCGATACTGCTGAATTTCTCTACAGCGCCGCACCACTCGTACATGCAAATGTGACTGCTTACGAACGCCAAGAAATTGCCTGCCACCGCCCAACACCATCAACAGCTGCATTCTTGCACGTCGATGCCTTAAGGTAAATATTTGCCTTGACTTAACCCGGCTCCGTGCGGTATGCGAAATTTGTATAAAAACAAAGAAGCGCACAAATATTTTGATTATTTTCGTTATTCCGTTTTAAAATTATCGCAAATTCTTATTAATTTTAACTTTTCACACAACTGTTTGTATATACATATGTATGTAAGTATGTATGGTTTTGTTAAATTTAAGCTTTTCCTTACATTTAGCCATTTGCGTTTTTTAACCATTAACAATTTCGCTGCCATATTGTACTGTTTTATCTTTTTAATTAAATTCACATACTCGTACATAAACAAAAGTAAGAAAAATAAAAAAAAAAAAAAAAACTGTTAAAATTCCACATTTGTTCACGCCCTTTAGCGAACGCAAAAAATCCGCAACTCAATTCAGCCCCAACCCAAGCCAATTCGCAATCAGCTCAGCACGTAGGCGAACAGCTGAGCTATTCGCACATGTAAACGCTCGATAGGTTCGATTCGTCGCCGTCTGCAATGTTGGGATAAATGAACGCGTGAGTGTGAAATTTGATGCGCAACGGTAATTTCGAAACAAAAGCCCAGGCCTTAATTATCTGCAACAACAGCAACAAGGAAGGTGAGCCGTTGGCACAGCATCCACACAATCAAGGGGAATTAAACACTCTCGTTACATATACAAATATACGAGTAGATATGTTGTATATACATACACACATAAATATATTTTAATTAAAAAAGTATTATCTTTATACTTCCAAGAAATTTAACATTACGAAAAACTCCATTTTTTCAGATATTTCAGACAAAATTATTAAATACTGATGTAATGGAAATCAAATTTATGGGAATCATAAGTTTTGGAATTTCGGAACGGCTGGATTTTTACCGATGATTACCGAATCCTGAATTATTTAATTAAAAAAAAATAATCATTCATAAGTAATCAAAACAAGTAAAGTTTAGACAAGAAAAAATCAAAATTTATCATAAACGAAACATATCTGAAAACCAAAAATAAATTCGCAAAAATCCAAAAAAGTCTCAAAAATGTTATAATTATAATAAAGTATTGAAAATTTTGTTGTAATTTGGTTTGCTCTCTTTTCTTTTTATCTATTAAAGGAAAGTTCTAAACATTAAAGTTATGCTGGTTACTAATTTTTTGGTTACGTACATAGATGTAAATTTAGCAATGTAACTAAATATACATAATTTTAAACAGAGCTGTTTTTATATATGATCACAATATCGCGTCATAGTTTTTTTAAATATATTTGATGTTTAATATTTTTTTTACAAAACTAAGTTGTTAGTAGTAATTGAAATTGGAAAGAAGCAATCAAAAATATTCAAGAAAAACTAATAGCAATAATGAGAATCGAAAATAAGGAAGAAACTCCAACATGATCAAAGCAAAGCCTAACATGATTAAAAAAATTTTAAATTAATTAAGTATAACCAAAAACATTAATTAATAATTATGTTTTACTGTTACTGTTTTTTATTTTCATTTATCATTATTAGATATCATAATTGTGGCCGCTGTGGTCGAGTTGGTAGCGGTGCGTGCTATAACTTGATATGCCGGTGAGTTCGAGGTTCGAATCTCAGTCAGGGCAAGCAAAATCTTAATAATAGAAAAAGTTTTTTCTAATAGCGGTCACCCCTCGGTAGGCAATGGCAAATCTCCGAGGGCATTTCTGCCATGAAAAAGCTTCTCATTAAAATATATCTGCCGTTCGGAGTCGGCACAAAACAGAAGGTCCCTCCATTATAAAGACGCACACCACAAATGGTAGGAGAAGCTCGGCCAAACACTGAGCTATTTAGTGTACGCGCCAAAATTATATATAATTGTAATATTCGCTTTGTAAAAAACAAAAAAAAATAGTTAATCATTATGATTAGGAAATGTTTCTCATAATTTTGATAAAGGTTTTTTACCACAATTGGTACCAAAAATAACCAAATTTTTAAAAAATTTTAACTTCACATTTTTTTTTTAATAATAATAATCCCAACGGTTTTTTTCCCTCCATACCCGCCCGACCGACGCGAGGGGCGCATCCGTATGACGCACGGATATATAAAAAAAAATTTTTTTTCATATACATATGCTGCGCCGAGTCATGAAAGGCAGAAGTTTGTTAAGTGTCGAGATCTAAAACTGTTCAGCTACAGAACAAATGCTCATCAGCTGATCGAGTAGTAATATATAAGTATGTTTGTATCAATTATTGAGAGCATTGAGTATAGTTTTCTTTATGTAAAAAAGTGAGTCTGAAATACCAAAAGAACCGGAGTGAGTGTTAAAATCCTGACACAAACTACGCAGTGGCTCATTTAACTCAAAATTACTTTTACATGGCTTCAGAAAAAGAGGCCGGAAATGTCTTGAAATTCGGGAGGGAACGTTTAGTTTTATTTCACCAAGAAGAGATGGGCTATAGATCAAGCCTGTCAGTAACTTCACTAAAAATACTACGCCTAGCATTTCTCTACGACTAGCAAGTGTAGGAAGATTAATGAGTTTTAAACGACTTATATATGGGGGCAGGTTGTACTGAGAATCCCAACGAAAATTTCTTAAAGCAAAAAGCAGAAATTGTTTTTGAATTGACTCTATTCGGTCGGAATGAACTTGATAGCGCGGGTGCCAAACAACAGATCCATATTCCAGTATTGGCCTCACTAACGTTGTGAATAGAGCCTTCGTAATGTATGGGTCATTGAATTCTTTTGACCATCGTTTTACAAATGCAAAAACACCCTTGGCTTTGTTAACTGTAACATTAATGTGAAGATTAAAATTAAGTTTCGGATCCATTGTAATTCCAAGATCAACAAAGTTAAACACTTGTTCGAGGTTATGGTTACATATGTTATAAGAAGCCGGTTGAAGTGCCCTTCGAGAAAAGCACATTACCTTACATTTTTTAAGGTTTAGCGGCATGTTATTTACTTCACACCAGTTAGTCATGCTATTTAAATCCGCCTGTAGTAAGGACCTTTCCTCAACAGAATGATACGATCTAAAAAGTTTTACATCATCAGCATACAATAAAATTTTTGAATAGTTAATTACAGAAGGTATGTCATTTATAAAAAGTAAAAACAGAATCGGACTAAGGTGACTTCCTTGCGGGACCCCTGAAGATACATGAATAATGTTTGAGGAACTATTTTTAAAAAGAACTCGTTGTGTTCTGTCCATGAGGTAAGAAGATATCCAATGAAGGAGATTAGGTTGAAAACCAAGGAGATCGAGTTTATGAATCAGTAAAGCGTGACTTACTCTGTCGAATGCTTTACTAAAATCGGTGTATATAACATCAGTGTGCATAAATTCTCTGAATCCATTTGAAACATGAGTTGTGAACTCGAGCAAGTTTGTAACGGTAGATTTACCCTTAGAGAACCCGTGTTGAGTGCTAGAAATTGTAGAGGATAATGAATGCGTTAAATGGTCAACAACGATTGCCTCAAATAGTTTAGGAATAGCAGAAATCTTAGCTATACCGCGATAATTTTCTATAGAGCACCTACTCCCGGTCTTATGAAGGGGTAAAATGAATGATTCTTTCCAAGCTGAAGGGAAAACCCCAAGCCTAAGAGAAAGATTAAATAAATTAGTTAAGGGCTCATAAATATGTTTAGCACAGTTTTTGAGGAACCACGTCGGGATCAAATCGGGGCCAGCCTTAAAAGATTCTTTTAAGTTACTCAAACAATAAAATACTTCCTCAGAAAATATTTGCGGAATAAAAGCAGAGGTTAAGGGACAAAGTTTATATGGATAAGGTTTGCTCAGAGGCAAAGTAATGGAGTAATTTGACCTGAAGAATTTGGCAAACATGTTGGAAATTGATTGGGAGTCACAAGACACGGTATTTTGATATTTCATGGCAGACGGAAAACCAGTCACTCTGCGTTTTGAGTTAACGAAATCGTAAAATGATGCAGGGTTTGTTATTAAATTCCTTTTAACTTTGCACAAATAAGATCTGTAGCATTTTTTATTTAATTCAAAGTAAGCGTGTCGGAGAACTGAGTATTTAACATAGTTAGTGTGCAAACCAGTTATTTTGTACAGTTTAAAAGATCGCGACTTTTTATTTTTTAAATTTCTTAGTTCTTTTGTAAACCAAGGTTGTGATTGCTCCTTTTGTACGCAAACCCGTTTAGGTACAAACTTTTGAAATAAACTATATATAGTATTATTAAAATGCTGGACACAACGTTCAACATCATCTTTATACGTCGGCCAAGATAATCTCGATCTAATTTCTTGAAATTGGCTTTCGCGAAAATAAAACGAGCGTTTGAGCTACTTGATTTATCGACATTATTTCCAAAATCCCCTATAACCTCGTAATTTAACTCAATCGCAGGGTGATAAGAGTCCTCTGGAATAACCAAGGGTTCGCACCTCTTCATAGATGATTTAGATATATCATCAACAAAAACAAGGTCTAGAATGTTTCCAAAATGGTTTGGAGTTAAATTAATCTGATTTAGACAGAGCTCAGCCATATCTTCTAAGAACACATTGTATCTATCCCTTGATGAAATTGGAACGATAAAGTCGTCCATGAAAGTCCATGATATGCCTGGCATATTGAAGTCACCAAGTACAATGATCGAGTCATGTGCAGTAATCATTGAACTTAAGGATGTAAGTAACGCAATATGTTGAGAATATACCGATAAGTCAGAATAAGGAGGGATGTAGCAAACAGCTAAATAAAAGAAACCATTTCCAACCATAACTCGTATTGCTTTAAATTCGATTGACTCGATGAGGGGGATATTAACATCTTCGGATGGTATAGAAGAATGAACTGCAAAAAGAACACCCCCACCGATTCTGTCCTTACGGTCATTTCTATAAATTTGATAATGATTAGGAAGGATCTCTGAATTAAAAATATGTGGTTTAAGCCAGGTTTCAGTAAAGCAAATTATGTTATAGTTACAGTCTAAGCCTTTTAAGTATAAATCGTTTAATTTAGTATTTAAACCTCTAACGTTTTGGTATAAAATACTTAAAGTAGAATTTAATATTAGTTTTTTGGCTCAGTGTCACGATTAGGAATTGAAGCTAAGTTATTTATATTATTTTTATTTTTATGTGGCTTATATTCAAACTCGCGAACAAATGCCCCGGTAGGCCAAAAATAATTGTTAAGCAAAGAATCAAAAACTTCAGGTGCCACATCAATTTTAAAAGATGATACGTTACGTTCATATTTAAAGTTAAATTTTCGGATTGCTAAGTTACAAGTCTTAATTTTCGATGAAATGTAAAACTCTATATCATCAGAAGAAGTGTCCCTAGCAAATCTTGAAACAAAAATGGACTTTCTCAAAGGAACCACAACCAGCTTCTTTGCAGAGCAGTTAGTCTCATCTAAAGGTGCTACAGTTTTTGAAACAATAGAAGCATATTGGGAAGGTGGAAGCAAATGAGGTGGAGATGAACCCACATCAGGTGAAGATACCTGTAAGTTAGCCTGATCTGCATTGCTTTTATTAGAGGAAGAAGCTCGAGTGCAGATAGCCCTTGACGAAGTTGATGAAGACGTTCCATGAGGCGGTGGGACAGGGGACAGAAGATTAATTAGCTCAATTTGTTGGGGTTTGGGCACTACATTCTTTTGAGGTACTATAAGAGGAGCGACAATACTTTCCTTGGGCGGGCTGTGGGTACGTTTGCGTTTGGTCTCTCTTACAGGTTGCAAAGTTTGATTATCTAGGCACTTAAATGATTTAAACACGTTTTCATAAAGTTTAAATTTTTCATTAAGTGCCCGAAAGTCTTTGCCCATTTCGAAAAATCCATTTCTGGTTTCTCTAAAAAATCGGAAAAGTTCAACCTCAGTTGATCTGCATTTCAAACAAGACCAACGAATACCTTTTCCTTCTTCTATTAAGTCCAGGACTCTACCAAACAGTCCGGCACATTTTATATGAGCAATCCCATCAATATTCTTTTATACTGCAAAAAAAAATGTCTGCCTTCAGATCATAAGATTAACTATATTTTGTTTTTGCATTTTCTGTTGAATGATAAATTTTCAGTTAGTACATTTTTAAATAACGTGCGCGATTTGCATACATACATACAAACATATTCTTACTACCTATCGCGAATTTATTGCGCTTCCCTGTACTCCTCTATTTTTGTGCATTCAATTAATATAATCCTTTTTAACTTGTTGACTGAGAATGCGTTCTTTTCGTTGTCAGCTCTGCGGATTTTGTATATTGGCGAAGATAATTTAACAAAAGTTGGCGCTAAATTGCCACTTAAGTGAATCTGTCTGCACGCTTCATTCCGACAGTGAATCTGTTTTGCTGTGTTGACTTTTTTGTTTGTTCTTATACATATGTAATTTTATAATTTTCCCTTAATCTGCTCATCTACTTTTTTTTTTGCATATTTTTATTGCACAGCAAATGTACTTCTACTTTAGGAATGTGCCTACTTGTTCAAGAATTAGCGCATTTCAATTAAGTTTTGCTAAGCTGATGAGGTGCAAATACAATTAATTAATGGCCTGATTCTCTAACTCGAAACGAGCGTTCGTCTCGTCCGAACTGTCGTTTGTTCGTGTATTTGTATTCTCTAATACGAATTCGGTTCCCCATCGATAACTAGTCGATTACAGCTGATTGTTGCGAACGAAAACGTAACAAATGTGAGTTCTCTAACACGAACTTTGTTGTTATCGTTTAAGCCGCTAAAATGGATAGTTTAAACAAAAAAGGTAAGCAATAATGGAGAAAAAAACCTTAATTACATTAAATATAATATTTTACAATGATGATTTGTTGAAAAATAGCTCATTCATTTAGTTTTCTTTTTCCTCGGTCCTACACAAGCTTACACAAAAATGCTTCTCAAAAATGTTTAAGTATTCCGCTATAACTTTTCCAACCGTCGAAAAGAAAACGTAGAAACATGGACAGTTTCAATTGTGGTGGCAGGTAAGTATTGCGGTTGGTGTCCTTCATATGGATAATCACTTCGTTAAAAATGTGTCCAAATATTTCTTTGTTGATTCGAAAGTTTTTGACAAACCTTAAAAAAAAATGCAAACATAACACTACAAATATCTGGAGAGCCTTTAAATGCACTCTAGCGCAATCTCCGCTTTTGAATTCGCAATACCTTTTCATCGGAACGTTCGCGTCCGAGAAATGCTATTGCCTCATACATTTCTTTCAAAAGTTTTTTAAGTTTCTCTCTTTTTTAAACTTTAATACAGTATAAACCAAACAATTTTGACAGGTGCGTTCGAGACGATAACGTTAGAACGTAAGGATGGACTATAATTTTTTAATCGAAATAGAGACTTCCAAATTCAGACGATTTCGTTTGGGCACGAATCGTTCGTCTGGCCATTTGTTCGAGTTAGAGAATTAGGCTGTAAGTAATTTGATTTATTCGCGTGGCTTCCAAACTGTTGAAATCAATTCAAACCACTAGTATGTATTTACCATAGTCAGCTGACAGTTGTGACATATCTGAAGCTTCTATAGAAGTTTACTCAATCCTCAGTCATTGATTTGGTGAAGCTTATCAATACTCAGTCATTGATTTGGTGAAGCTTATCAATACTCAGTCATTGATTTGGTGAACAAATCGTGATCATATCATTTAAATAGTCGGAGCATCATGCAAATATTTTTAGAGGTAGTTTCACTTTAAATTTTTTTTACTCAGATAATATAACTAGTTCACAAACATTTTAATTTAATTGTTTATTCTTAATTACTTTTGAATTTATGAAGGATTTTCTTTAGTAAAATTTTTTCGCATGTTACATTTGACAACAGTTTTATAGGAATATGTATGACATACGACAAAATGTGATACAAATTATACTCAATATATTGAAAATACGATATCAAAAAACGAATTTAAAATGGCTTCATAAATGGAGAACAACTGCATTAAGTATTAACTTTATTTACAAAATGTTCAACAATTTTTACAGGTTTTTAGGACAAAAGTTTAGAGACTTTAAAATTTTGTCCAAGGTGATTTAAGCAGACGATAAAATTTTGAAGAATTGTCGATTGACCAAATTGTCAAATTTGACTAAATCGCTTCGACTTGGCTCATTCGACAATATTTTACTGAAATCTCGGAAAATTAACGAGAAATCCAAAAAAGGTTAACGTCATTTTAAATATCTGAATTAGTTTAGTATAACTGCATTATAAACTGAATTTAGCTCCATTTTCACAAATGACATACATATGTATGTATGTATCTCTGGGCGACGATGTGTATGTATGTCCTTTGAGGGAAGCGATTTTGAATCGCTTCATATGCATTAGCACATATTAAAATTTTGTTGTTGTCTTTTTTTTTTATATAGAGGATCTTTTAATAAGGAATTGGTAGCTCGAAAATCAGCAACGAAAATGGCGTCTGAAATAAGAAAGTGAAACTACCTCTAAAAATTATTGTATTATGAGTCGGAGCCTGTCTGATTGTCGAGTCGAAAAGAAGCTTTAAATTTTTCAATATCAAATTTCAAAGCAGATAATTTTTACAATAGAAATATACTAGTACGTAACCCCCGATGTTCGAGTGCGCTTGGCTCGACGATTTTAAGTTTTTCTTAAGAACAATTCTTTTAAAATATCAAAAAATAATATGAAAATTTGTACCACGCAACGATGCCTCAGAAACTAAATGACCGATTTCAAATTTCATAATATTGTGCAAATGTACACATCAAAAACTTTCGTTTGCTATATTTATATTTCATCTCTGTAACTATTGTTGCTTAGTCAACCTAAGCGGCGCTATTCAGAATACATAAATAATTTAGATGCACACAAATATCTTCGTACAAAATGTGGCCAGCAGGTATATATGTATATATCTACTTATGTAAAATATCATCACGAGTATACTTGCAGTAAACAGTGAAATAGGCGAATCTACATAGAGAATTTTTGCAGAAAGTCATAATCGTTGATTCCGAAGATAAAATGTCGCTGGTACAGGTCATGTCCTAGTCCTCTGCGAGTGGTGCGCTTTAACATCTTGGTTTTTAAACTATACCGAGGGAATCAAAAATATCTTAATCAATACTTAAGTAACAGGGTATTTTTAATTTCTCTGCCAATGGGTTAGAATAAAAACAACACTGAAGATGGCACAACGTGCCGAAACCGGTTTGTCTTCAAATCAAACTTAACAAGGTATGTAGGAAATATATATAATTTTGGCGCGTACACTATATAGCTCAGTGTTTGGCCGAGCTTCTCCTACCATTTGTGGTGTGCGTCTTTATATTATATCACAAATGGAGGGACCTACAGTTTTGTGCCGACTCCGAACGGCAGATGTATTTAATGAGAAGCTTTTTCATGGCAGAAATACCCTCGGAGGTTAGCCATTGCCTGCCGAGGGGTGACCTCTATTAGAAACAACTTTTCTATGATTAAGATTTTGCTTGCCCTGACTGAGATTCGAACCTCGAACCTACCGGCAAATCGAGTTACAGCACGCACCGCTACCAACTCGACCACAGCGGCCACTGGTATGTAGGAAAATCCTTCCGAAATATATGCATTACATTACTACCCTGTCAAAAAGTGTTGAAAGGTATTTTCTCAGGGCTTTAATAAATTGGGTTTGCAGCAAATATTTAAAATAATATGAAAATATTGATATAGAAACAGGAAACTTAATGAAGAAATGGACAGCTAATTTTATTCATTTAAATCACTTGAAATTCAATAATCGCAATCACAGTTGATAGCTGGTGATTATGAGTATGTTTCTTAAGGTCAGCACAAAAATCTGTTTAGGTCGCTTTATGTTTTTTGTAATAACTTCAATGAAATAATAATATTAAAAATAGAAAAAAAATGTTACGCGTGCATCGCTTTGGTCGATTTTTAGCCGATGATCCTGCATTGTATGACAACTGTTTAACGCTTTTTGAAATGATTAGTGTACAGTAGAGTTACGGCGGTTTTTGAAAAAAAAAACTGGTCGAGTTATTTACTATTTTACTGCGCCTAATCGCGCATAGAAGATATGGAAAAATACTATTTTGATATTTTTTTCATGGAATTTTTGGAGATTATCAAAATTATGCAGCATTTTAAGGTGTGATTGGATTAAGTAAAGCATGAAAATTAGTATCAAATTAACAAAATGCGCTTTCCAGCATACAGCTACTTAAGTTTTTTTACCAAACTTATTTTTCCTGCTGCTCAAAAATTAAACAGATTTCGAAAATATTTGATACTAAATGCAATTGCAAATACTCAACTAAAATCTAAAAATAATAGCTCATATTTACATACTTTTCGCAAAAAGAAAGATGGCCTCGATTTCCAATTCCTTGACACTTCCTTTCGTTGTCAATATAGTTTGCATTCGATGATGGGCTTCTCAATTGGCTCGTTGGGCAATTTTGACTTATAAATTATTGTTGTTGTATTTTTTATTCCAGTTTAAGAGTAGTACGCTTAAGTGGCAAAGTGAAGAATTTATGCGTATAAGTATGTAGGTAATACTTATTTGTTTTATTCCTATACTTCTTTGTCCGATCAAGTTTCTTCTTATTGCTTGAGGGCAAAATATAAGAATTACAATGAAGTAAGCATGTACATATGTATGTATACAAACGCGAGTAGTTTCAGTAGATACGTGCAATCGTTTATTGGTTTTTATTGTTTGTATTTGTTTAGTAATATCCGGTTTTGTCTTTGGTGTATTTAACTTGCAGCGATCTTCTTCAGCACTTATTCCTTGAATTTATTTTTATGCTTGTCTTCGAATTACTTTTACTTCACTACCACGCTGCTTCGTTCAATTTATGTATTTAATGCAGTTGATTTATTTTTCAAATCTCCTTTTCACTATGTTACTATGTAGCTGTATGCACATATGAAGGTGCGTATTTGCTTGTTTTTTTTTCTAAGTCGTTATATGTGAATAGGTATATTTTCGTATTAGTTTCGTACTTCATTCTCTTCGTTAAATATTTTCGATTATTTTGTGTTCATACTATAAGAACTTAGTTAACTTGTCGATTTTAACTACAATGATTACTAGCAGTTTTTTTTTTATCTGCTACAATTACATATTTATTATTTTTAGTTTCACAATTGTCGCATGTTTTTGTGGATTTGGTACACAATTTGCAATTTTTTGAAATCTTGTTTCTAAATTTTTTTAGCAAACAGTTTTTTTTCTTTGATAATTCGATTTTTGTTTGTGTTTGCGATTTTTTTATTTGTGCTATTTTTTGTTATCGTTTTTGTTTTTGTTCGGTTTGTTTACTCGCTTTAATATATTTCGTCTCGTTATCACTCGGCTAATCTGTCGTTCTTTGAGCGTTGTACTCCTTTATTAATTTGCAAGAATTTACAAGTTCTTTTTGTCACTTGCTGTGTTTTGTCCCTTTTTTGTTAGATTTTTTCGATATCTTTCGTTGTTTTTTTATGCAAATTTGTTATCCGCAAAAATGTATTCGTCGTCTCTCTATTATCTATGGCTTTAAATTAATCTTTCTTATTGACTCGTCGAAAAATATGCAAAAAAAAACAGCGTTCTTTAGATATTATAAGATGTTATGGGCACCTTATATGTATGGTATGTACATACATATGTGTGTATGCTTTGAACTTATTTTGAATATGCAAATATATTTTACTGCATATATGTATATACATATATTTCGCTTTGTATCTATAAATGCTTCTTTCAACGCTTACTTCTCCAGCTTCTTTTCTTTTCTTTTCCAACTGCACTTCGCATTCACTTTTTATTTATCTTCTCCTCACCTTTTACACTTCTATTTTATATTTCTTATATTTATTTCTTTACTTCCTCCACTGAAAATTCTTTCTTTCTTCACTCTTTAAGCAAATTGAGCGCACCCCCTTCTTTGCACTCGTCCGTCTTCGCGCACACCTCGGCAATTGTACCGTAACTCCTCTGTAGACCGTTACGCTCGCGTTGAACCCCGTTTATTAACTGATCTTAGCCGCAATCGCGCTGATTTTCAAAGCCAGCTATTGCAATGAGTCGGCTATGTGGCCGCTAAAAAAGAGTAACAAACGAGTTATAGCCAATGGTTTGTTTGGAGAGTTTGGAGACTTTTTTATTCTACTATGAGCCATAACATACGCTCAACAGGTAGTTACGATAGGCGGACGCTCTCTAATGCATTGCATTTCGATGTGTGGCGCTCTGAAATCACTAGAAGGGCCATCGAAATGAGGGAGCGCTACTTTGGATGCGTTTGTATGTATGTACATACATTAAGGGGGCTCATATTTTGTAGAAAAAAATGTACGCATGCATCTAAAATTTTGGTATGCTTTAAAACTTTGAACAACAAAATTTTATTCAAAGTAGGTTTATTGGTTGGTAGTCTGCTCAAATAATATTAAAACCCAATTTTTGTGATAATAATTAATCTTAGAATTTTTTTTTTTGGTAATTGATCTTATATGTAAGGAAAAAAATATAAATACAATTTTCAAACATTATAATCTAAAATTTTAAAACCCAGATATTGTCAACTACTACCCCAAATATCCATATCTATATATATGTATAAAACAGGATGTGTGTAAAAGTTTAAGGGAATCTTCAGAATACTCAGGCGGGTGAAGTGAAGTCTGATTTTTGATTTTCGGTCTGCGGGCGGAGGGGCGTGGCAAAATCCAATTTTCATAATGCACCACAATGACATATGTATACATACATATTTTTATTTATTTTTTTCTTTTTTTATTTTATTTTATTTTTTTTGAAAGCCGTTGTCAAACGAGATATTAATAATGATCTAATAACAAAATTTTTAAAACTTTCGAAATGTTGCATTCAAAAATCCGAGTTTTCGATTTATTTACAAAATATTCTATATAGGTATTAGTAAGAGGAAGAAAAATTTTTCTGCGAAAAATTTATCAAATAGGCGGCGCTGGAGTCGAGTTATTTATACAAGTCGTGGTTCTGAACCGATTTTGATCGAATTCATGTTGTATTCTACTTGCATGATAAAAAATAGGATTTCATTTTTTTCAATTATTTGCTTCGTAGCGCTGGAGTCGAGATATACAGAAAAATATACACCTTAACTGGGACGACGAAATATTTAACTCGGAAAATCTGCTATAACTATAAAGAAAAATAGAAAGCTAAGAAAACGAATGCGAAATTTAGGTGTCCGTTTCATTCTCAACATTAAATACGTGTAAAACAGAGTTTAAAAAGTATTTCATATACTACTTATAAATTTTGGGCGGGACGAAGTTCTCCAGGTCTTCTAGTATGTATATTAAAAAAAAAAAAACTGAACATGACGAAGGTGTAAGCCAGAGAAAATGAATCAAGACTTGCGCTCAGTCATAGGAACTTAAAGAAGCCACATGGTTACACTCACCTCTCCTAGCTGCTCATCATTTGCGAGCATAAGGTTGAAATAGTTTTGCTCGCATCTTCTTAATAGCCTTAAGGAGCTATCCAGAGTAAAAAAATCAGCAGTATTTGCGGTTACGTGATCGGTTCGAGGCGTTTTGCGGACTAAGAAGCGTTTAACTTTTAAATATTATGTAATATCACAAGCACCAGCATTATTAGGTTCATTTTTGTCTCCCTAATCTAAGACTACAACAACTTAAAGCTGGTAATCAGGCTGTCATTAAAGCGCTTAAGATGTGATTATCATTTAGATTTTTTTTCTTGTACGGAAACCGTATATGGATACGTTTGGTTTGATCAAAATGGATGAGCTTATGTATGCTTATCGCTCTCTGTAATTTCATAATCAGCAATATTGTTTTTTCTTAAAGAAGCGAGTGTGCCATGGAAACGCAGAATATAAGAAAATGTTAAGAAATAATTTCGCTAAGTAGAAGAGAAAAATAATATTACTAGCCATGTCAATACGTACAGGAAATGTTCTCGTAGAGGAACTTTAGGCAACCAATAACTTTACACACCAACCCAACCTAACATGCTGCTCCCGCATTTCAACCACCACCTCAGCCCGGCGAAGCATCAACACGGCTTCCGGAAAGTGCATAGCACCACAACGGCACTTAACGCTATAAACACTCAGGTTAATCGTGGTCTCAACGGCAACCGCCCCTGTGAGAGAACCGTCCTCGTGGCTTTGGACTTGTCGAAGGCCTTCGACACAGTCAGCCACTCCATCTTGCTGAAGGACGTGGAGGCCTCACCTCTCCCAGCGGCGTTGAAGCGATGGACCGCGAACTACCTGTGTGGTCGTCAAGCGTCGGTGTGCTACCGTGACTCAGTGTCAAAAGCGAGAAGAATTAAGCAGGGGGTACCACAGGGTGGCGTCCTATCCCCCCTATTATTCAACTTCTACATCTCGCGACTCCCTTCCCCGCCAGAGGGAGTCACACTGGTCACGTATGCCGACGACTGCACGATAATGGCCACCGGCAATGGAATTGATGGCTTGTGCTCCAAAGTGAACAGCTACTTCCCAGACCTTGCTCACTACTTTACGGGACGGAATTTGACGCTGTCTCCTGCTAAGTCCACGGCGACCCTTTTTACATCTTGGACGAAGGAGGTCGGGCTCACCCTCGACATCCACATCGAGGGGACCCCCATTCCGACGGTTAACCACCCGAAGATCCTGGGAGTCACCCTCGACAGCCTGGTCTCCTTCTCAGCGCATACAACTGCAATCGTCAACAAGGTACAGAGCCGCAACAAAGTCCTCAAGTCGCTCGCCGGCAGCACTTGGGGCAAAGACAAAGAAACGTTGTTGGCAACATACAAGGCGATTGGCCGGCCGGTTCTAAATTATGCCGCGCCAATTTGGTCGCCTGGAACCAGCAGGACTCAGTGGTCAAGACTAGAGACCTGTCAGAACGCCGCACTCAGGACAGTGATGGGATGTCTCCTGATGACGCCTGTGGATCACCTCTACCATGAGGCTAACGTGCTCCCAGTGCAGGAGCACAACCTTATGCTCACAAAACAGTTTCTACTGGGATGCCACCGTCCGGGGCACCCCAATAGAGACCTGCTCGCGCTGGAGCCGGCACCCAGGCACATCAGGGAACATCTCTCACAACTGACGGACGAGGTCCAGACATACGTGCACCGACCACTGGACCCAAGGACGTACCGACATGCTCTGGACAGCATCCACAGGGAGTCGGTGTCCAAATACATCGACACCCGCCCTGTGAGTGCAGTCCTGGGAGTCCAACCACCACCCATTGCAGCTGAGGAGCTCCAGCTGCCTCGTGAGACCCGCGTTACTCTGGCCCAACTCAGATCTGGATATTGTAGCAGGTTAAACTCCTACCTATCCAGGATCAACCCCGACACCCCAAACACGTGCCCGGCATGTGAAGAGTCTCCGCACGACACCAATCACCTATTCACATGCCCGGCCAAACCTACTCAACTAACACCCCTCTCCCTATGGTCCGACCCTGTTGAAACGGCTCGTTTCCTGGACCTTTCGTTAGTTGAGCTTGACGATAACGATTGAGGGAGTCCGCCAACCCAGTGGGGTGTAGCTAGCCGCTACAACAACAACAACAACAACAACAACAACATGGGCCATCTGATGGAGAAAGTAAATAATATAGAAAGGCTTTTTGTCAGCCCAGATGTGGGCACGTGATGAGCCAAATGTATAGTCATTGGCACATTTTCTAACATATAAAAAATTTTATAAATCTTTTAACATACATTTTTTTTATGAAGTAAGAATCACTTTAATGTACATTTAGAGACACATACTCGTACATATGTATGTATGATTGTTCTTATGTCTATGTATATAAGTTTATCTGCCTACCTGTGCGCTTGTTGACTTACGTTTACTTCTTGTTATCTTAGTACATATTTGCACTGTTTCCCCTTGACTACTCGTACACTGAATTCTTTCACTACGTTCCTTTTCTCAATTGCCTCAGCTGACTTGTACACTCTTTGTGGCCTAACTTTGTGTCTGTTTGTTTTATTTTCCCTCTGCCTTTTTGTATATGTGCATACATGTGCGTGTGTGTGTGTGTGCATGTCGCAGTGTAATATTTCTTCGCCACAGATTTTCCGCATTCAAGTCACACTTTGTAGCGGCCACTCGTCTGCCATTCGCCGCCTTTGGTCCACCTTTCAAACTAATGCACGACGGTTTTATTGAGAGAATATTATCATCATTAGCATTATCCCATTGTCATTTAAAATGCACATCGCTGTTGTTTCTTCGACGTTGCCATTGCACAATTAATTACATTTTCCTTGCGCGCGCTGGGAATCAAGTAAATACTAAATGGGTATGCAGCTATCGACCACCCTCTTTGGCATGTTACTCCACCATTCATTTATTTATTTCGCCCGCTCCCAGTCGATGGTCGTGTGTGCCGCTGCATAGCTGCCTGCGGAAGGTTGCTCTAAACAATGCCATCAAGAATTTCACCAACAGCCGACAGCCAAACACACAAGAAGGGCACTGAAACAAAAACACAACCTCATTTCACGCAATCACCTTGGTCTAACCATGACCCACCGCAAGTTTGCGGCTCAGACACTAGCCCCACCACTAACGCTAGCTGCTCAAGTTAAATTAATGCTGATACAAATATACAATGCAGTTAAGCGTGGAAGAAAAGTTTTTCCAGTAACTATTTGTATGTGTGAATGTATCGTTCACCCACCGCAGCTGCCAACTGATAACGTATTCTTTTGGCACACACTGAGGCGCCTCACCTACACGTTTATCCGCCCCTCTTGCCGCTTCGCCTACCGTTCTACGTTTTGAGTTTTTTCTCTTTTTTTTTGCCATTAACATTTTGCAACTGCGCTCGTCTTTTTGTTGCAATTTCTCTACATTCTTCTGCCATTGCATCGCTCACATTTTTTTCGTAATCTGCTTGACTTTTATGCTTCATAAGTGTGCTGTTGTGCGCTTCAAGCTCGCTTAAGTGCTTTTCATTCACATTCTTCTCATCTGAAGCTGCTCTGCGCGTATTTTTCTGATAAATAAGTGCCACCATGACTTTGGGTATGAATGTTTTGCATACTTCTCTCTTTTAGTTGGGTAAGTACTTACTTGTGGCAACTCCTTGCAGAAGGAATGTGTGTGTAATTTGGTGTAAAGAAATATGAAAGAGAAAAATATAAAAGCCTCAATATATAAAAATTATGTTTAAAAGGAATAAAAAAAACTATATTTAGCTCGTATTTAGAACAGTTAGTGGCACTTGGCGCCAAAGGGTTATTATTAAAAGAAATTTAGCTACTGTTTTTATTACTCCCTACAGCAACAAAGTAGCGGCCTTCTTACAACCTCAATGCGAAGCAATTTAACTGCACAACATACAAATTAAATTCCTTGAAAGTTTTTAAATGTATCGCTCCTGTGAATAACTTACCAAGTTTCTTACTTTAGCTCAGCGCTAAAGATCCAACGTGTCCGCGATGGAATTGAGCTCCAAAACTTTGTACAAATTATAGCGCATCCACATTTTGACAAGTTTCAACATTAATTGCAACCAATTTTTAATAACCAAAATTTTTCAATTAAAATACAGTTAATTTTATAGTAAAAGTTATGTAAATTCAAGTCTCTAACTCTACACAAATTGTATAATTCTTTAACACAATTTCATCAATACTACGAACTTAAAAAAAAATTTTAAAAATTTGTTGAGTATGAACTTTTGTAGCGCATTTAATTCAATTTCAATACTATGCAAGGATCATGTCGATAAAAATTATTGTTGATTTTTGAATCTTTTTTGTGGAGGATTTTTATATGAACGGTTTTTATATGAAAACAAATGCGGCGAAAAAATAAAATTCTAGTGTCAGCGATAATTTTTTTGAGCCTAGAAACTTGCACCCTTCTCCCCAAATTTTGTAGACTTAAGAATAAGTCTATGATCACGGCTTTTTAAGAGCACAGAATTAATGCCAACTTTATTGAAGAAATGTGGCGATGTGCAATGAAGCCATTGAGATTTTAGGGTGATTTAAGTTAAGCGATCAGGCAAAGCATTTTTTTTTGGCAAATAATGAAAGCATATGCAGCAAGCCCAAATATTTAAACTGACAGATTAACAGCGCATTAAGAACTTTTAATACCCTCAAAATAAGGAGAAAAAATATTTAATAGTACATAATTGCAGATAATTTGTTAGATTAGGCCGTCAGCCATGCAAAAAGTTTTTTGGCTGTCAAGTAAAGCGAAACTATTTCATTAGTGTTAATTGCCAATGTTCTGGTTACGCTTGTGTTTTGTACGCACAAAAGCGCCAAATTTGAAAGAGCCAAAGAAAAGCGATAGCACCTAAGAAGCTGTGACTCTGATGGATACAAACATATAAACGAATGTGTATGTGTGTCTGTTTGTGCTAAGTCATGGCTTGTTAATTTTTTTTATCTGTGTGCCAGCAGCAAATAAACTTTGCATATTTTGTTTGTTTATTCATTTTTTTAAAGAATTATTTTCAAGACATTTCATGGCACGCGCATCTTCTTTTACTCTCGCTAAGCAAAACCATTTGTCCACGGCACGTCTGCCGCAATTTTGACTGTACATACATAGGTACATAGTTATTAAGCCAAGTCTTTGACCTTTTCGGATTGTAGCTCAAACAAGAAAGCCAAAAGTGCGCTGGAGAAGAAGCTGAGATAAAGATATTAATTTAAATCAAGAAAACAACAAAGGGTAACACATTTGAGGTCAATAGGTCAAATAATGAAGTTGTTTAAAATTGATTGGCATTGAAATTTTGTTGAACTTTCAATTGCTTTGAAATATTACAATCAAATTAACAACCTCGAATAGCTCTCTAAAGCTTAGTACACAACACTTAAGAAAATCGATAAATTCATATAAAATGACACTCAAGAAATGAAAAGAAAATATAATTATTATAACACCTCAATCTCGTCTATGGTGCACACGTATGAGAATATCAGTTAATGCCAACATTTGCCGAAAATATTATCGAAAAACATCACTTGGTCAAGCTGTTATTTTTCTATAATTTTGAAATTATGAATGTAATGTAATGTCCACTTTAAGGAAAAATTAATCCGCTAGGTGGCGCTATGATTCATCTCAACTGAATTTAAAATGGTATTATCCATGCATTAAGAACATATTTCTACGAAAGATGAATCCACACTTGTTGAAGTTTAAAATGTATACTTCCTAAGTATATGCAGAAAAATATTTGTGTGAGAAATGGTCTGGATATTTGGATATATGTACTAGGTATGACCGTCCTTTTTCAACTCCCGAATATCCCGGGATCAGTCTATTCAAATCCCGGAATTGCAGAAAACAGTGAATTTAATAGCCATTTATTTTTTAAATTATGAATTAACATTTTTTTAAACAAAAATAAAATACAAATGATTTAAAACCGAACTGGCAAATCAAATAAAACACACAAACAACACACTAAACATACATTTCAAAGTTGTATTGAAATAATAAAATTTAACATAAGAAACGAAAATAACCAGTAAACAACTGTTGTATTACGATAACACAATACCACAAATAACACGGCTTGTTAACTCCCTTAATGCTTTGTTTTGCCTTTGCCATTATAAATGAGCTTGAAAATATCCTCCTCGAGTAACAAATTAGCCTTACTTTGAAAGCGATGTAAATAGAACTTACGACGAGGTGCTTCAACTGGATAAGACAGAAAGTTTCAAAGATAAATTGCGTCAGTTTTGAACGAGCGAGTATGCAACAATGGGATGGCATACAATATGTCTGAGGGTTTGGTAAACGAAATTAATAGTTTTTGTAATGGTGGCGAAAAAGCCTAATTCCTACAGAGATCATTTAACTTTTTGTCGACAAACCAACCAAAAAGTGTTGAGGCGCAGCAGTGCTTCCCCACTGCAGATTTTAAATGCAACAAATTTATGTCCAGGGTGGAGAATAACACACTAAAGCTTTTATTTCTTTAACATTGCATTTTTATCAAAATAAAGAATAATTCTGCATCGCTCAAAATGGAATAGGTGTTGTATTTAATATTTTACTTGATGTATTTCTTTTTTTACTAAATGGTAATATATTAATATTTAATATTGGTGTCAAACGGTGATTAAAAATAATTTTATTTTATGTAGATGCATTTGCTTTGTATCAAATATGTATATCTCTACTTGGAGTATAAAATATTTTGTATGTGTCAAATTTTACGTTTTTTTTCATTTTTAATTTTTAAAATAAATACATACATACATACATAATTTACAACAAATCGTTCTTTGTTCCATTAATGTTATTTTGCATAATTCTATAATACAACTATTACAGACGTGTTACATTTGTTGACAAATTAAAATTTGCAAATCAAAACTTCGTGCAATTCGGGATCCCGGGATTGTTCCGGGATTTTGTTTTCAGATCTCGAAAATACCGGGATTAATAAAATGCCCAAAATTGGCATCCCTAATATGTACATATGTTACTATTTAGTTGAAATTGCAAAACCATAACTCAAAAGCTTATAAATGGGATTCAATCATATTTTAAAAGTATATTACTTAGAACCAAGACAAACACATGAGCTATTTATTTCCACCCACTAGATTGCGCTGAAGTCAAAAATTCAATAAATCAATGATTCAGTTGTCATTGATCCGTTAGGAGGCGCTGGAAGCGGGACTTAAAAAAAAATGCGTAAATATTTATAATTAAGTTTATACATCATTATCGTATGAATATATTTAAGTGAGATATTGATTCCCTAGATGCAATGTGTTTGTGGAAGAAAATATGCTCGTATGTAAGTGTTAATAAAAAAATTACTGAAGTAACAGTAACAGTGTGACATCATAAGATTAGAAGACTAAATAGTGGAGTAAAGTAGGCAAATATGGAATACCTATTCTTTTTTGATAAATATCTCCTAAAATACATGAAATAATACAGTGAAATAACTCAGGCGAAATAACTCAGTTTAATACGAATATTAATTATGTTTTTTAACCATACACATTTTCAATTAAAAAAAAACATATTCTTTAACGCATACTATTTGTCAATTTCACCATTGCACTATTTTACAAAATAAATTATTGCTCGAGTATGCTCACTTACTGAATGCTAAAAACAAACTGAGCAAGCTGGCCTGCGTAGTCCATATTACAGACATTTACTCTATACAAAACTTTTGTTCCTCTCACAATAACGATTGCACATTAATGCCTGAATATTTCCTAATAACGAAACAAAAAAGTTGATGTTTGTATCTAGTATCAAATGATCTAACAATTTTATCTTAAAAAATTGATATATTTATGTATATTTATGACACTCACTGAGCTTGCCTTATACTTCATACCACTCTTGCAAACTCTGCGAACTGTAATTTTTTTTATTATCATAGTATGTAATTACCCAAGCCCTAAAAATTTGTGCACCTTTTGGATGCTTAGAAAGTCATTAAATATGATAGAACAATATTCCAGCATGTACGTAAATGTAAGTATGTATGTAAGTATGTATTAGGGTGATTGACTTTGTTTTTTCAATAGGTTTTCTCCGGTATTTTCATAAATTATTGCAGTGGCCGCTGTGGTCGAGTGGATAGCGGTGCGTGCTATTACTCGATATGCCGCTGGGTTCGAGGTTCGAATCTCACCCAGGGCATGTAAAATCTAAATCATAGAAAAGTTTTTTCTAATAGCAGTCAGCCCTCGGCAGGCAATGGCACACCTCCGAGGATATTTCTGTCATGAAAAAGCTTCTCATAAAATACATCTGCCGTTCGGAAAAGGCACAAAATTGTAGGTCGAGGTTCGAATCTCCCGGCACAAAAGTTTTGGTCCCTCCATTTGTGGTAAAATGTAAAAACGCACACCACAAATGGTAGGAGAAGCTCGGCCAAACACTGACCAATATAGTGTAAGTGCAAAAATTATATTATTATTATATTGTACGGTTTTTTTTGAAATCTTGGATTTTCGAACATCGAATAGATCGGATTTTTAATATCCCAAGCCGGTTTTTTACCTAGTTTTAAATATACTTACTTACTTAATTGGCGCATTGACCGCCAAAGTAATTTTGGCCGAGGTCAACAAAGCACGCCAGCTGTCCCTATCTCGTGCTAACTGTCGCCAATTGGAAATCCCAAGTATAGCCAAGTCTTTTTCCACGAGGTCTTCCTTTTCCTCTGCTTGCACCCGCGGGTACCGGGTCAAAAACCTTCAGGGCTGAAGCTATTTCATCCATTCGAACGACGTGACCTAGCCAGCGGAGCCGCTGATTCTTAATCCGCTGCGTCCTTGTACAGCTCGTACAGCTCATCGTTCCATCGAACGCGGTATTCGCCGTCGCAAAGACGCAAAGGTCCATAAATCTTTCGAAAAATCTTTCTCTCGAACACTCCAAGAGCCCTCTCATCTGATGTTGTCATCATCCATGCTTCTGCGCCATACAATAGGACGGACATGATGAGAGACTTATAGAGTATGGTTATTGTCCGTCGAGAGAGGACTTTACTGTGGAATTGCCTACTAAGTCCGAAGTAGCACTTGTTGGCAAGAGAGATTCTCCGTTGGATTTTTCAATATATAGCTTAGATAAAATACAAATAATTTGCAAAAAAAAACGCAGCAAATATATTTTAGAAGATTTTTGTATTTATACCTTGAAAATAGCGCCTTACTGACAGTAAGAGAAAAAAAATTACCAACGGCCACAACGGCCACTATCAACCTAAGTGTGCCACCGTGCTCTTGCTGCATATCTTACCTATCCTAACCTACTGACAGTAAGTTTTTCTAGCTCGCTCAATGTGCTCAGCACCAGGTCACAATTGAGAGATTTTATTTTGAGACTAGAGGTTTTCTTTTGAGACCAATTAATGCCAATTGGTCTAAAATTCTGAATTTTGACTATTAGATACTGATACTGTTTCTTGATTTAAAAATTAGAAACCGGTTTTTTTTTTCAAATTGCAATTTTTCAAATAATGTAAAAACCGGTTTTACAAAAAAGTCGAATAATCGAACACCCACCCTAGTATGTAAATATGTTCATGTACATAATCAGAATGATAACTTGTAATTGATATCATTTTTACCTTCGTCTCTTGTTTCACTTGAATTTGAGAATTATGCAAAAATTGAATTAAAAAGTTTTTACAAACTCTCATAACATTACACACAAAAGGACATTCAATACCACTGCATAACAACACACTTATACGCGCGCGATTGCCTATAATTATTTGCATAATTTCCTACAATTACGAGCATTAGCGATGTCCTTACTAAACGTAAACGCTTGTGGATTCTCCTGCCAGCGATGATAATGACCGTGTGCAATGGCTTGCGGCGAATAATGATAATGGTTGGTTTACAAAACGTTAGGCAGCTAGACACATGTACGCACATACATACATGTTTAGGTATAGACGTGGAGACACAGTAGATATAAGTATCTACCACAGTCCCTTCCAAAAATTCGATTAGTCTAGGATGAGTCCGGGAATAGTCGCAAGGTAACATGTGACTAATACAACTTCTGATCTCTTTATATGGAATGAACTGTTCCCTTTTTTATCGAGCATATCCTGTGAAGAGACTAATTGTCTCCTTTTATACCCCAGTGCGTATGAATTAGGACCAGACTATTTAAAAAAATTAAAGTTAAAATCGCATAAAATTTCGTTGGTTAAGTGCATCGTTTATTATACCTGAACCAGATGAATACAGCACTAATCTACCCGGTTGAGGGCCGTTTGTACCATCTCTGGGGGTTAGCTAAAATTCAGCTTATTATTCAGCGCTTACTTATATGACCGATGGTCTTCGCCTTCGCTATTAGTTCCGATTAAGCGCTTAACCAGAGATGGTGCAAATGGCAATGAGACTTGTTGCGACTAATTAATGTCCAACTGTACCCGATAGAGACTAATCCCGGAATATTCTCTTTAGAGATTAGTCCCATAATTTTTTTCAGGGGGTGTATCTACTTAACCAACACAACAACAAGTATTTGCATACGTTTAAATTTCGCTTGCGCTTACGCAGTTGAACGTTTGTTATACATATAACTAAATAGCTTGTGAATTACCTTGGACTTGTTCTATATACTTGTAAAGAAAGCGAACTTATCACGCTTTGGAAGGCCGCGATTGAAAAGAAACCTATGTATGTAGATTAGAGGTTAGTAAGCTTTGCAATGAAATCTTATATATATTAATTTAAATATGTAAGGAGAGTAAAAAAAATGTCTACTTATTATATAATTGGAGAATTCTTAGATTAGAGAGCCCGTTAAACAATTGTATTTCATAGTTTATTATTGGCGATTTCTTGAGCTTCAGCGCAATAGAATTTTTTTCGAAGTGTATTTGATAAATTTGTATATATGGAATACATTTAATTACTAAAAAAAATCAGTCGGTGAAATTTATTCAGTTTAGTTGTTATTTAAATGCTGCTTTCATTTTTGAAGATAACAAAACTGCAGAAAGCGAAAAAATCCAAATAAAGTGAAATATAAATAATTTAGTGCGAGTATTTCACACAAATGTGTATTTGTGTATTAATTAAACATTTCTTGTACTTTTATATTCAGAAGCTAAATTTAAAAAAAAAAATCGACTTTCTTCTTGGACAAAAACAGGGTTGGGCATAATAAGAAAACTGAATAATTGAATGATGGAAAAAAAAATTAATTTACAATATTTTAAATTATTTAGTTATTCCAAATTATATGCAGAATGAATAAAAATTTATTCGGCTGATGATGAATGATAGTTTCTTTAGTGTGAATTCGAGCATTAATCACTGCTTCAAAACAGCTAATAAAAAGCGTCGTTTATCTCTAAACTAAAGAAGATGGAAAGGTCTTATTTTCATTATTAAGTATCATATTATGTCCACAGCTCAGTTTTCTAGTTTGCGTAAATATAACCCAAGATCGATTTACGCAAACTAGGAAACTTAATTCATTATTGGTTAGAAATAAACGGCGCATTCTATTTGCAGTATTGCAGCTGCTCAAATTATTTAAAATAAAATTTTATTTTCATTCAAAAAAAAAAATTTAATTGTGAATAATCCATCCAAGGCGAATTCAATAAGGTGGCGTGGAGGCACCAGCTGGTTTTTTTTTCGCTTTGGTGAACATTAAGTCAAACTGCTTCGTTTTAATTGGCTGCCAATATAATAAATTTCTATTATGCTCACCAAAAAGCACGGTTACCGTCACCTTATTGAATCCACCTTGAATACATCCATTTTCATAAATTTACTGTTTTAGAAATGCGTATGATCCGATACCTAACATTGAAGACTATTGAACGATAAGCTAACGATACTAATGGAGATGCCGAGACTTGGCTAGTCAGATCATGGCTGGAAACGCTCTTGCTCTGGAAGGAGGCGATAGTACTCAGGATGAAAAAAACCAAATAAAAAGTACTATACCTCACATTAACTGTCTCTATAGCAAGCAACATTTTACAGGTAATACTGCTTTTTAGTTTTTATATATGTATTTAGACAAAAATATTTGTCGTCCCGTTCTTGGACGCCGGAGAGCAGTAAGACACAACGGAAGAAACCCAACTCCATGCAATCAAAGGTTCCTTTCAAATTTCTTCTGAACAACACCTTAATATAGAGCTATTGGATTCGAGAATGAGCCCAGGCACGTCACACATCTGAATGGCAGTCATTGTGGCGCGATTATCGCCTCTCACCTTTAAATGAAGAGCTACAGCGGAATTACTGAAATTAACGAAGAGTATTCATTTTTGTTATAATCGCGGGCACACTTTTCAGATTCAAATCTTTCGAAATACTTAATTATATGCCAAACAGTAACATTACAAAATTAAAAAAATTTTACAATTTAACGATTCACAAAAATTAAAAACTATACAGCAAGGAAAGTTATACATCTGCTGACTATACATATGCACACACATCTTAACGTTTCCAGGACGAAGAAACACTTAAGTCATCAAATCAACCAAATGAAATGATAAAAACTTGTTTAAAAGATATCAAAGGGAGTACAAAAGTAAAAATGAGTCATAAAAATTCAGCAGAAAAGGATACTCGTGCACACAAAAGAAGTACATGAACGACAGACGTGCGAGCCTTACACACACACACACACACATACACATGTATATAAATAAAAGGGTTTTTTTTCCACGCCAACTACGAGTTGTAGAAAAAGGGTGGAATATGCCACAAAATGTTGCCGTTGCGGAATATGCAGCAATTCGACATAAAGCTGCCATTTCATTCGGACGTGATGATGACTCTACAGAAAAAGCTGAGGTTTACCTCGTCGGCAAACGTCAACATCATTTATGCTAATTATTGTGCGGAGGGTGCTGCAGAAAGTGGAAAGAGTGAAGATGTGTACAGATAGAAGAAATGATTGATGG
The DNA here is from genome assembly GCA_963971545.1 of Philophylla caesio. Lineage (NCBI taxonomy): Eukaryota > Metazoa > Arthropoda > Insecta > Diptera > Tephritidae > Philophylla > Philophylla caesio. The sequence continues at coordinate 177,346,397 of OZ020604.1, read as the reverse complement.
CCACGATGAGACGAGTGTCTGCGTTGGTGAATGGAGTGCGATGAGGAACGAGGAGCGCACAGGAACTCAGTCAAATGGTTGACTGACTGACAGCCAGTGAATGTGTGCATTCCACGAAATGCCGGTGTGTGCGGGTGATGTTTCATAAATAAATGAGTGTGAACCTTATGCGGTTCAGTGCTTTCTCACTTTATGTGTGCGCGTTCATAGAATTTGAAAATTAATATTTATTTAATTGCTGCTTTCAACATCATTTTTGTTCTATTCATCTTTGAAGCGAAAGGACGCGAGCAGCAGCATTTTTAGCCCATACAAAAAAAATATAAATTACAATCAATGCTTTAGACGTCAAAATCATATTTTATCAGCGGGTGAGGGTAAGCATCTCACTGATTGTAATCATCACTCCACTGCAACGATGGACGTACACCGCGACTCACCATCGACGTTTTTATGCACTTATGCCACAGACCGCAACTAGCTGCCACCTCTACGGCTCGTGGCTCCACTTTTATGTGCTTTGGTCATTTTTCTCTAAGGTCTTTCTTGTTTTTCGCATCGTCCTGCTGTTGCGGACGTGAATGCGGCTGTGTAACAGTTGAGTAATCTATGTAAGCATCTGCGCTGAGTTCATTCACCAATCCATTGTATATTGCATTGCCATAGTATTGAAGCATACTAGCCCAGCAGCCTCGTAGCTTCACTAACCTACTTATCCACTAAGCAAGATGGCAAACAGAAAATTCACAGCTGCACAACCAGACGACCACCAGCTGCGTCCGGTCAGCGACCGTAATGCTTCAAACTGAGTTCGTTAGAACGCTTCGCTATTGTAAGACATTATGTCCATAATGCATTCGCTCCTTGTACATAACTCAATTCGTACACACATACATACATTCGCATCATCTGCTGGCCGATGCTCACCCACTGAGGTTTGCGCTCTTAACAAGTTTCTTTGGACACCTTTTTTAGAAATCCTTCTGTTTTTACGACTGCATGTCGATGTGTAAAGGTGGCTGTAAACGGTGAGAGTAATTCTTATGAGAATGTATAATTTGCCTCATCCTCATCGTGTACACAGTGTTGGGAACGCATTCTCATTCTCAACATAGACGCATTCTCATTCTCAATGAGACCAATTACGTCGGTCGTGTAAATAGAGTGGGTGAGAATATGCAAACACTCTCACGACTCGATTTTATTCTCATTTGCAGCCAGTGAGAATATTTGTTCTCACCGCGTGCTTTTTTGATATTTCATTTGTATTTCTTCATTATTGATGTGATAATAGCGTGTGCAATGGATTCAGCAAAAAACAAAGCAAAATTATCTGATATTGGTGTGAGTATTATTATAGAAATTTTTTATTTTCTTTGTCTAGTTTGTATTTATCATTGCTCTTGTATATATTTTGTTTATAGAAATTTTTTGTAAAATTCATCACCTTCTGCTTCCAATTTCTTTATTAAATTTTCTCACACATTTTTACGGTCACGATCTAAATAAATTTCGCGACTCCAAATTCTTGTTTTTTTTCCTATTTTCCTCCTCTTTTATTTCGTTTAGATATTTATTGAAACTTAAAAAACCCAAAAGCAATTTACGTCTTTTCGACATGTTCACTTGGCACACAAAACCACAGAGCTCGACAATATCACTCTTCTACAATAAGCATTGCCATATGAATTCTCATAAGCTTTATCATCATCATGTAACTACATGTGAGAATGGGCGACAATACTCTCACTCTAATGACTCTCATTCTCCGTCTTTTCGTTCTCAGAGAGAGTGAGAATAGCTGTTCGTGTATATAGGCTTGAGAATTCTCACACCAATCTAATCGCATTCTCATAAGAATTACTCTCACCGTTTACAGCCACCTTAAACCATTGATTCCTGCGGTTCGCTTTAATTACGTTCAGTCTCCAGTAGCGCTTTTCAATTTGCCGCATCTCGCAATAATCTTTTTTTTTTTAAATTTGTGGATCTCAATTGCATGCATTTTTCTTGGCTTTTCATTTTTTTATGTAAATTAATTTCTTCCGAATCCATAGTGAACACAAAAGCTGAATGAAAAGGTTCGAGAAGTTTTTTACATTATTCATTTGCAAAATTGTAACAGGTGCTGTACTTGTGAGCGCCATTTTCTTAAATATTTCTTGTTTGTAAATCGCTGATTAGTATTCAAAAAGTTTCTATCAAACTTTTCAGTATTTCGACTTTTGGAATTTTTAGCTTAAGTAGTAAAAATGTTGGATTTACTTAAACACTTTCATCTTTCGTTGTGCAATAAAAAGTGTTGAAACAAGCGTTAAACTTTAACCAGCTGTAATCGTAGAGCATTATAAGTTTTATATTTAAATTGTCATGTCAGTAAGTGTATTAGTTTTTTAAATTATATTTGTTTTTAAATATTTTAACCGATCATAAATTTATTTCCCGGTGAGCTAAACTTGAAACTTCCATTTAAGCTCATACCCCAAAAAAAATTTCTTACACATACATGCATACGAGTATGTAAAAGCTGGTATAAGTCAAACCACCTACTTGCATTTTTTTAAGTAATGCCAATCCGACGGAAATGATCAGACAGAAATCGGTCCGTTCGGAATGATGCAAACGGTTACGGTAAGAAATACTTGTTATGTTCAATTATGCATGAACTTACCATACTTAAATTCAACACACCTGAACTTAATTCACCTAAACTCACCACACCTGTACTCTCCAGGTGTCAATTCAATTCTGCTGATCGAACCGAAATTCAACTCCCCTGTTTTTTCTTTGTCTTACCTTAGCTAAAATTATCTAACTACATCACAAGCGAAGCAAATTATAAATATAATTGATTTCTAATATTTTAATTTGTACAATTAAAATTACGAAACTCAGCTAGGTATGATATGATATATTATTTTATATTATATTAATTTTTAGGATAATGAAATGAATAAGAAATGAGCTCAAAGAAGCCCCCGGAGGCGAGGATACCAAGGGATTTTGTATTTAAAATTTTCACAGGAGTAAAGTTTGGAATTAATCATAAAAAAAAATTATTATCGGTGCCACATTATTTACCAATATTGCAATATTTCATCTAATTTGGTAATAAAATGCAATTTATCGTTTTCAATTTTTACAACCGTCCTTATGTGGCTAAGTTTCCTTAATTTTTTTTTCTTGACACGCATTCTACACAATTTTGTTAAATTTAATCAAGTTCGACGAGTTTAAGTAGGTGTTGGTGTCTTTTAAAAATAACTTTGAAAGAAATGAACGATTTTCCGTCATCCCTTGTCAAGTTTGGTTTGGAGACAAACAAATATCAACATTCCAACCTGTCGGACAAGAAAAAGAAGAAAACAATATTTGAAAGAAAGCTTTAATTAGTCTCATTCGTTTGAAACCGATATTTCAGTATTTTATTGAACTTATTTTATTTTATTTATTTTAATTTAATATTTAAACAGGTAGCAACATAATTTTTAAACGAAAATTTTCTTGTTTTAGTTAAATAATTTAATATAATAATTTTTTAATAGCTGGCAATTATATTTAAAATAAATTCTTTGTTTTAATCCATGTTTTAAACTATATCCCACTGATTCCACATACACATCTCTCTCTCAGGTTGAAAAAGACAACGCAAATACATAATTTTTTAAAGCGATGCTGTACAAAAAATTCGGTTTATATCGGAAGATCACTGGTGTTTTTCCAATTTCATTAAAAAGGAGTTTCTTTTACACATAGTTGTAACTAATTTCAGAGCTCTCCCACTTTCTGACCGAAATGGAAAATAATTTCGTGGCTACTTTAAGAAAACTCATCCATAAAGAAACTCACATTAAACCGGACATAATCTACTAAAAAATTCAATTACAGGAAAATGTTTTCTGAAGTTGCAAACAATTACATAAACTTGAACTGGGAATACTGACGTATTTTAGAAAAATTTACCAAGGATACGTGCAGTACAAATGTGTATTTTTATTATGTAGCTATGTAATATTATCGTTACCATGCCTGCTATTGATAAAATGAAACATTTGTTTGTCTTCACATTTTAAGCTGTAAATTTACGTTTTTTTACAAACAAAAAAAGCATAATTCAAATACTTACTTACATACTTCATATGTAGATATGCACCATAATTCAATTATAAAAGGTTAGGTAAATAATGACACTCCCTTATAGAGGGTTGTTTTCCGAAGTATGGAAAATGCGTAAGATTTTGTTACTCTTTTTTAAAAAGTAAATAATTGGTAGTAAAATGTTAGTGATTTTTTTAATTAAAAATTTCGAAGACATTTTATTTAAATTAAGAACTACAATAGCAACGCTTACAAAATTTAAATAATTATACATTTCTTGGTAGATATTTGGTATTAAAAAGTTTTGAGGTTAATGCTATTTTTATTTTTAAGAAGCAACGCGGTTTTAATGGTAAGGGAGCCGTTTGACAAACAGTGAAGGAGCTAGCTGCTTAGTTACCAAACCCTTAATAATTGAATCATGGATATGAGCTAATTAATTTTATATATTTTCACCTCATGTTAATATATATCACATGGTACATCTGCTCCATCATTCCAATTCTGTATGTGTCTGTGCCGCCACTTCATAACATATCACTTTTCCAACACAATTTCCTATTCACCGTATGTTTGTCGCCACCACAGCCGGTAAGTAAATTTATCAAAACCGCAATTTCCATTGTACCAAAACAATCAACAACGACGCTTAAGGAAAGGCGGAATAACCGCATACGCCCTGTAGGGCTTAGGTAGAGAGCAGCAGGCTATATTTACTCACACATACACACATACACACACACACACATATGTATAGCGTGACTAATTCCCTTGATACATTTAGTAGTGCAAGAGTGAACAGCAAAGTAAGCATTCGCGCACATAAATTTTAAATGATCGCGCCAAGCAGCGAACGGTTTTGAGGGACTGAGTGAACTTTCTCACCGAAATTTTGTGGGTGATATAATACTTAAGTGTTTGTCAATGTGTATATGCACTAAATCGCAGTACAATGATACAATGTATGTTTATGTACTCGTACATATGTAAGCTTAAAGCAGGATAACTTTTTCGCTTGTCTATTATCAGATTAATGCTTAGTGTGGTTTGCTATAAGGTTTATTGACAACTGGCACCACAATTGGATGAATATCAATTCTTTGAATGGAAAATCAACGAAAAAAGAAATGAACACGATTATACGCTAGCAATACCCTACAAGCAAATAATAGTTAATTTTTTTTAGCTAGTTTTTGTGCGCACCTAATAAAAGTTAACCAATATTCGAAAGAAGCATTGGAATATAAAAATTTATTTGGTAAAAAATAATTATAACATATAATTTTGACACCAAACCTGGTTTTTGTATTTTCATAAAAAGATGTGTTGGTATTCGCCGACTTACTTTTTCAGAAATTAAGCTTTCTGTTAAGTACAAAATCGTTTGGTGTGGCGCACATTTATAAATGAAACCAAAAAACTTATTTATTTATGTAAGTACACACGTGAAGGGAGGCACTGCACTGTGTTGTTGTTAGTAATAGATGGTACGAAAAAGGCTTGTGGGAAGTGATATAATTATACTATTTTCTTTAAGCATACTACATTATAAAGAAAAAATTTTACTTGATAAACTCTCTAAGCAATGAAAACAAGTATTCACAAAAATCCCAATACATTTTTCGACTCATAATTAATTAATTTTTGGAACATTAGTTTATCCAAGCAAAAAAAAAAGCTTTTTCATAGCAGAAATACTCTCAGAGTTTTGCCATTGCCTGCCGTGGGGTGATCGCTTTTAGAAAAAAACTTTTCTATGATTAAGATTTTACATGCCCTGGCTGAGATTTGAATCCCGAACTCAGCGGCATATCGTGTTATAGCACCCACCGCTACCCACTCGACCACAGCGGTCACAGCGGGAGTTCCAATGCAAGTAGTAAATATTTACACTTATTTTATATAAAATTTCCCATAATTTATTTGTACTTTTTTTTGCTACTTTTTGCAAAATTTTAATTAACTGCTGGAAAGTTGAACATTACCAGAAATCTTAAAACTGTTGTTATTAATATTGACAGTAACAAACCGAAAAAATTCGCAAATGGAATATGTGCATTTTCATAAAAGCTGTCCGGGCATGCAAAAATCACGCACAGGAAATATTACATTTAACATAAAAATGCCTTGGGCACACTTCGGCTGCACCTATCCATGGAAAATGTTGCTGCAAAGATATGATGACGAAAGTGGCAACAATCAAACGCAAAACTACTTTCACATAATTTCAAATAAATATCCACTCTTTTGTCTACCGCCCGCTCTTGTAGCGCGTGACTATCGCGTGATTACGCCGATATTTGTTGCTCAGTTTTGTTGCTCGATATGCGAAGTGCCTCGCATACAATTCAAACTTACTAGGCATATCAATGCCGGGATCCCGGCCTTTTTAACTCCTGAATATCCCGGGATCAGTCTATTCAAATCCCTGCTTCGCAGAAGTGAATTTAAAAGCCATTTATTTTTTTAAATTTTTAATTTATTTTTTTTCAAACAAAAATAAACCTCAAATGTTTTAAAACAGAGAGAGGGCTGATCGAATAAAACACACAAATAACACACCAAACATACCTTTCAGAGTTGTATCGAAATAAGAAAATTTAATATGAGAAACAAAAACAACAAGTTTATAGCTGTTGTATTACGATTGTTAACTCACTAAACGCTTTGTTTGCCCTTGCCATTATAAATAATCTGGAGAATATCCTCCTCGAGTAGAAAATGAGACTTACTATGAATGCGATGTTAATAGAACTAACGACGAGGTGCCTGAAGTGGATAAGACAGAAAGTCTTAAATATAAATTGCATCAAGTTTTAACGAGCAGCTCGCAATTGTTCAATAACCGAAAGGCATACAATTTATTGGAAGGTTTGGTAAAAGAAATTGATAGTTTATTTTGTATGTGTGTCAAATTTTACGTTTATTTCTTTTATTAGTTTTATACGCTGATGTCTTGGAAAATGAAAAATGCAGCGTAAAAGTTGCTTGCACAATATTTTTGTATTTTGTGGTGTTTACCATGTTTTGACATTATTTTATTAAAAAATGCATTTGGCGTTTTTAGAACACTTGAGCTTTCATAGAGCACTACGAATTTTCAATATTCCCATTAAGACTTACGTCACTCAATAAGCATTTCGCCTTAACGGACTGAGTTTGTCCTTCCATGAATTTTGTGAAAATGTAGCTCATTCAATTTTATAAATAGTTGCTCTTGATTATAAAAATATAAATGGCCTAAATGCAGAAACATTGTTTTCTTTCATTTTAAAATAATTACTTATTTATGTGGACTACACAGAGAAGTTAAAAGGTTTATTAAATTCCGCATCAATCAAACAGCTGACTGTGAACTAAACTAATTATATGTACTCGCAGATATGTATGTATGTATGTATATGTATATGTACGTATTTTGGAATATTGTACAAAAGAACACAATAAATTGTATCTGGCTATAAAAGAGAGCACGATAAATAAATCCACTGAAGGAAAAGTATAAAATTAACTAATGCACGTCCTTAAAATCGAAATGGCTACGATCAAAAAACGTTTCGAAGGAAAAAACAAAATAAATATGATGGCAGAATATTGCTGGTCAGTACGGTCAAAAAAGCACTGATCTCTATATTTTCATTTAATAATATTTATTAGTAAATTAAGTTCGTTGTAAATTTTTTGCAAAAATTTCTTTCTTATACAAATTAAAATAACTCAGGCCCTTTTTAGCCGATTTTTTAAAAGAAACATTCGTTGAATTCGGTATTAAACATACTCTTTGAATCTAATCAAACCTCATTTTGTGTTTTTATAAAATAGTGTGTGAAAATATCGCCAAAGTCAAAAAAAGAAGAAAAAGGGTAGCAAAATTTAAGTTTGTTGTGCAAAACAAGTAAATTTCTTAAGACGTCTATATATCGGTCTGAGTTTTTTCTTTCTTAAACCATTCTTAGAATGAAAATCGGTTGTTAATTAGCTAAGATATGGGCTAAGAAGTGCGCAAAAGCACGAAAAATCGGTTTTTTAAGGTTAAGTCGAGATTTTGGGGGTGTTTGACAAATTCCAAAATTGGATTCTAGTTCTACTCGATAATACCTACAATAAAAATAACATCACTTCCCAGGTATTTTTGAGTGTCACACTGCGTTATAGAATTAACAAAGCTATTTCCTAATGCACGCCCTTGTATTCATTGTGCAGCAAGTGTACTTTATGGGATATGGTTTGGGTTAACAGGAGAAGTTTTTTCAAAATTAAAAAATTGCAAACGAGCTCAAATTTTGCTGTTATACTGTGACATTTTATTTCTCATTGAAGCGCATGCCTTCTCACTAGTTTCACAAGCATGCCAATACTTAGTTTTCTATTCAAGCAAATATCAGGGGTTTCAATATTTGGTCAGTTAGAATTGATCTGCCGCCGCAATTAACTTGCTTTTTTGTGAGCATCTAAATTACTATCCGTATTCTCGCTGGCATTTTTGTCATATTTCTTTATTATTGTTCGGCCATATAACTATTTTGTTTTTAATTGTTTTTGTGCTTAAGTTGATTAAGTTGTGAAGAGAAAATATGAAAAATAACAACAGCCCAAAAAGCGTAAGCTGGGCACAGCGCGTTTAGCAGCCGGCTTAGGTGTGGCTTTTGATGTGTTTAGCGGTTGTTTCGACTCCCGCGGAAGCTAAGAAGAAAGAAGTCAGATGAGGAGATGTGATGATCTTTGAAATGGTACTATAACTTCTACCGCTTTCAGTATTGTGGTTTTTTTTTTAATATTTTTCTCAAAAAACCAGCCCAAAAACAATTAAAAAAAACTACTAACTATAATTTTGTGCTCTCAATTCCCCATATTTTGCGGTAATAGTTTTAGATACATTATAAAATAATAATTTGGCGCTTGCATCATATAGCTCAGTGTTTGACCGAGCTTCTCCTGCCATTTGAAGTGTGCGTCTTTTTATTATACCACAAATGGAGGGACCTACAATTTTGTGCCGACTCCGAACGGTAGATGTATTTTATGAGAACCTTTTTCATGGCAGAAATATCCTCGGAGATTTGCAATTGCCTGCCGAGAGGTCACCTCTATTTTACTTGCCTCGAACTCAGCGGCATACCAAGTTATAGCATACACCGTTACCCACTCGATAATTTTAGGGTACAATAAGATTTCATACAGGATGCACAAGAATTTTTAATATATAAAAAAAATTGTATCAAGAAATTACAACTTTTTAATCCGAGTTTTGAACAAATCCTATGTAGTAAATACCGTAAATACCGTTGACTTTAGAAAAACATTGCCGCCGATGGTGTTAGTGCCTTTTTCCAAAAAGCTCAGCAGCGAAAGTGTGTAGCATTAATTTATATGGTTTTACTCGTACTTATAGAAGGAACTAATATTGTATTAAAATAAAAAAATAAAAAAACATTGTGCCGCAGGTGACCAAACAGAAAGCAGTGAAATACGATATTGCCTTTTTATGTTACACAGGCATCTATGTATATGGTGATGGCCATAATTGGGTTGCCATAATTAAGCAAAAGAATTAAGCGATTAAAACAGTGATTAAATATTCAATCAAGGCTACATACTAAATGTTTCAATTCACCTGCATTATGCCGAAGAGTTATCAACGGTCATCTATCACACCAACAAAGAGCTGCATTACTTTTATGAATAGCACAAAAAGACCTAAACACCTCATTCCACATTTACATACATACCAACACATTTGTAAGATAATTTTATACTTTATTTTTCTTCTTTTCACATTTCTGTCCCAATACTTTCGTTGAACAAAGGACACTTCATCATATAAAAGCCACATGTTGTGCTTAGCAATTGTAATTGTTCACATTTTTTCTTCTATTTAAGTTTGCCGCTTGGCAAATGTTCAGTATAATAACAACAAGAACAACAGCAACAACTGTTGTCAACTTACCGGCCTTAACGAAAAACTTCATCAAGTTTATATCATACTCGTATATAGGGTTTTCCAATAGGGCTGATATGATTTCTATGTGTCGTTTCAGCCATTTTTAATATGTCATGATCTGTCATTTTTTTTATTGTATTCAGTAATGTTTACAATTTCATCAAGAATAACGTTTACATATTATTTAATTTCATTATCCAAATAATCGTTCTCCAATTGCAACTTTTTTAAGAAAATCATCTATTCCGATGAGGCTTACATTTTTATTTGAGTGGTGCGGTAAATAAACAAAACTGTCGTTTCTGGTGCGAAGAAAATCCACAAATAATTCATGAACAACCATTGCATTCACCTAAATTGACAGTTTGGTGTTTTTTTTGGTCTGGTGGAATCATCGGTCCGTACTTCTTTCGAAATGAAGCTGGTGACACCGTTACTGTCAATGGAGAGCGAAATAGATCGATGATAACCGACTTTTTATGGCCGCACATGGAAGAAATTGATCTTGACAACATCAGGTTCCAACAAGACGGGTCTACGTGCCACACAGCACATGCAACAGCCGAATTATGGCGAGAAAAGTTTGGAGATTCGATTATTTCAAGAAATTGTGACGTTCAATATATATATATAATTTTGGCACGTACACTATATAGCTCAGTGTTTGGCCGAGCTTCTCCTACCATTTGTGGTGTGCGTCTTTTATATTATACCACAAATGGAGGGACTTACAGTTTTGTGTCGACTCCGAACGGCAGATGTATTTAATGCCTGCTTGAGGGGTGACCGCTATTAGAAAAAAATGTTTTCTATGATTAAGATTTTGCTTGCCCTGACTGAGATTCGAACCTTGAACTCACCGGTATATAAAGTTAAGGCACGCACCGCTACCTACTCGACCACAGCGGTTATTGAAGTTATTGGTCTTTTTTTTTACAATTTTATTGAGCTCAAGGCCAGTTTATGGAAGATTTTTTTTGTGAAAAAACAACAACAGTTTTTAATGGTTGAAGTTATAGTACTATTTCGGAAATCACCACATTTCCTCATCAGACTTCTTTTGGTCTTTAGCAATAAACCAGTCTCTCTTCAAGCTTTAGAAGTAAATATTGAACGTGCTATTCATGACAAACGACTTGATTTAGTGGAAAAAGTACTCGAAAATTGGGTTCATCGAATTCGTTCCTGCAAAAGAAGTCGTGAAGGCCATTTGAATGATGTTATATTCAGAACTTAATTTTATCGATTGTACTTCACATTAAATAAAAAACATTTGAATTTTCTTAACAATTAGTATGTTTTTTTTTTAAAGAAATCGTATCACTCTTTTTGTTAAACCCTTAATTTGACGAATGTTAGTGTGTGTGACTTTGTTAAGTGACTTGTTTGCTCAACAGTAGTACATAGAAAAAAATAAAAATATACTGGTACGCATTAAAAAAACATGGAGAATTGAACAAAAAATAAATAAGTAAACCTCGCAAGCAATTATTTACTCATTGAAAGGGACGTTTTTTGCTGTCACAACAGCGAAAGGAGCAAATGTTATGCGAACTTCGCAAAACTATAAATAAGTTGGCATTGTGTTTTGTTCATTATAAACTGCACTACACATTTGGCTTCTCAATTATTTAAATTAAATTGTGATTGTGGCTCTCATTTCTCTACTAGCAGGTCGTTATTAAAATTAGAAATGCTGAAGCCAATTTTCTAAAGTATTGATTTTTTTTTTTGTTGTTGATTTGCCATTAATGTCTTGTTTCTTGTTTTTTTTTTTCAAATTTTTTAAATTATACAAGTTTTCAAACAAGAAATTTTGATTAGATAATCATTATTGGCTCTCTGGTATAACTGTTATATTTGTTTTTTTGAAAATCAGTAGATAATCAAAAAAAAAAAAAATTTGCGAAAAGTGGAAAAAAATGTGTTGTCCAGTGCAAAAAAAGAATATAAATTTTAACCATAAACTACAAGTATTACAGTAGAGAGTTATAGTTGTGTTCGTAATATAATTATTATTTAATTACCAATTTATTATTTTTTTCTTATATTTTATGCTATATTCAGCAAATTTATAAAAAACATTTTTGTACATGTTAAGCCGCCAGAAATTTACCTTAGAGATCCATCGGTGGGAGTTTTAACATTATTTTCAGAGATTTGGTGGATGTAGAGAGCAGTGCTTCCGTGGTGAGCATCGCGGCTGCCCTCAGGACCCGTTCTAGTTTGGCTCTGGTAAGAGTCCTGCTTAATGCCGGCCACCATACGACGATCTCGTAGAAGAGGCTGGGTCTTATCACAGCTGTGTACATCCAGTGTACAATGTGTGGCTTTCTTCCCCACGGCCGTCTTACAGGCGTATAGAGCAACAATAGCTTTCTTCGAGCGGTCTTCGATGTTCCGCCTCCAGTCGAGTTTTTTGTCTAGTATAATTCCGAGATATTTGACCTGACCTCGGTTGAGAGACTAAGAACCACTCCGTTTACGGGTGGTAGTTCGAAGACGGGAATTTTGTATTAAAAAAAACAAAAAAAAACACAATCTAACTGATGCACAATCTTGCGGTAAACCAGAATATTTTTTATGAAAATCACAAAATAAACCCACTTTTTATGGTTTCCATAAAAAAAGCACCGGTGTTATGTTTTATGCATACTCATCTGTATGCATTATTTAACTATAAAAGGTTAGCTCACTTTTTGTCAAACGGCTCCCTTAGTAAAAACAGTGTTTCCCCCTTGTTAAAATGTCTATGGAGTATTCAAAGACAATTTGTAAATAGCACTGAAAAGCTAATTTTTGCATTACATGACACTTGATATTTTTTATTGGGAAAATTCTGGTAAGTTTTCTAACAAATTCCAATTATTTTATAATTAACTAAAGTATTTTCGTTAATTAGAATATTAATCAAGCTTCGGTACAAAGGAAACGTAAGCACCGACACGGGAACCGTTTTTGTTTCTCGATTTTATTGGCCCTTTACTGCTTTGGTGCTGCATACGTGAATCTACATAACACCGTCAGTTGAAATTGGTATTTTTTTAAATAACTTATCTAGAGCAAAACAAATAATGTGTGTATACTTTCTTTTTAAAGTTTTTGTTGGTCGTGTTCCATAGGTTCCAACATTAAAGGTGTCTGGTTGTATACTGCACGACACTGGGCGTGTCATAGAGCAAAAATAATGTCGATAGGTGGCGCTGGAGTCGAGATATTTCTAAAACCCGTATTTACTGACCGATTTGATTGAAATTCACAACATTTATTAGTCTCCTAAACATAAAAACTTTGTGTGAAAATAGACTCGATAGGTGGCGCTGGAGCGGAGAGTTTTTCTAAAATCCGTATTTACAGATCGATTTGAATAAAATTCGAAACATTTATTAGACTCCTAAATATAAATTAACAACCACTTTTGGTTGAGGAGCAGCAATTAGCTTATGCAAAAATTACATCTGTAATTATAAATTGTGAAGCCGGACTCTTTTTCTAAGATGTTCCCGGTGGAACAGGAAAAATGGTCCTTATCTGCTTACTACTTGCTTATTATATGCTCTTATTGTAAAAATTTTATTAAAATCGGTTAGGTACTTTTGACGCCTATAAAGGACATACATATATAAACATTTTTCCTATTTTATGGCGCGATACTCGCGAAACATTTTAAATAATGATTTCGTGTGTGAATTCTGGCAGCTCTGATTGGGCTTTGGGCATTCATTATTTGCAAAAGGAAAGAGTCCCGATATGGTTAAGAATCTATAAAATGGTTTTTATAATAATTCTCCAATTTTGCAATTAACCAAAATTGTGTTTTATTTCATCATTATATTAAGTCTGTCTGCTTCTCGTACGCAACAAAACAAAATTCCTTTATTTTAAACAAGCACTCTTCTTCTTTGTAGTAAGAAAACTATACTTGTCGCAAAATAATGCAAATGAGGCTTCGTTGACTTGGGTTGACGAAGTGTCCGGAAGCACCTTGATCAAGCCATCCAGCGTGTTTTTGGCTATAATCAAAAGCCTGGAACTGGTTTTTAAAAATTTTAATGGCGACGAAATAAAATTGTGCCCCAACACATAAGCACCAGCAATAATGTGAAAAAGCTTCTTTATTTTAAAACTCCGACTCAGAATGTTAGAACTTAACATAATTGTAGCTTGCAATTATAATATTCTTACTAAATACCAGTTAAATTAATTAATTGAGGTAAGCATATTTTTAATTGCCATTTAAGCACACAATTTTTTGAAAATATGTTAAAATTAGCACATTGCATTCTACCACTATTTGCAAACTTTGCATACTCTGCTAGTGCTATTTCACAAAAAAGAAAACGCATTATTTATTATTTTTTCCGTACTTTGTAAATGCAACCTTTTGTAAGGGAGTGTCAAAACTCCCTTATCAATATTAATCTAAACTTTTATTATTGAATCATGGTTTGTATGTACATTTGTACACACAATGACGGCAATAATTGGGTAAATATATGAAAAATATCTACATATACTTGAAAACATGAATAGCAAAATTTAAGACAAATTCTAATAAATCGAGCTTCTTCTCATAATCCTCAGTCTATCAATCATAACATTTTTAATAACAATCTTAAATTTAGCGCACGTGGAACACTCGCACTGTTGCCATGCAACTCTCCTCAATGACAGGTTCTTTTTACACAATCAACAAAGGCGTTTAATAATAATAACTACAATAACAATAACAAATGTGCTGCTCTACTTTCCATATATATACATATACATACATACATATATACACGCATACTCACATTATACGCGTCGCATCGCGCTGCCGCACATTCTCATCCCGATTCAGCACTTCGATTATCATTTTTCGTTCCGCCTCCGACAAATTCTCCAGCACTTGCGATGTGGCCACAGCCAACTCGGGACCGAGTGCATCGATGGTTTCACTGAGTATGCCCTCAGTGGCAGCATCTATGGTGGTAATATTGTTGCCACCACCTCTGCTTGACATAACACCACCGCCACCGTAAAAATTCGTATAGCCAATGTCGCTTGTGAAGCTTGTGCCAGTCATGCCGCCGCCGCTCATCATCGCCATACCGCCACTGCCCACAACGCCCATACCCAGACTAACGTCATTGTTGCTATTGCTGTTGCTTTTCATGTGGCCATAGGCGTTTGGCGGCAGCACATTGTTGCTGTTCGGTTCGGGCAGTGTGGCATGTATTACGCCTCGGGAGGCAGACTTGGATGTGGCTGTGTTGGGCGTGGGCGGCAGGCGTGCACTACGACCGCTTGACATAATATTATACTCGTATGAATGACAGAATATAGCAAATAAAAAAAAAAATAAAAAAATTAAATAAAATCACTCAAATTGCCCTGCACTACACAACACTGCACTGCACAGCACTGCACTGGCTCTGAATATGCAATTTATTGGCGCTGCCTTTGCTCTTTTCTACTCACTTTGGTTTCTTACTCTGCGCCACTGCAACTTTATCAGTGTTATTACTTATGCCGCATACGTTTGCTTTTAAGTATTTCTTGGTTACGTATTGCTATTGTTATTGTTATTATATTATGAGCTGTTGTATGTCATTTGCTTATTTCCATCAAAGTCCCTTTGCTTCAAAGTCGATAGCTCGCTTGTGGTGGTAAGAATGGCTTCTATCACGGCGTGTCGATCTTCTCTGTCACGTCAAGTTGTGTGTCGTCTGACGTCGACGATGTCAATTTATTTACGTTTATTGTTTTAACGCAATGTAATTCCTACATTGGTTAAGTGCATTTTTAAATTTTCACTGCAAATAAAAAAATGAAAAAGAAACCACATTAATTGCATGCAATTTTAAAAGAGTCCACTTTTATCTTTTTATAAAGGTACATAAAATATTTTAATAATAATAATAAACACCCAACGATAACTCTCCTTTCCCGTCCAACCGGCGCGAGGGGCGCATCCGCATGATGCACGGATTTTTTTTTTTTTTGTTAAGCGTCGAGATCTCAAACCGCTACGCAAAAAATGAATTCATCAGCTGACCGAAGTGTTACTACATACATATGTACTAACGCAAATCAAATTAACATTCTTCTTGATGTTAAAGAGCGAGTCTGACACATCAAAGGTGTTGGAAACCAAGTTAAAATCCTGACACAAGCACCGGAATGGCTCATTCAGTTCAAAATTTGTTTCACATTGATTCAGAAAAAGGGGTTTAAAGGGACTCGAAACACGAGAAGAGACATTAAAATTAATTTCTGCCAAAAGAAAATTACTATCAATCGATCCCGTGACCAACTTCACCATAAATGTTCTGTCTAACATTTTTTACGATTTGAAAGTGTAGGAAGATTAAAAAGTTTCAGCCGACTAGTATATGGTGGCAGTCTGTGAGTAGAATCCCAACGAAAGTGTCTTAAGGCAAACAGTAAAAATTGTTCTTGAACCGATTCAAGACGGACAGAATGTACCAGATAATGCGGATTCCATATTATAGAACCATATTCCAGTATCGGTGTAACTAAAGTAGTAAAAAACGCTTTCGTTTCATAAAATCAAGAACGCCTATTGCTTTATTGACTGTAATGTTAATATTCAAGTTAAAATTTAGTTTGGCATCCATTGTGACACCCAGATCGACAAAATTATGTACTTGGTCAAGAATATGGCCACAAATACTATATTCAAAAGAAGCCGGCAGTATCGCTCTCCGAGAGAAGCACATATATTTACATTTTTTTAAGATTTAAAGGCATGAAATTTACGTTACACCACAAAACTATGCTTTCTAAATCATCTTGCAGCAAGGATCTCTCATCAAAAGAGTTGTATGATCTAAACATTTGAATATGATCAGCATACATTGGAATTTTTGAAAATTTTAATACAGTAGTTACATCATTAATAAATAGCAGGAACAGAATTTGTCCGAGGTGGCTGCCTTGGGGAACTCCTGAGAACACATCAATGACATCCGATGCAACATTTTTATAAATTATCTGTGCGTTCTGCAATACAGGTATGAAGATATTCAACGAAGTATACAAGGTTGAAAACCAATTAGATCGAGCTTATGAATAAGTAGATTATTCTTATTATTATTTATTATTCATTATAATTAAAATTACAATAAATCTTAACACTAGCTACTATGGCTATCGGTTACATTTGTTATTTACAATACATATATATATTAAATTAGTTTTTGAATATTAATTTCTTTTAAAAAGTTGAATAACTTCCTTATATTATTTTCGCTTGGGACGGATAGTATCGATAATGGATCTGGTGAGAGGTAAGTTGACCGGTATGGGTTTAGGGATGGGCATTCGGAAAGGATGTGGGAAACTGTAAGTACAGATGAATTGCAAAACAGGCAGGTTGGCTGCGACTCCTTCTTCATCAAGTGAAGATGTGTCAGACTCGTGTGCCCAAGGCGTAATCTAACGAAACGTTTGTTCATTGCTGTGGTGTTGTTAGTTGGCAGCACTATTGAGTATTTATTTGGGTTTAACGATTTGTATTGGTGTGTCTCGTTGTTCCATTTGTCTCGGATTCTTCTGAGGAATTGCTTAACTGCCATATTTCTTATTTGCTTCATCTGAAATGGAACAAATAATTGGAGAGGAGCCGATGCCGCAGTTTTTGCTGCTATATCTGCTAACTCATTTCCTATTATGCCAGCGTGTCCTGGGATCCACATGAGTTTTACTTTGGCTTGCGTATTTATTAGGTGTGTTCTAATAGTTGTAATTTCTTATTTGTGATTATTCAGGTTTTGAACAGCAAGGACAACTGCTTTGCCATCTGTGCAAATAATAAACTTATTGCTGTTTTTGTTGGCATATTTCAGAGCGTTTAGGATAGCTTGAACTTCAGCTTCAAATGCTGTTGCTTGTTCTAGCAAAATGCCATGTGATATAATAACACCATTTTCGTGGACTACAGCAAAGGATGTGCCATTACTGTTTTTAGAGCCGTCTGTATACAAAAATTTCCAATTACTACTCCTGAATGGGGCTACCGCTTCTTGAAAGACTTTTCTGTATATAAGGGAATTCGTTGAGTATTTGGGATATATCGAAAGTATGTCTATGAATGATTTAGGAGAGAGCATCCAGGGCGGAGCGGAATGTTTGTTATTATTTTTGCAGGTCCATTTCTGAGTTTGTGTCAATATGTCAAACATCTCCGATAGGCCAGATTTCATGGTAAGAGTACTTTTCCTGGTTTTTAATAGCTTTATTTCCTTGCTTAAAATTGAATTATTGCTGCGAGTTAGCATGTTTACCGATCGAACCCTTACGAGTGTAACACGGTCTTCTAAAGAAAGAAATCCGCCTTCTGCCAAAAGGCTGTTAATAGGAGTAGATCGAAAAGATCTTAAACTTAATCGAATCGCGGAATGATATACACCCTTAATTTTTGTAAGCAATGGTTTCGACGCTTTGCCATAAATTTGGAATCCATAGTCAATTTTTGAGACAATGGTGAGTTTAGTAAAGTTAAGAAGAGTGTTAGTGTGGATTTGACTTTTTTTGGATGAAAGATATTTTAATACATTTAGTCTGGAGGCGAGGTCTTGCTTAATGTAATTGCAGTGTTGGTTGAATGTATTTCTTTTATCAAAAAATATTCCTAATATCTTTAAACTATGCACATTTTCAATTACTACATTGTTAACAATAATATCTGCTATGCTACAGTTTAACTTTCTGCAAGCGTGGAAATGCTTACATTTTTGTAAAGAGAGTTTAGCGCCAGACCCTTTGGACCATGTATGGATATTCCTTAGGACGTCTTGAAAAGATTTTTGAATCTCTTTGGGATCTTTTTTTATCACAAATTACATAAAGGTCTTCTGCGTATAAACAGAATTTTATGTTTTTATGTTTAGTTAAGAGCTCAACGACATCTTCGAAAGCTATTAAAAAGAGTACAACGGACAAAGGCGAGCCTTGTGGAATTCCATTTGAAAGTGGAACTAGTATAGAGCATACATTATTTGTTCTTACCCGTAGTTTTCTATTTGTTAAAAACCCTTTAATATAGCTGTACATTTTTTCACCTATATTCCATTCCATGAGCTTTTTCAGAATTACATGGGCTCCTATATTGTCGAATGCGGTTTCGAAGTCAATGGCTAATACAGACAGGTGTTTTTTTTTTGACAAATTTTTACTGATCATGTGGTCAATGTATAGGAGAGCATCTGTCGTACCAGATCCCTTTTTAAATCCAACCTGGTATTCAGAGAGCAATTTCGAGGAGTCAAGATACCAAATTAGTCTATTTGCTACCATTTTTTCTTGTAATTTAGCTAGGCAGGGCAGCAAAGATATGGGCCTATAGTTTTGAATGTGGTTGTTATTTTTGTTTGGTTTAAGAATAGGTATGATTGTCGCTATTTTAAAGCTCTGTGGGTTAATTTTTTGTTCGAACGACTGGTTGTATAAAGCAAGTATACGCTTTTTGATGTCCATAGGAGACTTTTCTATCATTTTATATGTTATTTTGTCGTGGCCTGGCGTCGTGCCCTTAGAATTTCTTAAACAAGCATCAAGTTCCTCGGTAGTGAAACGATTTTCCAAAAAAAGCGAGTTTTTGTTAGGTGAAAAGTTAATCTGGGCGCTTAGTATTTTATTTTTCTTTGTCTGGAATTCTAGTGGGAAATTTGATGATTCGGAATTGGAAGAATAATGTTGGGCGAAAGCTAAGCTAATATTTTCTGGGTTGGTTTCGTTGTTGTTGTTTACTAAAATACTTTTTATACCGAAGGGTTTGTATGTACCCGAAACCAGGCGAATCTTTTTCCAAATGTCGCTTATTGGAGAGGATGGGTTGATCGTTTTAGTTAGATCTTCAAAGGCTTTGGCTTTGGCAATTTTCTTTTCCCGGATGAACAGTGCATTGTTCTTTTTGTAGTCTATAAGATTTTCTACACTTCTCACCCTATAATACTTTCTCCAAGCATCTTGTTTAGTCTTTCTTAATAGGTTTAGGTTGGCGTTCCACCAGGGAACGTTACGGGTAGTGTTTTTGCGCACAGACTTTGGAATGGATACATTAGCAGCACTTCTTAATAACTTTTGTATTTGCCCCGCTTCTTTGTTAATGTTGTCACAATATGGGTAGCTGTTGTTTGTTGCTGCGTTTTGAAATTTTTTCCAATCAGCACGATTACAGTTGAATTGGGTGGGTGAAGAAGTTATTTGTTTTGTATTGATTGAAAATTTAATGCTACTTAGTATAGGGAAGTGATCACTATTATGTAGATCATTTATAACATTCCAACTGGCAAGGGGAAGGTACTGTGGGGAACATAGTTTTAAGTCTACGTTAGTAAAACTGGAATGTGTTGAAAAGTGAGTTGGTGAATTGTCGTTAAGTATTGCTTGGTTGGAGCTTAAAATGTAATTCTCAATTATTTGCCCTCTGGAATTGCAATATTGTGAGCCCCAAAGCGGGCTCCATCCATTAAAGTCTCCTAACATTATTATTGGAGTGTTTATGTTCTGGGTTAAACCATAAAGGTCAGCTGTGGTTAATATTTGTTGAGGAGGAATGTAAACACTAAAAATAGTAATCGGAAAAGGAATGTTGATTTGCACCGCGGTAGCAATAAGATTCGATTGAATGTTTATGTGTTTGTGTTGAATAGATGTATGCACCAATATTGCACAACCCTGCTTTGACGTCGTATTTAGTGGTAAGTTAAAAAAATATCCATCATATTGCTTTGGACAGAAGGGTTTGGCGGTATTATTCAAATGCGTTTCCTGTAGACATAGGATTTGAGGAGAATAAGTTTTTATAATATTTCTATTTCTGTGTAGTTATTATAGTAGCCTTTAAAATTCCATTGTAATAAATTAAGGGTCATATAAATTACGTGAAAAACGATTTATATATCTAGTATGTATAATAACTTATGTATTAAATAGTATCAGAAATATCTTCAAACTGGTTTGACAGGTCTGTGTTGTTGCTTACAGTGTGGCTAGTGCTGGATTTATTTGAAGTTGTTGGTATTTCGGGGCTGATATTCACATTGCCCAAAAAGTTATATTGGAGGTTGTGTTGTGATGTGTATTGTGCGAGAAGAGAGAGTATCTGCTCTTGAGAGGATGTATGTATGGTGTTGTTGTTCTGTGGATCTTGTGTCTTCTGAGTGGTTTGGGTTTTATTGTTGCTCTGATCTTTATTGGTTTCTGATTTATCATTGATAGGTGTGGGAGTATCGTGAACTTTGGAAGCTGTTGAATTTTTTATGCGTTGGTAAGTTGTTGTTTGATTGCTGGTGGAAGGTACATTTTCAATTTCGCTTTGTCTAGTTTGTTTTTCAGTTGAGTGATTGATAATTTGTGCGAAGGGTACGATTCTGCTTAAAACTTGTGTGGGATTTTGTTCTTTATATTTTCGGCGTGCTTCGCCCATGCTGAAATTTTCAAATGTTTTTATGGTTAGGATTTCTTTTACTTGTTTGTATTTTGGGCATATCTTGTCTGATGAAGGGTGTTCGCCAAAGCAGTTTGCACATGAAATACGGTTGCATTTTGCATTGCTATGTGGTGGCAAGTTACACACAGCGCAGGATGGGTTATTTTTGCACCACTTTTGTGTATGTCCAAGTATTTGGCAGTTTTTGCATCGCATTGGGTTGGGTATGTAGGGTTTAATTTTTAGTTTATACCATGCAACTTCGATCTCACTTGGTAGTTGGAATCTATCGAATGTAAGGATAATAAGGCCAGTATGTATGGGTTTCCCCTCTATCATTTTTGTGAATTTGTAGACACCTATTACTCCTCGGGAGCATAGCTCAGTTATGAGTTCTTCGTCGTTCACTTTGGCAAGATCTTTGTCAAACACAACACCTTTTACTGAGTTTTAGCTTGAATGTAGCCTCACAGAGATTGGGCACATACCACAAAGGTTTTTGGTTTTTAAAAATTTTTCAGCAGCCCTGGCACTACTTGCCAAAATTAGGAAGCTTCCATCTTTCAGTTTTGAAATGGAGTCAATTTCTTTAGAAATAGATTCTAGTCCTTTTTTAATGGCAAATGGACTTAGCTTAGTAAGAGTTTTTTCTGCATCGTTAGGAGAGACCACTAAATATTTCACGTTTTTCACTGATTTAGTTATCGATGGTAATTTAGGAAAGTTGTCGGTTTGAAGGTCAAATCGGGACCTTTTTGGTGTTATATATTCGTCTGATAATATTGCGAATCTGTTGGACGATTTGTCCGGCGGCCCGGGAGCCATTTTAGAGCTTTTGTATATTTTCTTTAGTGTTTAATTTATAAGAAAGTATGTCACAAAGGAAAAAGCGAGAAAAGTTATCGAGTGGCGCACAAGAGAACGTTTACAAACCGGCAGACGTCTGATTGCTCACGCAGCTAGTCGATGACTCAAGTAGATTATAAAGTGGCAAACTTTATCCGAAACTGAAATCGGTATATATGACATCAGTGGAGTTATTTTAACGGAACGACTTTGAGACATTAGTTGTGAATTCAAGTAAATTCGTAATAATAGATTTGCCTTTACAAAATCCTTGTTAAGAATTATTAATTGATGAAGAGATTAAAAAAGTTAACTGACTAGTGACGGTAGCCTCAAATAATTTTAGAATTGCGGAAATATTGGGGATTATAAAAGATTGTTTCCATGCGGAAGGAAAAACTCCCTGCTTCAATGACAAATTTAATAAGTTTGATAAAGGTAGGTAGGTCGGAATCATGTCAGGACCAGGCTTGGATCAGATTTTTAAAGTTTTCAGATAAAGGAATACCTCCTCGGGGGTTATTGTATGTAAATTGATTGAGTTATTCGAACTTACTTGAAACGGATAAGTGGTAAAATTCATATTGGTGTTAATGGCATAATTAGACTTAAAAAAAAAATGTAAATAAATTAGCAATCTGTTCTGAATTGTTAGAAGTGATATTTTCAAATTTCATTTCGGACGGAAATGTAAAATAAATTGCAATAAGCATAGTTTAGATTCAGTTTCCTGCAAATATTTACTACACAATTAAGCAATTCTTCTATCTTACTATCAAACAGTTTATGACGTTTTATTTGGTTTTAAATATTTTGCTGAACAATTTAGACTTTCTTCAAAACTATTACATTGATATTATTCATAATGCAATCTTGAGAATGTTTTGAATTAAAAAAACAGCTTGCGAAACAATTATCAGACTTTAATTTTCTGGCAAGTTTGCAAAACTTTTTTTTGTGTTTTTAATTATCATCATATTTCTATTAAAATACAGTTCATTCTCTAAAAAATAGATTTGACAAAATTCGTATACAAAACAAAAAATTACTAAAAATCGAAATTTTTAAAAACAATTTCTAGAACTTTTTGAGTATGCATTGAAAGTATTTATTCGAGTGATATTTGCTTTATGCGATTAGCCAAATGAAATGAAGGTGGCAGTTTTAGCCAGGTTAGAAAAATTAAGGGTTTTAAGGCGATTTCGGCAGAAAAGCGCTAAGCTAACAACATTTGTTCCGCAAGTTTTTCTTTATTTCGAAGAATCTCCTAAAAACGTAAGTGGTAATTTAAGCACTAAGCTAAAAGACATTTTATTGCGCCTATTACATTTTTTAATTTAATTAACTGGTTATTCTTACATTCCATTTATATTTAATTCGTTGTTCAAAAACATTAAAAATATTATCGTAACTTAAATAACTTTGAAAATATGAGTAAGAAAATATTTTTGAAAATTTATTATATACATTTTATAGCAATGCCGGAAATTCTGATAAGCAAGATTTCTGGAGCATGGGGTTTTTACAGCTAATACCTTGATAGTGGCTTCATCAAAAAAAAAAAAAAATACTACAAACGTATTTCTTAATTTGTTTATGATAATTGTATTTTAGAAATATTCTTAGTTTATGCCAATAAAAACCTTAGATCTCATAAGAAACATTAAATAAAATTAATTAAAAAATTATTTGTATAATAGAGCCTTTGCACTCTGAAATGTATCTGATTTCGATTCCGTACGCCAATTAAAAGAGAAACATAAAATTAATTATAAATGTGAAATTTCGAAAATAAATAGTTCGTTATACGTAAAGTTCTTGTTTGTACTTTAAGTTCAACAAGCATGTGAGAATTAGTTATGTAAAAGCTTTTGCGTCGAAATTTCATATGGGCTTTTTCCGTAAAAATATTTCGAAAGTTGCCATGTTCAAGATTTCTTCATTATTTACATCTTGGTTCGTTATATCATGATTTAACTGTACATTTTCTAAAAACACACATACATTTGCACACATCGTTGACGCTGACACGTGTCAGCTTAATGGGACGTATGTATGAGTAACAAGCATGGTGAGTAGGAAAGCGTTGCGTTGCGCATCGGCTTACTCAGCGTTTGTTTTGTCAAATGAACAGCCATTTACATTTTAATTAAATTGAATTTCATCGCTTTTTAATATGCAGAAGAACTTTAAAAATGTATCATAATGAGGCATGAAATGTTGGTTTCTTTCGTGCCAACATTCAAAGCTTTGGGTTGCAAAGGAGATCGCGAATGCAGCGTGTTAATGGAAAATGTTAAAAATATGTATTTTGTTGCAGTCCCAATTACGATATATTTTTTTAACAAATACGAACGTTTGCCGTTCATTTATTCAGCTTGTATTATTTCTAAATTTGAATACAGAGAGTTTTCTACAAAAGGCATACAAATTTTAGCTTTCAACATTCTACAAAATGTTTAAAAACTTAATAAACTTTTTTTAAAAGCACAATTTTTTTTTTTAATTTTTAAAAAAAATTTCATATCATATTATATTTTAGTGAGGCTATGCATTACCGATGATTTTTGTTAATTTTTTGCTATCGCACATCCGCAGGAAAATTTTGCAAAAGAGCTACGAAAATTCATGCTCAGAAGAAATTAAAAAAAAAAAATATCCAAAAATTATTCTATTAGATTAGAGAATTATCTGAAGCTTAACAAAATTGTGAAGCAAATTTTTGTTTTTTGGTAGCGTTATACATATACATATATGAAATGGGGCATATTTATTAGTGACGCTTCTCAAAAATAAATTTACTGTATAATTTCTTATATTTAAAAATGTCTTGCCATATGGCTTTAAAAACAAAAGCTCAATTTATTTCAAAAGTTTATCGCAAATTTGGCTTGCCAAGTTATTCAAGCTTAGCAACAAAACAATCAATGTGATTGCCTTTTCGATCAATTGTTATTTATTCTAAATAAAATTGCTTTTAAAAATTTAATTGATGACTTTAAAGTTGAACATTCGAAGACACCTGTTGGCTGGGAATAAAGTATCAACTAAAAACGATAGCCAATATTTATATTTATTTTTACAATTTTTATTGAGCTCAAGGCCAGTTTTATGGAAGATTAATAAAAAATTGTAAAATTAACATTTACTAGGCCAACAGAAAAATTAACAAATATTTATATTTATATTTTTATTTATACATAAACTAACGTTTTTTTAAAATATCTCGATCTCCGCGACATCTGCCGAAAAAACATACACTCGCACTACGTATATTTCAAATGTTCCTGAGATAAAACTTTCGCATAAAAGTAAATTGCACCGCACTGATAGATAATTTTGATTTAAATAAATGACTTTGCTTTAAATAATTCAAAATATTAAAGTTTTTTATAACTTGGGAGCTCATTTTATTTATTTTAACTTTAAAAAAAGACTTATAAAAACCCAATTCACGATAAATTAAACACAACAGTCCACTTGGCAAGCGTAGCACAGCATGTAGCGTGTTGGCTTTGCAACACCAAGGTCCTTGGTTCGAAGCCTTGGAAAGTGATGATGAAAAATAATAATAATTGAATTAAATTAAAAAAAGTCTGATGAGGAGATGTGGTGATTTCCGAAATTATACCATTACTTCTACCATTAAAAAAGTGTTGTTGTTTTTCCAAAACAAAATCTTCCACAAACTGGCCTCGAGCTCAATGAAATTGTGAATTGTTATTCATTTATGAGGCAAATAAAAATCTTAAAACTTTAGAATTGGTACTCCTTTATCTACATATCACTATTATTGTATGACAAATTGAAACTTTACATTTGACAACACTTGGAAACAGTTTTGCGAATAATCAGATATTATTGTTGATGAGCCAAGCTAATCAAAGCTAAGAAGTTAAAAAAAAATTAAATTGCCTCGCGCTCAGCAGGGACAAAAAATACATTAGAAATTATACACACAGATATTCACCTTTAATTGTTTGTTCAGCGCAAAAATACCGAATCGGGCGGTAATGGTCGGCGTGTCAAATGTCCTATCTACTTTAAATACATTGCGGCCACAATGAGGACAAATATTTGCAGTGGCTACAAGAAAACACTCCACGCCAGCAGTATTGTATTTATAATTGATAGGATTTCAGTAATCTGAGAGTATAAAAGAGTGCTGATAAGGGGATGAGAATAATGTAATTTATATAGAATTACGGTAATCTTATAGTCAAAAGCGATTTAAAACACAGCAACATAAATAAAATAATGGATGAATGGAAAACAATTAAAGCGCCGATGGGAAACGTGATCGGAATCGTTGTGAAGAAGAAAAATTAATTACAAAATGAACGAATTAATGTGCAGTAAAAACAAATAGTAGCCGATATGAATTGACACATTAAATATTAATTTTAAAGGTCGGTGATGAAGGACGAGCGATGGGAATGACTATGTGAATGATTTTTCTTTGATAATTTAAATATTTTACATGTGTATGTATGTATATGTTGTCAGTACGAGTGTACCATAATTGTATTTTAATTAATATTAAATTGCTTATTTTGCGATTTTTCACGTTATCGATCTACTCGTAGCATTGCATGCAATTTTTCCTAGAACTACTCATACATATGTACATATGTACATATGTAGTTGTGAAATTAAAACTTTTTATTTAAGTTTTTGGGCACAATACTGACGCCGTCGCAAAGCTAAACTAATTTTCATATTTTAGGAATAAATTGAATTGAACGCGACGTAAAAAAATTGGCGGCAAAGAGAGTGTCGAATGCCATTGTGTATAACAACAAGTGAGATATCTTATTTGTCAGTTGCTTTTGACAGGATACCTAAGATGGCGTTTGACAGGGTACCTAAGCTGGCCGCCAATATGTCGACAATTACGAATGGCCCGAAGTTGGAAAAAGCTGATCTGAAAATATTTTGGGGGGGTTTCAATTTTTTAGGATATTTAACATATTTTGAGATATTCGATTGATATCCATTATAAACATAGATATAATAATATTGGGTAAAATGTTGAATGCATTTTTATAAAGCCATCGATAGGCTATGATATAATTTGAATCAGATGAATCATAAAACGTCAGGGGTTTAAAGTGCTTCATCGATTCTCCTCTTTTTCTTTGCCAAAATATCTAGGTCACTAGTAACCTCAATATCTCGAGATACGTCTTCAATCTCCGTAAAATAGAAAAGGACCGTTCACTCGGAGCCACCGTGACTGGCATCGTAACACTGATTTGAAAAATTCGGTAAATGTGTTTGTAAAATTGCATATTACGAATGCGGTTTGATAAGTCATAAACTTTTAGTATAAAATATACTTTTCGGCAAAAAATCATTTCTTTGTATTCCAGTTACTGGGTAATAATTTTTAATTTTTTTTGCCTAGAGTGAGTTTTTGTGTGTGCTACGAATTTGAAAACACGGTTGAAATTTTCTGACACTACCGATTTTTTGGGGGGAATCCCGACACCCAGAACCCCTCCCCTGTATCCGTCCCTGCATTCGGGTAAAATATACGAGGAACGCCAGGGTTGCGAATTTACTTTGCAAAAACAGGTGATCTCAGCTGTTCCAAATTTTGACGTTTATCGAAAAGATATCTCACTTGGTATTATACACAATGTCGAATGCAAATGAATTATGTATTTTTTTAATTTTTCACTGGCGACACGTCACTTTTGACTGCAATATCAAAACAAAACTTCGACTGTATTCACTATTGTGGGCATAACCAAGCAGATAGGTGGTAACGGGTGTTTTTTTTTTAGACGTGTCGTTTTCAATGAGGCAATACTTTTTACAGAGTTGGTCTTTTTAACAGCTGTTACTTGATTTTCAGTTTGGTTTGCTATTTCAAGACGCCTTGGAAGAGAATATTCGGCGCGTTAATGTTGACATACGACCCCAATTGCTGCAAAAAGTGGTCGAAAATTGGGCCTCTCACTTGCCCGTGCCACTTGCCCGAAATCATTTTTTAAATATAATGGCAAATCCTTATCTTTATAATAATGCTAAATTCTCGGCCATAGCATTTAATTATTTGCGTTTTATTTTCTTCTTAAAAACCACATGTCTAAAAAAAAACAGCCTTTATAAGTAAATATACAAAAATGATATATTCTCTGCGCTGGAATTCAAATTCAAACAAAGTGATATTTCAAAATTTCTTTTTTTCTTTTTGCACTTAACTTTGTGCTATATATGAATGTTGATTTTTAATTGTTCATTTTTATAATGTTTAAAAATTGGTTCTTTATGGTTTAATATTCAGATTTTGTTAAGATTTTTATTGGCCTTATAAATTTTATTCACAATTTTATTGACCTCGAGACCAGTTTATGGAATAAAAAAAAATGTGAATTATTATTAATTTAAAAGGCCAATAAAAATCTTCACAAAATTTATATGCATGGATGAGCACGCCTAAATGCATTCTAAACTTAGTAAAACTAATAAATATAAATAATTGCTAAAAACACAAACAACAACCGCACATACAAGTTTAAATAGCGGCAGATCAGTTGCTCTTGTTTGTAGTTGGTTTGTTTAAGGAAGATGGAATAAACACAACAGTCCACTCGGCTAGCGTAGCACAGCATGTAGCGTATTGGCTCTGCAACTCCGAGCTCCTGGGTTTAAAGCCTGCGAGAAGTGGTTATGAAGAATAAATTTAATTAATTTAATAAAAATAAGTCTGATGAAGAAATGTGGTGATTTCCGAAATAGTACTATAATTTCTACCATTAAAAAACTGTTGTTGTTTTTTCCAAATAAAAATCTTCCATAAACTGGTCTCGAGCTTAATAAAATTGTGAAGAATTGTTTAATATTTAGTTTAGAAATAATGTATAATAACTAGAAGGAAAATGAATTATCCAAATGCATCCATATGTAGTTGTACTTTTAATTTGTAAACGCATTTTATCATAAATGGCAACTTGGTGCTGATTATCGATGCACCATCGGAGTAAATGTCAACCTCCATAATCGCTTTCAAGCAGCTAGAGCTTGGCGTTAGTTTTTCAAGTCGTAAAATCGAATTGTCATTATCTCGAAAATGTTCCTAGTTTACAGAGTCATTAGCTTCAATGTTTTATTTTTGCAAGAAAAATATGCAATGCGCCCATAAAAATATAAATTTTTTTCTCTTAAGCTTGGGATTTTCCCTTCAGCTTGGAAAGAATCATTCATTATACCACTTTATAAGACCGGGAGTAGGTCCTCTATAGAAAATTACCGCGGTATAGCTAAGCTTTCTGCTATTCCTAAATTATTCGAAGCTATTGTTGTAGACCATTTAACGTATTCCATATCCTCTACAATTTCTAGCACACAACATGGGTTCTCTAAGGGTAAATCTACCGTTACAAACTTGCTTGAGTTCACAACTCATGTTTCAAATGGATTCAGAGAATTTATGCACACTGATGTTATATACACTGATTTTAGTAAAGCATTCGACAGAGTAAGTCACGCTTTACTGATTCATAAACTCGATCTCCTTGGTTTTCAACCTAATCTCCTTCATTGGATATCTTCTTACCTCATGGACAGAACACAACGAGTTCTTTTTAAAAATAGTTCCTCAAACATTATTCATGTATCTTCAGGGGTCCCGCAAGGAAGTCACCTTAGTCCGATTCTGTTTTTACTTTTTATAAATGACATTACTTCTGTAATTAACTATTCAAAAATTTTATTGTATGCTGATGATGTAAATCTTTTTAGATCATTCTGTTGAGGAAAGGTCCTTACTACAGGCGGATTTAAATAGCATGACTAACTGGTGTGAAGTAAATAACATGCCGCTAAACCTTAAAAAATGTAAGGTAATGTGCTTTTCACGAAGGGCACTTCAACCGGCTTCTTATGACATATGTAACCATAACCTCGAACAAGTGTTTAACTTTGTTGATCTTGGAATTACAATGGATCCGAAACTTAATTTTAATCTTCACATTAATGTTACAGTTAACAAAGCCAAGGGTGTTTTTGCATTTGTAAAACGATGGTCAAAAGAATTCAATGACCCATACATTACGAAGGCTCTATTCACAACGTTAGTGAGGCCAATACTGGAATATGGATCTGTTGTTTGGCACCCGCGCTATCAAGTTCATTCCGACCGAATAGAGTCCATTCAAAAACAATTTCTGCTTTTTGCTTTAAGGAATTTTCGTTGGGATTCTCAGTACAACCTGCCGCCATATAAAAGTCGTTTAAAACTCATTAATCTTCCTACACTTGCTAGTCGTAGAGAAATGCTAGGCATTGTATTTTTGGTCAAGTTACTGACAGGCTTGATCTCTAGCCCATCTCTTCTTAGCGAAATAAAACTTAACGTTCCCTCCAGAATTTCAAGACATTTCCGGCCTCTCTTTCTGAAGCCATGTAAAAGTAATTTTGAGTTAAATGAGCCACTCCGTAGTTTGTGTCAGGATTTTAACACTCACTTCGGTTCTTTTGATATTTCAGACTCACTATTTTACACAAAGAAAACTATACTCAATGCTCTTAATAATTGATACATACATACATATACATATATTACTATTCGATCAGCTGATGAGCATTTGTTCTGTAGCTGAACAGTTTTAGATCTCGACACTTAACAAACCTCTGCCTTTCATGACTCGGCGCAATATATATGAAAAAACAAAATTTTTTTTTTTTTTTATATATCCGTGCGTCATGCGGATGCGCCCCTCGCGTCGGTCGGGCGGGTATGGAGGGATACAACCGTTGGGATTATTATTATTATTATAAAATGTAAATATATTCTTTTCATTTTCCACGCTTTTGTCATAATTTGTCAGCAATTAAATTGAACATCTGTATTATAAGCAATTACTACATAAACTTGATGCTGCACATAAATTACTTAAAATTATTTAAGTGGATAAAGTACTTAAAAGAAAAACACAAAATTTAAGCCAATGCAGAGTGTTTCGAGCGCGTGGATGAAGTGCTTAAGTATGAGTTATTATTTATGTCATAATTACACAGTGAAACGAGAAAGCACTTAAGCATTAAAAAGCACGGAAGTTAAAGAAGAATATAAAATAATTGCAAGGTATCTTTGAAAAAGTAATTTGCAAAAAATACATCATTTATGATTGCGATGGAACATAGAAAAAGGACTTGGAAGCCTGAATTGTGACAAATCAGAAGTTTACCTCTTAGAAGTTAGTTATTAGAAAGTAAATATTTTGAAATACAAATACCATCACGTCAGACATATGTATGTATGTATGGCTAATTGCTGAGGTAAATAATTTTTTATAATTTTGATTTATTTTACCTTTAAGTCTGTTATTTTTTGGAACCAAAACTGAGGCTTTCTTCAAATTTTTGCAAACATTTTTGATCTTCATATACAATTTTGTAACATCAAAAAATTTCTTATTCTTATTTTCTAAAAAAAAAAAGTTGACGCACAAAGCCAGATTTCATGCTCTTAACAAATCTTATCAATAAACTTCTTCTGCGCCTAAAAGTATGTCACAAAACATATATACTTCGAAGTCTAAAAGCTATGCATAAATAGCTATAATAAATAGAGGCATTCCATACTATTTTAATGTAAAATCAATTCATGTAAATTGAGTATGTTGTAGAAAAACTAATAAGACAGAAGGTACGGAAATTTAAAAAAAATTTTTTTTAATATTTAAAGTGTCTCCTTGATTCAATAATAAAAGGTTAGATCAATATTGACAAGGAAGTTTTGACACTCCCTTACAAAAGGTTGCATATACGAAGTACAGAAAAAAGGTAAATAATGCTTTCCCTTTTTGTAAAACTAGGAGTAGCATAGTATGGAAAGTTTGCAAATAGTGGTAGAATACAATATGTTAATTTTAACATATTTGCAAGAAATTTTGTGCTTAAATGACAATAAAAAATATTCTTTCCTCAATTAATTAATTTAACTGCTATTTGGAAAGAATATTAAATTACGTTAAGCTCTAAAAAATTGTTTAATCACAAAGTGGCTCTGAGTCCGAGTTTTGAAATAAAGAAGCTTTTTCACATCATTGCTGATGCTTATGTGTTGGGAACATGCAATGAGGGTTTCTATAGAACATAGGCACGATTTTATTTTTGCGCCATAAAAATTTTCAAAAACCAGCTCCAGGCTTTTGATTATACCCAAAAACTCGCTGGATGGCTAGGCCAAGTTAACGATGCCTCATTTGCATTATTTTGCGACAAGTTTAGCTTTCTTACTACGAAGAAGTTATTTATTCGGTTTATTCCTTTTATTTATTTACCATCGGTATCAGGGTTATTCTTAATATTGTGATGAACCTCTGGAAGGGGAAAGGACTAAACATTTTATTCCGTTAAATAGTAAGTAACTTTATGGATTTGTAAGAAAACCACAATAATTCGAAAGAAAGAAATCTTTATATATGAAAAGAAAATAAAATCGAACTTCATAACTCAAGAATTTAGTTCTTACAATTACTAATTTTTAATTTATTTAAACTTATTCCTTCTAGAAATAACAAAACTTTCCACTCTATCACATTAAATTTATATGTGCATGAAAAGCGTTCAAAGAAAAAGTGCGTCATTTATACACATTTACATAAAATATATTTGAGAGACGGAGTCAATCTTGTAATCAGAAAAAATGTTGTCATTTTAATCCGGATTAAAACTTACTGTTTACGCGCACATAAGAATCATAAAGTGTTGCCTGTTAGTTTTTGGTATTAAAAAGTTTTGAGGTTACTACGTTAATTATTTTTAAGAAGTAACACGGTTTTGATGCTAAGGGAGCCGTTTAACAAAAAGTGAGCGAGCTAGCTGTTTGTCGAGCTAACCTTTTATAATTGAATCATGAAGTGTCTCGGCATACGCCACTCTTTATCATTTCAAAGCTCGCAAAATATTAGTTCTAAATATCAAAACTTGATTTTATTAGACATTGATTCACGAAAAAATTAATATCTCAGGAACTATTAGGGGACAACCTTTAAAAACTGGTCAGTTTGTTCTTTGATATACGTTCTGTCACATATATTTTTGAAAATTTTAAAATTAATTTTAATTTTTAATTTTTAAAATTGTGCAAACATGATTTTTCAGCAAATTGATTTTTTTTTTTTATTAAAAAGTTACGAAACATTTTACTTAAAAAAAAGAAACAAATTTTAAAAATCTCAGTTTTGGGTTATAAATTTGTATTTACT
The DNA here is from genome assembly GCA_963971545.1 of Philophylla caesio. Classification (NCBI taxonomy): domain Eukaryota; kingdom Metazoa; phylum Arthropoda; class Insecta; order Diptera; family Tephritidae; genus Philophylla; species Philophylla caesio. The sequence continues at coordinate 177,312,850 of OZ020604.1, read as the reverse complement.
AGAGGAACGGCTCCAAAAACTATGCAAATTATAAAAAAAAAAATCAAATAAGTATAATAAATTGGTGAATGTTTAATAAACATGACTATATTTTTTAGACTTAATTAATTTAGCTTAATTTGTAAATTTACGTCGGCATCTTTGAACATATTTGTATTAAATTGCTTGTGAAAAAAATTACAGAGTTTTTCGATTATTCTTCAAATAACTTGTTGTTCATTCTCTAAGCAGTACCATAAAATTTCTAGTTTCAAGCTTTGTAAAAAAATAAAAAATATAACTTTCTTTCATAAAGATTTAAAACTTTTTTTAAAAATTTATAAAAACCCTTTTGATTGTACAGATTTGCAGCCAATTTCATTTGAGTATAAGAAAATGCGTAGTCTTTTGGAAATTTTCTTTCAACAACCGTTTTTTTTTTCTATAGAAATTATTAAGATATTTTTAAAAATTATCAAATATCAACAGCTATTTTTAGCTTCTAATCATTTTTATCTCAGTAAAAAAAAACATTTATTATCGTAAAAAACGCTTACTGAAAAAAATTATTAAGTTTAAAAATATTTTTATTTTATGATTGTTTGTTAAGTAATTTTTAATTGTGTGCAATAGTTAAAGTTTGAATTATTATGTATTCAGTAAGAGGAAATACTCTAATCGAGTTACATGGGATATATATGTATGTATGTATATGTTAAAAATAAATACATTTGTTAAGAGAAAATTTGTATACCGGAACCAATATTAAATTCAAATTATTTGATAATTTTTTTTTTGAAATTGTACTGCCAAAAAAAGGTTTGACTAAAATACTAAACGGCTAAAAGAACCTAAGTGCTTTTATTTTACTTCAAACAAAATAAAAAATATACAACAAAAGCATGGAAGCAATTTTTCTTAGAAAAAAATGCAGTATTCGTTAAAAATACAAAATATGGCACAATTAATTTTTAAGCTTGGTACAAAGGGAACATTCCAGTTGGCAACTCTGTGTGTCGTTTACGAAAATTACTTATACGTACTGTAGAGCTCAGCGTACGTACATACATACATACATGAACAGACAAAAAGCTTGTTAAAAATAAGTGTGTATCATTTGCATGCATTCGTAAAGAGGCATGAAGTGTGTAAACTTTTGTGTAAATCATATCTTTATCGTAAATTGACAGCCACAAACACACAATAACAGGGGTAATCCTTCGAACTGGAACACACCAACATCCATGCATATGAACCTTTAAGCTTATTAATGATAAAGGCGTTTCCTTCCTTTGAGTGTGTTCTGAAAATTATTATTTTTTTGTTTTTTATGAGCAGTCATCATCAATCATTATTTGAAACCAAAAAAAAAAACTTGTACTACGAGTATTATGATGGCTTAGATTTTTTGGTAGTAAAAGTACAAGTTGAACTGTTTCACAAACGGAACTGTCATAAATATTTTTAAACAATATAAAATTTGTTTTACTTTTACCGTAAGTATGTTACATTGAAAAGTTTGCAAAGTGTCGATTTAAGGTATTCCGAAATAAACGACTGCATCTGCTGATATGGAATATATTGGCAGATTTTTTAAAGGCAAATGTTGTCAGTACTTCACATTACCACTCTTCTTGACACTTTCCAGAAAAAATTTTAAATGAGCATATTCGTACGATTCCCTACTCGGTTACCTGTTCAAACGCTTTTGGCTATCAATATTATTACTACACAGATTGCCAATCGCTATGACTCAAACAGGTATTTATATATGATTGTATGTACATTATACAAAGGAGTACATGTAAATAGCAGAATAAAGAAATCAAAAATAAATATGTATTGTGTTGTGTTATGTATGTCTTCAATTGCCGAACGTCAGTCTAGAAAAAGCTTAATAAAAGTATTCAAGCGAAAAGTGGAGATGAGATAGACATGACATATACTCGTATAGCACTTGACAGACGTCTCCCTTTCAAACTTTTCCCCAAAACATCTTCAGTAAACTTTGAATCAATTTAATCTTTCCTGTCATGTGTGTCAACATTCCTCAGTTCAAAGTGCAAAAAAATCAAGTTCAAGTTTGCTTAAATGTGCTCTCTCTGTAGGTTTTGATTTTCCTCAATAAATAATGAATTCTCACAATTTAAAAAATTCACACTACTTTTTAGATATGTATATGTATTTGAAAAATTGGTTTTTAAAAGCAGTCCATTAATGTGTATGTAATCATTTAAAATTAGTTTAAATCCATTTTTTTTCGGAAAAACAGGCTTAAAAGCTTTCGCTAATTTCTGTAAATAAGTTTAGTTGAGAGAAACTTTTAATGATTTGCACAAGCATAGGTTACGAGTTATTGCGTAAGAGCTTTAGAAATAAAGGTAAAAACTTATGAAATTTTTTTCGAGTTAATGTAAGGCGTATGGAAACGTAGTTTGTGATAATACTGATGAATAAGTATTGTTTCAAGAGAAATACTACACTTTTTGGCATGAACATCCAGGTTCGCATTGAGTTTCATTCATTTACCACTTTTTGAAGGTCAACACCCCAGACCCACTTTAATGTCGCGCATGACAGCCAGTCGCTCAAATCATTAAGGAAGCGCAATAAGATAGCTGGTCTACAAGGTGGAACTCCTCGGTTAACCCGAAACATTCAGAACCATGCCTGGCTGGTTGTGTATTCATTAAGCGTACAACCTCGATTAAGTGAATCGAAGGCCCTTACTATGGTAAATTGAAAACAAGCTCATTGTGCGAGACACACAAAAACAGTCTACTGAGAAGGCAAAAGTAAATAGTGTTTTTCGCGATAAAATTCAAGTAAACAGTACCAGATAAATAAGAGATTGTCAGAAACAAGTTTGAAATTCGCCAAATATGTACACATATTATTATCGAATAGTTTCGTAAAAGTTTATATCGTATAGGTTAATTTTAAGTTGTTTGGAATTTTCTTTACTTCATTTGTTTACAAAATAAATTCATCTTCGATTTACATTGTAAGACATGAAGGTGTTCCCAATGTCATGAAACTTTGACAGTGTTAAGCGTCAACCTTAACTGTCATACCACCAAAGTTGCGCGCTAATCGTGCGTCATTATCGAGTTACTCTCAGCGCAGCGACATGTTGAATGTTACGTGCCGAATAAAGAGCAATCGCGGACAATGTCAATGCTGTGATTTCATTCGAAGAAAACAGCCGCGGAATCGCACTGAATGCTTATTGAAGCATCAGGTGTACAAGTGCCACTGTTAAAACGTGTGAAAGATGGTTTCAACGATTCAAAAGTGGTGATTTCGATGTCAAGAACAAAGAACGCCCGGGAGCTCCGAAAAGATACAAAGACGCCGAAATGCAAGCGTTATTGGACGAAGATGATTCCCAAACGCAAAAAAGAACTCGCAGAACAGTTGAATGTGAGCCAGTCCGCCGTTTCCAAACGTTTACGCGACATTACGGGTGAGATTCGAAAGTCCGATAGATGAGTGCCACATGAGTTGAACGACAGGCAGTCGGAAAGGCGTCGAAAACACATGCGAAATTTTGCTCGCACGGTTAAAAAAAAAGTCCTTTTTGAATCAAATTGTCACTGGCGATGAAAATTGATATTTTTCGAGAATCCCAAGCGCAAGAGATCCTGGGTAGACCCTTTATCGACAATTTATCGAATTAAAATGTACGCTGCAGCACAAAACGGTCGCAATATCAAAAAAGGCAACACAAAGTCATTTTCCTGGATGACAACGCTCCATCACATACGGCAAGACCAGTTCGCGACACTCTGGCAGCACTCAATTGGGAAGTGCTCGCGCATGCGGTCTACTCACCTGACCTGGCCCCGTCCGATTACCACTTGTTCGCATCGATGGGACACGCACTCGCTGAGCAGCACTTCGTTTCTTACGAAAATGTGAAAATTTCGGTTGATAATTGGTTTGCCGAAAAACCCAAAGAGTTCTATTGGTTTGGAATTCACAAATTGACTGAAAGATGGGAAAAATGTGTGAAAAGCGAGGGAGCATACTTTGAATAAACGAATCTTCCTTTAACTCTTGAATTACTTTATTTACGACATTATTTAGTTATACACCTGGTATGTATATGTATTTTTTACTTTAAAAACTCTTATATTTATGAATACAACTTTCCACAAATGTTTCATTAGACACATTCCAGCAGCGAAGGAAATGAAACGTAAACAGAAAAAGGAAGCGTTGTATTGCAACATTCAAGCTGTCAGCGGCAACATTCAAGCTGTCAGAGTACGTATATTTGTGTACGTAGTCAAATGCCAAGATAAAAAAAACTTTCAAGATTTTTGAAACGCCTTGGTTATTGATAATAAATATATAACTCTGTTCTTCACCTATACGATTAAGTAGTCGATCATTAGTAGACTTGACAAAAGTTGGGTTATTCTGCGTTTGGCTTTCCAATGACGTACTCGTACCCCTTGATTTACTAAAAAAGTGTCTTTGAAAATAGTTTACAGTTAAGGCTGAATAGATCTTTAATTAGCTAACCAACTAGCCCAGCCAAATAGAAGGAAGATCGAATAAGTAAGGGTGGTGCTTCAAATTCATACCATTTAGGGCAGGATTTGTCTACGAATCCTAAAAATACTGGATATTGCTTTGACTTAAATGGGACATGGAACACTTTGACACACATTTTTATTACAAAATGACTCAGAGCATGGAAATAGTTTTAAAATCGACTTCGCAGTATAGGTAGTGGAATTTTTCAAAACGCGTTTATTTTTCCCGAAAAATTTCATTAAACTAATCATTGTTGAATTCGAGTTTTGGAATAGTTTTTGGTTGAAAGCTCTTCAAAATGTTTAGTCGTACATAAAAACTTTAAGTAAGAGTCAATTCTTTATTGCTATCACAATAATAAGAATAAATAATTTTTTTTTAATAAATTTGTTAAGATTTTTATTGGTCCTAAAATTAATAATAATAAAAATATAACAATTCGGCGCTTACACTAAATAGCTCAGTATTTGGCCGAGCTTTTTAGAAAAAAAAATTTGTTCTATGAACTCAGCGGCATATCGAGTTATCGCACGCACCCGCTACCAACTCGGCCACAGTGGCCATAATTGAATAATTATTCACAATTTTATTCACCATTTTATTGCGCTCGAGGCCAGTTTGTAAAAGATTTTATTTGGAAAAAAAAATGATATTTTTAATGGTAAAAGTTATAGCCGCTATTTCGAAGATCATCACATCTTCTCATCAGACTTCTTTTTTTATTTAATTTATTTATATTTATTCTTCATCACCACTTTTCACAGGCTTTAAACCAAGGACATCGGGATTGCAAAACCAACACGCTACATGTTGGGCTACGCTTGTCGAGTGGACTATAACTTCTACGATTAGAAAATAGTTGTTGTTTTTTTCCAAATTAAATCACAAGTTCAAATTTCACAAACTGGCCTCGAGCTCAATAAAATTGTGAATAATTTTTGTTTTAATTAAAATTTTTCCAAACTATCAATGAGTATGTCGGAGTCAGATTGAATAACTCAAGACTTTCGAAGAGCCTTTAAAAAAAATATTTAATCCTCATTTTTTTTTTATTTAATTTCTTCTTCCTTCTGTTCCTTCTATTTTTTTTTTCAACCATTATTGCTTAGTTGGTTATGCATTCTCACATTACAAAGTATTGCCTAAACTAAGCGGATGGACAAGATTGCGGAAATGTGATAGATTGCTCTTCCGATTATCGGCACGCTCTTGCTCTACGAACATGGATAAAATATGGTCTTCCGGTTAAACTCCTAAGTACATATATACATATGTTTGTTTCTAATTTAAGTGTGCTCGAATCTGTTGAAGTACATGTGTACATACATATATACAAACATACATATATATACATACATGTATATACATATGTACACGCTGTTTCACTCACATCACCATGACCGGGCTGCGTCACTTACAAAATACTCAGTAGAAATAATTTGTTTGTATGTATGTCTACTCGGTTGTACGCACGCCCAGGGCGGGAATACTACTAGGAAAATCAAACAAAGAGACACAAAGCTAGCTAGAGACAAAAGCATTTGGCATAAGTTGACCTATATTTTAGCGGAACAGCTGGTACACGTTTGTCTCGCCACTTTGTATGGCATCCAAGTAATATAGGTACATACATATATATGTAGATACATACATACATGCGCATCCGTTATATTATACACTCACGCACACATGCATATATGTACATATATCTATAGATAAGTACATAATGAAATTGTGGCAACATATCTCGAAGGGAAAAGGACACATATCACTTTTTATTAAACTAACTTTAGAAATTGACATTACAGTGCCTTTTTTATTTGGTTTTTGTTAAAACTACTAAATCGGGTAGTCAAACAGTCTCGGATTGAAGACCTCAGGCCCTAAAGTCATCTATGCTTCCGCCTTCGCAGACTGGGCATATTGACAAATTTTGTGACAAAGCCTTTTTTAAATGATATACGGAGTAGAAGAATCAAAAAAGTAGATCAATTCAATGAATTTTGCCATTAAGTAGTAAATATGTGCATGTTTTCGTAGAAAACACCTAAATAGAAATGCATTTTAAATTAACTTTTCAAAAACTAATTTTTTAATTCAAATTCACACAGTCGTTAAGAAATCCCTTTAAAACCTCAACTGAGCTCATGTAAAGTTACATTCCAAAATTGATTTTTTTAAGACGGCATCCATAAATTATCTTTTAGGTATGTTTTTAAAGCGAAATTTCTTTTAATATACAAAAAAAAAAACCTATTGTAAATGGTATTTGCGTTACCGTGCGCCAGCGCTGGGATAGATTTTCATATAGACTTTGGCAAATGTCTAGATGACTGATATCACAGGAACTTAGCGCCCCAAGCACCAATCGAAAGTGTGTTTTAATAAATCCTAGTTTAAAGCGCTGTATGCCAAGAAGCACTGTCTTGTTGAATTTAAGTGTCGTCAAAATTACGTACTTCAATTGCAGGCAGCAAACAGTACGCAATAGCGGGCGGCAGTTAATTTTACAGAAATATCGATCGACAATTTCACGGGCCCTTAAATCATACTAAACTTTAATTTTGTCTGGATGTCATGGCAGCTCTTGATTTTTTTTTTTTTTAGTGTTCACTTTAGTTCCAAATCTCACGTAAATTAAGCTTATTGATTTACATATTGCGGGCCGTTTGTGCCATCTCCATTTTTTAGGAGAGCAAAAATAAAATAATGTATATTTCAAACGTTATATGTTCTTCGCTGTGTGATGGATTCGATTTATTTCGTGGCGTTTTAGCTCTTAACGAAAAATCAGATTTAAATTTATCGATAAAAAAAAGGCCGCCATCTTGACGTACAAATGAGGCTGTCAAAATAAAAGAGTAATGACACGAATTTAGCAGTGACACCGGCCTAAGATTAAAGACTTTAGAAAGAAAGACACAAATATGCAGAATAAAAAGCCAAGACACTAACCGATTATAGAAACAGGTGATATGAGCTGTGATTGAACGTCACAAAATAGTGAATAGTTTTAAGACGTCAAACCAGCCGCAAAATGTATTTTTATGAGCACATGTCAAAAAAATTCTGAATAATGACAATTTGGCAAATCAAACCGGGATTAGTATTAAAATGGTTACTGCTTTTGTTAAAATTCAACATAACTGCATTTTATTTTTTCAATAAAAATATATAAAAATATTATCAAATTACTGATATTTAATCAAATACCCATTTTGCCAAATTAATAAATGTTTTTGTTGTAAATTATTATTTTATTTTTTTTATTTTTTGTCGATTTCTCATAATTTTAAGCAAATGTTAGGAAGCATATTACATAAAAATCAACTTCAAACCCTAAAAGTCGTTTGCAACGTCTCAGTTAAGTAAGCGCTGAAAAGTAAGCTGACTTGTAGCTAACCACCGTTAATTTATATCGAAGATGACGCAAACGGCTATAAATATAGTGAAAAATATAATCTGATACATTAGGCACAACATTTTTTAAATTTTGGATTTTTAATTTGTTAATTTTATCAAAACTTGTCATTAGTTATCGTTGAGAGAATGCAACAAATATGCAACTTCTTCGAACCGAAAATTTTTAAAAGCAATATTTAGCATTTAATATAACTTATTTAGCGAAATTTTCGAACTTTCCTTGACCGGTTTTCACTCAAATATTTTAATTTTGTCAAACATACGTATAAAGCGAAAATTTCCATTAAAAATTCAATGTCATTCTTCATTTCATATATAAATAATATAATTTTGGCGCTTACACTATATACATAGCTCAGTGTTTGGCCGAGGTTCTCCTGCCATTTGTGGTGTGCGTCATTTATATTCTACCACAAATGGAGGGTTTTGTGCCGACTCCGAACGGCGGATGAATTTAATGAGCAGCTCTTTCATGGCAGAAATACCATCGGAGGTTTGCCATCGCCTGCCGAGGGGTGACCGCTATTAGAAAAAACTTTTTCTATTAATAAGATTTTGCTTGCCCTGACTGAAATTCGAACCTCGAACTCAACGACATATCATTTCATACAGACCACAAATATAAATAGCTTACCCAGGCGTTGTCACAAATATAAATAGCTTACCCGGGTGTTGTCACATTTTGATTATTTATATCTCTTTTACTTCATTTTTAATGTCTCAATAAAATATTGTACATTCCCTAACAAAAACCATATGTACCCTAGTTCCGTTCTATGTACATTATTTAAAATTATTCAACAAATTTTAATCAATTTTATACTTTTTCCAATTATTTTTATTTTTTATTTTTTAGAGTATGCACTTTTAAACCCATTTAATTTAAGTATACCAAAATGATTGTTTTAAGTTGGTAAAAATTACAGTTGTATTTGCATTTGGTTTTTTTGCCGAAAGTGTTGCGTTCTTCTATTATAAGCCGAGCAACTTTTGCCAACATACATAGTAAAAGTGCTAAAAAAAAACTTTTATATTTTTAAAGTATTATATTATTTTGCGCGCCAAAAATGTAAACCCTCCCAACTGTCCTACAGGGCTTGTCCAAAAAATTTTTGTTGTGCTCTTGTCTATATTATTTTCTCTTCATTTATATTGATTTCCCTTTGTCACAGTATTTACCGCAAAAGTACTTAGACACAACCCTATTGTTAAACTCAAAGTCAAAGTTATTGTTTAACGCTTGTTATCCAAAGAAGCGTGGCCGCAAACATAACAAAAACGATTGTAGAAAGGCTAAACAGACACGCAAGTAAAAACGTCAGCAAATATACAAAAAAAAAATACTTTTCAAACAACAAATGCTTACATATCAAGGGTGTTTTTTTTTAGACGTGTGGTTTTTAATGAGGCAATACTTTTTTCGGAGTTGATCTTTTTGACAGCTGTTGCTTGATTTATACTTAGTTTGGTTTGCCATTTCAAGTTGCCTTGGAAGAGAATATTCGGTGAGTTATTGCTGACATACAACCCCAATTGCTGTAAAAAGCGGTCGAAAATTGTGTCACTTGGCTGGAATTTTTAAAAGATAAGGGGCATGAGGGTTTATAATAAAGCTAAATTCTTGGCCATAGAATTATATTAAATCCGTTTTATTTCTTCTTAAAAGTACATGTCTAAAAAAAAACCTTTGCATATACATATGTACATGTTCGGAACTAGATTTCAAAAAAGTGTCTCGATGGGGTTATACCCAACCATCTTCGAGGCGGAAATCCACGCAATAGAGTTGTGCGGTCACGAATGTCTTCGCAGAAGGACCAATGGCGCCACTATCAACATTATGTCTGACAGCCAGGCAGCCGTTAGGGCCCTTGAATCCTTTAAGATGGAGTCAAAGAGTCCAGAATATGAACAACTACACCCTCCAAAGTGCTTAAATTCTTAAGTAGCCTAAGGATGGAGTAACAAAACTTAAAGGGTTAGCACTATAGATCTTGCAAGGTCGCAGCGGTACTATGCCCTAATAATAATAATAATAATAATAATAATAATAATAATGTACATAGGGACACGGAGTTGAACTTTGTACAGTGTGGACGCGAAATTTGTTTTCCCCTCTATTAAAACAATAGTTATGCAGTGTTACAGATAGCCGAGTTCATGCCTTACTATGAGCATATTAATATAAGCGATACTGTTGAAATAGGATACGCAGTTGCGGAGTTTCGCCAAGGTATTCAAAACAACGTAAGCGGGTAGCGTGAAAAATCTTTTGACGTGTGTATGTTTAAAGTAGTACTCAACAATATAAAGAGTGTTTTTAACATGCATGGAAATGCAGAAAATCTTTTCGAGGCCCTCTCACAAGATATCATCAAGGCATGCAACTCTTCTCTGAATAAAAAGGTTCGCAGAACTGGTCGCATGCCTGTATACTGGTGGACGGCTGAAATAGCAGCGTAAAGATTGCAATGATATAAAGCTTCAAGAAATTAAAAAAAAAAAAATTAGATCGTAGGAGCGGATCCTTAAACATTGCCAGTGACTATAGACTATCTGACAAACGCCCGTCTTTCCTATGTAAAGAAGCAGATATCGAAAGTGCGGCCAAGCGCTTAAAAAATAACAAGGTTCTCGGTCCTGATGGTATTCCTAATATTGTCATTAGGGTAGCAGTGGATGCCTCTCCAACATCATTTTTAAAAGTTTTTAAGGCTTGTCTTCGAAAAGGTGTCTTCCCAAGTAGATGGAACAGGTAGAAGCTGGTTCTACTCTCAAATGTTGGCAAACCACAGGGAAAGCCCAGCTTTTATACGTGACTCTGTATGACTGATACTTCATACTTAATACTGTCTGAATTCCAATATGGTTTTTGGAAAGGCAGATCAAAAGTTGACGCTATAGAATGTGCAAATGGTCACCTCAAGCACTTCAAAGACGATCGACGATTGGCTTAAGGAAAACGGTTTGCAACTAACCATTCAGAAAACTGAAAGTGTGCTGAAAACAAGTAGGAAGAAAAATAAAAGTACTACTTTGATTGTTAATGGGTATGTATTTGAGACTCTACCAGCAGTAAGACACACAAAATCCACATTGCGATAGTTAGTCAAAATACGAAAACTGTTCAGTGTTCGTTAGCTAGATTAATGACAAACATAGGTGTTCTTAGCCAGAAGAAAACTCTTAAGTAAAGTAACACAATCGATTATAATGTATGCAGCTCCTGTTTGGAGTCATGCACTCCAGCACGGGTCGTATGCTAATAAAGTAAACTCGATCTTTCGACTAAGTGCCATGCGGATATGTACTGCATTCCGCGCGATTTTTCATGATGAGGTCTGTGTCATCGCCGGTACAATGCCTGCTGATCTGATAGTGAGCGAGATCCAGTCCACCTCTTTGACCTCCTGATCCAAAGGCAGAACCCTCTCCAAGCAAGGGATTGCATCCGAACGCCTGTCTTTTCATTGCAAAAAATCAAATTTTAAACTTTGAAATGCAGTTAAGATATTTAACAAAGCTATAATAATAAAGTAAGGGAACAACGGCGCCCAAATAGAAATAGGTCGTAGTCAGTAAAATCCTAGAGGGAGAATTGTTTTTAACAACAATTTATTCTTGTTTTCACAGAATTTTTCCTGAAATCCTTATCAGAAATGTGGATGGGGGAGTATGGAAATGACGTTCTGGATAGTGCGCCGTATAAAAATAAACAAAAAATAAATAATAAATAAAACAAATATGTACATACCAAGGCACATTAAACAGGTAGCAGCATTAAAGAAAATGCAACCCGGTGGTATATTTTTTGATTTGTTGTGGTCCATCACCATTCAAAATAGATATATTACGAGTTTGAAAATTCTAAATGTAAATAAAATGTACGTGTTTTTACATTTTTCATGAAAACTTCATTTGTTTTCAACGCAAACATTGCAAGACGCTTCATACTACAACGGATCCTCAGGAAGCATAGCTCCTGGTCACAAAACTGTTTGCAGAAATCGGCAAACCGAAGCTATGTTCTGGATATTAAAAACAGGATCCGCCCTTTCCCCATATTTTATAACACAATGTCCCATTTCTGCGTATGTACATACATACGTACGTATGTATGTTTCTAAATCACGTTAACGCAATTTTTTTTGTTTTTTTTTTGGTTTTGAAAAATAAAATTGTTTTGTAAACAAAGTTTGACTTGTTATCGACCACATTTAAGAAAAAACGCCAATCAGCTGCTAACATTATATTACCTGTTTATTGTAACATGGTATATATGTAGATAGCAAAGATCAACATGTTGTATAAGTGACATTTTTTACTTTGTATTATGAAAAGGCGTTAGCGACGGTTGATGGCTGATGCTACACTTACTTATTGTACATATATGTCAAGATATGAATATCTAAACTGTAGGATTTCTTTTGTTTCTATTAAATTTCCGTGATTCACTTTGACATTGTTGCCGCAAAATCCACGACACCCACAAGTCGCTTACCCTCTTCTCAGCCATGTATGCCGCTTATTTTGCTCAATATTTTTGTTAAACTTTGTCACCACTTAAAGTTGTCATCATCACCATCCATCCATATGTATTTTCCTCTTTTTTTTTTCAAAATAAACTTTTATTCTTTATTAAGAGCGCACAAACAGTCATTTCGGGTGTTTTTTTTTTCGGTTAAATGTTTGAATGTGGCATAAGTCAGCACAACATTTTTAGCGCATCTTTTGTTGTACAGCTTTTTTTCTGCTCAAACTGCGTTCCTATTATATACACACAAACACACACGTTTTTGTACGCATCAATTATTCAACTTAAATCCCAGGCGTCATTTTACATTGTTTGAATATTATTCGTAGTTACTGGGTGTGTGAAGAACACATAAATGCCAACAATTCAGTTGGCAACAGTTTTAATGTGTTTTAAATTGTATTATTTTACTTTATTCCGAGACTTCCAAGAGAAAAATAGTTTGCCCTTCACATGCACAGTCGTCCTTTCTGTGGCATACATTTGTACATATATATATTTATATAATATATAGATTGTTCATGCATACTCTGTTTGAAAAACTTAGCACTTGAGAAAATTTATGAAATAATTCCACTATTATTGAGATGTTAGCCAGGTGCATAAAAGTACATTAATATTTGTATCTATGTATATGTTTATATAAGTGTAAAATTGCTTAATATGTGTTGCAGAAAAATATAATTGCTTGTGTGTTGATCTTACAGAATCAGAGCAATTAATATCGGTGATTATCCACTTTAACAAAATAATGGCGAAACATTCATTGCACTTATTTGTAATAATTGTGTTAGCAGCAATTCACGACTTTATCGAAATGATTTCGAACAAGTCTTGAAATAGTCGGGAAATCGTACTTTATTAGTTCCAAAATTATCCAAAGCTAGTCCCAAAAAGGTGCTGAAATGGGCTCAAACTAGTTTGGAAATAGTCCTGAATTATTCTCGAATTGAACTAGAACTAGAAATATCACGCTATTTCCTGATATTGATGATTTTTATACGACGAAATTTATTTGTCCGGGGAACCTTTTTCTGCTATGCACCTTTGGAAATTAGTGCTTAAAAAAACGCTCAAAAGTTTAATCATATGGGGTAGATCGGGGGGTTTTAAGACGAGCTTTGTTTTTGCGCAAAATGTTTAATAAAAAAACGTTTTTGTGCGTATACCTTTTGTCAAATATTGAATACGCATAACAATGCTTAAAAAAAAATAGCTGGGTTTCATTGGAATTTCTTCAAGGTGTATCAATTTGGCGCTTTAGCACCAAAATTGACTTTTATTGATTTTTATAGTATTCGGGGGGTTGTGAGACACGCCATCCAGCTGAAAGAAATCGTCGAAATTTTTCTTTTACATTTTCAAAACAGATGAATGTTGCACATTGTAATGTAATCTATGTAGTTTAAAATGGTTAGAGTAAAAAATTGAATGACAAGAAAATCATAGATAAATTTAAAAGCAAGTATTGGATCAGTCAAATTCACAATGGATATACTTAGGTATATTTGTCGTCTGTTAAATTGACACACCCTAAATGAACAGGTCGATCGCAAATGTTGCAGTACATTGAATTATTCCGATTTAATTTATTTGGCATTGGAGCCATGCAAATGATGCAAAAGCCTTCATCTTTAGAATCAGGCAAACGTAGAACCGTCACTGCTGGTGCATATTTTTTTGGCCGTCCGCGTTTTGCTGTTGATGTGCGCAATTATATGTTCTACCAACGGTTCGTAGTGTTTTTTTTCTCGATTGTAATCTTTTTAATGGCTGTCACAAAAACATCAATATCGATCTCTGATTAGCGAAACTTTCTATACTCTATTGAAAATTTTTTTGCTAATATCTTATAAAGGCAAACATTTATGAAAAAACATCGCTTATATCTCAAAAAGACACTTCCATCGTGGAAGTATAGAAACTGAAATAATTTTGTACTTGAATGGCGATGATAGTAGCATTGATGCCTTGCACCTCTTTCCTATTATAAACAAATTTTTTAAAATACAATACAGCTGTTCCTTCCTCTGCCCCAATGGAAAAACCCCTTTTCCTTTGCTGGAATTATCAATATAGTTACATATACATATACATATACGTATGTCTCTACTCAAAAATGTTGGTGGAATGCATAATGCACTTATTTTTTAGTGCACAATGCCCAACCTTGCTTATGACGCACCGTAATAACTAAAATATGAAAAAAATTTCATAAAAAACAAGGAGTTTGTCTCATAACCACCCGAACATATTATCTCACGACACCTCAGTTTCAATACTTTTAGAATGGCCAATGCTTAATGGATACATTGAATTTTTATGCAAATTTCGTTTTGCACCTATACTCTTTGGTTAAATGATTAAAAACATGTGTAAAAAGACTGCTTAGAAAACGCTCGATAAAACTTTTAAACACAAAATTCAAGTCGTAATCAGTAGAGACACACCAACGCAACAATAGTCATATAAAAACAAGTAAAGAGTCGCTAAGTTTGATCGAACTTTATATACCCGGCGCACGCTTTCAGCTAAATTTTTTAATTAAATAGGTTTAATCTAATATGTGTGCCAAGTTAAGACGAAATCGATAAAGTAGTTCCAGGCAAATACGTACATATGATCTCATATAGTCGGATTTCTGGCTGCAATACAATACCACATACTAAACTCAAGATACTTCCCTTCAACATTTATTGAAATGTCCCATTTTTAGTGTTTTCGAAAATTACCGTTATATGACAACTGGTGGGCGTAGTTATTGGCAGATTTCGATAATTTTCCAAATATCGCTTAAATAGGCATATTTTAATGCGTATACCAAATTTGGTTCCAGAGATATGTATACATATGAACTCATAAGTGGGCGGTGCCACGCCCCCTGTACACAATTTTTATAAAGTCGGATTTCCTGCTCGAATACAACAATACATACCAAATTTGATCAAATTAGCTTCCATAGCTACCGAAATATAGCAATTTTTGCATTTTCGACAATTGCCATTTTCAATACCAACCTGCTCTGGGTCAAAGACAATCTACCTACCAAGTTTCATTGAGATATCTCAATTTGTACTCAAGTTATCGTCTGCACGGACGGACAAACAGACATCGCTAAATCGACTTATCTTTTCAATATGAGCATTTTGGTATATATGTATATGTACATATGTATATATCTATCTTGATTCCGTTATGCTGTTACAAGCAAGCGTTATGTGAACAAAGTTATAATACCCTTGTACACAAGTGCGCGGGTATAATGACAATGCGAACTGAACAAGAAGTTTGACAGTCATTGCCAGATGGCGCACTTCTCAATTCATTGCTATGAGCGTGTCTCACGACCACCGTGTCTCACAACCCCCGTTCTCCCCCACTCGTATATTATTAACTGTGTAGCCACAAAGTTTTCCCATCACACTTCGGCAGGATAAATCTGATGCCTTATTTGCTTAATTTTACATTTTAATTTATAAAACATAACTTCATCAATAGATCAAAAATATTAAACTTTGGCACTTTGAATGTAAATATAAAATGCATACATATACATATGTTCAATACAGATTTAACATCGATATTTAATAGTCGATATATCGGTCAGACAAATTTTATGCTATAACCAATATCGATGATTTTTGACCGATATTGCTTCCCTTTTCGTAACTATGTATGTAGTTTCAAAACGTCCCTAAGAAAATCATCAACTAGCCTCTGCTGGCTTAGTAAAAAGTTTGTTCATACCGATAACGATAGACGATAAAGACAATAAATATTAAATTTAAATTATTAAGTACTTTTGTTAATCTTGCAAATTTCTTAATCGAGTAATTTTGTAAAGAATTTTCAAACAATCAGGTACTTCTTACTTATGGTATATATGAATACCAAATGTCGCAAATAAAAATTTTCTTTTTCAACCAAGCGATAATTTCTAATTCGAATTGCCTTGACCTCTGAGCCACCGAACTCTTTCCAAGTGAAAAGGCGTTCAATGTGGCGTTCAGTGGAATGGTGATTGATTAAATTCCAAATTTGTAGACATAAAAAACAAACAAAACCTTTGCAAAAAAATGAATAATATCTCAAATTTGATACAATGTGCAACTGACATGAGCCTGCAGCAAACGCGCAGATTTTAATTTAGTTACCAACAAATATCCAGTTAATAAAGAAATATTTGAAAGTAATGCTATTTGCTCGTTTGCTTTGAACAAATGTTGCATCAAAGCAGGTGTCACAAACAAAAACTTGTATAACAGACCATTAAACTTTGAGTTGCCTCAAAACAAATAAATTTCGGTAGCCATATGAAAATAAATCAAATAATTTTTACTTAAAAGCAAAAAATTACAAAAACCATAAACATTAAATATGAAATATGAAAAATGTGTGAAGGCGCGATACGCAAACTTGATGGATCGCTGATATGAACAGGGGAAACCTGCAAGCAAATAAAATGCTTATAAATACAACAAAACAAAAAGAAAATTAAAAATATAAAAAATAAACCGAAGGTATAAATAAAAGCGAGCAGCTTTCAAAGGGTGCCAATGTCGACTTATGTATGTATGTATGTGTATATTTTAAAGAGAATATATAGTATGACTCAAAGTAGTTAGTGGAGAAGATGCAAATGTTTCAATATCTGCTACTGAAGTAGTTTATGGGCAAAACGAGCACAACAGAAATAAAAAACACCACGATGCAACAATTTGAAATCAAATTAATTCCACTCCGACAAATGTTGCCTCATTGGAACTTCCACATGCCTGATAACGGTTAATTCTTCTTCTTTTATGGCGCTACAACCGTTTGTCGGTTTGGGCCGAGACCAAAAAGCTTCGACAGTTCCCTCGCTCCTTCGCTAGGGTTCGCCAATTATAAATAACGCTTAATGCTTAACACAAAATCAAGCAACCGTTAAAGCGAGCAAGCAAGCGCCCTCTCGATTTACAGTGTGCAGTTGTTGTCGTTGTTTTTACAAAGTATAAAATTCGCCTGTTACTTCCTTACCCGAATGCAAATACAACTTCAATGACTGGAAAGACTACTCTCACATGCAGCTTGCTTTTTCCTGGCGGACAAATATTCATAGCAATGTGAAGGAATTTGATTATTTAAGCAGACAAACGAGAACATGTGCAAGTGTAAGCATATTGTTTTGCCGTTAATATACATATGTACAAGTATATATTCTGCGAATAGAGGTTAGAGATATGATTGATAAGAGCCAATAACGAAGAGTTGACCGCCAATTGAATTGGGATGAGTATTGATAGAATTTTCAATTAAATTATGGTTAGTATTGGACGTGAGACATCTCTGTATGAGGCACATTGAAAATTAAACTTACCCAAAGGTTCGCTAATAGAACAGCAGATGCTGCAGCAGTTAAGCTCATCATTCCCTTTAATTAACATTTGTGTCCAGCGTCTTGGTGGAATCAAACTAAAGGTAATTAAGCGCAGCCAAATGGACTGAACAATATTTTTATATACGAAGCTTGAGCAAAACTCTTCTAGACTTGCAAAAATTCACTTAATTTATGTACAATAAAAGTATAGTTGCTTTATCAATAATAATAATAATAATAATAGTAATAATAATCCCAACGATTTTATTCCTCAATACCCGCCGTTATATAAAAAATGTTTATTTTTGATTTATGCTGCGCCTAGTCATTAAAGTCAAAAGTTTGTTAAGTGTCGAGATCTAAAACTGTTCAGCTACAGAACAAATGCTCATCAGCTGATCGAATAGTAATATACTCGTATATGTATTTATGTAACAATTATTAAGAGCATTGAGTATAGTTTTCTTTGTGTAAAATAGTGAGTCTGAAATATCAAAAGAACCGAAGTGAGTGTTAAAATCCTGACACAAACTACGGAGAGGCTCATTTAACTCAAAATTACTTTTACATGGCTTCAGAAAAAAAGGGCCGGAAATGTTTTGAAATTCGGGAGCGAACGTTTAGTTTTATTTCGCCAATAAGAGATGGGCTATAGATCAAGCCTGTCAGTAACTTGACCAAATCTACTATGCCTAGCATTTCTCTGCGACTAGCAAGTGTAGGAAGATTAATGAGTTTTAAACGACTTATTTATGGCGGCAGGTTGTACTGAGAATCCCAACGAAAATTTCTTAAAGCAAAAAGCAGAAAAGGTTTTTGGATTGACTCTATACGGTCGGAATGAACTTGATAGCGCGGGTTACAAACAACTTATCCATAATCTAAATTATCAACGAAATCCAAACTATTTGAGTTTATTGTTAAGCAAAAAGTGCATTACGCAATTAGTCCTTTCATCTCTGTTAATCAGCAGGTTTTGATGCCTGGAAGGTCCACTGTTACTAATCTTGCTGTTTTTTTGTTCAGAATTCTGTATATCTGCCTTTAGTAATCGGCCTCAAATTAATACTGTGTACACGGACTTTTTCTATGGCGATTGACAAAGTTAGTCACTCAATGTGAATCGCTAAATTGTCTAGCTTTGGCTTTCATTCAGTTTTTGGATAAAATCTAATCTATCTTCACGAAACTGTGTAGTTGTAGTAGATCGTGTGCCCTTCTATCGCTTCGTTGCGTCGTCTGGTTTCCCTCAAGGGATATATCTAGTTGTTTAAATTTTTCAAAATTTTTACCGTATGCGAATGACCTGAACATCTACTCTATGATTTCAAGTTCTTTACACTCTATCAATCTACAGGCTGAACTTAATAATGTTCTTGCTTGGTGTTCCAAAAATAGATTAAAATTAAATGAAAATAAGTGTTCTCATATTTTCTACTCCAAATCTCTCTCAATTACTCCGACTTCTTATTTTATTGGTGACTTCGAACTTCCCACCATTGGTGAAACTACTGGCTTGGGAGTGATTTTTGATGCCAGATTTATGTTTTTCAGCCACTTAAATTATACCATTGCCAAAGAAATATTCAATGCTTGCATTTATCCGCCGATTCAGCTAAGAATTCACCATTATGTATACTTTAAAATTACTTTTCTATTCTCATGTTTGTTCTAAGCTCGAACACGCTGCTTTTATTTGGCGACCATATTATGTATGTGATATTATCAGTATTGAACGAATTCAAAGATCCTTCATTCTGTATGCTCTACGATCTCTACATTTTGTTGAACCATTAAAAAATCACTGCATAATAGGAGAATTGATTATTCTTTGCCTTACTTTCTTTTTCTATATAAAACAGTGTGTGATTGACTCTCCGTTCTTACTTGAACATGTTACATTTAATATCCCTCCAAGAAGTCTTAGGAATTATAAAATTTTTGTTTTGCAATCTGTCAGAAATAATTATGCTAATAATGCTCTAATTCGTAGATCTCTAAACGAATTTAATTGGTTTTTTTTGTTATTGTTGAAGTTTCCGAAAGGGTAGAAATCTAATAAATTTTGGAACGATTTTCCGTCATCCGTTGTCTAGTTTGGTTCGAACGAAAAACGACACTGAAGATGGCACAATGCCGAAATCGATTTGTCCTAAAAATTGTTCCAAAATTCAGTAGAATTTAATTTGTTTCTCTGTCTAAATTTCATTTTCAATTACAGTATGTTGAATTAGTTATTAATTATAATATATTTCTTTGCTAAATAGTCTGTATGAAATGTTATATTTTCTAGATTAATAACTAAATAAAAACTGCTGATTGAGTATACAATGAAAGGACCATGGAACGATCTTCTAGTTTCGAAATCTATTCAGTAGTATATGGGAACCATTTCGGGGCTAGTCTCCAACTATCCCAAGGACATATCAGCCATACATACCTTTTAACTTTTTCCAACTATTTCTGGGCCAATTCGGGACTATTTAAAGAATATTACGGGACTGATATACGACTTTTTCAGAACCATCTCGGGGCTAATTTTGAAGAAATTCGAGACAATTTCAGATCTCTTTCAGGAACTAGTTTGGGATTATTGCGAAAACGTATCGGAAACTTTTCAAGGTATTTCCGAAATTATTTCGAAACATGTGCACAAACCATTTCAACGCCATTTGTTGGTACTAGTTGGTGGTCATTAAAAGTATTTCAAATCAATTTGCTGATCGGCGTCCTGTAATAGTTTTAAAAAAATTGTGCACCGGTCTCGACAATGTGAATAAAATGAAATGTAATGAATGTTTAATTTCTAACCTTAGCTATTTAGGTGTGTATATATATATGTTTTAGTGAATCGCTTAATACCGGCTAAAAAAACATCCTAAAAGACTCTTCTATGAGCAGAAAAGCTCCTTATATTGGAGCCTTTTCTTAATAAATGAGCTCTTTTTGGAGTCTTAAATAAGCGATTTTTTGTTCTACGCGGGCACACTGATAGGAGTATAAAACATTACTCCAAAAAACTCCAAATCCGATGAAATCGTAGCGTTTTATTTATCTAATTTTCAGTGCATTTTAGAGCCCTTTCAGGGCTATATTTGAACGTTTCTAAGAGTATTGTCTTGTATTCTTATTTGAAAATTTCTTTGATCATTTTTTCTGGTTTATAAGAAACTTTTTGGAGTCATATTTGAGTACTTTGGCTTATTGGTGTTTTTTTTTTTTATTAATAATCAAGCATTTCGTTATATTGTTGATGATTTCTCAAACGCTTTTGAATGGAATAAAAATACATACTCTCTTTTAATTTTGAAATTTCAATTTTAATTTCTTTAATACTTTCATTAACATATAATGAGTTATAATTTAGAAGTAATAACATAAATACATACACAACAAACTACATATATTTTTTAACATAGTCCATGATTTCAGCAGATTCACTTCTGTATTGTTTACTATGCATATTTCTTCTTTTTAATGTTATTGTTCAGCTCTTTTTACACAATAAAACATAAACCGCAGCTCACAGATTAAACCAATCCTTTTTTTTTTTTTAATTCCGTAAGATGTAGCTCCAAGAGCCTTCAGAAAAAGGTGCACTTCTTGAGCTTTACGTAATACAGTAAAAAAAAACTTATTTATGAGTTCTTTCGGTTCCATATTTTGGAATGCTCTCTATGAGGTTTGCCTGGTGCTCTCGTCTCTTGGCAATTATAACAAATACATATGTCAAAATTAGTAAAAAAAAAATTTTAGTTTTAACAAATCGTTAACTGACTGTGAGGGTAAAATTTTTCAAAAAAAAACTACATCAATATCAAAAAACTTGCTACCTTGAATTTTTGATTGTGTGAAATTATTAAGAAAACATTTCTTCTATCAGCTGTTCGGTATTGGACTGCATTTTTGCCAACAAAGCAATTAACTTCTTTTTCGAATGTAACTTTCGTTGAAAAGTATAGTAAACATAAAAAATAAAAATAAAAATGTTAAATAAAATGAAATTATCGGGTTATTTTAAAGTTTCAGCTACATATTTATGAGTGAATCAAACAATTTTTGAAATGCCGTGTTTTTAAGGATATCGTTTTAAACTTTATTTCGGGTGTGTTAAAAATCGACGAGCGTAGCGTGCAGCGGACCCTCACCCCAGATATTAATTACCTGATAATTTTTTTAAGTGAAATATCCTGGAAGGGCAAAATATACATTAAAAAGTATTAATTTTTTCATCTCTTTACTACTTCTGGTAGTCCTTCGAAGTTATACGCTATTGTAAATCGCCATGTGCAGCCAACGTGAACCAAAACATAGCTCCACTTATGGAGCAAAGTACATACAAATGCCCAGCAAAACAACGATATATCAAGCTTTAATACTATTGCATCTGCTGAGTGATTTCCAGGCTTCACATTTTTAATACTTTGCTACAAAAAAAAACGCACGTAAACAGAAGTTTAAATATAAATTCTACCATTTGCCCCTACGCAAAA
Source organism: Philophylla caesio (assembly GCA_963971545.1). Lineage (NCBI taxonomy): Eukaryota > Metazoa > Arthropoda > Insecta > Diptera > Tephritidae > Philophylla > Philophylla caesio. Next base: position 177,290,517 of record OZ020604.1, on the reverse strand, counting down.
ATTTCGCTAGAGGACGTACATATGTAGATATGTGAGCAAACATAAATTGTTCAACTACGAGTATGTATGTATGTATATACAGTATTGTAAACAAATCTCCGTAGATCTATTTCCGGTTGGCATCACCATTTCGGCAGCACATCATTACAACACCGATTGTTGTCTTCCGGTCAAACTACGCAGCTCAGTATTGGGGGGTAGGGGGCCAATTTGTCAATACCGGCTTGGCAGCACGACAAACGCACAACGCGGCGCGCACAAAGGAAGCCTGAAGCGAATGACAAATGTATCCGTTGCAATCGCTGCTGCGGAAGTGAAAAACCGAGAAAAAGAAATTCCGCAGCAATCGCATACTTTCATGTACTAGCCTTCACTGATTTTACAGCAGATTAGTTGAAAGGGGCACGCAGCTCCAGCCATTAGAAACAACAAACAGATAGTGAGGAAGAGACGAAGAGAGAGAGAGAAAGAGAGAGACAGAGAAAGGGGGAAAAAGGAAAAAATTTAGTAAAACGACATCAATACAATGCCAACGGCCAAAGTCGGCAATGCTTAAAGTAACTTCAGCCAATTAAAAGCGAAAAAGTGGCTAGCAAATTGGTTTGGCCGTTGCCTGCCACATTTCCGTTGTCCCTTTCACTGTCACTCCGTCGCTTGGTAACCGCCAGTTTTGCTTCATCATGAGCGTGATAATCGATGTGAATCGAACGCAGCCAGCCGCACAGGAATGTTTGGCCATGAGCAGCGAAAGCACCAGCTTACATAAATGCTCATAATTAAGCACACAAGCGGTTTGCGCGAGTTCACTTAAAAGCTGTTCACTTTCGATGGCTAAAAAAACAAGGTTAAGAACGTTGATGAAAAGGGAGATGTGCGCCGTGCATGGAGCTATTAAGTTTCGCATCAGTTTGTTATAAGTAACTTTGTTGTAGTGAATTGAGCTGAACTTGAAAATTATGAACTTTTTTGCATTATGTCACCAAGTGTTCAGCCTGCAGCGACTTTATCACCAGCTTACATAGTACTCGTATACATACAAACATATTTACGATTATACGATTCCATTAAGACACAAGCACACGCATACCGATGGCGCATTTTGTTTGGTCTTTAACATCCCTTGACAACTAATCGGATCACTGCTAAACTGTTATTGTTGACAATGGTTAGAAGCAACAGGCTATCTTCTCTGATTTAAGGCAAACAAATGGAAAATATTTATTTGTGATGAAGAAATGACATCGAGTGTCGTCATTTTACGTGTGCCGTAATCCTATTAAAAACTTATTACTGTGGTACTCTCACCTTATCGACTTCGGCATTAGGGCTTATGGCAACTGCAATTATATGTTAAGCGTTTTTGTATCCCTGCAGTATGCTCTTAAACACAAATTTCTCTAAAAGCTTTCAACCTTCCAAATTTACGCTGAAAATTACTTTGAAGATGAGCTCCTAACACTAAGCAGTGTCGATTATAAACGAATCGGAGTATTTTAATCTCTTCTGGCTAAATCCGAGCATATAGACAAAATGTTATTAGATGTCTCAGCCTAGGTAGCTGGTGAGTAGTCTTATGTCCGTTCAGCCCTTTAAAAATTAGCAGAAAAGTTTGGCATGTCTGAAGCCAAAATTAGTTCGCCATTCTTTAGTGTGCTCAAAATCTACCTAAATACTCAGTAATCAATTATTTGGTCATGGATGAGGTCACAAGTGCTCATCACAATGAAAAGTTTGTTGATATGTTGTACCGGCCACTTCACTCCACTGAGATCCTTCAGTGCAGAATGAGCCAGAAGCTCCTCAAAAAAGACGAATGTTTACCAGAATATACTTCTGAAATTGATTGAACTAGTACATTTATTCATAGATATAGCTTTTATTTCCGTTTTTGAGGATTTTGGGAATCTTGAAAATAACCAAATAATATTCGTTTATCATTATTTCCGTAAAATATCTCAACTCTCCAACGGCTTTACTTGAAAAACATCCCCATACAATGACGGACAATTTTCCAAATTTGGCCTTAGGTCTTCTATTTTTATTTTGAAGTTACTGGGTCTATCATGGTGATACCGCATTATTTTAGTTTAATCGCAAAAAAAATCGTTGCTCGAGAAATTCATTAGTTTCAAAATTTGGGTAATAGCAATTGATATATTTTTGCAAATATTCTTTGGTGGTAATTTGAGGATTGTTTTGAATTGAATCCTATATCATCACTTCTTTCAAACTGTTTTGGTCGGCCTGCAAAACCGGTTTCCTTTTTAGCGCGGCTTATAATATTGTAGACCGTTGTCAGCTTTGTTGAGAAAATTTCTGCTTGTTATTTTGTTGATTTTCCTTTGTAATAATTAAAATAAACCAACTGAATAACGTTGTTATCAATTGCAATAACAACTCTAGCTATGCTGCGTTGGTCAAAAACTAATAAAACGGCTGTTTTTAGCTCGCTTTTTCACTGCAAAGTGTCGCCACAAAAGAATTTTCTCCGAATTTCAAACAGTTAGTTTTATTTTGCGTACTGAGAATTTGCAAACAATTAATTGACAAAATGGAAATTTTTTTGTTTCTTTTTCTCTTTTTCTTTCACTTAGTAACATGAACTTTTTTTTTAATATAATAAAAATTAACTGAAAATTTAATTAAAAACAAAGAGAAAAAAATTAAAACATATTCGCTTCCTGCTCTTATTAATAGTTGAACTCGAATTTTATTGCAATTTTTTCATTTTGAAAACAATTTAATAGTTTATACTCTTACAAGAGGTTTCATAAAACGTATGATTCCTAAATTTAATAAAACCGACGTTCTTTTTAATAGCCATAACCATTTTGTGATAATTTTATTCTTCGATCAGTAAATTTTAGTGCAATAATGTGCAAGTCAAGATGTCAAAAATCAGCATTGATTTTGAAAACAAAAATTAGTCAACGGTGTTTCTTTTTTTTCATACGAAATGCGGAAAATATTCCCAAAATGAAACTGTATTTTTTAGTGACAAAAAATTTCCACAAAACTTAACTTTAATCTTCATATCAATGTTACAGTCAACAAAGCTAATCAAAATGTAAAAGATGGTCAAAAGAATTCATTGACCACTACAAAGGGATCTTCATTGCCCATTACAAAGGCTCTTTTCACAACGTTGGTAAGGCCAATGCTAGAATATGGTTCTTTCGTTGAGTATATTCAAAAACAATTCTTGGTTTTGGCCCTTAGGGAGTTTCGCTGGGATTCCCAGTACCACCCTACATTAGCCGATTAAAACTTATTAAACTTAATACGCTTGCAAGTCGTAGAGAAATGTGAGGCATAATAGGTTTCGTCAAGTTACTGACAGGCTTGACGTCTAGCCCACCTCTTCTGGCCGAAGTGAAGTGGAACGTTAACAACCGAGTTTCCGGGCATTTCGGAAACCTTGCAAAAATACATTTGCATTAAACGAGCCGATCCGTAGTTTATGCTAGGGTTTTAACTACCACTTCGGTTCTTTTGATTTTTTCGACTCAGTTCCACTCTACTATCTAAAATAATTAAAATTTAAAATCAGCTGATTAACTTTTTTTTCTGTAGCTGAACGATTTTAGAGTCTCGACACATAACAAACTCCTGCATTTCATGACTCGGCATGGCATAAGTCCGGACTCAGCTCACAGGGGGGTTCTGTATTGAAATTTCATTTTCGAATAAAATTTGATGAATACGACTCACTTCCACGGGCGGGGGAAGGATTTAACACCCAAAACACCCACGTGCATACGGGCCTGGTTGGAATTATTATTCTTATTATTATTATTATTATTATTATTATTATTTTGTTAAAAATGTGTGGAGCTTTGATTTATAACGTTATTGTTTGAGAATGAAGTGTATTTTCTAATTCGTTCGCAATCAGCGAACACAAAAAAAAAGTCTAAGGATTTTTTAAATCGTCTGCCATATCGTTTCCCTTTTTTTTATTTTGCAACTCTGACTTCAGATTCGCAACTTGTGATCCCAGAAACTTTCTTTTATTTCTTCTCAAACTGTAATCTTACAAAACAGTTTGATGGCCTAGATAGAGGAATCACCTCGTCGTCCAATGACGGCAGATTGAACTGCAAAATGATTTTATTCCTAATTGCGAACATGGATTCAGGAGCCGATATTTTATGTAGGAGTAAAAAAAGATTGCAAAACCTTTGGTCATTGAATCTTATGAGCAAAACAAAATGTTATAAAATTTGTTTCCAATCATTCATTTAATTTTTTGTTTCGTTGTTCATGTGGAGCAGTTCTCTTGTGCTCACCAACACGGTCCCACTTTAACTTTTGGCCACGTCTGAATCCTCATAATATTTTCAAAAAAAAAAGCCCAAAATTTAGATGATTGGATGATAGCTGCCACCGAGATACTCGATTTAATTAGAAAGAATAGTAAGCCCCAACCAAGCATATATCGTTTACACATTCGCTTATGTCACCAAAGCACTATGCGCGTTACCGATTTACCTGTGATTTTTTATAGTATTAATACTGAATTGTTCTTTTGCCACTTATTTATGCGCATATGTAGGTGTTAGCAATCTTAAGCTTGCGCAAACAAAATCTTCGTCCTTTGTTATTGTTATGCTTATTTCAAGCAGCCCGAGGCGCGCATCAAAAGCGATTACCGCAAAGCTTTGACAATCAGTCAGCCAAACAATCTATCAACTTGGATTCATCCCATTTCTCAGCACACGAGTTTGCACAATGTACAGACAATTTACATATATATATATGTATATATGTACGTACAAACTCGCAGGTATTTTAAGAATTTTTAGTTTCGATGTGGCGTTGAATTTCATTTTCGGTAATCACTACCCACGTCTGATAAAGAATTACCAAGAGTTGCGCAATGATTTTCAGCCTACTCGGCGTTCGCAATTTTCAGGCCGTGAAAGGTAATAGAAGTATACAAAAATAAAATATAGCTTTCCTGTCAATAAACCAACATTACTGAAATGAATGCGATTGTGTTGAAATTTAATAGATTACAAAAATTTGTTGGGGCAAATCGTTTCGATTAGCATATCATTTAGGCAAAAGCAAAACTGCCAAGCAATATTTGGGTTTGCATTGGTTTTTGCATTCGCCAACAGTTTGTGTGTGTCCAATTTGCACTCGAGTTTAACAACAATAATTTCAAATGCTCTCATGTTGACAGATTTATTACTTTTGTGAAATTTGTGGATTCCACTTGCGATGGCGGTGGTTTCAAGTTTGATTAATTACATTATTTATGTGATACTTTCAAAATTGATTTCCCTTAACTAATGCATGCAAAAAAGTGTGTGTTATAAGTAATTGACAACAGTCATCACTCATCGTTCGAGAGTGCTGGAATGAGCCCCTCCAACTGACGGTTGCCTTATCAATACTATGTATGTATGTATATCATACAGAAGTTGACGCCAACAGCGATAGCCACATCTAATACATTTTTATCGCATTTCATCACATTAACGCCAAATCGGTGAGCGTGCGCCGCCTCTTGTATTTTTATGACACCTTTAAAAGCTCAATCACATAAAGTATGTACTTGAAATTAAAACGTAAGTGCATGCGAATATGTACATACATATATGAATACATATGTTTGTCTCTCTACCTTCTTCGTTATTCAGTCAATGCGTTTCACCGAGATTTCCTCCACCTTCGGACCATTCTTGCATTTAGCAAAACCCTTGTTCATTCACTCTTGTTTTTCGCTCAAATTTATGATCATAATCTGACAGGGATTTATGATACTTTACTTTACACAAATCGTAAATTACATGTGATGCAACACTTGTTCCCTTGCTCTTCTACATATTTTGTTTTGTATATTTTTGAAAGACTTTTTCTTTCTTTAATTTATATGCATTTTGACAATGTCATCTTCGTCACTTCTTATTACGAGTATATTGCTTGAGGCTAACCTTTTTTTTGTATTTAATATCTACAAAGTTTTTCTTGCAATTCCTGCGATAAGGAATCCCCTTAAGATATTCCACGGCACACGTCAGCTGTGTCCATTTTTCATACAAAGCGAAGCGCAATATTATGTGCAAACAAATATATATTTAGTAATTAAAGTACGCTGCTCAAACACGCGTGGAATTTGCGTATTGTCACGCGTGTGTTTTGTTGTTTTATGTCATCTCAGCGGGTGTTTTAAAAAGCGGTTTTATTTCCACTTTACATTAACTGTATTCGCTTCTTTCACTTAAATTTATATGCTAAGTGAAAGGATTGCAGCGTTATACTTTTAACGTCAGTCTTGAATGTGCTTATCAATTTATTATTATTTTTAAACTTTTCATGGAAACGTTATGTTAAGTTTGGTCCTATGTTTGTAAGTAACGGATGGAGAAAAGATAGACCCATCAAAAAGTATGCCTAAATGATCAGAATGATGCGCTGAGTCCTCAATTTTAAATTTATTTTGATGCAATTCATCAGTCAGGTGCCCTTTTTAATCGATATGTATTTTGGAAATTACGCTGGATATTTTTCTAAAGTTATAATGCAACAGTGTTTCGAGTTGTCATATTTGTACCCATTAAATTACAATTTTCAGTATTTAATTTATTAAAAAATACGAGTCGCCCTGCCTCTGGCTTTAACACCCACGCGGCACCACTTTCGATAGATCAAAGAACAAAGAATACGTGGGGGCTGTCAATTTAGTCAGCGTCCTCATTTTCATTGAAACAAAAATCGTAAAGAGGCAGAGATAAAAAAGTAGGGTTGAAATATTAACATTTCGTTGAGAACTTTATTGAGTTTTTAGATACATATATAAATTTAGACTTGATTTATTCACATGGAATGAGCCCCTTGAATGGAGTATGACAAAATTTGAATTGAGTTCTTTAATTTTATACAAAATGATAATAATTTCCTAAAATGTGCACAGTAGTTTCGCAGTAAAAGCTTCATTTTTTTTTTAGTGAAATTAAAAAAAGAAGCAGTTATTGATTAATTATAGTCGTGTATGCATACAAATATATTTATTATTATCCTCGATTTTTTCAACAGATGCACAGTGTGACGGCTAGAAGAAGCTATCTAGACAAAATTATTTGATTAGTCTTTTGGATAGATAAGGCCGAAGTAAAAAAAAGGGAATGCCCTATTAAACCAGTTAGTCTTCATTTGTCTTGAAAATGAAAGTATCATTTCGGTATAAGTTTTAAAATACTCGACCAAAATCGCTTTGGCGGTTAATGCGTTTATTAAGAAGTAAGTTTGAGACAAGCAAAAAATGTTCTGGTGTTTAATTTAAAACAAGAGTTAAACTTTTGAATCCTTTTAGTATAATTGATACTTTCTCTCAAAAATAAAATCAGGATTGCGGATTCAATTAAAAACATTAAAAATTGTATTAAACAAAAAACTAAAATTGTATGCAAAGTTGCAGCAAAATTAACAGGCAATTAAAAATTTCACTCTAGTATGTATTTATGTAGTACTCATCGTCTTCTTGACTTTCTGATATTCTCCATAACCTTTATTTTTTTTTCAAAATTTATGCCATTTTTAATTTTTGGTGCAATCTGTAGTTTGAGTACACTTAGGGCTTTTTTATGCGGTTTATGCGTTTCTCAGAAGGTCGCATAAAACAAATCCGCAAAAAGTTCTTAACATTCATACAAAAACGGATGATACGTTCCAGGGTTTTCAAAAACCGCATAAACTTATGTAGATACAAAATGTAAAAAGCACCAAAAAACAGCATAAAAAACCTAGTGTAGCAATATTAAGGAAAACGATACAATTTGTTTTTTCAATTTAACAAATCTTACTTTATTTAAAACTAAAAATACTAGTTTGATTTAAGCATAAATTAAATGAACAAAATTGTATCCGGATTATATCAAAAACAAAAAATTGTAATACAATATTTTCATAAATTATGTACTCGTAATTACAAGCAAAATGGAAAGTGCGAATAAAGAAATAGACAAAAGTCGTAATGATACTCATAACTCTCTATGTCCCTTTCACACTAAAAAACCGATTCATCAGTTACATCAACTAAATCGACTTTAGATTGTAGAAACTTAATAATAAGTTTTTCTATGTTCACCCTTTCGTACTCTTCGTATAGCTCTTATTTGCTAATAGAAAATAAACTTTCCCAAAACAGTTTTTTTTAAATAGTTGTAATTGTTAGTTAGGCTTAAAATAGGATTCAATAGAAAGCACAAAAACAACGCTAACAAATATACAAGTTTCAGATCTTTGTCACGTGTTGTCAAACATTTTAAACTCTATCAAAGATAAAAAATTAAGGGGTTATATCCACTTGATTGGGTAGAAAAATAATAATTTTTTTTTTGCATTTTCTTAATGTATCTACCATCAATAATGTTTCTTCAAAATCGGACTCTTAGAACAGAAGTTACAGCACTGAATAGCCGAAGGCGTCCTGCGACTTGAGTGACTTTGACTTCGAGTACATATTGACTTGAAACTTTAAACGCAATTATCTCAAAATCGTATACTTTCGAAAACGGTTTAGCGGCGATCACGATTTCTCGGCAACAAATAAACCGATTGTTTTGAAACTTTCACTTATTCATTTCTTATTGCAATGACTTCGTTGTGAATTAAGGAATTTTTATTTTAAGTAAATAAATATTTTTGAAAAATTATCACCATTTCGTAACAAAACAGAATTTTCCAAAATCTTTCATTCTCGACGGGCGTCCAGTTATGTGCTAAAGAATTTTTTTTTTAATTTTTTCATTGCAGACAAGCCGTTCTTGATTTATCATGGCCACCGCGCACGTGGTACAAAATGAGGTGTTCCGTATATCACCGTAATTTTACAAGCTATTTTAACATAAAATTTACTACAAATACATTAAAACATGCACTAAAAGATATGCGAAATAGTATCACAGAAATATATAATAATTATAAAATAAAAAATCGCTAATAGACGCTATATTTTTGAGACCCAAGTAGATAAACTCTTACGATAGATAAACACATTTTTTACGGATTGACCAATGTTCATTATAACAACACAAGTTCTAGTTCACTTTTACAATTTTAATACAAAATATTAGTAAATATATACCTTCAACTATAATCTATATTTAAACTTAATTTTTCTTTTTTAACTATAAAAAAACTTCGTTTCTCAAGCAGTTCTATTTCGACCGATTTTGCTGAATAGGCAACTGCAAGTAATAAACTAACTATCGGCGTTGATTGCAGTTTGTGTAGTGATATTCAACCAAAACAATTTTCATTGATGTCCTTTATTCCCTTCAAATCGCAATGATGAGCGAGGTAATATTACTCTTATTGAATGCTGGTAGAATGTATGAAGGCACACTACGACGTATGAGAAACATTATTATTATAATGAACAACATTTTATTTAACCAGATTACATATCAATTTATGAGCAAACCCAAAGTTTGCTAATTAATGGACAATTCATTGCCCTTATTTTGGGACTTCTTTTAAGTAACATAGCCAAGATAAAACTGTTTTTTTCGGAGTTTTTTTAAACTTTTTAAGAAAAGTGAAACCAATCTCTCCATCTTTGAGCTGTATGTGTAAAATATAAGGATGTGATAACTTCTTTCTCTAATAATAATTCAATGTATTTTTTTTTAATTCATGCAGGAAATTTTTTTAATTCTGTAAAGGCAAAATTATACAAAAAAAAATTTATTTTTTATGGGCGCCTTCTTATATTTAAAGGCAAAATAAAACAATACAATTTATTCTCAGAATACTAAAATTATAACGCTTAAATATTTTATACTTGGGCATAGTAATTTTATCAACTTCGCCACATTTGTATTCAATTGTTCAAATGTGTTGAGTATTTTATTTTGTTCTAAATACTCGTAAGCTTATTGGCAAAGTGTATTGTTTGCAAACCGCAAATTCAGAACACCTCAGTATCGAAAGGCATTCTCTTTAAGTGTAGGTATTTATTTAAAAAGCATAAAAGCTTATGAAAGTTAACAAACATTTATTTGAGTATTAAGCAAATTGCTGGAAAAATACGCTATGGCAGCGATTTCCGAAACGCCAAAAGGAAAACCAAAGCATTCAAGCTAATAAATGTTATGGAAAGGAAGTTTTCTTCTCTTCGCTGGTTATTTGTACATACATATGTACATAACATAAATATGTTTATGCTTAAGTATATTGTATGCTATATATGTATGTGTATGTGTATGTACATATGTATATGTATGTGTGTGTGTGTGTGGTTTTGATAAGCTTATTCTACAGTGTTAAATTTATTCACGGAGTTTCTGGAATGTGAAACCGTTAGGAGTATTGCGTTGGAAAATCTCATTTAAGTTTACGTTTTCAATTTTCATTGTTTATATGCATTTTTACTACCGTTATAGCATACGAGCGTGTTCATACGATTGTAAAACATGTGTATTTGTGAGTGTGAAATCATATCGATTTGCCATCAAACATACTGGCGTACTCTTGCGTATTTTTATTTCCACTTAAGTAAATATACGTCAGCGCTATCATATTATTTTTTATATAAAAAAAATTAAAAGGGTTTTCACACAAAAAAAAATGTGTAAAGTACAATGAATTATACCACTTTTCCAATATGTGTATTAACGTAGTATCTATATGAGTATTTCTCATCTCATAATTACAAACACAACAAATATAATCGTATACTTTAATTTAAAAAATTTCTATTTTATGGCAATTAAAATACAGTGCATTCTTTTACCCATATGAACTTAAGCTTCAAACTTTGTACACGATTTAAAAAACTTCAAAAAAATTTCTTAAAATGTATAAACTTGTTTCAAATCAATTTTATTTTTTAGTATTCATTTTAGTAGTACATTTAATTTGAGTAGAACAAAGTGAAAGTTTCTCGGAGCTACAAGTTGCACTCTTTTTTGACAGTTTTTAACGCATGCTTGTGATTTTTCTTATATGAAAGTAATTTTGGAATTGCATTCGTAAAATAAATTATCAAAAAAATTCAACGTCAATTTGTATCCACTTGAAACTTGCACTAAAATTGAGTGGCTACAAAACTGCATACTGACAAAATTTTAAAAAGAACACACTCACTTTTTTTTGTTTCAAAGCCTAGGAACAGTGTTTTTCAATCTGTGGGTAGCAACCCCTAGAGCGGTCGCGAAACTATACTTCGGGGGGTCGCCGGCTGAAAGAAAACGTCAAAATTCTTACACAACAAAAACACAATTTTAGTGGGAAGGATGTGCTTGTTTATTTTTCAAAAGTATATCAAATTGTGGCGCTAATAAACGTTAATAATCAAATCGTTTTCTTATTGCAGTATACTTCTCTTTTTAGTTTTATACCCGAATTCAGTAACTCAGTCTCATCTCAAGTCAAATGAGTTAGAGATTATTGCTTTTCCTCGCTTTCGCGTTTTTTTTTTTCTTTTGCTTGTATTTTAATTTTTTGTGACCTGCTCATCAACAGACCACAATTTTGAGGCTTTATTTTGAGATTAGACTCTTTATTTTGAGTCTAATAGATGCCAACTGGTTTAAAATTGTGACTTTTGTCTCTATTTGAGACTGATGCCGCTAATTGAATTTGGGGGTTAATGTCTACCATTGAAGAAAATGTCAGTTAACACAAGTATGAAATGGCGAATGGCACTAATAGTTTAAGAGCTTCCCTTGCCGGCTCTAAATATTCGTGTTTTCTTTTTATTCAAATCACGTCGACACTTTTTGAATAAAATTTAATTTTAAGCATGCCATCAGCGCCTAAATCTAGAAGACATTCTTTCATTTTTGTGGTGACATCAGTCAGATCTTTTAATTTGTCCAAAAAAGGGTTTAAAATCCATCTACGCTCATTGTCAGCTTCAGAGTGTAAGTCTGAAAAGTTTGCCAAAAGTAAGCGGAATAAGCGAAAATACAAAAGAATGAAGTCCGTACTCCTCGGTGCGCTTAACTGAGTGAGAGATGAGAGTTGAAACAAAAGAACATTACGGGTAGCGCGCGCGGGGCGTTTACTGGCCCGCGTGAATTAATATATAAATGTACCAAAATAGGAATATATAATTACCTTAACTAAAGTATGTAGTCATTTAATTAAATTATTTCTTCGCTTTCTATGACACAGGGGGTCGCCAGAATATTTCAACCTGTAAAGGGGCCGCGAAATCAAAAAGATTGAAAAACACTGAAGAAGCGAAGAAGATTACGCCTTACGGGGTACCGTTCTGTTTTGACAGTTGAGTGACAACAAGATAGTGACCGCGTTGCCACGAGGATTTTAATTTCATACCAAAACTGTAAAAAAAAAAATTCCAAACCTAGAAAAAGTTTACCAAAAGTCGTTTAACTCGTCAAAACCTTAAATTTTTTTCAATATTTATCCCCATTAAGGTGGAACCCCATATGTAAAATATCTAAATGTTGCTCATTTGCTAAGGGCCAGATTTTCAGTGCAATTTCAACTCGGTTTGTCGTTTAAGCTGAGTGTAAGCTCAGTATGCAGTTTTTTAGTCAACTTTAAACAGCCGATATTGATTTAACTGAGTATAAATAAACTTAATTTAAACTGAGCTTAAACCAACAAAGACAAACCTGGCCCTAAAAGGCTATCATAACTGATAAAATACAATAATCGATTTAAGTATGCAGAAATACTCACTACAACAAAAACTATTTCATTTCACTAATGGAGTATGTACAAAAAATGTGGCCGCTGTGGTCGAGTTGGTAGCGGTTGGTGCTATAACCGGTGAGTTCGAGGTTCGAATCTCAGTCAGGGCAAGAAAAATCTTAATCAAAGAAAAAGTTTTTTCTAATAGCGGTCACCCCTCGGCAGGCAATGGCAAACCGCCGAGGCAGGGACGGATCCAGAAAATATTTTGGGGGGGGGGGCGCGTCCATTTGTTTTCAACTTTTTACGATATTTTACATATTTTGAGATATTTGATTATAATCCATTATAAACATGGATATAATAATATTGGGGAAATATTTAAAGCATTTTTATAAAGCCATCGTTAGGTTATGATTATATCATTTAAATCAGTAGAATCATAAAACGTTAGGGATTTAAAGTGCTTCATCGATTCTCCTCTTTTTCTTTGCCAAAATATCTAGTATTTGGTCACTAGTAACGTCAATGTCTCGATGAAAATTTAGCAGCGCAGATACGTCCTCAATCTCCGTAAAGTAGAAAAGGACCATTCACTCGAAGCCACCGTGACTGGCAACGTGGCACTGATTTGAAAAAATCGGTAAATGTGTTCGTAAAATTACAAATTACGGATTCATTAACTTTTTGAATAATATATACTTTTTCGGCAAAAAACATTATCTTTATCAACATAATCTCATTTTATTTTGATCCAAACCTCTTACCACACAGTAATTTCTTCACTTTTGGAATAGTCGCATGGATTTTCGCTATGGTGACAACACACGTGTATATTTGCGCTTTTTTCGAGTGTAAGCAATCACCCAACGCACGGATAGCTTTTTCATATCCAAATATTCGTATAAAATGTGATGTGGCTTCTCAGTTGAGATGCCTACAACCTCAGTCACCTTACACACTTTCATTTTCCGGTCATCAAATATCATTCCATGGATTTTATCGAAGACTTTTTGTATAACGACTATAATAGACGGCAGTTAAGGGCATTAGGATAGCGATATTTATATTTTATTTAATTAATTTATATGCACCACTCAATTAAAGTTAATCAAATATAATAAAAAAAAATAATATTGTTGTTAATTGTCTTAAACACAAAAAAAATCAATTAAATTCAATTTGAATAAGGCAATCCATTTGTATTCCAGTGACTGGGTAATAACTTTTAATGTTTCTGTCTATAGTGAGTTTTTGTGTATGATATGAATTTGAAAACACGGTTGAAATTTTCTGAGACCACCGATATTTTTGGGTGGGCCCAGACACCCAGGACCCCCCCACTGTATTCGTCCCTGCTCCGAGGGTATTAGTACCATGAACAAGTTTCTCATTAAATACATCTGCCGTTCGGAGTCGGCACAAAACTGTAGGTCCCTCCATTTTGTGGTAGAATATAAAAATACGCACACCACAAATGGTAGGAGAAGCTCGGCCAAACACTGAGCTATAGAGCTATATAGTGTAAGTGCCAATATTATATATTTATATTATATGCAAATTCAAAACTTCCCTGCAGTTTTTCTCGGTTGTTGGTTTTTTGAGTTATGACAGTCTTTTAGTTAATGAGCCATATGTTAATAAGCAAATTTCTTGTGCAATTGTAAGACGGTTTAAAGTTTTGAATTTTTTTAGTAGTAACTTAGTATTTAAAACTTAAAAAAAATTACATAGAAAAAAATTTACAAATTGAAAAAAATTTACCCAATCCGTTTTAATATAAAAAAAATGTCCAGTGTCGGTCAAAATTACTAAAGTGGCGGTCGCTCTTCCATGTTTACTCTTCTTTACACCCTCTTTTGCTCACCCACTATGGTTGCGTCACGCATTTTGGGAAGGCGCAATCGTCTTCTCTATCATTCTTGCTGCTGCCTGTCTATGTAAATATGTATGTATACATATATCCTGTAAACCAAAATTGCCAAAATCTTAATGGACTCGTTCAGAGCATCGGATATGTTTCATGCATGTTTGTCATAAACTTATAAAGATTTTTTTAATGAAATTTTGCATGCAAAAAGTTACTTAAAGAAATTCCGTAGGATATCGGATATCAAATTCTTAGATAATAATAATAAAAATTATTTTTTAGCGCTAAATTATTATCATTATATACCACAAATGGAGGGACTTACAGTTTTGTGCCGACTCCGAAAGGCAGATGTATTTTATGAGAAGCTTTTTCATGGCAGAAATACCCTCGGAGGTTTGCAATTGACTGCCGAGGGATGACTGCAATTAGAAAATAAATTTTTCTATCTTTTCAATTTCACTTGCCATGACTGAGATTCGAATCCCAAACTCAGCGGCATATCGTTTTATAATTTTTTTAGATTTTTTTTTTTAGATTTTTCTTTAATCATAATTCGCCGGGTACATACAAAACGTGTACAAACATACGAGTTCCACACAATAAACACAAACAATTATTTGAATTTTTCATGTTCATGAGATGGCTATATTTAATAATTTATAAGCGTTCATTGTTCGCCAAATTTTTCGTATTTATGTGCATGAGCAGAGTGTGGAAGTGCCTACATTTTTTTCAATGCTTTCGTCCTCCAAAAATACATCTCCACTTAATTCGCATGAAAATCAATATACCACAGCCAGTGAACAATATTTTCGTGTTTACATTCTTACATACATAAATATGTATATATATATGTATGTACATTTGTACATATGTATGCATCTATATGCAGGTGTATAAATAACTTCTTTGCTAACGTTTAATACCCGATTGAATAAGCTTTGATTACTTTTTTTAGATGTGTATGTGTGTGTGTGTGTGTGAAAGTGTTGGTTAACGATTTCCCAGCTCAATTAGCGCTTTGTTGAGTTTTGTCAATTACGTCTAGGCAAATCAATTGGCACAGTTCAGTTATTTGTCTTCTTCTTCATAATAGTTTTCAGTGCAATCGAACTTGATTTCACACATCTGCAATTCTTACCAAATCTATAAAAATTCTGACAGGTAAAAAGTGCTATCATTGGCCACCCAATACATATAAAGGGTGTTTTTTTAGCCGTGTGGTTTTCACTGAGGCACTACTTTTTTCGGAGTTCGTCTTTTTGACAGCTCTTACTTGATTTATACTCAGTTTGGTTTGCCATTACAAAACGCCTTGAAAGAGAATATTCGGCGTGTTATTACTGACATGCGGCCCCAATTGCTGTAAAAGTGGTAGAAAATTGTTTTTATCTTTATAATAAAGCTGAATTCTTTTCCATAGCATTAAATTATATGCCATGTCTAAAAAAAAAACACCCTTTATATATTTTAAGAATTTTCATTGAAAAACCGTGTGCAGTCAAGTTTTAAACTTTGTAGTAAATTCAAAAAGGTAACATGTTTTGAATTTGAATTATGAACTTTTTGCATTCTCTCCAATTTTTTTTTTAATAAAATGTTTTTGAAACAATGACAATCGAGGCCAGTTTGTGGAAGACTTTATTTGGGAAAAAAAAACAAAAACTTGTTTTATGGTAGAAGTTATAGACGCTATTTCGGAGATCACCACATCTCCTGATCAGACTTCTTTTTTTATTTTATATATTTATATTTCATCTTCATCACCACTTTCTCAGACTTTGAACCAAGGAGCTCGGAGTTGCAAAGCCAACATGCTGTGCTACGCTAGCCGAGTGGGTGTGTGTGTTTTTTTTCACACAAAATCTTCCATAAACCGGCCTCGAGCTCAATATAGTTGTCAACTATTAAAACATTTATTACAATAGAAACATAACAAACATTTATATATTTTTAAAACTTTTGAAAACAAAAGCAAAATACAAAAAGCGCATACATTTTTTTTTCTACCCATGAAATATGCTCTGATTTGCACTTAAACAATTTTTTCTCCAAAAACTATACAAAGCAACAGCAATTTTGGGGAGAATGTTTTGAAATTTGTATGAAACTTCTGATATCCAATACTTTTTACTTTCTCAGGTAAATTTTTTTGTATGGCTTTTTTAAGTTTTCGAAAAGGGTTTCAACCAACTCAAGCCTGGTAATTTTAACACGCTAACGAGCTTACAAATGACATTTTATTTAGGCTCCTCAAAAACCATTTCTTGAGTTAATTGATGCATTAAAACCTTCTTCAATTTGATTTCACTTAAAATTTTAATTATTCGACAAAGAAAATTATAAACTTAAAGTCTTCACAAGGAAACTTGAGCGGAGAAAGTAAAAAGATTTGGACCAGGCCTTGCGTCCTCAGTACGGATCATTTCGCTCGTGATTACGCTTTAAAACTTTCGAATTAAAAATATCGGTATCGAATGGCAAAAATAATCAGCCTAGAGGCTATTTTATGATATCCCATAAGATTATCAATTCGAAGCTAGTGAATTTCAGACTAGTATGACATTTTGCATATTTTGGGAACGAGACACAAAGTAACGCAATGCTGGCTACTAAAACATTACGGGATTGAAAATTACGAACTTACTAGAAAACGCTCATCGTCCGCTCTTGTTGGACTGGAACCGTTTTGCATATTTAGTTGGTCCCTTTAGAGATTTAGAGTTATCCACCGACGTAGAAACGGCCGTACGAGTCGCTAACTAACTAAGGAGAGCGAAATGTACCTAAACAAAAACTTACCATCGCAAAATTTCCATGCTGACTTAAAATTGATGTAGAAAATCCGAGTGTGTTTCATAGTATGTGCCCCTATAGACGTTAAAGCTAAGGCTACGTATACGTCGGTGGGTAACTGCGCTCTTAAAATCGCTGAGTGAAACACTCAGAGTGCAGTAGATACTGGGCAGCGGGAGAGGGCCTTAGGTCGATCAAATTACTTAGATATGCTTTTCCTGAGAATAACATAAAACCCCCAAATAAAGACAACGTTTAATTGCATACAGACTGGCATCTCCATAGCGACGGAATGTCGTCTTTGTCTTGAGTGCGAGGAATTTTCAGAGCAATTACGTGCGACTTTCCGGCACTGGTCAGACTAAGAGGAAAATACCTTAATTCAGCCATAGTCAGACCCCTGATAGTATCTTCTACCATCAGGGTTAAAAAAAAATAGGTGTGAAACAAAGCAAGTTTTAGGTCGCGTTGTCTCCTAATTCTATTACATTTCTCGTCTAATGTTTGGAAAAACCAAATCAGCAGACTTAAGCGCTTCTTCATTTTTAGCATAAATACTTATGTACATATGTATAGTATACACATTTAAACAAAAAATAATCAACGCAGCACGAACAATTCACAATATTAAGCTGTGCGAAGAATTCCCAAATCACTTTGTACAGTTGGGAATGCGTTTTTATGCAGACGACACAGCAGAGTATGTAAATATTTAAATATTTATTCCAACATAATTTTGTTAATTTTTGTTGCGTTTATTGGAAAATCCGCTATCGCTTAATGCATATGTATGTATGTATGTATGTACGTGTATATGAAAATATTTAGTGGTGAAAAAAATTTATGTTTTTAAAGTGGAATCGATGTTTGCTGGTTATTGCCATGTGAGCGCAACATATAAAACATATTAATGTATATACATAAATATAGATTTTCCTTTTGTAATGTTGACCCGACTATGCAAATTAGTATCCGCAACAGTTGTGCAAAATTTTTATTTAATAACAATTTTTTTCAACATACGAGTATTTCGGTCGCGAGGAAGTATACGTATACAGGAAAATTAAGCACATGTTTGTATAAATATTTGCTGCAAAAGTTGTTTGATAAATAAATACACAAATCAGGGTATAACAATATGTAAAACGCCAAATGGAAAAATAAATGATATATAATCTGTAAATTTTTGTTTACTGTTAGTTCTTGTTTTTAATACATAGTTTAAGCTTAAATTATTTATATATACTGTTTTACAGGTATATCTAAAAAAGTGTGACTCAAACATGTATTTTGTTTAAGAAAATTATCAAACTTGTATTTCAGATTATTTGATTAAAACCTACATTTAAAAGGTTTAGCTTCACATTTTTTTTTTTTTGCATTTTCTTTTTGAATTTACGTTATACGAGAGCTTTCAAAGATTTGTCAAAAATGAATGCCACTTGAGCCACTTGAAACGTGCACCTTTTAATACAAAAAAGAATGAGCTACAAAACTAAATATCCAAGAAAATTCAAAAATTAGGTGAAATTTTGATTTTTATCTCTAAATTTTGTGTCAATTTTGCTTGAGAATGTTATTCATTCTAAAGTTTTTCGTTAATTTCACGTTAAAATATAGTTCATAATAATTATGAACTATTATTTAACAAAAACCAAAAAAAAACTATAAAAAAAACAATAAATTATGGTAAAATTCTGTTATATTATTAGATATCACGGGTTTTTACTGTAGGTTGTAAACAAACGTTCAAAATTTGACAAAGAAATATTTTTTGGATTTTTATAAAATTTTGTGAAATTAATAACTACATATATTTTTTTTTAAAAACTAACTAATGAAATCTTCAAGAAATATAATTGGCAAATATGGCAAAAAAACCTCAATGTGTTTAGTTTTTTTAATCACTGTATAAACGTTTTCCTTAGTTATAATTTGAGATACACAATTAATATTTCATTATATTTCTGAAATTTAATATTTTTTAAAATTATTTAAATTATTTCGATAAGAAAAGTTTCATATAATTTCACAATAATGGAAGAGTGAGTTACAATGACTGTTTTCGAAATATTGACATATGCCATACCATGATTCAATTATAAAAGGTTTGCTCAATAAGCAGCTATCTCGATTGCTCTTTGTCAAACGGCTCCCTAAGCAAGGCAATGTGTTGTTAACTCCTTAATGTTACGTGAAAATTGGAGGAAAAACAAAATTTGTAGAAAAAAAATTGTCGATGTCATCACTGCTCCTTTATTATTGTTTACTTTTTGGCTGACATTTCGTTTTCTGACTGCGTGCAAGATTTTCAATAACTTGACTTTATTCCATAATATAATGAATTTCGAACATACAATACATCTCAATTGCAAAGTAAACGTTAAACGTTCTTCCTGCCCCAGAGCTTCGACATCCGTTTGGAAGTGTGGACCGTAACAGCACACACTCACGCACAAGTTGAATTCAAACACAAAAAAGCGATCAATAGGCGAATGCTTCGGTTGGTAAGAAGAAACCCTAATTTAGTTTTTTTTACCAATTTAGTAAATCAAAAATGCCAAAAGCAAGTTGCGAATTGTGCCATAAAACATGGTCTCAGGATGAAGTAAAAAGAAACAAGTCAGAAAAACAAGCCCCCGATCGATTTTGGGCGTAACCGATTTTTATATACCCTCGCAATGTATTTTTGTATGGTCGCTGCCCATAATTTCATAAAAACCCCGTTTCTTTTTTCAAAATCGCTGATGGTATTAAACTTTACTCAATTTCTCTCAATAAATACTGAAAGACGAAGTTTTTTGAATTTTTCAAAATTTCCGGTATATGAAAGTTGGGCGTGGTTATGGTCCGATTTTAAAAATTATTGACGGTGATGCTATTGATATCGAGGACAAATTTTGTGACGATACCTTACATCGTTATTGAGATACCTACAGACGTTTTGTTATAAGAGGGCGTGGTAACGCCCATATTTCAAAATTTCATAAAAATCAAGTTTTTAAATTAACTATCTCTATTAATATCAAATTTTAAATAATATGTTCCAATAGATTTTTTGCATTTTTCAAAATTTCCGTTTTCAAAAATTTTTAACGATGATAACGGTGATATTGAGGAAAATTTGTTCACCAAATTTTGTGACGATAACTTACCACGTTATTGAGATACAGACATTTTTTCATAAGTGGGCGTGGCAACGACCATTTTTTAAGATTACATAAATACCTATTTTAGTTCAAAATCGCTCCAAATACCGAATTTCAATCAATTCGTTTTAATAGATACCGAAAAAACGGAGTTTTTGCATTTTTCCAAAACTTCCGTTATATGGGAGGTGGGCGTGGTTATTGACCGATCTATACCATTTTCAATACCAACCTACCCTGTCCAAAGGTAGCAAATTTCATTGAGATATCTCAATTTTTCCTCAAGTTATCGTATGCTTTGCTTGTGAATTTATATCTAGTTCAGTTAATGATATTATCCCAATATTCTGTGCCTGTTGCCACTGAAGTTATTTGTGATTGGAATAAAATAAATAACAATCATTACAAATTCTTCGATGCTTGAACCCAAACTGATTAAATACTTTTAAAGAGAAGATTATCGAGTGGCACTTCTCGAACCATAACAACTTTTTGTACCAGCGAAACTTCTATTTTTGGCTTACAATTTTACAAAAAGGATTTAATTTTTGCCCTTTCTCCGTCCTCCTTAAATGCAACATTTTATTTGGGAGTGTCAAAACGCTACTGTCATTAGTGAGCAAACCTTTATAATTGAATCAATATGCCATACAACGGTAGCCATTCGTATAAGCGCATGCAAATTATTCTTTACTTTTTCTTAATTTTTTCATTGAAATAAAAAATTTTGGTTCAGTTTTGAATATAACATGAAATATTTAATTTATTATTTCTTAAGCTGCTTTTACACGGATCCATTTCGGTTTAACGGAAAAAAGTCTACAAGAAAATCTATCCGCAATAATGCAATTATTATCTCGCATTTTCTTTGGAATTCAACAGATCGCAGTCAACAAAATCCAACAGCAAACCGGAGCTTGTTAATCGATTGCTAATACTTCGCTTATAATATTTACGGAATATTTATTTTCAAATAATTTCAATGCCGGCTTTAAAAGTATTTGTGCGTCATTCATATTTGAAAAAAAAATATTACTTTTTGCATGCAATTTTTGTCGACTTGTGTAAATACCTTGGTAAGTTGATTTCTCATTCTTCATTTTCCAGTAAGCAGAAATCGAACCGTGTAAAAAAGGTAGCTTGTCAAAAGTCAAAATGCGCTTATAAGAACAACCTTCAAAAAAACTCGTATTTTTATTAGATACAAATATATTTTACTTGTAGAGCTCAATAAAGGCTACTTTTTTAAAGAAACGAAATAGAGAACGCGTATGTATGTATGTGCAAATATGTATTTGTACAAAAAAAATGTTATGCCACCCCATTAAAATGATTAAACTTATGAGTGTAACCCTTCACCACTTTGCTCTTTTCGAAAAACTCATTTTCCAAGAACACTTGGAAATTAAAAAAGTTTCTGTTTTAATTTTCAACTCAAAGCAAAAGACGCTCACTGCAAACTGCGTTAGTCGATTCAAAGTGCAAAGTGTGAAAAAAAAACGGAATGCCAACAAACAAGAAATGCTTACACGTGCATCTAAATATGTCATCTGCAAAGCAAATGACTGAAAGTGTGCAAGAATATTAGACCTTAGAGGCGTAGAATAACCACAAGTGAGCGTTTAATTATGTTCTGTATTGAGATTGCTTTTTATTTCTTTACCCACTAACGTTCATTTTGTGGCATGCATTTTTTTACAAACTCTTAACAAATACAGCAGAGATAAATATATACATATATCAACTATGGGACGGTTTAGTGCTGATGGAATATCGCTCGTAAAATGCGTTATCACTAGTAAAATGCGTTTAACAATCATAGCACAGCCTCATTTTGGGAAATTTAAACAAATTATTAATATAATTTTTTATTATTTTATAATATTAATTAATTAATTTTTCAAAAAAAACTACTGAACTGAAGCATCGAAGTAGTGTAAAACTGAATAATAATCAATACATTTTCATAACAATTTTTAATTATATTTGAACTATTTATTAAGTATACATTATACTATGGTATCCATGATTAATCATACTGCTTTTATGTAATTTTTATTGGCAAAAAAAAACTAGAAAACAGGTTTTCTCCATATCTTCAAAAACTTCTTTAGAGAAACAACTAAAACGAGCGAAATTGTCGTTAAAAAATAGCTTTTTGAAGAAGTTGCCAGTTATTATTTTCATAGAAAAGGTTTCCAAAACTATTGGTTAGAATCTATTCAGTGAAATAGTATATTGATAGTGTGGCCGCTGTGGTGGGTAGCGGTGCGTGCTATAACTCTATATGCCCCTGAGTTCGAGGTTCGATTCTCAGTAAGGTAAAGTAAATATTAATCATAGAAAAAGTGTTTTCAAATAGAGGCCATCCCTTGGCAGTCAATGGCAAACCTCCGAGGGCATTCCTGCCATGAAAAATCTTCTTATTAAATACATCTGCCGTGGTATAATATAAAGACGCACACCACAAATGGTAGAAGAAGCTCGGCCAAGCGTCAAATTTTTATTATATTATTATTAGTGGAGTTATCTAAAGAAAATTCACGCTTATCGATTAAAAAATTAATTCCCTAGAATACTTTAAATTATGTATATTAAATGGGTTCGTTAATGATTCCCAGCTTAACAGCTTGGTGTACTATTCTGAAATGTCGTAATGGCAAGATACGAGTATATCGAAATCTGTCGTAAAAGTGAATTTATAGAAATGTTGGTTGGTTTTATTTTACCACTACATATAAGAAATGTGTTACAATCTACCACTTTTTAGTATTTTCTCTATTAAGTTCCCTAACTACTCAAGGCCTAAAAAATGTTAAAATCTGTGTTTGCACGATAAATACAAATTCTGAAACTTTTACTTTTGACTTGCAACGAAAAACCACAAAATGTTTAAAACCCTTTTTGCATATTAACACTGGTATAAACAAATGCGTTACTATCTATTTATTGTTGCTTTCGCATACAAATCTTTTACGGTGCACCGTATCGGAAGCAACTTCAATGTGCCAGCTATACATTGGTCCTTTAAGGTAATAAACTCTCTATATTATTGCATAGCATTCCGGAAACGAAATAATTGACGAGACTCTGAGTACTTTTTTGTTTATTACTATTGTTTATCAAAACTCAACAACATTTACAACCACAATCTTTTTAAGAGACATTTTACTGCTGCGGGGAGAACATCAAATTTTAATTAACAAATTAAGTTAGAAATTCGTTTAAAGTTTTGAAGATATTTAGCAACGGCAGCAACTTTAATGTCAACAACATTTTTCTCGACTTAATTTGTTGCGACCGGTAATTCACATGCGAATGCGTTAATTTATGTATGTGTGTAGTTGACGTTTTTTGTATAAAAATTAGATTTGCAAGAGAACTTTTTGTGAATTAACTCATTCACATACATACATACTATATACATACATACTTGTGTTTATATTTATGTAAGCAAGACCGTAGCCAGCATATTTTTTTTTTGGGTGTGGTTTGGTTAAACAAACAAAATCTTTCTAGCTTTTTTTATTATTGGAATACAAAAAACGTGATAAATTGAAATATTGAATATTTGAAAATGTTTGATAATTTTTCATAAACACAGAGTCGAGCAGTTATTGTTAAAAAGGAAACAAAAATTTACAGGTACGCATGTATAACATTCTTTAACCGCCTTAAAAAATATTTTAGTAAATGTACGTATATAGTATGTACATATATATGTATATTTAAGTATGTGCTAGGGCTGTAAATTTTAGGCATTTTATTGATCCCGGGATTTCCGAGAACTGGAAACAAAATGCCGGGAAAATCACGCGATCCCGGATTTTAGGAAGTTTTGATTCGTAATTTTTAATTTTAGTAGGATTCAAAATAACATTAATACGAGTACAACAAAGAAGAACACTTTGTTGTAATTCATGTACATATATATTTATTGGTCTTTTCAATCCCAAAAAAATAAACACAAAATTTGACCAACATACAAAGTAACTTATTCATCAAGTACAAATATACAAGTACATATTTTCTATTATTTATTATTTTTAATCACTGTTTGAGATCAACATTAACAGCCCGTTCTGGTTCTTGATAAATAATCATTTATTTATAAATATTCAAAATTGCAAATTTACCAAGTTTTATGTATTCTAATCAAAAATAAAACGGGTTTTTTTCATTATTAGGGCCGATCGGTTATTGGGAAAATTATTTGGATATTATTAGATTTTTGATTGCTTATTTATTTTTATAAAAAATGTCATTGTCAAATTATAAACTTTTGAATATTTGTATATGTTTGATAATCTAAGAAGACCACAGACTCGGACATATATAAATATAATATAAAAATCAAGTAAAAATTAAATGCATCACCCATTCCATTTTAAGCGAGGCTGAAGTATTACTTCTTTTGTACAAATGCGATCTTAAAGAAATTAAAGCATTAACTGTGTTACCCTCCAATCTGGACTTAAATTTGTTGCGATACAGGTTTCGCCCATTATTATAATTTATTTTACCAAAGCTTCTGATAAATTGTACGCCATGCTATTGTTGGACTCACTCGTTAATACTTGATGAAATTTATCTATGAGATTTACTGTCTTATCCACATCAACCACCTTCTCGATAGTATTTTTAACATCGCTTTCATAGTAATGCTCATTTTCAACTCAAGGAGGATATTCTTCAGTCCCTTTATAATGGCGGTAAATTGGAAGCATCAGAAAAGTCATATTTAAAATTATATACATTATTTGGATGAATTAAAAAGTGTACACATCTGACAGGATTGTCCTCTGTTGTTTGATTTTTGGTACGAGTTTATTAAAAAATTAATGACTCGAAGTAGATTTCTTAATTTATATTTCCTTAGCATAAAATTTAAAGCGATGTCACATTTAAATAACAACAGGTTGCGAACACATTAAGCTTCAAGAGTTACTTTGACTGAGCGGAGCTGTTTTATCAAATAGTGTAACAAATAATGCTAGGTTTCTCCCTTGAATGGAAGAGACTTATAATAAAAATAGTATAAATTTAAATTTCTATTAAATTAATTGTTTTCAACAATCCCGGGATTTAAATAGACTAATATTCGGGAGTTAAAAAAGACAGGGATCCCGGGATTAATATTCCTAGTATGTGCGTATATATCTATAAAACTAATTACCTAAACACCCAAGGCGGGAATAGAAATTTTATTTATTTTGAAATTAAGTCGTCGGGACTTTTCAGCTGTGAAGCCATCTATTCTGTTTTTATATGAAATCGACGATTATGGATAAGCTATTAAGTCGTTCTTGTCGAATTTCGCAAAATGCTTTGAATCTTTTCGGTGTGGAAAATAATCTTTCGGGCATTGTCGCATTACTTTTAACCAGGGACCGTAACAGTTACAGTTTTTGTTATTAAAATCGCTCTTTAAAATTTATTTTAAGACTTTTATTTATTTACTCTTTAAATAACAATAATTTTTTATTTTTATTTTATAAATCCATAATAACAATTATTTTTGGTTATTATTTTTTGTCTTATTATAACAGTTATTGAGTTATAAAAATCATCAATAAAAGTCAGTCGGTGACTTTTATTTATAAAAGTCATCAATATAAATCAGGCCCTGACTTTTATTTTTTCAGTCATACTCATATAAATTATCACCACTTTTCGTAAGAAAGAATTTATTGGAAAACAGAAGGATCATAACAATAAGAATCGAACAAATCAGACATATGAATATAAATATGATATATGGTTTTTATTTTTAATATCTATTTATTTTCTAATTAATTTTTTTACAAAAGATTTTATAAATTATCAGAGGAAAAATTAGATCTCAATTCAATTAAAATCCACTTTGTACACTAACTTGAGCAGCGGGTACGCTGTGAACAGCCCTAGCCAATTGGTATAGTTGACAGAGTGTATATTTTCTCTCTTCCCAATCATTAATTATATGGTTTTCTTTACCAATGGACTTGGAATTGTAGTTCAATATTTCAGCCATTGCTATTTATATTGATGACTTCTAATAAAAAAAAATCTTCAATAACTGTCATCATGATATAAAATAAAAATTAAAAAATAATTTTTTTGGTAGATTATTTTAAAAGAATTCAAAAATATCTGTTTTTGTGGATTTATAAAATAAAAATAAAAAATAACTGTTATTTTTTAAATTTTGCATAAAAGTTGCAAAAATTAATTTATTGTAAAATTTGATTATCGGTGATAAAACGACGACGAATTGTTAAAATCGGTATTGGCGTAGTCGTTATCGATAACTATTTATTAATATCGATAGCGATTTTTAATAGTTTGGTATTGGCTAAGCAAACTTGCTGTCGACGTTGAGTTCAAACGACGCCATTTCAGTCGACGACGAGTTTACTGACAACTAGAAGAAATTTTATAAGTACAAAAGCTTTTTTTTTTGAGAAATTGTTTTTAATAATTAAATTGAATTATTACATGTGTATCTGTATTGATATAGAAATTAAAATTACAAGTGCAGAACAATTTGAAACTCTTGTAGCTGAGTTAGAATGTGACTTTCATTGACACATGTTATCCGGACTTTTTTCCACCCCATACATAAGCGCAGTTTTGTTAATTAAAAAAAATTCTAACAACTAACATGAAAAAATCCAAAATGCTTATCCACGAATTTCAATTGTAACACTTACTTGTTATCTGGCAAACTAAATATATCAGAGTTCTGCTTAAAATTTTTTATTAGTGCAAGCTCTTTTTTGCTTTCTTCAAGCGATGAACTTGATGCATCAAAAACATGAGAAAATATTAATTAAAGTTAAAACATTCACACGTATCCCAACACTGAAAACTTTTGCATACACATTTTAAACAAAATGAAACAGCTCATGCAGAAATGACAAAGATCGTATTTTTACATTGATTTTATCGATAAACTGTCGACGTCGTCTCAATTCGCTTAGCTAATACCAATTGTGCGTCGATGTTACGTCGACGTCGACTACTGATGGGCGAGTCCGAGATGGTTAAACAATCGAGAGAATCGCCATCGAATGATGCAAAAGAACAATCGAGCCAACAATCGACTCCCTGTCCGACTGTACAATCGAGATGTTTTTCAATTATTTTGAGTCGACTGGCTTACGACTCGACGACGGCGTGTCAACTCAATCAATAGCTTTCGTAGACTTGTGCAGGTGTGTATTGATGGTTGTTTAAAATTGATAATATTGAAAGTGTAAATATTCGAGCGTTATTTTAAATACATGTATTACATACAAATTTATATGTTAAAAATATTGTTCGAAAATTCAAAATGCCTCGCTGTTTTAAAAAATCAGTCAAATGGGTGTTTCTTATAAAATATCGGATTGTGGCTACGAGCTACAAATATTTTGGAAATACAATCAACTTGCATGACCACCTCAAAACGAAGCATCCCATTCAACTTACTGAATACCAATAATTACTAAAATTGATCTCATTTATTTTTTACGAGTACCAACCAACAAGGATATACTTTTTTGTTTCTTCTTAAATTTATATTTGTTAATTGCAATGATTATTTTTTTCTTTATAAAAAGTTATTGCTTGTACAAATAAATGGGCCACAAGCTAGTGCGAGATATTTTGGCCGATTGTTATCTAACGTTAATCGCGTCTGGCAATTCGTTGCCAAAGACCATCGAGATGTTTTAACAATCGAGCGATTCCGAGATGTCCATCACTAACGTCGACACGATGTCATCACATCACTAAAAAACAACGACGACAACCGTAATAGGGACGATTGTGTTTTACGGTGTTCGAAGAAATGATTTTAAGAAGTTTTGTTAAAAGCAGCACAAATAAAAGGATTCGAATATTCCGACATGTTTTAATTATTTATTATTTTTAAACATTTTCAAAGTTGTTATGATATTTCAACAAAATTTCATTAAAATTTTGAACTTTTTTTGAAGCTCATACAATTTTAGTGAAGTACAAAAGTGCAAAGTTCAAGTCGTTCAAAATGGACTGGTGATTTTTCATAATTTCTATAGTCGCGTTGGCTTTTATATGATGTTTGTAAGGAAAATAATTCCAACATGCTTTAAAAAATTGTCAAAATTTAGCTGTCATTTTTAGCGACTTGAAGCTTGACGTAAGCTTAATAAAATTTTATGGTCCACGCAATTGCATACTCAAATTCTGCATTTCGTTTTAATTTTGAAATATTATTGAAATTATATTTTTTATAAACTTTGAATAAAGTCAAAAATTGGGCTTTTGTTAGTGAACGAACTGAATTTTAATAAAAAAAATGTTACAGATTATTTGGATTTTTCTTAGACCAGTTTTACAGTTCATTAAATTATTTTATTTTAAGGCCTATAAAAATGTAAACTAAAAAAAAATTTAGTTGCATTTATGAGCTCAGGTCAGGAATTTTAGACGGTTCAGGAGAAAGTTTGCGAGCCAGATCTAGTTTGACTTCTATTTAATAAAAAGTTTATGGATATTTCTTCTCCCAAAATTCGATATATGTAGGAAGCTTTTGCAATTTCGGATTTTAGGTTTTTTTGGGTTTTTTTACAATAAGCAAGCTTATTTTGAATTTTAGGGTGCAATGGGGTACAGTGGTGCTTCTGGGTATGCAGATACAGTTGCGCGGCTGTACTCAATCCCTACTCTTACGTCCACGTTCGTGCACCCCGGGCAACGTGAGCAACCCATGTGCGAGATACGGTAACCAACCCGTGTGGAGCCATGGGTCACGGCTAATAGAGAGGGAGCTTTAGTGGAGCCACTCCGACATATTCGGTTTAAGGGTCCACTAAAGTCCGCAGCGTCTGTTCACCAGAAGGTGCGGCTGCAAGCGGGCGTCTGTCTTGGAGCAAGCGGCTCGCTATATAAACGAATTTAAAATTTCAACCCCCAGCAATGGGTTGTGCGCAGGGCTTGGAACCCGCCACGTAAAAAAAACAACTTCCAATGAAAAGCAAAGCAAAGCCTCGGACAGGACCCCCCTTTTTAGATGACGACCACGGCAAACGTTTTAAGGACCATGATTTGAGGGCATGCACCTGGAATGTCCGAACCCTTAATTGGGAAGGTGCCTCTGCCCGGCTGGTAGATGTCCTCGGTAGAGCGAAGGCTGACATCACCGCCATCCAAGAAATGCGATGGACGGGGCAAGGGAGGAAAACGGTAGGCCCTTGCGACGTATACTACAGCTGCCATGTAAAGGAGCGCAAATTTGGTGTCGGATTTGTGGTGGGAGAGAGACTTCGCCGTAAAGTACTGTCGTTCACTCCGGTGGACGAACGTCTCGCCACAATCCGCATAAAGGCGAGATTCTTCAACATCTCCCTGATTTGCGCCCATGCCCCGACGGAAGAGAAGGACGATGGGACCAAAGATTGCTTCTACGAACTCCTGGAGCGCACGTTCGAACGCTGCCCCCAACACGATATAAAAATCGTGCTAGGCGATTTTAATGCCAAGGTGGGCAAGGAGGGCATCTTTGGTTCCACAGTCGGAAAATTCAGTCTCCACGAGGAAACGTCTAATAACGGATTGAGACTGATCGACTTCGCCGGGGCCCGAAACATGGTAGTTTGTAGTACCAGGTTCCAGCATAGGAGAATACATCAGGCTACGTGGCTGTCTCCAGATGGTAAGACACGAAACCAAATCGACCATGTTGTGATAGACGGAAGGCACGCTTCCAGTGTCCTAGATGTGCGCACGATCCGAGGAGCCAACATCGACTCGGACCATTATCTTGTCGCAGCCAAGATACGCACGCGCCTCTGTACGTCAAAAAGCGTGCGGAAAAGCACACAAGGAAAGCTCGACGTCGGAAAGTTGCAATCACAACAGACAGCCACGCACTTCGCTACTCGACTCTCACTCCTGCTCTCTGAGAGCTCTAATCAACACAGCGATATTTCAGAGCAATGGAACCACATCTCTTGCTCTTTACGTACCGCCGCTGAACAATCTATTGGTTTCCAGCGAGCCCGGAAAAATGACTGGTACGATGAGGAATGTCGCGTTGCCACAGAACGGAAAGATGCTGCCTACAGGGCCACGTTGCGATCGGGCGCAACACGAGCCTTGAGGGAGAGATATCGTGAGTTGAAAAAGGAAGCGAGACGCATTTTTCGAGAGAAGAAGAGAAAGGCCGAAATGCGTGAGTGCGAAGAGCTTGAAATGCTGGCCGACAGGAAAAGCGCCCGAAAATTCTTTCAGAAAGTACGACGGCTAACAGAAGGTTTTAAGACCGGGGCGAATTCCTGTAAGAACGACAACGGCGACCTGGTAACTGACGTTCAGAATATACTTAGTTTATGGAGGGAGCACTTCTCCACACTACTTAGTGGTAGTGACAGAGACCACCTTGGAGAAGATGATGATCCTGAAACCCCAATCAATGACGACGGAATTCATGTTCCGTTACCCGACTGCGATGAAATCCGTTTAGCAATAGCACGGCTCAAGAACAACAAAGCGCCCGGAGTTGACGGGCTGCCAGCTGAGTTATTCAAATACGGTGGAGAAGAGTTGGTAAAGCGCATGCACCAGCTTATCTGTAGAGTATGGTCGGACGAATGCATGCCTACTGATTGGAATCTAAGTGTACTTTGCCAAATCCATAAGAAGGGTGATACTGCAATTCGCGCCAACTATCGTGGTATCAGCCTTCTTAACATTGCATATAAGGTTCTGTCGAGCGTATTGTGTGAGAGACTAAAGTCTACCGTCAATGAACTGATTGGACCTTATCAGTGTGGCTTTAGACCTGGTAAATCTACTATCGACCAGATATTCACAGTGCGCCAGATCTTGGAAAAGACCCAAGAAAGAAGAATCGACACGCACCACCTTTTTGTCGACTTCAAAGCCGCTTTCGACAGCACAAAAAGAAGTTGCCTTTATGCCGCAATGTCTGAATTTGGTATCCCCGCAAAACTTATACGGCTATGTAAAATGACGTTGAGCAACACCACCAGCTCCGTCAGGATTGGGAAGGACCTCTCCGAGCCGTTTGATACCAAACGAGGTTTCAGACAGGGTGACTCTTTGTCGTGTGACTTTTTTAACCTTATGCTGGAGAAGATAATTCGAGCCGCAGAACTAAATCGGTCAGGCACTATCTTTTATAAGAGTGTGCAGCTGCTGGCGTACGCCGATGACATTGACATCATCGGCCTTAACAACCGCGCAGTTAGTTCTGCCTTCTCCAAACTGGATAGAGAAGCGAAACGAATGGGTCTGGAGGTGAACGAGGGCAAGACGAAGTATCTCCTGTCATCAAATAAACAGTCGGCACATTCACGACTGGGATCAAACATCACTGTTGACAGTTATAATTTTGAAAAAGTAGAAGACTTCGTTTACTTAGGAACCAGCATTAACATCAATAATAATGTCAGTCTCGAAATCCAAAGGAGGATCACTCTTGCCAACAAGTGCTACTTCGGACTGAGTAGGCAACTGAGCAGTACAGTCCTCTTTCGACGGACAAAAATTACGCTCTATAAGTCTCTCATTATGCCCGTCCTGATGTATGGCGCAGAAGCATGGACGATGAAGATATCTGATGAGAAGGCTCTGGGAGTGTTCGATAGAAAGATTCTCCGAAAGATTTATGGGCCTTTACGCCTTTGCGATGGCGAATACCGGAGAAGATGGAACGATGAGCTGTACGAGCTTTATAACGACATAGATATAGTGCAGCGAATTAAGATTCAGCGGCTTCGCTGGCTTGGTCATGTCGTTCGAATGGATGAAAGCGCCCCAGCTCTGAAAGTATTCGACGCGGTACCCGCCGGTGGTAGCAGAGGAAAAGAGAGGCCTCCTCTGCGTTGGAAAGACCAGGCGGTAAAGGACTTGGGTACGCTTGGTATTTCCAACTGGCGCCAGTTAGCGAAAGAGAGAAATAACTGGCGTGCTGTGCTGAGCTCGGCCAAAATCGCATAGGCGGTTATCGAGCCAATGAAAGAAGAAGATTTTGAATTTTTTACAAAAAAAAACAACTTAATTAAAAATGTATAGAGGCTTTGATCACCCTTTTTTATAAATAATTAAAACATCATAATTTATTTTTGTAAATAATTGGCACAAACTGCGACAAATTATATAAACAGGTAAGTTTAAGAGAATGTATTGTTTACAACTTTTATGCGAACAACTCTTAGGCCGTAGCGTGCGCCAAGATTAGAAACGCGATAAACATAGATATTTAAGGCAAACGGCCATAAAAAACTTTATTAGAAAAGAGCTTACAAAATGTACATTTCGTTCGTCGAGAAATATCTCAACTATTCAATTGTGTTTTTAACTTAATGCAATGCTGTTGGAAAGAGTGATCTATCGACGATTCTCTGAATATTGCATGGCTGCATACGATTTTCGGAGAAATTAAATTCAGGCATATCATTTTATTTTTCATTCCAAACCATTTCTTATAACCTAGTTGAGAACTTATCAAAACTGTTCACCTTAAAATACTTGTAGAAACGAGTGATGAAATATTTTGAATAAGATTATGTGTGCCCTTTGGACCGTAACTGCGTCGATCTATTCATTTAACATTTCGAAAGTCATTTTCTAGCAGAAATCACTGACTGATTCCACGAGGGTATGGAATTATTAATTTTTTGTCAAATAATATTTGGAACAAATTTGAATTGTGTCAGCAATTCCCAGCATCTGCCACCTAATAGGAATGCTTTACGCTTAACTAAGCGAATGAAAGTGGAACATTTGTGAGTGCAAATGTATGCAAGTAAAAGTTATTTACAATATATGTATGTATACATACGAGAATGTCAGTGCTTATAAATTTATGTTGTTAGCATTTCTTTGTTTGCATTGTATTTAAAGCAAAAAACTTAAGTCGTTTTAACCTCGAAAACAGGAAATTAAATAATTCCACTTAAATGCGTAAATTGGAATTGCTTTACGGTTATTACACAAAGTGCTGATCCTTTCTACTTTACTCATTTTTGTTTCATAATTTTAAAGCAAATTTTGCTCGACTTTAAATATTAGAATATTCAAGTTATGTATGTAGGTTTTCATACAATGATTTTTCATTCGCCTTTTATAAAAATATGTTTCGTAAATCAAAGTTAATTTCGTGCAACCATTTTCCAGACCTAAAACACTTATAATACTAATTTTATTTTTTAATTTTATTTGGCAAGAAATTTTGGTTGATTTTTGATAATTTTTACTCTTATTTAACATTTCAATTTGGTTTTCAAATTTAAATTCGGAATTTTTAATTATTTAACAAAATTGCATCAACATTTTTTGTTTTATTTACTTTACTTTTTAACATTTTAATTTGGGTTTCAAAATTTATATAATAAATTCTGGATTTTTAATAATTTAGCAAAATTGTAACAAAATTTCGAACTTTTCACAAAAAATTTGAGAAGTTGTAGAAATAAACAAAAAAATTTTAATTTTTTTTGGTATACAGTTTTGTAGCGCATTTTATTTTAGTACACATAATGAAATGTTTTATTGGCTTCAAATTATAGTCGATTTTGGACTATTTTGAAAATTAAAAAAAAATGTTAGAATTAAAAAAAAAAAAAATTTTAATTTTTTTAGTTATAAAGTTTTGTAGCGCATTCAATTTTAGTACACAAAGTGAAAGTTTTTATTGGCTTCAAATTATTGTCGATTTTGGACAATTTCTTCCATATCAAAAATTCTCCATCTTGAGTTATATGAAAGAATTGCGGAGGAATATCAATAAAAAAACTTGTCGAAAGTCAAAAAATTCTGTTCTAAAATTAAAAGGGCTACGAAACTAAATATGTAGTCTAAAATTAAAAAATTTCGAAAAAGAATTATATTGGGCTTACTATGTACTATATGATATTTGTTTGAGAATGAAATATGTTTTATATAAAAAAAAGTGTTTGAAATTAAATAAAAGAAAAACGAAAAGTCTTGGCTTGGGCATTTTTTGTTAACTTGTTAATTTAAAATAAATAAAAATGTTGAAGGTTAATTTCACTTGTTTACCAAGTTGAAGTAATTTTTTTCCTGACGGAGCATTTTCATTATCAAATATTCAAAAGACTGTGTAAACATTTGCTAATTAATTATCCTTGTATTGTTTTTCTTTTTGAGCAAGTTTTCGTCAACCCTTGTTTATTTAATTTCAATTTCATTTTATTTACATTACTCTAACAAACCGTCTTTCTTCGTTCTTACTGATAAACCCACTGAAGACTAAATAAAATTTGACAAGTGATGACGGAAACTTTTTTCCAAAAAACATCACTAATTATTATTGTTATTATGAGACAAAATTTTTAAGTGCTGGAAATGGAAATTGTTAAATTTATCTTTCAACAAGGTGTATGCTTAAAGATACGAAAAGTTTGAGTGAATGCGATTAAATTCTTCTCAGACTTGTATAATGCATTTTAGCCTTGTTGGGTAAACTATTTCAGCTGCTTGATTTAATATATTGATTCTGAAAAGACGACAACGCAACATTTTCCTAGCGGCCTTTGTTTTTTCCTCGAATATTTCAGTTAAATTGTCTAAGAAAAAAATCACTCTACTTTTCTGCTTAGTTAATTTGTCACCTTTAAATTAAAATCATAACGCTTCACATTCAGTTCTTTAAATTATATTTCTTATATTCTTTTTTCGACAAACTAATAGATTTCTTTTTCAAATTCTGTATTCTTGCTAATAAAAGCTAATTAGAATTTTTCGATTAATCAACATTCGCCATTAATGAAGACTATAATGTCTAAATGACATTTGAGACATCGTAAAAAATACAAAAATTTTTGTGTTTTTCGTTTAACAGACGTCCCATGAGGCCATAAATGGCAGCGACTCAGCCAAATTTACATAAAAATAGCAAGAACAGCAGAAGAATGGAAGGTGATGGATGCCGCGCACAAAAGTAGGCAACAAAAAGTGGACAACAAATTATCATTTGTGCGCTGGCAACTGTGCTATTAAGCCTTTTCTCAGCATTTCTTTTTCACATAAAACTTGTTTGCTTAATAAAAAAAAAAAAGAAGACCCCAGCAGCAAGAGCAACTGCATATGTTAATGTACTGCCACTACCACCGCGCAGGTAGTCCACCTAGGCTAGTCAGCTTGGACAGACAACTCGAACTGTTGTAACTTTTTGCGGAAAACTTTTCGCATGAAAATCTGTACAAAATTAAAACTTTTCTCTGCACTTTGTTATGCTGCCTATTGCATCTATTATCATTTATGTTCGCAAATGTTTGAAAAAAAATAAATAAATAAAAAACTAATGAAATAAATTACTATATTCATTATGGCCCATTTAAGCCATGTGTTTCTTGTTTACTTGTTAACACTACATTTAACTTGGTTATTTATGAGTTGCACCTTCTCGAATGAAGTTAGCCAGCCCCCTCTGCTACGGGTTCTGAAGTTTACTGCTCCCTTAAGCACAGTTGTCGCTTATTCACACATCTCCGTTTAGCCGCACTGTAACAGCTATAGCTCGCCAATTCACAGCCTTCCTTTCACTTTACTTTCATAAACACGCGTTTAGAGTAATGTCATAAAAAATACGAGTCAATACAAATTTTTCCAAATTGCATACACAAAAGCGATAAAACAGAAATGAGAAAAAAATAAAATCAAATTCGAATGACTTCACCCGCGCCGATTTTCCGCCAAACACGGTTATAAAAAAATGCACAACACAAAATGATTTGCACTAAATAACGGTGAACCCGTACCACAAATTCGCTTTATAACGAAACTTTTATATTCGGCTAGACTTTGCGTATGACGCGCGCAAACGAACCTGCCGGGACAACAGTTAATTCCGTTATGCTGCAAACGAATTCGCCAAACGGAGCAAAATTCTTGCCAATCTCTGTCAACTGGCCGCCTGGTTCTTTGGCATACAAGCAAACATACATACATACATTCGTTTAGACACGAGTATGAGTTCGGGCTTTTTGAAAGCATACAATTATTTATTTGCGGCTACTGCCTGTTGCTCTTTTCCTTACTCAGTCGAACGTGGTCTCAATAGAGAAACCGTTTACGTGTGCCACACAGACATAAAGATTATACTTGAATGTTGGAAAAATACTTTTCATGTAGATAGCTTTTTGATTTGTATCTAAAATTAATAAAAACTAATATTGAAAAAGGGAGTAGAAAAGTGGCGAAAAAGTAGTAGAGGTTACAATTTGACTTTTAGCGCAAATTTTAAGAGCATAACTTACACATTGATTGTAAAGAGCGCAATTTTGCTTTGGTGCGATGCTGATATAGCAAGAGAGAGAGATTTTGCAGAATGCAATTCACTAAAGATGGATGCTGAAGTTATTAAAGGATAGGGTTGCCATTTTAGCTTAGATTTATTGGACGTATTTATCATTTCTGAATTTATATTTTTTTTCTTTAAACCGTGTTCTTTGTAACAAACAAATTTATTTTTAAAATGTGTTTAGTTTTTAAGTTTCAAAATGCAGATATACATATTTAATATTTAAAAA
Source organism: Philophylla caesio (assembly GCA_963971545.1). Classification (NCBI taxonomy): domain Eukaryota; kingdom Metazoa; phylum Arthropoda; class Insecta; order Diptera; family Tephritidae; genus Philophylla; species Philophylla caesio. The sequence continues at coordinate 177,253,561 of OZ020604.1, read as the reverse complement.
ACATTTTTTACTGATGCTCTCTCGCAATTTCTTCTACATGAAATAAAAACTGTTATACATTCTTGTGTATATTCGGCACATAAACTAAGTTGAATAATTTATTTAAATAATTCAACTCTAGCGCCATCCAGCGGGTTTGTTTTATACGAGAATGTTTTTCGTTATAAATCTAAGGAACAGATTACTTAAATATGAGTTTAATCGGTATTCTATTATTTAAAAATTTGATCATACGCAATTCGTGAAAGTGTCAATATTGTACGCTAAAAAAGCTTAAAGCTCTTGACTTTCAGTTTTAAATAAATACTTGAACTGACTGCTGCCTTATGTTACTCAAAAGAGCTCGTATCAAAGATCTCAAATTATGTATTTGTATGTACTGAAAATGGTGGGAATAAGTTTAATTTGTCGGCTGATGTGGATTTTTTAGATTCACAAAAAAAAATACTGTACAATTTAGTTTGAGGTTTTGCCTAAAGCTTCAAACGGTTTTAGGGGTGGCTTAATAAATCTTCTTTAAAATTTTCTAGATGTTTGCAATTTTTGAAGATGCAATTCATTCAGTATATTTTTACTTATGAAACCAACGAACATTGAATTTGTAACGCCACTTTACCGCATTTCAATTTCGTACGTCTGGCAACTCACAAGGCACATAAGCAACAATTTTCGTAATCAAATACGGCACTTGGCCCTAAGTTTTTTTTGCCAGCATTTCTGCTTTAATAAACCAGACAGAAAGCAAATGATGCTGAGCGTGTTGCGGCGGCGGCTGGGTGTCTAGGGAGCAAATGGAGATAGCGTGTTTATTTATGTATTAAATTGGCATATAGTACATATGTATGTATGTATATACCTGTAATTATGTAAACATAGTTAAACTATATGTATTCCAATGAGTATACTTTATATTTATTTTATTTACAGGGAATTAAATGCGTGCCCCAATGCATAGCGACGAGCACAAAATCATCGAAATTCAGAGAAGTGAAACAATTGCAATAAAAGGCGTATTAATACAAGAGTATGTGTGTATGCATGTATGTATGTTCATATGTGCATAAATGCAAATGTGGTAAACGTCCAATACATGACTTAAATAAACCTAAAAAATGTGAGGGATTAGTGTGTAGCCTACTTTCAGGAGATTTAGCTGGTTAATAAAAAAAAGGCATTGAGCGAGCGTGCTGCATATTGCAACATTAACATTGCGTGTGTGTGTGTGTGTGTGTGTGTGTATGAGTGTGCAGCTGCACTGACAAAGAGCAACAGATATGTAGATATGTTTGCCGTTACGTCGAGTTGTAGTTGTTACGATAACTGGTACAACAGCTAGCAAAGGAGCAACAGTTGCAGTAACAAGAACAACAACTACAGCGGCAACCACAACTAGTCGAGCTAGCAGCAGCAGGTGTGTTGAGCTCTTCTGTGTGGTGGTGTTTTGCTGTGTTTTTTTTTTTTTGGTCTTTCGGTCATGGGTTGTATACACAACATCACGTACTCAACTGTTCCCTCTCCCCTGCCAGTCACAAAAAGGTCTGGCTGCCATGCTTGCGTTGTACTAGTATGTATGTATGCACGGTGTGAGTGTATATGTATGTATGTACGTACTTGGATATACATACATAGTTTCATATTTGTACTTGCTCGTGCATGTTAGAACAGTTACAAAAAGTTATTTACACTAATTCGGAAATAAAATTGTCTGCTCAATGTTATTCGTTTTTATGGTCAAAAGCTGCTACGAATTTTTGCATTGAACCTGTGAAAAATTTGTATTATTATTTTTATCGTATCGACGTGAAATTGTAAAAAAATATTTTTAAAAAATTGCTACAAACATACATACCTTGCCACTTAATGCAAACAGCGTACAAAGCAATTTACTGGCATGCAAAATAAAACGCTGCAATGCGATTGATATAAAAATTTAATTAAAAAGTTATATATCCGCCTAGAAAGTTAACACAAGTGCAATATGCATATGAAATTAAAAAACAAAAACTATCAATCACCTCTGGAAACATAATTTTAATCTTACATTTCCTAATTTGTTTACTTTTCTTTAATAGTTACTTCAAATTTATGCTTTCAATGCAAATAAATTGAAACTCACAATATTTTCTACAGCACCACAAATTCTTTTAAATATTTATAATTTACACAAACACACGCGCACACGCACACACTGCTGCTTTAACGGCGTTTGGTGTACTTTTTTTTACATATGTACATACATACATAAATTTACATACATATGTACAATAACAAAAGCATGCGACACGTCCCAAACACCTGCTCGCACAACAACGACGCGTTCCTAACTAAATAACAAACAATCCGGGCACTAAATTTTTTGCGTTATGTAGAAATTCCGTAAGTGAACACACCACTTTGGGTGCCGAGTGTCCTACTAAATCTTTAAGTGCCGTCGCCTGGATGCCTTTTGCTACACTCATACACATATGTGCATATGTAGATATGTATGTTTGTATGTATTTATTTCTGCTCTACTCTCTTTTGTGCTTATTCGCTCTTTTTTTGTAGTATATTTTTTATTGAGCACTAATTCCAACGTCACAGGAAGAGCACCCTCGCCTTTGACCCTGTGGAATTTGAACTGGGAAGTGGCAAGGATTCCACCTCTTGGCAGCAGCTTAATCTCGTACCTTTGTTCGCTTGCCCACCTCTGTTCGCTTTCTCCCCACAAGTAAATACTTGAACAAAAACCTTAACTGGTGAGATACTGTCCTATTAATGCACGAAATTTTACACACATTCATATTCCGTATGTACCCAAATTGCCACGGAACGAGAACGAGTTCGAATCGAGTTCGTTTCGAAGACGGTCTGGTGAAGTCGTCTGGGTGAATTTGAATCGATGTCAAGTCGAAGTCGTTTTTTCTATAAAAAATTAAACATCGTTTCGACTTCGATTTTCCTAATCGAAACGAGTTTGATTCGACGTCGATATGGTGGAGTCCGGGTGAACTCGGATCGACCCACATATGATTTCATTTACCCTAAGCCCAGTTTACGTGGCTACGCGTCTAACAAATAATTACAAATTTTCGCATATTTCGTGCGTCAGGTAACTCTGTTTTAAACTGTGATCCCAGTGACGTTTGATATTATCATAACTGAATTAAACGAAAATAATTTCAAATGACAAACGAATTCTATATTTAAACAATTCGATTTTAGTACATTATTATTCATTTCAATTAAATAATACGTTATACAAATTTATCAATAATGAAGTGAATGCGTATTATTAGCAGCGATTCCAGCAGTTCCAGCAATACTTCCACAGAAGGTTATATGCTACATTAGTGAGTTTGAAGACTTTAAAAAAAAAGCTGCAAAGCCAAGAGAACTTAAACTATTTGGTAAGAAAAATCTGGGTTTTTCTTGTAATTTAAATGTAATGTGATATTTTATTTAATAAAAAACATGACCTCAAAAATATTTCTGCGAATAAGACGGAGCAATATGTGAGAAAATGCTGGAACGCTCTTCTGAGCAATGACCTGGCGGTACAGTTTTCATGGATGGGGACGATAATGAAGAGACCTGTGCGGAATCTTATCACAACAGCAGCAATAAGAAGTACGTTGCTTTGTGATGCATAGTTCTAACAAACGCAAAATGTATATAATATTGTAGTGCTATTTCAGGCTCCTTCCAGCAAATGTATAACGAAGGTCTTGAATTGATGTAGAGAACATCCAAGATATATTTTCATTATGCGGGCGACAGAATGTTAAAGAGAGCTAAAAGGAAGTTGTCGAAGTACAATTAAACTAATTTATTAAATTACGTGGATTTAATATGCATAGATATAACGAATTTTGTTTCAATTAAAAATGTATTTATGTAGTTCTGTAACCCTTTTTGGTTCACACGCCGTTATACAGTTAGCTGGCGCATCGCTTCTGGGGGCTGTCGACAAGTCGTTTTAGCGATTCGCCTACGATCCGTTTTTGCGGCCCGCCGGTAAACTGTGCTTTTCATCCGATGACGAGTTAACCAGCGAACCGCCGACTATAGTCGTCGTCGAAAAATGTGTTCATCAGAACGGGTCGGAGAAGAATTCGATTCGAAGTCGTTTGGCCAATTGGGTATGTACATATGTTTGTGTAACAGCCTCAACGCAAAGTGTACACTCGCAGTGGGTTACGCCACCAAACTTCTCGCATTCGATAGTTTAAAAGCAGACAGACCCGCCGCCCCCTGCCACAGTTGTGGCGGTCATTGTGTATTCATCAAGTTGCAGGAAACTGTTGCTTCTGTGGCAAAGGCAGAGAGAGGACAATCGATTTGTATACAAAAATGCATTGGCTGCGATGTACGAGAATGAGAAGAAGCGATAATATTTAGATGAGAGTAACAATTCTGTTTTCTCTTTATTACTTCATAGTTCTCTTTTAATATGAGTAAATTAACTGTGAGCATCATAGTCAACTCATCAGTGCTAGAAACAACAACAATAGTAATTTTAAAAGCTCAACGTGCGCCTCAAGTGCTCATTCACAGTTGACCTCGTGATTGTGAGCTTTTACTCTAGCGTTTAGTCTCGAGTGGGTGTTTGTTTATAATTTGATTGTTTGCCGCTTCATGTTGATTTGATTTGTTGTCATTTGAAACGGTATTTTTTGTTTTTTTATTTTTTTTTTTGCTCTCTTTAAAGATTTTTTTGTTGACGTGCATATTTGCATCAAGTTTAAACTTTATTTAATCGCTGAAATACCAAAGTACTTAAGTGGAACTTGATTATATATTTATAAGTGTGCATTTACGATTTGCCAGGAGCTGCGGCGGATATCTGTGCTCACATTCATATACTTACATATATGTATGTATGGGAGTGTGTCTGCATTAAGTAGTATTACATGTGTGCTCTTTGGTGGGCAAAATTGCACATACTCATATGAGAGGCTCGCCAGTGCAAGACTTCCTAGAGGGATTGTGATGCTTTCAACTCCTTAAAATGTAACCTACACTCTCCCGTTTCATACCAACGGAGTTTATAACGAGCAGCGGTTTTATTTGCAAACTTCCAAACTTCGCAGTGCTTCGCTTGCAAAAGCATTTTCAAGACAGCCCTAAATACGAATTTAAATTAAGAATCATAATTTAAGGAATTATAAAAATTTTAGTGTAAAAGTATTAGGAATTTAAAAGCTATGAACTCGAAAAGTTGGAAATTCTCCAATATGTGCTCGTATGTGTAAAGGGTTTTCAAATAGGGACGCTAAAAAGTTTTTTTAAATAAAACAAAAACGGTCTGGATATCAATGAATTCATTTATTTCTGCGAAAGTATATTCGATGCCATTATGTATGGAACTCGATTTCTTTTGTATTACCACCACGGGCACGCTTGCAGAAGTCCAGACGTTGAACCCAATTTTCGACAGTTTTCAAGCATAAATCGGCCGATACTGCTGTAATTTCACGTTCGATATTCATACGAAGTTCATCAATCGTCGCTGGCTTGTTGGCATAGACCATAGACTTGACGTAGCCCCACAGGAAATAGTCTAACGGCGTTAAGTCGCACGACCGAGGCGGCCAATTGACTGGGCCATTTCCTGAGATAATACGTTCACCAAACTTGGTTTTCAATAAATCAATTGTGGCATTCGCTGTGTGGCTTGTGGCGCCGTCCTGTTGAATCCACATATTGTTCAAGTCCATATCATCCAATTCGGGCAAAAAATATTCGGTTATCATTGATCGGTAGCGATTCCCATTCACAGTAACGGTCGACCTTAATCATCACGGAAGATGTACGGGCCAATGACGCCACCGGCCCATAAACCGCACCAAATCGTAATTTTTTCGGGATGCAATGGCAACTCATTGAGTACGTGTGGGTTGCTGTGTGACCAATAATGCATATGTGTGACCGATGCATACTAGTTGTGAAGTAGTTTACAACTATGTAGTACACTTCACTACAGGGTATGTATAACAGAACTATGCCTGCAACTAAATTACGCTTGACTATTGTCAATGCCACCACCGCAAAAAATTTTACTACAAGGGCGGGTCAATAAGTCCGTGACTTTTTGAATTTCTTGCCTCTTTACTGAAATGGCAACACTGCTACTATCAACAGGCATCTTTCAGTTGACTTGTGTCAAAATTTGAACAGGCTGCAACATTTAGTTTGTGTTTGACTGCCATTCATAGCAGACTACCGTGTGATTTGAGGCATAGATAATATGATACGAAACTTTTTGCTTAGAGAGAGCGCTGTCAAACTGCATTTTTTTATAACATTTTCCAAAAGAGCCACTCTCTAAGAAATATATCTGCGTGTTTTTATTGGATTTTTTGGAGATTTTGCAGTTTCTTCGCCAATGTTGAGGTTTGCTAACAGAATAAATAAAAATGCAATTAAATTAAGAATAAATAAGAGATATTATTTACCTTTATGCCAAAAGATCATTTATAAATATGAAATCATGGGTTTGTCAGCCAATAAAGTCATGGCGACCGTTTTTTGGGATGCACGCGGTATAATCCACATTGACTAACTGCAAAAAGGGTAAAACAATCAATGGCGAATATTATGCCAACTTAATGAAGACTTAAAAAAAAAACGACCGCATGTGTTCAAGAAAAAAGTTCTTTTTCACCAGTGCAATGCAAGGGTGTACACATGTGTAGTTTCCATAGCAAAAATCCATGAATTGGGATACAAATTACTCCCTCATCCAAACTATTTTCGGGATTTAGCCCTCAGCGACTATTTCTTATTTGCAAATCTGAAGAAATGGCTCGGCGTAAAGAAATTTGACTCCAACGATGAAATCATCTCACAAACAAATGCCTATTTTGATGCTCTCGACAAATCTTTTTTTTTTTTGAAGGGTTAAAAAAATTGGAGAAACGTTGGACAATTTGTATAGCACTCAAAGGAGACTATGTTGAAAAATTAAAATATTTGTTTGTTTATTTGTGTTACATTCAAACAGTCACGGACTTATTGAACCGCCCTCGTATATTTGCATTTTGTATGCGTCGCACCGTTAACAAATTAAGCTATTAAGCGCGAACTTATTGTTGTTTTTATGTGGAAAAATAAAGCTCCCTATTTATGTCTAATAACAAGCTTAAATTTTAATAAGGGTGTGAAATCACACACCTGAAATCACATACATACTGGTGTATCTATATATGTACATACACATATGAATATGTACGTATGTATGTACAATTAGATTTAGTATATATAATAATATAATTTTGGCGCTTACACTATATATGTATGTACATAGCTCAGTGTTTGGCCGAGCTTCTCCTACCATTTGTAGTGTGCGTTTTTATATTGTACCACAAATGGAGGGACCTACAGTTTTGTGCCGACTCCGAACGACAGATGTATTTAATGAGAAGCTTTTTCATGGCAGAAATATCCTCGGAGGTTTGCCATTCCCTGCCGAGGGGTGACCGCTATTAGAAAACACTTTTTCTATTATTAAGATTTTGCTTGCCCTAACTGAGATTCGAACCTCGAACTTACCGGCATAGCAAATTATAGCACGCACCGCTAGGTATTTTATTCATGCGCAACAATAATTACTCTCTACAAACTCACACTTTCAGCGCAAACACGAGGTAATTAATAATTAATCATTACCGACAACGCCAACCGACCAACGCTGTGTGGTTTCATCAATTGCTTCGAATTCCTTTACTAAGTCAACGCTGCCAACTTTACCTTCAGAAAAGCGCGATTTATGCTTACAAACACACGCAGGCATGTACACAAGGGGGACTCCATTACCTTTTTTTATTTTTCAAATGAGTGAAAATTCAGTATTTTTACATTTTCATATTTTAAAAAGTATAATTTTTTTTTCTTTCTCCTCATAAACTACTAGGTTTATAGCAATTGCATTGATACAAATCTTCGTAAATTCATTTCTAGCTCTTTATATACTCTTAGCATCGCTGTAATGCATTGCATGTATTCATCCAAAGCTGATAGCGTTATTGGAGTCGGAAAGTTCTGTTAAATCATATTTTTCGTATCAAACTTATCAACATTTAAAGTATTCTTAAACTGTATAGCGTATTGGCGTATTGTGAGAATTATTTGTTGTTTAATGGTGTGCATATAACTTTATTTAGTAAAATTCTAATTTAAACTGAAAAAAATTAAGAACATTATCTACATATGTACATATCGCTGCCATGCCTCGTATACGTCAAATGCTATCAGACCTATCATGAATTCCGTCAGAGCTATTATCATAACGCTATTTTTATATTGGTTTCAGCAACAAAAAAATTATTATTTGTTCATTCATTATTAAAATAACGTAGTTTCATAATGTGCAATTGGTATTTGAAAATGTTTGGTCTGGTCCCAAACTAATACACGGTAGTAGTGTCATATAAATAAGAAAAAGGCGTTCAAGTTTCAAGTGAGAGAAAACTTACCTTTAACTTTTTAAATGCATACTTCGTTATATGTGTATTCTTACTTAGGTAGTTATTGAATTTAAAAAGCTTTCATAAAAAATTAATGCGTTCAAATTAAATTTGAAGCGTTTTAAATAAAAGTCATGCAACATTAATTCTGAAATTTGTGGAAGAAATATTAACTCTCTAATATCGAAATAAATGAAATTTCCACTGTCCGTGTTTCTAGTTCTACAAGAATTACTTCATTGCATATAAATGTTTTTTATTTTTCTGTTGGCCTGATAAATGTGGCCTCGAGCTCAATAAAATTGTCAATTATTAAAAAACATTTATCAGACCAACAGAAAAAAAATGTTTGTTACATTTATTTGCAAGAATGAGCACGCCTTAAATGCATTCTAAAAAATAAAGTAAATAACTTAAAAACAGAATTTGCTAAGGATGATGAAATAAAGACAACAGCCAACTTGGCTATCGTAGCACAAAATGTAGCGTATTGGCTCTGCAACTCCGAGCTCCTGGGTTCAAAGCCTGAGAGAAGTGGTTATGAAGAATAAATATAATTAGTTTAATAAAAAGAAGTATGTTGAAGAAATGTGGTGATTTCCAAAATAGTACTGGCCGCTGTGGTCGAGTTGGTAGCGGTGCGTGCTATAACTCGATAAGCCGGTGAGTTCGAGGTTCGAATCTCAGTTAGGGCAAGCAAAATTTTACTAAAAGAAAAAAGTTTTTTCTAATAGCGGTCACCCCTCGGCAGACAATGGCAAACCTCCGAGGGTATTTCTGCCATGAAAAAGCTTCTCATTAAATACATCTGCCGTTCGGAGTCGGCACAAAACAGTAGGTCCCTACATTTGTGGTATAAAAATAAAGACGCACACCACAAATGGTAGGAGAAGCTCGGCCAAACACTGAGCTATATAGTGTACGCGCCAAAATTATATTATATATTATACTATGACTTATACCAATAAAAAAATTTTTGTTGTTTTTCCACACAAAATCTTCCATAAACTGGTTTAATAAAATTGTCAATTATTAAGAATTACTTTAAATTAAATTCTGTTCAATGCTAATTTTTTGCCATTAAAAACTCAACGTGGTTATATTTTCTTATTATTTTGGCCATATAACTATTTTATTTAATTCTTTTTTTTTGCTTAAGGCCGATCGGTTATTGGGACAAAATTATTAGGTAAAAGCGACCGCTTTGAGTATTGTTAGCATGAATTTTCAATATTTTTAATATATGTACATATGGAAGTATGTAAGATATTGCAAACAAGTGTAGTTGAATTAACATTTTAGTCCTCTACCACAATTTTCATCATGTATGTACATATGTATATGTGCGTATGCACGGACATAACTGAAATGCCTATACTCAGTATTAGTATTTGTGTTTGTGCGGTGTGGCATGTGATCACCAATTTCAACGTAATTATATTCATCTAAGGTAAGTTACACAAAATTTCAATTATTCAAATTGTGCCTTCAACGACAATATTCAGAGTAACAATGGAAACCACACAAAATTTGGGAAGGCAATTTGAAAAACGTTCAACTCAACAAACAACATCAAGAATAACTCTATTAGGTCACAACAATTGCTCTAGGATGTTAGCTTATGTATGTTTATATAATTATTATATGCGTGAATTTATTAATATTTACATTCATGAAAAACATTGTTGATGCACTCTGATTCGCATGAAATGAAAGATACATATGCCTAGAAAGAGATAAAACCTGCATGGACGCTGCAGCAAAATTGTCAAAACCTTTTCCGTGATGCATGGACTAATAATGATTTCGTATTTCTTCCAAATCAATTTTTCTTTTCATATTTAGGAAATATTTTCGTGAATGATATTGTGTTTATTGACTGAAACAAAGTCAATAGTATTTCAGAAAAACACAAATGTATTTCAGAAAAACACAAATGTATTTCAGAAAAACGCAAATGTATTTCAGAAAAACACAAATGTATTTCAGAAAAACGCAAATGTATTTCAGAAAAACGCAAATTTATTTCAGAAAAACGCAAATGTATTTCAGAAAAGGCCAAATGTATTTCAGAAAAACACAAATGTATTTCAGAAAAACACAAATGTATTAATTTCCTCATTTTCTTAAATACATTTGTGCATTTCTGAAATACATTGGGCCTATTCTGAAATACAAATGTGTTTTTCTGAAATACAATTGATCTTTTCTGAAAAACAATTGATCTTTTCTGAAATACATTTGTGTTTTTCTGAAATACTGTTGGAAAAGGTGTAGTTTCAAAAATTTACACATGGTATATACACTGCGTATGAGTAATATTTATTTACTCGTATTCTTCTATAAGACGTTATATTTACTTCGGCTAACTCAAAAGAACAAATGGTCCAGCAAAAGAGTGAATAACATTGCTATGCAAGCGATATCGATAGTTAAGAAAGAAGGCAATTTTTCAAAGCTTTTGTGAGGATAACGATTTTATGATCTGATATAACCAAATATGCAAATATTTGGTCAAGTCAACGCATTTGGAGAAAAAATAAATAATTTTTGCGGCACAGTCAAAACTAGACCGTGGTCTCATCAGTTTTTTTCTTTCTTTTGAAATGTTTAAATGTTTGTTATGTTAATAATTGTCAATTTTATTGAGCTCATGGCCAGTTTATGAAAGATTTTTGTGTGGAAAAAACAACAACAGCTTTTTAATGGTAGAAGTTACATCACCACATTTCCTCATCAGACTTCTTTTTTTTATTAAATTAATTAAATTTATTCTTCATAGTCACTTCTGCCAGGCTTTGAACCCTGGAGCTCGGAGTTGCCGAGCCAATAAGCTACATGTTGTGCTACGCTTGCCGTGTTTATTCCATCTTCCTTAAACAAACCAACTACAAACAAGAGCAACTGATCTGCCGCTATTTAAACTTGTATGTGTGGTTGTTGTTTGTGTTTTTGTCAATAAAATTCCAGTTTACTTCAACCATTAACAAACTGTTGTTTTTTCCACACAAAAATCTTTTATAAACTGGCCTTACAGCTCTATTCTGTGCACTTGACAAATTAACAAAATATTGATAATTTATCAAGATTTTATCAAGCAAGAAGCTCTTTGTTATTCTGTGACAACCTTGATAAAACGTAAAGCCCTGCAGTCTGGCTTTTCCCACATGTGTGGTGAACAATAAAATGAAGCAGAAACAGTAGATTATTCTACATCGTAAGTATTTCACATATTTTGCGAAAATAGAGATCGCGTATCTCTATCAAGATCGCGTATCTCTACTTTCGCAATTTTCCTTTTCGTCTAACAATAACAATAAAAGTTAAATATCTTCTTTCATTCTAATAAATTAATTTTCACAACTATGCACAAAGAGTAAAACAGATGTTTTATTTGTCAAGAGCATTTGACATCTTGACTGTTCATCAAGAAAAGAGCTTTTTATTTTTGACATAGAATAGAAAAATCTTGATAAATTGTCAATATTGATAAATAAGCAAGATGTTGAATTTGTCAAGTGCACAGAATAGAGCTGTTAAGCTCAATAAAATTGTCAATTTTTTTTTTATTTTATTAAAACTCAACTATGTTTTGAATTTGTTTCAAAATTTATAATTCAGAAAATGTTAATCAAAGCTTCAAACTTTTTTAAAACATAATTTTAATAGCATGCAATTTTGTTTTATTTTTGACAAATGAGCATGTGTTATATTGAAAAAATTCGCAATTTTTCTTTTTCAAAATATTAATACGTGTGCATGATATCAAATAAAGCCTTAAAAAATAAAAAGCTTAAAAAAAGTAAAAAAAAATTTCAATTCTCATTTGAGGGCCAAGTGGCAGGAATTTACTTAAGCTGTTCATCTTTATTTGTGAACTTGAAAGTTTATCATTTTAGAATTACCTAAAAGTATACAGTCTAATCTCAGTCGGAGAAATGCAAAATTTGTTTGTCACTTAAACTTTTTGGTCACAGTACTTTGACATATTTATATTCCAAAACTATGAAAACGAATGGCGGTTAGATGAAAGTATATCCAGACTTTTTCATGTGTATTAAAGTTATGGATCAATTTTATAATTTTTCTACTGTTTTTGTAAAGTCAATGTGAACAACATTTTGTTAAAATTAAGTAGGTTCCGCACGTTGACTAACGTTCATTTTAACAATAGCCTAGCTTTACGTATTTACTATTATATCCCTTTTGCATTGTTTATTTATGTTTTGCTTTTACTATCGTTTTTGTTATTTTTCCTTCGCTGCTAGTGGCTTTATTTATTTCCTCCATCACATTGGTAATTGCTGTTGTATTCATAATGTTAAATGAACTATACCAACCTCATAAATACAGTCACACATATGTATATTGTACATAAATACATACATACATTTAAATGTATATAGTTAAAGCACATGAGTGAAATTCTTGGTTTTTAACGTCATAAGCTCAGGAAATTTCATTGGACACGTGCCCATCAACCCTTTCGAAGAGTTGCATTTAACACGTCCCTCCTGTCATTGTCATGCAATAGGTTGGACATTTGATAAATCTTCACAAAATTCGCGGCAATATAGAGAAAAAATAGTACGTACGAATCAGGCTTATGCTCTTTTTTGTTTAACTGCTTGCCTTTTAACCAGAGTTTTATTTTTTATTGTCCCCAATATCGGATTTGTGTGCCTTTTTCCTGCCTTTTCGTATCATTATTTTTCCTTTTTTTTATAGCTTTTAAGGTTTTAAAAAACAATTTCCCCTTAAGATAATAATAGTAGGCAGGACCAATAGACATTTTGGTATATTTTGTATGCACCAAATTTCTGCTTTAAAATATTGTTATTAACCAAAGACTGAATAAAAAAATTGCAGTCTTTAGGCTGCAGCTATCACTTTTACTAAACGAATATGACTTTGTAGTTATTAGAAATAACTTAAATTGGTAGTTGTCAAACGTTGCTTGTCCTGTAGACAGTCCGCTGAAGCCCCCAATATCAGCCGAAGCCAGGGATCGATGATATCAGAATAAGAATTTATTCGTTATTATTCAAAATTTTTGGAATGGCGGGTGAAATTTTTTTCGACAGTCACAGTTATTTGAATATAAATTTATTATTTATACAAAAATACATAATCTGTGAATAATGTAATGTACTTTATTTAATACAAAAATAAGCTAATTTTTTTTTAATTGTCACCGTTGGCGTGGAAAAGAACACATTTAGGTATCTGTGAAAATAAAATTTTGTGCACACCTTTTTACAGGATTAATACATATTTTTAACGCGTTAAGAATAAAATGTATTTGGATATTAAAAATTTTTGATTGATTAAATAAAATAAATGTGTGTTTACATACAGTTTTATGTGTACAAAAAAAATTACTGATTCCCTTTAACCGAATATACATACATATGACCTGTTTAAAAATACATTGTTTTTTTGTTTGCCTTCTTAAATAACTAGCATTCACTTAATATTTCATTGCTATTAGCTAAAATTTCGTAAGAAAAACTTTAAAGCGAAAAAAATGCTTTTACTTTTAAAATGTGTTCCTATGAAATATGAATAATTAATTTAAATACACAAAAATAATGTTCTATAATTATAAATTCTTTTCGTTTCTTCTAAAAGATAGTGTAAATATATCCAAATGTCATTTAATGCACTCTGTTTAGCAAAAATCCGAATTGAAAAATGATTCATTAAACTACTTATTACTCTGTTATAAATTTTTTATAAATAACATAATTAAATTTTGAAACTTGTTTTTATATGGTCATTGTTAGAGATTGAACTGAAAATTCATTAAAAAATATTAGAAATTATAAAATTTGGATAAATTTGTGAATATGTGGGTGTTCTATAATTATGATAAGCTCATTTGTTTTTAAGAATATTTTCCCTATAGACTAATGAAAAAAAATTAATAAACTGTTGGAAAAGAGAGCAATAGAAAACTCCAAATCTTTAAGATGCAGTTTTTCTTTCAAGGCTTCTAATTGAAGAGGGAGCATAAATCAAGTTATTTAAAGTTTAAAGCAAGTTTCACTTTTAGAAATGTTTAGAGCCTCGTATCTTTGCAATCTGTAGCTTAACACCACGCACTCCATGTTGATTAATTTTATTTTAAATAAAATCATAGAATAGTATTGAATTTAATGCTTGCAAACATACAAAAAAAGAAATAAAAAGATTTGTGACATAAACAAATAATTCTGTCAAATTTACTGAGCGAATAGCGGTATGCGGAAGGCGTAACCTTCAGAGCATAAATGAAGTTATTTGAATATAAATATGTTGCATAAAGTGTCGAAATTGGTAAAAACTTAAAATTTTACAAATCCTAGCAGAACCTAACCTCACATTTTTGTTTGCAATTTCTTCTGATTCTCAGTAAAACCATGTTCGTGACGTTGCACGCAATTTGCTTCACATCATTTTTCGTCGGGAAGGCGCAATCTTGTATTATATCGTTCTTGGGATAATGGAATAAGGAAACCTATTTAATATGTCAAAGAGAGCGCGAATAAAGTCAAAGGAGCAACATGTGATTCTTGGCGAATATTGTACAGGCGAACGAGCAATAGCTCTCAAAGGAACTGTTTTACACAAACGAACAAATAATAAACTTTCTTGATTTATGGCTTTGGTATTTTTATTTAGCAGATTAAAATATGTTATGTCGTTTTCGTGTCAACACAGGTTAATGGAATATACATATAAGTGGCAACGCGTATAATTTGTAACCAAAACAATAAACAGCTGATTAGCCGCATCAGTTTAGATCTTTATTTCTGGCATTTCTTTATAACAAGGAAGCATTTGCAAAAAAAGCAAAAATTAGTTATTTTTAGAATTATAAGCAAACATTATTTACATTACAAGTACATACGAATGAGTGAGAAGTTTTGCAAATATTAAAGAGGTAGCATTTTTCGGCGCACACAAGTCTATTCGGTCACTGCATAACGTCATCGTTACGGTGCCCCAGCAGCGGGAAAAGAATAGAGCAAGGCAGATGTTGAACACGTAATAAAGGGAAATGTAAACAAAAATATGTTAGTATATTTTATAATAATTTGGTTTATAAACTAAATTTTACATAGCAATTACAGGCAAACATGTGTGAAAGTTGCAGCTGAAAAGAGAACACAAAGACGCGACATAGCTTGTTGACCGTGAGTTGCGCTAACATACCCGGCAGTATGCACCGCTGTATTTTGCCAATTACTAATTGCCATTGCATTAGTCAAATGTGCGCTGTCGCACCATTCAAAGCAGCTGTTGTACACGCATTTATGTATGTTTTGTCTTGCCATCAGCCAAGCGAACACTCGGCAAATTTTGTTACAATAGAATTTAATTTAATTGAAGTCAAGTGCCATAATTAATGAGTTATTTCAAAATCAAAACAAAACGAAAACGTCGACGCAGACAACCGCCACGGCAATAGGGCCCAAAGAAACACGACGCTGCTCACTTACGAAAATCATTTGTGCCATTAAAGCGCACCAAGCACGCCTTTACATTCGCTAGATCCAACAGAAGTGTGCCGCACGTTAACGCATTTAGATGTTCGCAGTGGAACGTAGAAACCGTCGTTTGTGCTTCTTTAAAATTTTCAAGGAAGGCAATTTGAAAGATTAATTATATTCGCAGTGGCTGTGCAAGTTAACAAAATATTTGCGAATATTTGGAGATAAACCTGGAGTGATATTTTGACTGATTAACTATAAATATAGCTCGCGCGAGAAGAATTGTGTTTACTTATTGCAAGTGTAAGCAAACAAGTATAAAATTTGAATTTCAAAAATAAATTCTTATATAATTTTGTATCTTCAGTTTGCCTTCGTGACAACTACGTTCCCTGATGGTGAATGCGCAAGGCAATTTATGAAGGTGAAATAATATGTATAAGATATGCATATGGTAATAAAAAAAGATATAAATTTGTTCCAATTGCTTGAAAACAAATTTAAACTTCAAAGAAACTGATAAATCAGCGTATTTCAAGAAATTCGAACAGCACAACATACATACGTAACAAATTATGTTCAAACATTATTGCTTATAAATATTGTGCCAACTCATGGTACAAAGTTTTTGGCCACTAAACGCAGAATTCAACAAACAATGCGCAGCGATTCGCTAACGCCACGTGTTTTTGCCAACGCATAGATACAATTGGTAAATATAAAAAATCAAATTCAGGCGCATCGCCAAATTAAAATTGAAATTAAAAATAAATTATTTGAAACGTTTAACACTTCACCTCGGCATACGTCAACTAAACGCATATTTGTTAGCGAGAGAAAATTTAAAGGGCCAAAAAACGCAATTTCAAAATAACGAATGCTGCTAGCCAAACTTTGATGGGTTTGTCATCAACAGAAAGTGGCGACGTTGCAAAGGCCGACATCATCACCAAAGTTATAACAGGGCACAATCATCAACAGCTGCCGGCAATTTTTGCGTCTGATGACGCTGTCAGTGGTGATGGCGCGCAGACATTATCAACAAAAACTATAGTGTGCACAAATTTATAGTCTCAAAAGCCGAGTGAAACGCAAACGACGAGGAGCAACACACTTTGCTGTCATTTGCTATTTGTTGCTAAAAATCTAGATTGTCGTTTTATCTTATTTGGTGTACTCATTTCCGTCTAAATTTGCTAATTCTCGTAAATTCTGCTGAGTCTAAAGAGAAAAATGCACATAAACTGACACGTCCATACATTTGATTTGATTGAGAAAGTAATGAGAGTAAATATTTAAAGAGAAGCGTTTCAAAGTTAAGAGTAATTATTTAGGTGGTTTCAATGATAACTTACAACTGGGCGTATGAGTGATATTTTACGATTCATACTTACTTTCACACATAAAGGATAACTTTGTGTTTTAAGCGTAGTTGAGTAATTAGCATTTACTTACACATCCAATGGCTGCAAACAAGCGCACTGTTGGCATAATCGTCGCCCTAGTGAGTCTTGTCTGTCTGGTTATTTGCGCCAATTTCTACTTTATGTACTATCTAAACGTAGAGGAAGTTCCACATGTGAGTAGCACGCGTGCTCTAGAGAACATGATCCGCCAGAAAATACGCGAACTACATCCAGCTTATTTGAATCGTAACCCACGACTTTTTATGTATCGCAATAAATTGTTGAAAAACTATAAGCCGGCACAATACGAAAACGCAACCGTGCTCTGGGATATCGCCAACTGGGTAATTAGAAACGAAATTATTTTCATGCTTATAAATTATACTTTTTTATTTTTATTTATTTTACACTTTTTTTTATCTGAAGTGGCCACAAGAAAATGAAATATATCCACTTTATGACACCTCTATGGCTCAACTATTGCAGACAATGCGCCTCGAACCCATCACTAAAGTGACAAATTTGGCAAGAGGTACACAGCTTAAATTGCTTGTACGTTTGTCAAATAAGCAGAAAATGATCTTCAAACCACAATGGTATGAACGCGATGCTGCAATCGAAGGACCTGTTTACGCTGGCAAAGATCGTCACACAGCGGAGGTATACGCCTTCTATTTAGGTGCCGTACTAGATTTGAGGTGGACACCATTAGTTGTGGGCCGTGTCGTGAATTTAGTAACAGATATATATGACAAAGGTGATAACGAGCTGAAGAATTCAATGACAATCACGGAAGTGGAGAATGGTACTGAACAGTATTGCCTTTTTGGCAAATGTCATTACTGTAACGAGGAGGAAACGGTATGTGGCGATGAACGTAATAACATTGAAGGTGTACTTATCTACATTATACCGGGTTCTTTGGCCAAGCGCCGTTCGCCATGGCAGCGAACGTATAAGGATGATAAGCGGGCACCTTGGGAGGACGACATGAATTATTGCAAGTGAGCGAAAGTGTGGAAATTAATTTCAGTTATACTCTGGAAATCGTATAATTGGCTGACATATTCGAAAATATTTTCAAAACTGAATTATTGGAAAATATGATATGTATGTATGTGTGTACGTGTGTTTGTATATTCGAAATCGAAACTTTCCAGATTTTATCAAAACTGGATAATTCAGAGATTTTCATAATTTCTGTTTGTATTTTCAAAATCGAAACTTTCCAGATTTTATCAAAACTGGATAATTCAGAGATTTTCACAATTACGAAAGTTTAATCGAGATCATTTACATGATAATCGATTCGTTATTTTACCGAAACGGTTCGTCTTAATTACTGGACAAGCCACCAAAAAAATTAAACCAAATTTTTTTATTATTGTTGCAACAGCAAAACAATTTTCTTTTCAATACGCCAATTTCAGAGCATACCTGAATACCTTTTATATTATTTACATATGTATGTGCATACATATATGTACATATGTATAAATTTATATGTATGTATGTATGTATGTACGAGTATATGCACATAAGCGTCATTAATGTCACACCATTAACTTTAGGCCGCTTAAAGAAAAAATGGAAACAATTCGTTTATTGGATCTCATTGATGCAGCAATATTTGACTATTTAATACAAAATGGCGATCGTCATCACTACGAGACGCGTGAAGAACGTTTGGTGCTTATAGACAATGGCAAAGCATTTGGAAATCCAAACAAAGATCACTTAGACATATTAGCACCACTCTATCAGTGTTGTCTGTGAGTACGAAGTGTTTGCTTTAAAAAAAAAAACAATTAAAAATTATAAACTCGTGGCATTTTAACAGAATACGAAAAACCACTTGGGATCGACTGCAAGTATTTTCCGGTGGCGTGCTTACTGAACTCATTGATCGCCTCGCCAAGCATGATGCGTTATTTCCGCTAATTACAGATAAGCATAAACGTGGCGTGGAACGAAGACTTCTGGTGGTTTATGCTGTTGTCGAATATTGTATGGATAGAGAAGGTGATAAAATGTTTAAGCAGCTGTAACTATTGTTGAAACAATGACATATTTTAAACAAGTTTGTATGTATGTAAATGTAAAATTCAAAATCTATTTTATTATTTTATCGTTTAGTAGTATAGAAATGTAATTATTTAGATCTAAGAAGATATACATATTTAAAGCAAAGTATTTTCACACTGCACTCTAGGATAGTTTTCGAAAATATGTCATTTACAAATATGAAATATGTATGTATGTATGTATATTAATTGGTGGAAGTACTGTAAAGTACAAATGTACATAGGAAATTTCCAAATGTTGTTCCACCTCCAAGACTTCTAGCCTACTTACGAGTACATAGTTAATTATGTAATTAAGCATTGGTGCTACACAGTCCTAATAAAGTCAAATGACTATTTTTTACCTTTCACATTGCTGAATGTAAATAATTTACTGAACTTTTTGTTATTCGCTTTGCTTGAATTACCCTGTAAGAGAGATCGAAAAAATAATACCCAAATTACCACAAACATAATCGTAAACTACAACTTACCTTTCCATGAAATTTCGGCTTTAGTTCCATGCTTTTAGCGCGTTGTGCGCCTCCTTTGAATTTCTTAAAATCCACATTTTTGTAATCAAAATTTTTGAAAACGTCAACCGGTTTATTTGAGGCCTGATGACTTTTTGGTTTATTTTTTATATTTTTATGTTTAAATTTCTTTTTGCCACTCTGCTGGTATAGCGGACGTTGCTGCGTTTGTACTTGTGACGTTGATGGTATCTCTTCCGGTGCACTATCTGAATCATCACTTATTTTGTGTATTGAATTGTTCGATTCACTGCCAACGTTTGAGTCAGCACTGGATTGCTTCTCTGTTTTCGGAGCAGACGTGCTTGATTCTGTCGCGGTTGCTATTTGCTGCTTTTTAATTTGTCGCAATTCTTTTTTAGTGGGTGGCAAATTGACAAACTTCAGTTTATCATCAGTGGGTGTGTCTGTCTTAAAACGTTTAGCACTGGGCTCAACTGCGTTATTGGATTTACTCTTTTTCGCAATCGCTTCTTCATATGTACGTTTGAGTATTTCCTTGATAGGTAAATTGTACTCATCATCAGCAGTTTCGTTTTTAAGCTCCACCTAATAGAATTAATTTTTTCATAGCTTCACACTCAAATGAAAATAAAATAGAAAACGTTTTTACCTCTGTTTTTATATTGAGCGGATTTGCAGTCGGACATAGTTGACGTTTCTTATTTTCAGCCTCAATGCGTGCCGCTTCCTCGGCCTTTTCTTTCTCCACCAAAGGAAGCACGGCAAGATATCGTTGATAGGGACTAACAAATTTTATACTATGTTGAAGCTGTTTTTGCTTTCGCTGATCCTCATCCTTATTTAGTAAATTATTAATTTAAAAAAACAAAAATTAAGAAAAAAACGACATAGAAATCTTCGGTATTGCTTACATCTTCCGAGTGTTCTGGTGTTTCATAAATGCTCAGCACAGCCTTAGCTAATTTAACATTTGTCTGTGTAGGCGAAGGCATTATTGAATTGTTCCCTGAATTCAGCAGTGTTGGCAAATCGTCGCGGAACTCTTCGTTTTGTGAGAGATCGTGTGGGCAATACAACTTGCTGTTGTAATCCTTGCTGTTAGTGGCAGTAACACGATGAATAGTTTCAGTCTCCAATACAGGCTGCAAATGAGTTGTATAATCATAACTCGTTGAAAAAAAAAATTTAGACATATTTTAATAGACATTAATTACTTTTACTAAAGGCTGCTCTCGCGCTCGCAGCACAATTTGATGCAATACGTGAAGATTTTGACGGACCAATGGCGGTATGGGGTTACAACACGCCAGTATTCCCTGCATCTCACGAGGCAAACTTTCGCAAATTTGCAAGAGCATGTGATTGGGTAACACATAACCATAACTCTCATCTTCTTGACGAGCTATGGAATCACGCCATTGAAAGACCTCGCGCAACGCATAGAGCTGGCGATTGTCAAAGACACGTTTTGACTTGCGATAAATATCAATGTGAGAATCAGCGGTCACACGTGGTTTGGCATAGCGTTTCATGCAGATTTCTTTGCTCCGCTGGTAAATGTTTCGCAGCAAATTTGCCTGATTATTGCCGGCGTCAAGCAAGTCATTAGTTAAGCGGTCATATACATAAATAAGGTGGTGTGTGTCTTGACGTGCATATGCTACCAACTCGTTTGGTAATGGACGAATGCGCCAGTCAGCCAGTTGAAATGTCTTATCCACTTCAATGTCGCAATAGTGTTTAAGTAAATATGACAAGGATAAGCGCGCATAATTAAGGGCCTTAGCCGCTTGATGTGTATCGAACATGTTTACAATGTACAAAGAAAGATCGCGCTGCAACCAATCAACATCCATATCAGCGCCGTGGAATATTTTCAATATTTTTGGATTAGTCAATACAATGTTGAGTATGTGCATTTCGTCGCGTAGTTCCAAAGCGTCGAAGAGGTAATCTTTATTACGTGTTGAGATTTGTACAAGACAAGTGAATCCCTGAAAAGTGCGATAAGAGTGGTGTTCCACGTCAATGGCTAGTTCATGTTCTTGCTGAAGTTCTTCGACTGCAGCATTCAATTTTGATATTGTGTCTACATAAAGTAGCACAGTGTCATCTATTTTTGGCGGCACCTTTGGGTTTGTGCGTTTCAATTGAGAAGATGGGACTTCAAACTTCAAAAGCTCGAACTCATATGGATGTAAATAGCTACAATAAGTGTTTGGTAATTTAGCTACATATCTATATACAGTGCTACAACTTACCTGGTTATATTACCATGTTCATCATATTCTGGCAAAACTGCCAAGGGTTTCAAAGAATTTGGTTTATCTTTTATTCTTGGAATGAACGGCGTCAGTGCACTATTTTCAACTGGAACCTTAAATTTCAATTGCGGTCGCGCAATATTCTTTGCTGTGATCAAACGAGCAGCTACTTGAGATGCATCGTTTTTCTTCAAGTTCCAACTGCCCGCACCAGATCCAGATGTCGGTTTACTAGTTGCAACATTCAAATGCGATTCTACAACAACGGTTTGTGGATTTTTTTTAATACCTGCTAGTTCATCTAAGTTAGAATTTAAACGCTCCATTATAGCATCATTGCATTCTAATAGCATTTCGAACTGCTCGTCCTGCTGCCGGCTTAAAAAAAACGAATTGTTGACAAGCTTGTTTTCGCCATTATTAAGTACCTACCGTTGTATATTACCCTTAACATTTTGCCATTTTAAAACTTTCGATATTAGCCCGAGTATGCGATCTGACTCTTCATCCACAATCCGACCAAAGGTGGGGTATGAACAATATAAATCTCGTGCAGCGCCCTGCGGAAAAGAGTTTACAGCCTTCGTAGCCTCGACGATTTCAATTAATCCATTCTAAAAAAGGTATTAATAATTAAAACAAACCTATGTGTTATGCACATATGTCAGCAATACGAATTACCTTTGTGAAATCTTCAATGGAGGTGAAATTGCCAATTGATGTTACACTTGGAGTCTTCCCTGTTGAAACTCTAGAAGGAGACTCTGTTTCTTCTGCCACTTTGGTCACTTCCGCGGGAGCCATTGTCTTCGCTTGATTTAGAAAATTAACTTTGTCCTCTTTGCATTGGCTGGAAAAGCAAAATTACTTTTTGTAATATTATGCACGCTTTTTTAGACACATGTGGACAAAAACAGATTACAATAGATCCACTGTCGATTGTTTTGACTTTTGAAATAAATTTGGAAAGCTATCGATAGTTTTTAGTACTATCGATATTCTTGAAACGGTCCGTAATTTTATAATATTCAAACATCTCTTAATTATATGCAAACTGAAATAATTAATGTCCGTTCGAATTAAGAAAGAAATCAAATAAATAAAGCACACGAAGAAATTCTTACAAATTTTCTGCCTAACCACAGCGTTTGTTTAACGTCGCTTCAACATGTATACATATATTGGCATGTAAATGGCACGTAGTTGTAGTTTCGTTAAAAACCTTTAAGAAGCACTTGTAATTGTATGTTCTCTAATTATAATTACTTAGGGCCAGTTTTTCAGTGCAAGTTGAACTCTGTTTGTCGTTTAAACTAAGTTTAAACTCAGAATGCAGTTTTTCAGTCAACTTTAAACGGAGTTTAAACTAAGTTTAAACGGCCGATTGTGCTCGGTTAAACTTAGTTTAACTTATCAGCTGTTTGCTAACTACTTCGTTTTGGTTGCAACAAATGTATTTGGGCGCAAGGAAACTAAGTTTAAATTTAAACTGAGTTTAACTAAACTTAGTTTAAACTGAGTTTAAACCAGCACTGAAAAACTGTAATGCATACTTTACAGTTAACATCTTTTACTAATGAAATACATTGCAAATCATTCGAATGTATTTGTTTTTGTAATACAAATTCGGAAGTACTATCGATATTGTATTTAAAAATATCGATGGTACGACTTTCGATAGTTTCTTAGCTCAACAATAACAAATTCCACGACATATATGGGACGACATCTATGGGAAACATGAAAAAATTTTCATATAATAATTTCGAAATTCAGTAATTTGGTACAATCTCATGTGTCAAAATTTGAGTAAAAGATTTGGCATAAGTAAAGAATAGATACGGAAAGTTGAGCTAGAAAAAAATGAAGAAGTGGTAATTTTTTTTTTGTGCAATCTAAAAGGGTGGATGTTAGGGAGGGATAAAGGGGGAAATTTCAATATTTTGAAAAGCTGATACTTCAAAAACTATTTATCCGATCTTCACAATATTGGTATTGTTAAAAAGATAATTTAATTAATATGAAAGACCTTTTATTTAATATTCATATGTGTAAATAAAGTATATATATATTTTGAGAAAAATAACGAAAACTGAAAAACGCAAATGTTTTTTTTAAACAAAACTATATTTTTCTTTAAAAAATACGTAATTAATTGTATGTGAAAATAAGTTTGCCTTAAAGCACATAAAAATACCTTTAATTTGATGTATAATTTTATATATTTAAACTTAAGTTTTGTAAGACATTTTTTTTATTTGTGTTGCTGGCGATAAGAGAATCGGTCATAATGAGGATAATGTTCCAGAGCGGCTTCGCGGAAAGGTATCAGATAAATAGTTTTTCAAATATCAGCTTTTCAAAATATTGAAATGTCCCCTCTTTACCCCTCTCTAACACCCTCCCTATTAGCTTGCACCAAAAAAAAATTATACCACTAAAATCGGTAAAAAGGAGCGGACCACGCCCACTTTTTTCTTTTTTCCAGCTCAACGGTCCGTATTCTACTATGGATATTGTATTTAAAAACATCGAAATACAACAATAACAAATTCCACAGGGCTGGTTGGTTATTTAGGTAACATCTATAGGAAGCATGAAAAATTATTCATATAAAATTCCGAAATTCCGTAATTTGGTTTAATCTCATGTGTTAAAATTTGAGACTATGAGCAAAAGATTTGAGGAGCTGACCATGTCGAAGGTCTTCGGCAAGTCCAGGGCCACAAGGACGGTTCACTCACAGGGGCGGTCGCCGTTGATACCACAATTCACCTGGGTGTTTATGGAGTTACTAATGTTCGGCCCAATTTTTTCAGCACCAACCTACCAATGGCTTTGGAGACTTTCGCCTTCCCGATGTCCTCCTTCACCTCATTGCTGAAGAAGACAATTGGTGCGTCAGGTTTTAGGTTACGCTGCCTTCTCGTCACAGTAAGTTTCGTCCTGTCTGCCGAAGGATGCAGTATGAACTACTAGCTAAAATAGCTCGCGCATCTCTGAAATCTCCACTCGGTCATCACGCTTCGTCTGGTTGGACAGGGACCTCATGGTTGACCATAGTTTGCCCACCGAGCCCCAAGGTTACTGGAATTTCAATGCCCCTCCTACTTTTCACGCTTGTGTTTATCCACCAAGCGCCGGATATCCACGTTAAGTTCACTGATGCGGGAGCTATCAGGGTTCACCTGGCGAAGACGATCGCGCTCGTCTGCCAGGGCTGCCGCCTCAACCGGAAAATTTGGTCGAATAGCGGGAATCCTCCCGGCCGGAATGACGCGGGCCGTGGCAGACACGATCACCTTGCGGAACATGCGTTCACCTACTCAGCCTTGTTATAGTTGACATAAGTGCGGCGGTCAGTGTATACAAAGACGGCGGGGCTGTCTTTCGAAATGACAATGGGGAGGTGGTCTGAAGAAATCGATAGCATGGGTCGCCACGTTATGCGATAGCTAATCTTAGATCTGCTGAGGTACTGCAACTGCCTACTATCCAAGGGGGGGCGTCATCATTCATTGTGCAGAATGTCGAATCGTCTATCTGCTCTATCAATAACTTTCTGTTATGATTATTTGGAAAGCTTTCAAACTAAATGTCGTGGTGCACGGTAAAGTCTCCAACTACCAATCGATTTTCACCTCTGAGGAGTGCACCTATGTCGGGGTGATAACCAACCGGGAAGCAGGAGTCAGAGGTATATAAATGTTTAATATTTCGAGCTCGACATCGCCTGACCGAACAACTATTCCCTGTCATTCTAGGGCGGTGTCCCATGGGTCGATGTCTTCAGCGATTAGACGATACTGCACGGTGTGGTGCAGTATAAACGCTAAGCCTCCATCATCCTTACGAAGCACGTTGTAATCGTCGCAGCTCGTAAAAGCGAATCTGCGACGTAGCTTCGTTTCCATGACCGCAGCTATCAACAGGTCGTGCCGGCACCATCCGTTGCGCGTATTACATCATGCCGGAGTGGAGTTCGGATGGAGCCTTCTCTGGCAAACGCAGCAGAAATAAGTTTATGGACCAACCCCGTTGCGAGGGATTGCTCTGGGGGGAGATACGATTGTTTGGCTCGGCCGGCCTAAACAGGGTTAGGTCGCTGGAGCAACAGACCTTGGCCGGGCAAACCCCGGGTCATTCCGGTGCGTAGAACCGTCTGTATATGGCAATTGGGACTTTGATATTATTGCCTTTCCTTGCTTTTACGTTTAAATTTTTTGTGTTTGGCTTAATTTTTTGTAACCTGCTCAACACCAGTTCACAATTTATAGACTTTTTTTAAGACTAGAGGCTTTATTTTGAAACTGAATGCCAACAGGTCTAAAATTGTGACTTTTGTCTATATTAGATTCTGATACTGAAAATGCGTTTTACACAAATAAATAATTGTTATTACTTTTAAAGCAACACATGAAATGGTTTTTCTACTAATATTTATTTTGGTTCAAGTCTATCTACTTACATACATACTTTAACATAGTAGATATGACTTGTTTTAGAAATTGTTTTTTTTAATAAAAATTAATATGGGCACTTACAAAGAAAATTATTGCCATTGTAAAATTTGTTTTAGTGATTGCCGATTTTACGGGTATTTACGAGTTTTAACTCGATTCATCTCACGAATATACTAATTAGATACTCGTACATATGCGCATATGTAAATACATACATACATACATATACATACATATACCTACATGTGTTGTTGTGGGCCGTTATACATTTATGTATTTTGACACCGAAAATCGATTATGCAATTATGAAAATTTTATGTTACGTATAGTATGTACTTTTAATATTTTCGTTTATTATCAAGGAGAGCCTTGCGCAGAACGCAGCGCACGGGGGGGGCTCTGGATTAAAATTTCATTTACGAATAAAATTTGATGAATATGAGTCACTTCTTTTTCAAACCTCACAACACCTACCTTAAACCCCCCTCCCTTCACACGGTCCTGTTATCACAATTGTCAATAAACTGCTAGCTAAAACAAATTTGCAATCATATTTGTTTTAAACGATAAGCTGTTTTACAGGTTTTTGATTTGATGTAATTCTTTCTCTCTCACATGTGGATCGGTTAATTATAACGTAAACATCTACATATCTGTAACTAGTATGTATGTATGTATCATGTCTATGTACATGTGTATGTATTTACAATGTATGTATTGATTTAAGTATGACAAAGATTTGGCGGCAGTGGGTGAGTGGTAACGGTGCGTGCTATAACTCAGTATGTCGCTGGAATCCAAGGTCCCAATCTAAGCCGAGGCACAAATGGTAGCAGAAGCTCAGCCAAACACTGATCTATAAGGGTTAGCTCCAAATAATTTTTATTATTATTATATCAAAGAAACCCATTTACCAGGAAACAAATATGAATAAATAATGTAATAATATGAACACCTGAACCAGGGGCGGATACCGAAATTAAATTTTTTTTGGGGAGAGGTTAAAAAAATATTTTTGTTGACAAATCATGATAGATTATGTAACAGTTAAAATTTTTCTGCGTGTAAGGTTCTGATATTTTGGGGGGTTCGGACCCCAAAACTCCCGCCACCCCTTTACCCGCGCCTGTCTTGAACGCATAAAATTAGTAACGCTAAATATTAACAAATTTTGAAAATTTTTTTTAATTTTAGGTTATTATTTTAATTTAATTTTTGTTTTAAACTTTGCCAAGGTTATTAATCATTCAAAGCATGCAAGAAATATCTTTGGCCACATGCAACTTGCACATTAGTATACTAAAATTAAACGGACTATAAAACTATATATTCAAAAACACTCTTCGAAAAATTTTGAAATTTTGCAAGTTATGTGCTAGGTTTGAAACTTGAGTTTACACGTGCTTTGTAAGAGAGTTATATGTATGTATGTGCTTTAATTGAAAAACAATAAAAAATTAATCAAATTTTCAAAATTGTATGCTTTAATTTTTATGCACGCACGTATGTACATACATACATGTGTATGAACATGCAACCATACATATGTACATACATATGTACATCCAGACATACATAGATTTGTACTATGTACCTTAATTTGGCAGATGTTACGCTTTCAATATAGCTCATTGTGCATTTTAATAAACATATCGAAACGCTCAGAATTTTGTAAATCATATTCTGAGCTTGAAAACCATGATCAGTCTTAGATTTGTTGTGGACCAGTGAAGTGATCAATTAACGTTGGCACGAACGAACGTTGAAAAATTACCTAGCAGAGCAACAAAGAGAAAATGTCAACTAATCATCACTTTGCTATGCTATCAGTGGTTTATATTTTATTTATATTGCATGCAACAACACCGTTTCATGTCGAAGTGAGTACATATGTACATACATACGTACATATGTACATAAACATGTTGTATTTACAAATACTATATGGAAATACAGCAATCGGACGTGCGATAGTGAAATTAATTTCATAGGATATTTATTGGCTATAATTAAAAATTTACAATTTTAAGATTGTTATAAATTTTCCGATTATTAAAAAGGGTTTTTTTAAACTGTTCGGCGTTTATTGACTTCTCGTTCAATTTGTGGGGTGTCAGTTGCTCATCGAAGATGTTACAAAGGAACTTTTTTACTAAAAGCTTTGCTATTACCACTTAAAAAATATTAAATTCAGGATTTAGTGATTAATGCACCGATAAATTTTTAAACCGCACTTCGGAGATACATATATAGCACAAAATTTGTCAATTCGCCTCGCTTAAAACAGAAGAATGTACCTACGACAACTGAAAAAAGGAAACTGGGTTTTTTTTTTTGCAAGTTTACCTACAGGCCATAACTATCAAAAAATGTGTTATGCTGCTTTGCATTTCAGGTGACGGCATGAACTCATTCATGTTTTGGTCGCTGTATACTTAACCGTAAAATAACATCGCGGAAAAGTAATCCTCCTATCAGAAAATGCTAAAAATTTTGCGATTGGCCCCTAATGGCCCCTAATAAACAATGTTACGCTACACTGCTCCAGAACGCGGAATATTTTCTTTAAATTCATTTTTTTCATTTTTTCTTTAAATTACAACCAAAAAACATCGGAAGTTTACTTTTGCGCCACCTTGTATATGTATGTGGATATCCCTGACTATTGCTTTTGAGCAGAAATAGTTCTATGGAGTTCTAAATTCCCCCAGCAAGTGGAATAATCATAAGTAAATACATACATACATATTTATATGCATATGTATGTTAATCTATGTTTATGTATGTATATGCATCTTAACGTGCATATGTATGCGTTACTATGTATTTTAATAATGTTTCTTTTCAGTCCCAAAACTCGACTTCTACACCGCAACCAACGTCTGAACAACTATTAAAAGTGGGCGTCTATTATGAGACGCTCTGTCCTGATAGCCGAGAGTTCATACGTAATTCCCTCTATGATGCAATGATAATAAATGACTGGATAAAATATACTGATCTGCAATTTGTTCCGTATGGAAAAGTGTCGGTTTGTAAATTTTTATTAACATTAGGTACACTCATTTAAAACACTTAAAAAAAAATTCGTGAAAATTTAACTTCCGAATGAGCACACAAAAGGAAAAAATATATCCGTCGGATATACATATAGAATATATGTGGAACTTGATGTTCTAGGCAGTGTTGCCAAGTAAGAAAAATATTTTCTTCCAAACTGACCATTAGTATTCTACTAAAATCTAAAAGAGACCTTGACTCTTCCACATAGCCATAAAGAGAAAATCAGGGCCCAGTGAGATCTTGAATGCCAATATTGAGATTACACATTAATTGTTGTCTGTTCATTCTTAATGTTACATGTTTTTTAAACTAATATCGATTTCGCTTAAATTTAATAGTTAGGTAAGATATATGTACAATAT
This sequence comes from Philophylla caesio, assembly GCA_963971545.1. Lineage (NCBI taxonomy): Eukaryota > Metazoa > Arthropoda > Insecta > Diptera > Tephritidae > Philophylla > Philophylla caesio. The sequence continues at coordinate 177,223,521 of OZ020604.1, read as the reverse complement.
GGTAAATGTAAATTCGTATACTGCGTGAAAAAGATATTAGACGATGAAATTTGTTGCTCAAAACTTTTGTGTTTTTCCAATATACATACATATGTGTATTATATTGTATGAGTTTACATTTCATATAAATATATATGTAGGTATTTCCGTATTTCGTAGAAATACATATCACTTTTAATAAGTAGAACTACTGCAAATGAAATAAAGATAAATACAAAATAGATTCAGTGAAACCATACAATTTTTAATTGAAATCGTGAAATCTTATAAAGTTAAAAGTTAACTTTTAATTATTTGCCCAGTGTATTAAAATTTTTCAAGTCTCATCTTTTCGCCACTTCAGAATGTTAATAGAATCTTATTGATAACTCAAGACATGCACTTAGTCTCCACAAGAAAACGTTGATGTCCTAAAATGGATGTCAGTAAATACATATATTGTCAATGGAGACCGCTTATTTCTCCATGTCAGCAATTTACGTCAGAGTTTATTTCTTGGCATCTATTGCCAGGAATATGCTCTCGCTATGTTACTTTAACAGCTAATTTTTCATTTGGACGTAAACTTCGTGGGGTCAACATCAAAGATATTTTCATTCAGAAGCAAGAAATTAGTTGTTTCCTATTGCATTTATTAATATTTACGTATTTGGGAGGGAAATAACATATTTCTTGTATAAATTTTAGCATATTTGCGCTTTGCGCCATCTTAAAAATGTTTATGTCAAGACATTAAACTGCCCACAAATAAAATTTGAGAATACATTAATAACATTTTCCACGTCTGTCGGATGCAAAAATAAATATTTGAATACAAAAATGAGCTATGTATATAACTTGAACCCCAATTAAGTTTGCCATACTCTCAATAAATATGAATCGATAGCTCCACCCCCTAATTAACCACACTAAACCGTTGTTCCATTTTGCTCATACTCCACACAATACATAATTTTAAAATTAATTGAAAATATGAGCCACCTTAGTATGCATACATATGGGAATTCACATTCTCATTCAAACTGCCCTCATTTTTCGGTACAAAACACATCAACTTATTTTAATTTTATTTATTAAAAACCATTCAAATTAAATCTGTTTTAAATTTCTTGTACCAACTGTTTTAGTCTTGGACAGATCCCACTACAAATATAACAACGCTTTTCTGTCAACATGGGCACAGCGAATGCGAACAAAATGCCATACATGCCTGTATTGTGGAGCACAATGATATAAAGAAGCAAGTCAAATTAATAAGCTGTTTGTTGGCTGGTCATGCGAAAAGTCTTGATGAGGTACATAACCACCACAATATTTTTTAATCTTATAAAAATAAGTGTGTTGCAATTTAACGACTTCGCGTTTATTTAAATATGTTTTTAATAAGGAATTTTACATTGTTTTTTAATATGTTTTTATTTCAAGTGTGCAAGTGACTTATTGCTGGATGTGAGCGCAGTAAAGGAGTGTAAATCGACTCGTAGTACGCCAGATATATTGCGGAAATACGGCGAGGAAACCGATGCTCTGGATCTATCTTTCGTTCCATCAGTCACATTCGAGGGGGTAAATGATTTAAAAATACATACATTAGTTTACTTATAAGTAATATATAATTATATAAGTAATGATGTTGTTTTTTTTTGTGCAGAAATTCGATCGTTGGCGCCAACGTTACTTCATATACAATTTTTTTGTAGTATTCTGTCGAGAGTACAAAGAAAAATTCAATATTGTACTGCCGCACTGCTAATGAAGTCATACCTCAATGAAAAAATTCATTACATTGGAATATCTATTGTTTTATCTAAAATAAAAAATTAGATTTTTTTCTTACTAAATAAGATCAACTTCAAAATTTTTTTTATTAAATTATATTTTATTTTATTTTATTTTTATTTTAATTTTTTATTTTTTTTTAAGTCTATGAATAAAAATTCTTACACACTATTAACAAAAGCATTCTTGTGACAAAACTTAAATACGATTATTAGTATTAAAAAATGAATTCAAGAGAATGACAAAAATATTTCTACCTACTGAAAGATCAAGCTCGATAGAAGTTGAGATCAGGTTTAATTCATTTAAAGCCCGGCTTATAGGGGCATTATGGGCATAATTAGTTCTACTGCACTTCCCATAGAACGGATAAAAACTACGAAGTTCTCTTCTTGGAACATTAAAATTTATTTTCTCTAAAAGAGCGGGACAATCAAAAGCCCCCTGGATAATGCCATGCACAAAGGATAAAGAAAGTATAGATCTCCTATTTTCTAAAGACTTTAAATCTAATAGTAGCAAACGCGAATTATACGACGGTAATGGATCAGTGAAATGCAAAGACCGTAAAGCATACTTTAGGAAAACTTTCTGAACTCTTTCGATCCTGTTCATGTTAAACTGTTGAAATGGCCGCCAAATAATAGTGGCATACTCGAGGTTTGATCGCACAAATGAGGTGTAGAGCAATTTCCATGTATATGGATCTGTAAATTCAGCACAATTTCGCCGAACGAATCCCAACATAGCGTAAGCCTTTGAAATAATATAGTTTATGTGATCATTAAAAGTAAGTTTAGAGTCAAAGATAACCCCAAGATCCTTAATCTCATAAGCCTTCTGTAGTACACAGTTAGAAAGTCTATATGAACTATGAAACCCAGTATGTGATTTAAAATAACTAACATGAAAACATTTTTTAATATTTAAGGATAGATGCGAACTAATACACCATGTGTAAAAATTTTTAATTTCCGATTGTAGATTAATCATATCTACGGAATTATTTACTATAGAATAAATTTTTAAGTCATCAGCATATAATAAAAAGTTGGCATGAGAAAAACATGAACCTATGTCATTGATAAACAAAATAAATAAAAGCGGCCCAAGAATGCTCCCCTGGGGTACACCCGAAGTGGCAATAAAAGAATGAGATGATACATTATCAATGGTGACCATGCACCGCCTATTGCTTAGATATGATTTAAGCCATTGCAAAAATACTGAGTGAAAACCAAGGCAAGCAAGTTTGTTAATGAGAATCTTGTGCGAAACCTTATCAAAAGCTTTCGGAAAATCAGTATATATGCAGTCTACTTGACCGCCTGAGGTAAAGGCGGAAATACAAAATTCACTGAAAACGGCTAGATTGGAAACAGTGGAACGACCAACCACAAACCCATGTTGGCTGGGGCTAATTATACTTTTAACAGAAAAATAAATATTATCTTTGACAATGCATTCAAAAAGCTTCGAGGTATTAGTAAGTTTTGATATTGGTCTATAGTTGCAGACATCATTTTTACTACCACTTTTAAATATGGGAGTTATTGAAGCAACTTTCCAGGCATCAACAAACGTACCACATTGTAACGACTTATTAAAAATTATTTCCAAGGGAACCGCCAATGCCGGACAGCTTTTTAGCAAGAGAACTGAGAAACCATCAATATCTGACGTTGAAGATGGCTTGAGTTTTCTAATACCATTCACAATGTCTTCGACTGATAGTGTCAACGAACCAAAATTAACCACAGACTGGACATCCGAAGAAAAGTCCGCAGTGGATATATTATTGTCGCAGACAAAATTCGATTTGAAGAAATCGGCGAACAGATTAGCGGCATCTTTTGGAGAGTTAGCGACTTTGTTATTATAGCAGACGGTAGAGGGAATCGATGAGCAGGATTTTTTCGATTTTATGAAGGTCCAAAACGCCTTAGGATTGGACTTTATGTTAGACTCGAAATTAAGAATATATTTTTTATACAGAAACTTATCCAAGCAATTAAATTCCTTCATGTAGCGCAAATAGGTATCATAGAAGGACTGACTCTGTGTCCTCTTAAATTTCTTATAAAACTTGTTCCTAATATTCTTCAACTTTTTTAATCCCGTGGTGTACCAAGGCAATTTATAGGGTTTCGGTTTCAAAATCGGAATATTATCTAAACATATATTATATACAGATTCTTTGAAAACATTATAACAACAAGTAGGATCAGAATTGGAAAGTAAAACAGTCCAATCAAGATCACATAACAGCTGATTTAAGGCATTGAGATTACAGCGCGCGAAATTAAATACAATTTTGTCTTCCCGAACTGCTTTCTTAAATTCATAAAATTCAATCTTAAGAACTGTGGCAACATGGTGCATATCTGTAGCAGAAAATGGCGCAAGGCACTCAGTTAGATAAAAGTTAGCGTAGTGTTTAACGGCCTTTTATACGAATTAAGTCCAAATTATTTTCAAATAAACTAGAAACCCAATTTGACATCTTCACCGCGTAAGACGAAGATAGAAGAAGTATTCATCTGATTCATCTTCTATGCATTGGCCTTGGTTGTGACGTTAACTATAATCTACAATTTTGTAGATCTCTTACAGAATGCACCGCACTACTTTACCAAATAACACCTCAGGGCAACACCCAGAGCAGCGGCACGCTCAGCGGAGGCGGGCGGCCTCTTAAGTCCAATCCCTCACCCCTCCGACAGTGACGACACTACCGAGATGGGCGAAGATACTTCAACTGAACTGCAACGGACTCACTTCCAAGATCAAGGAAGTGGTTGCATGCATGGTAAACGAAGTTACGTCCCAAATCCGCTTTAACGAGCTGCGACAGTTACAATGTGCTTCGTAAGGATCGCAAACGAGACAATGGTGGAGGCCTAGCGATCATATTGCATCACACCGTGCAGTATCGTCTAATCGATAAAGAAATCGACCCACGGGATAGCGCCCTAGAATGTCAGGAATTTGCTGTCCGGTCAGGCGATGTCGAGCTCGAAATATTTAAAATTTACATACCCCTGACTCCTGCTGCCCGGGTGGTTATTACCCCGACATAAGTGCGCTCCTCAAAAGTGAAAATCGATTAGTAGTTGGAGACTTTACCGTGCACCACGATCTTTGGTTTAAAGCCTACCAAATGTTCGTAGGGGAAAGTTATTGATAGAGCAGATAGACGATTCGACATTCTGCATAATGAACGATGGCAACCCGCTCCCCGACAGGATAGAATAGCTCGCCAGATCTAACATTAGCTAGCGCAGGTCTGATTTATAGCACAACGTGGCGGCCAATGCTATCGCTTTCTGCAGACCACCAGCCCATTGTCATCTCGATTCTCAGACCTGCCGACTTTGTATTCACGGACCGCCGCACTTTTATCAACTTTAAAAAAGCTGACTGGCAGCGATTCGGGAATTTCCCCGAGAATGCCTTCAGTGCTCTTTCTGCTCCAGCTGATGTTCGAGTAGGCGAATCGCAAGGTGATCGTGTCTGCCACAGCCCGCGTCCTCCCGACCGGGAGAATACCCGTGATCCGCCGAAAGCGCGATCACCTTCACCTGGTGTACACGGTTAGCTCCCGCATCAGGGAATTGGTGAAAAAATTGGGCCCAACTGGAGTAGGCTGTTTGGCAAAGTTCTCAACTTATCCATGGTCACACTCATCACGATAAGTCAACTTCCTCCCTGCTTTCACCAGTGGCCAAGACACTTGAGCTCTTGCTGCTCCCGTACCTCCGTCACCACCTTGGCACCGCGAAGCACCACGGCTTACCGAAAGTTTATAGCACCAAAACCACACTTAACGCCATTAACACCCAGGTGAATCGTGGTCTCAACGGCGACCGCCCCTGTGTGAGAACCGTCCTAGCGGCTCTGTACTTGTTAAAGGCATTCGCGACTTACATCAATGGTCGTCAGGCGTCGGCAAGCTTCCGAGACGAGACTTCAAAACCGAGAAAAATTAAGCAGGGGGTACTCAGGGTGGCGTCCTATCCCCACTACTGTTTAATTTCTACATTTCGAAGCTCCTTCCTCCGCCAGAGGGAGTTTCCATCGTTAGGTATGCCGACGACTGTACAACATTGACTTTTGGCAATGAAATTGATGATTAGTGCTCGATGGTGAACATCTACCTTTCTGAGCTTGCTAACTTCTTCACTGACCGCAACTTGACGTTATCTCTTGTTAAGCCCGTGGTGACCCTTTTTAAACCTTCGACAAAGGAGGCCGGTCTGAACCTCGACATATATATCGATGGTCTCAACAGAGTACAGAGCCGCAACACTTGGGGTAGAGAAAAATAAACGTTGTTGGTAACATACAAGGCGATTAGAAGGTCGATTCTAAATTACGTAGCGCCAATTTGGTTGTCTGAAACTAGCAGGACACGGTGGATGAAGTTTCAAACATCGCAAAACGTCGCACTCCGAACTGTGACCGGCTGCCTCCTGATGTTACCTGAAGAGCATCTTCACCACAAATTATCTTACCTTATTCCACCACCCAGAAGACCAATTCCATCGAATCTCATTAAAATTTCAATTAATTTTGAACGAGACCTTATCTTGCACTATGCTTTCTTTATAAGGAATTTTATGATTATTTTATATATACATTTTCTTGTTTGGTAAACTTTTAAAATTATAAAAATATAAGTCTGGCCACGCTGAAGAATTTATGAAATTTCCCTGTCTATGCGGTTAATGGCAGCACTGCATGCGCAGCTTATTCCTTTCATTTCATTTCGTTGTCATCAAATTCGGCGGATCAAAAAATAGTGTTTAATTCAGTGGAAAAAGTTTAAAAAAATTGTTGAAATCAATTGAATACAACAATAATGGGTGAAACAATAAACACCAGTCAGCAGTTTCCGCTGTTCGAAAAGCCAACGGTGCAGTTCAATGAAAATGGTTGGGGGCCATGTGAATTGCCAGACACTTTTCGGGATATGCCGTATCAGCCGTTCAGCAAGAGTGATCGATTAGGGAAGATTTGCGACTGGACTAGCGGATCTAATAATGAAAAAAAGTACCAAAGTAAGTTTTCTTGGAAGCAATTGCATAAAATTTGCCATGGACTCATATTGCAATGTTTGAGGTTATGTTGTAGTGGGGCTGGTGAATCGTGGCACCCATATTCACCATGGGAAGTGAAAAATTTCCCCGAATGAGAAATGACACCCATTTTTTTTTTACCACATCAGCTGTATGATTTTTGTTTACAATTTTTTGTTGTTAATGTGAGAAATTATGTCCAACACACCTTGTTTAAGTTTTAAATCAAAAACATGTTAAAGCCAAGAATAAAAAATAGTATACATATTCATACTATGTGCCTACATACATACATATCTTCATTGTAAAAACTATTGAGTTGTCCCAGTAAATTTCTAGCCGGTTCAGTAAGTTCAATACAAATAGCATTGCGATTTTCTGCCAAAGTTTATAAAACTAATCTTAAACTCGCAAACCGAACGCTATGTTCATGATTAAATTGTAATTATAATATCTTGCGATGTGTTCGCAAAAAAAAAAAATAGGAGTGAATTCAAAATGATATATTTTGAAACTTATGTATATAAAAGTTTCAAAGCTTATACAAAATGCGTTAAAATTAAGCAACGAAAATTATAGGTCTTCATACTTTTTATTTAAAATTTATAAGGATCAGTAACCGAAGTTGATAAAGCTTAAGCAAAATTGGAAAAGGTGAAACAAATTTTAAAAAAATGTCATCAAAATACCACAAGCGTGTGAGAAGGTTAGTTAGTTGTTCTGTTTAGAAAAAGTATGTAAACCTTTATACATACATATACATGCGTACATACACACATACATATTTATTTATTTATAAATAAATACATATTTATGTACACGTTTTTTTTTAAATACATATGTACATATGTACATAATTTTTGATATTCGCAGACAAGTATGCATCAACCTTTGGAACTGGCAGCCAGTATGCGTACTATCATGAAGAGGATGAAACTACCTTCCATTTGGTGGACACGGCCCGAGTGCAGAAGCCTCCCCATCAACGTGGACGTTTCCGTTCGAACATGCGTAATAATAGGTACATATGTGCAAAAAGTTAAAATAGTTCAGAAAATTCAAACCTAAAACCCACAAAAATAAATATAAAATATTAGGTCGGCTCGTGGTCGCAATCAACGTGGTGGCTTGAATTCCGGTATGACCACTTTGGGTGGCAAAAATGTCAAAGCTCGTGATCCACGACGTGGTATGGGAAAAAAGTTTGGATCTCGCGGTGTGCCGCCTAAGATTCGCGAATCGTCGGTAGCTGTACGCTCAGATTGGACATCGATTGAGGAAATGGATTTCCCGCGTCTGATGAAATTATCTTTGCCTAATATGAAGGAGGGCGAAGATATAATCACTTGTGGTACACTGGAATACTACGACAAGATTTACGATCGTATCAATGTGAAAAACGAGAAGCCCTTGCAAAAAATTGATCGCATTGTTCACACTGTGACCACAACTGATGATCCTGTTATCCGTCGTTTGTCCAAAACTGTGGGTAATGTGTTTGCTACTGATGCAATTTTGGCAACAATTATGTGTTCAACGCGCTCAAATTACTCTTGGGATATTGTCATTGAAAAGTTTGGTAAGTGCTGTTTAGCAATAAACTCTTGAACACAAGCACTCAATTTAATGAATTGTATTTTAGGCGATAAAATCTTCATGGATAAGCGCGACAACACTGAATTCGATTTACTGACCGTCAATGAAACGTCTGTGGAGCCCCCAACTGATGACGATAGTTCACCTAATTCACCACGTAATTTAGCAATCGAAGCAACATTCATAAACCACAACTTCAGCCAGCAAGTACTGAAAACAGGCGACAAGGAACCAAAGTTTAAGTTCCAAGAGTCAAATCCGTTCATAACCGAGGATGAAGATGTCGAAGTGGCGAGTGTTGGCTATCGATACAAGAAATGGAACTTAGGGAGCGATATTGTAAGTTCAAATGTCATAAATAATCAATTATCGCCACTTAAAGAAAACTTTCTACATAGGTTTTGGTTGCCCGCTGCGAACACGATGGCGTCTTACAATCGCCAAATGGCGAACCCCAATTCTTATCGATTAAGGCGCTTAACGAATGGGATTCCAAATTGGCGAATGGTGTTGAATGGCGACAGAAGTTAGATACCCAGCGTGGTGCTGTGTTGGCGAACGAGTTGCGCAATAATGCCTGCAAATTGGCTAAATGGACTGTACAAGCTGCGCTTGCCGGTTCCGACCAATTGAAACTAGGTTATGTTTCACGTATCAACCCACGCGATCCTTCGCGACATGTCATACTGGGGACGCAACAATTCAAGCCGCACGAATTTGCCACTCAAATTAACTTGAGCATGGACAATGCCTGGGGTGTGTTACGTTGCATCATCGATATTGTAATGAAACAGAAAGATGGCAAATATCTGATTATGAAGGATCCCAACAAGCCAATGATCCGATTGTACGATATTCCAGACAACACTTTCGATAGCGATGGTTCCGATGATGGTGAGGGAGATGATGGCGAAGCTTTTCAACCAGTTTATACATTCGGAAATAATAAGAGAATTTAAATCAAAAGCGCAACAAGCAAGTTAAGTGTTGGTGTACGTAGTGGATGTTTGCGCTTAAATTTTTCGTTCTTTGATAAGAGAAAAGCTAGCATCTAGATTGCAATACACGCATTTTTATATAAAACATATTTACATTGGCTTGTTTTCTATAGTTAATAACAGAATAAAAAAATTGCATTCGATAACTCGGCCAGCACATATAATAATACGTCAGAGGTTTATTAAACCATTAATAATGATTATGCCACAAAATATTAGAAATAACCGCCTATTACAAATTTGGAATAAAACAAATCAACCACAACGCAAAAGATGGGCGTCGAAAAAATGAACCGAGTTTTATTTATAAATTTAATTTGTTACAGCATATCATGTTGGCTATGAAACACCAATGGATTGAAAAATCTTGTAATATCAGTGTAATACTTGATGTTTTTGAACGTCCGTCATCGCTTTGAAAAAATTGTGTTTGTTGACAAAAATAACGAAAAATGACACTGAACATCAAACAAATCTGCAATTATTAAGCTTAGATTTATATAATTTGCTTAGTTATTAGTTGTTAGCTTCTTTAAAACTGTTTAGCTATCGCTGAAAGCGGTTCATATGCCGATTTTTTACATAATGGATAGGTTTGAATGTAATTTGTTCGTGTTCGTGCAGGAGAGGTTAAACTCGTTTTGCTCGTATGGGCCAAGGCGAAGTTCCCACAATCTTGAAAATAAATTTTGGGAGTCCTTTTGCTATTGTACCGTACGTTCTAAAAAACTTATATGATAAAATTGTCTATTTAAATTTTTTGTATGAAATTCGAAACATACATATTCTTAATTAGAGTTTTAAAAAGTCTTCACACGGGGGCGACTTATGGACAAGTTACGCTCCGATGTGAAGTGTAATTTTTTTTTATTGAGAAATATGGAAAAATGGAAAAATTCGAACACAGAAATTAGTGTGATTGTTTAATTTAAATTTATTCGTATTGGTGTAAATATATATGGGTAGTTTAACAAATAGTGACGTGGTGGTAGCTGCCTCGTTTGGTTGAGATGTCTTCCAAAGAGTGACACAGGCAATTTTTCCGCCGTTGGCCCGAACCGCCGCACGGTAAGCTTTCGTCAAGTTACCCCTCCGCGAGCGCCGTACGGCGGGGGGCATTGATTAACGGCAGGATATTAACCGTGCTCCTTATATGAAAAATCACATTAGGGTGGTCCGAAATATTTGGATCGGAAATCCAAACAAAAAGTGACTTCAAAAATTACGAAAATATCAAATTTAGTTAGACCATTATCAGTGTTCATTCCTGCTTTGGTAAAGATTGTTTATGCGATAATTGAGCTTAAACATTTCACCCTAAGCGGACTAAAATTGTATTATAACAAGTTTTTGCATTTTTTAAAAACCGTAATATGGGAGAAGAGCGAGGTTATTGTCTGATTGCAAATCATTAAAACAATTTGTTTACTGATGTCAAGAGCAAGATATTAAATGTGTATCAAATTTGGTGATGATTGTTGATGGTTGTTGAGAAACAAACGTTTGAAGTAAAGGGTGTTATTTTTAATTTAATGCTATGGCCAAGAATTTAGCTTTATTATACAGATAAGGTATTGCCATTATGTTTTAAAATTGATTTCAGACAATTGACAATTAAATAAATGCCAGCCGCTTTTTAAATTTTGTAAATTTCCGATTTCCTTTTTCAAAATTTATTTTAGTATTAATTTTAAGCAATTTATCTCCAAGAGATAATAATAATAATACTTCCAACGGTTTTTACCCTCCATTCCCGCCCGACCGACGCGAGCGGCGCATCTGCATGACGCACGGATTTAATTTTTTTTTTTTACATATGCAGTGCCGAGTCATGAAAGGCAGGAGTTTGTTGGGTGTCGAGACTCTAAAACTATTCAGATACACAATTAAAGTTCATCAGCTGATTTTAAATTTAAATTATTTTAGATAGTAAAAATTGTTTTAAAGCATAATTGTGTATGTAATCCATCATCTATTGAGAGTATAAAGTATAGTATTCTTTATGCAAAAACGTGAGTCGGAAATATTAAAGGAACCGGAATGAAAGTTAAAGTCCTGGCATAAACCACGGAGCGGCTCGTTTAGTTCAAAATTATTTTGCAAGGTTTCGGAAAAAGACGCCGGAAATTCGGGAGGGAACGTTCTACTTCACTTCGGCCAGAAGAGGTGGGCTAGACGTCAAACCTGTCAGTAACTTGACATTAACATTTCTCTGCGACTAGCAAGCGTAGGAAGATTAATAAGTTTTAAACGATTAATATAGGGTGGCAGGTTATACAGGGAATCCCAGCGAAAATGTCTTAAAGCAAAAAGCAGAAATTGTTTTTGAATTGACCATATTCTAGTATTGGCGTCACTAATGTTGTGAAAAGAGCTTTTACAAACGCAAAAACACCCTTAGCTTTGTTGATTGTAGCATTGATATGAACATTGAAATTAAGTTTTGGGTCCATTGTGAAACCTAGGTGAGCAAAGTTAAATACTTGTTCAAGGTTATAGTTATGTCATAAGAAGCTGGTTTAACGGCCCTGCGAGAAAAGCACATTACTTTACATTTTTTAAGGTTAAGTGGCATACAATTAACTTCACACCAATTATACATGCTATTTAAGTCCGCTTGTAGTAAATACCTTTCATCAACAGTGTTAAATGATCTAAAAAGCTTTAAGTCACCCGCATACAACAAAATTTTAGAATATTTCACAACAGAAGAAATTTCGTTTATAAAAAGTAAGAACAGAATCGGACCAAGGAGACTTCCTTGTGGAACCCCTAATGATACATGAACAACGTTCGAAGAAGTATTTTTAAAAACGACTCGTGTTCTGTCGTGCAGATAAGAAGATATCCAACGAAGAAGATTAGGTTGAAAACCAAGGAGATCGAATTTATGGACAAGTAAGGAGTGATTTACTTTATCGAATGCTTTACTAAAATCGGTGTATATAACATTTTCTCTAAATCCGTTTGATACATGAGTAGTAAAATCAATAAAGTGTTTACATTTTTTAAAAATACAATTATTTGAGAGAATAGAACAATATCGTTAAGTTTGTAGAATCCGCGAAACTGTAAGCAAATCTTTATTCTACCTCTTCTGATATTACTGGGTTATTTATGTACATTCATACTTACATACATTTATGTACACATTTACCCAAGAGCATAACAAAACATACAAATACCGGCATGCTCAGCAGTCGTTTACGCATGTGCATTCTGCAGCCTCACCGGCTTTTATTGATTATATTTAATCAGTAGCAATAGTTAGTGACGTATGTCTCATTACTTTACTCTTTTTTTCAGTTAAGCTATATTTGCGAGTATAATTCTCTAGAATTTCAGTGGGAGTGGCGGTCAATTCAAAGAAATCAATTATCTAAAATTGTATAGTAATGAATTATTAAAATCCATTCAGGGAGCCGCCATTAGCACAGTTCTCAGTCGCGGTTAAGTACTAGTTAATGAATATCTCTCTCGCAGTTATGTACATTTCTTATCGCAAACGCGACGATTGTACACAGCACTTCAACGTCGTCAATAAATCTCTCATCGGTTTTTTCAGCAAATTGCAAAAGATAGCTGGATTATTTTCTAAATCTGTGAAATAAATCACAACAGTATTGAGCTGCGTTCAAGTTAGCAAGCTGGTTTAGTACGGCGAGTTTAGGTTATTTATGATCGACGTGTGTAGTGGATCGCAACTCAAGGCATATAAAAACTTTTTTAATTTTTTCTTGTCAAAAACACTACCTACATACTATTTAATAGAAGTGATTATTGTTTTTTTGAAATGCTTAAATTTGCTGCTGCACGGGAAATTACTGCTGTGCTGTTATTTTTGATTACAGTAGGTGATGTTGGTAAGTGAATCAAATATCAAATAACATTTAGTGTCTACCTCAAACAACCGTAATTTGTTTATTTTTTATTTCATTATTTTTTGTTTGAATAGCCGCTATTAGCTATGGCCGTTGCGAGTCACAATTCAATAGCCAAGGTATATGCGTACAATTGAAAAATTGCCAATTGCTTATGGATTTGCTTTCTGGAGATTTGAACGCAGAAGTTGAGGAAATATTGCGAAAGAGTCAGTGCGGCTATGATAACACCTTCACTGAGAACACTCAGAGAATTGTGGTGAGTGGAAATATCGAAGAAGAAACTATCAAAAAGATCATGTGAGAATTCAAGGTGATCAAAGTACATCGGTATAAGAATGTACATATACATATATATACATACATACATACATATGTATATGGAAACCTATTACCCTTTTTAGGTATACATAGCTAAAAAAGCAATAATAAGTTCATTATAAAAAAAAAACTACAGTGAACTGAAGTTGATTCTCAAAGATTTATAGCTAAAGAAAAATAGCTTGTTCACTCCAATTCAATAATGTCTTATGTTTTAAGGAGTTGGAGTTTCACCAACCAGGGCTATTTATTTTTCGGCGACTACAACACTAACAGGCAGGGCCGTAAGCAGGACTCAGCCCACGGGGGGGGGGTTCTGGATTGAAATTTTATTTACGAATAAAATTCAATGAATACGATTCACTTCTTTTCATATACATTAATTTGCCCACGGGGGGGTTTCGACCTCCAAACCCCCTTCCTCCCCCCTGTGCACACGGCCCTGCTAACAGGCATATATCTACATACTTATTATATGACAATTACTATTATACTTAAATAAAATTTAAAAAATCAGAGCGAATCCCTAGGAATTTGCGATTAGTTAGTAGGGAAGTTAGTTAAAAACGCTTGTAAAATTTGTATCAAACATATCAGACACAACGCGACCTAGCAGTTTTAAAAACAACAAAATACTTTTTTTTTATCGAAACTAAATTAAAAATTTGTATAGACATTACAACCAAAACAGTTTTTATTTTAATGTTACCGCTATAATCAAGGACCTTACTCTGTATTTGGAAACTAAAAATGTCTTACATATTCGAAAGCCTAGTACCTTCAATCGTTCGAATTTTAATTTTGAACTCGAACTTAGGAGCGCAACCAAAGCCAAAAGGACAAATCTTTTAAATATTTCTATCGAGCGTTCATTTTAATGGCCCTTACAAAGGTTCGACCCGCCTGTCCATCACTGAATCCAGCGTATGGGCGGCACGAAATATCTTCCAAATGTATACTCAGAGTGGCGAAATTGACCAGAAGCAGCCAAATGGAAATAGCAATAGCCTATAAAACAGGCTAACGAGATTATCAAAAACAGGGTTCGAAATCATTCACTCACATTCGGAGGCGAACGCGAACGTCTAAAAATTTACATGTCTATGTACATGCATACATACAGGGGCGGCGGAAGACGTGGGTATGGTGGGTAGTAGTACCCACCTGAAATTTCCAATAGTGTGTAATTACCCTTTTCGGTTTTGCGTAGCGTGAAAAATTATTTGCAATCGATAATGCATCACACACGTCTTAACGATGTCGCAACATTGCATTCTTATACAGATGTAGTTGATAAGTTAGATCTAGAAATCTTTATGAATGGCTGTGTTTTCACTGCAGACATGAACAATTTTCCAAATTTCGATGAAATATATATTTTCCATGTATTATTTATGAACAATAAATATATTATACGAAGAGTAATAAGTTCTTTTCCCGAAACCCATTGCTCTTCTTAATTATATCGACGACCCATTTCCTTTACCTGGTATACTCTTACCACCAACCGAACTACCAACCCGGGGTCAGGACATTTCGCCGCCCCTGCATACATTGTGTATTGAAATACTTATAAATATTACGTATATTTCATATTGTTATAATTATTATTTTGAACTGTACTCATTCAGTTTTGAAGCTATTCTGGCTGACTCTGCTATGAGATGGCAACACAATAAACCAAAATTGTTGGTTATAGTTACATTTGGATTCAGAAGGTGTTAAATGCAGTGAGCTAGAGTGCTCCGCATTTATTACTTTAATAAAGAAGATCATTGAAATTTTATAAAATTACGATTTTTTCAAACATTAAGACTTGTCCTCAAAACATCGCCGTTGATGTGGAAATTTTCAAATAATTCATCGTTATTAAACATTTTGCAATTATTTGATTAAACATGTCCATTTTCCACGGTTAGGTGTGTTGCCCCGACAAATCCTTGCAGGAGCGATATACAAGTGAGCGAACAAATTCTCACCTAGGTAATGCCCAACCAGGAAATGTGATACCCATCGCAGGCGAATGTGGTACCGAAATTACACCGTTCATCTATGGCGGGAATAAGACACGTATCATGGATTACCCATGGATGGCCTTACTTCGCTATAAAACGCGTGAGTAGTGTATACGATATAAACATAAGAGATTTTTTTTTATAATAAACTACTACAACCGCCATCTCTCATCTCTGCACAATAGGTGACAATCAACTTGAATTTCTTTGTGGTGGCAGCCTGATTAACTCCCGATATGTTCTCACAGCAGCACATTGCGTAAATCAGAGCAATCCGACGCTAGTAAAACGCTTACACACCGTCCGATTGGGTGAATGGGATACAACGACCAATCCCGACTGCGAAGTGGATACACGTGGCAAGAAGTCTTGTGCACCAAACTTTGTAGAATTGGGAATAGAGAAAGCTATATCGCATCCAAAATATGTGAGCAATTCAAATGAACAATTTTATGACATAGCTTTGTTGCGTCTGGAAGAAAGTGTAACCTATAGTGACTTTATACGTCCGATCTGTTTACCGGAGGCTCGACAGTTGAGTGATAGCCTATTTGTGAATGCTACCATGGAAGTGGCTGGTTGGGGTGCAACTAATAAACCTCAAGCGAACTCATCTCCAGTGAAAATGGCAATTAAAGTGAAAGTCTGGGAAACGAGTAAGTGTGCCGACATTTACAAATCGTTTAATCGTTACATCAATGGAACACACCATTTGTGTGCGGGTGGTGGAATTGGTATCGATGCGTGTCTCGGGGATTCCGGTGGTCCGTTAATGTTGCGGGAGCTACTGCATAATCGATTTGTATACTTTGCAACGGGCATTATTTCGTTCGGTCCGAATCCATGTGGTTTTGGTGGCTGGCCGGGAGTTTATGCACGTGTAGACACTTATGTAGACTGGATAAAAGGCGTGATAGAACCCTGAGTCCTCGTTCAAAGCAAACGTTTATCGCCTTAATGCATGGTGTAAATATCTAAGTATTTACATATGTTAAAAAATAGCTCGACTAATGTGTAAATAAAAATGCGAAACATATCATTATAAGTGGCTTTGTACATATGTATGTATATTGAAAATTGAAACAAATTAAATATTTCATTCTACCATTTAGGTGGCTGGAAATTACAAGCATAGGAGAACAACAGATTTTATAAACTCTGAAAATAGAGCTGAACATATGAAAAAGAAGTGACATGCTGGCTCAGAAATTTGTTTATTCCGACCGAACACTGCTTACCAGCTACATTAACAAATAATTATTATTTCAGTATTTTTAGAGATAATTGCAAGACGTTTTATAACAGGGTTAATATAACGCTGAGTTGAGAATGCGTTGATACCAAGGCGAATTTAGTAAGGTGGCCTAAGTAAGCAGCTGATTGATTTGTTTTTTCTATCGCCGTGGTACTGCAAATGTCAAAATCATTGTTTATTGGTTGGTTTTGACATTCGCTGTACCGAAAGCAACAACAAAATACATGTGCTTTTTTCTTAAACATTTGCTGGCACCTTTATTAATTCGCCTTGGTTGATAAATACAAATCGCTAAGTTTATTAGGAAATATTGGTTCAAGTCCTGAAATTTAAATCATACATCGGAAAATAAAAGAAAATGACGTTTGAGAATTACAAAATATAAATGAAACAACGATGTAAATGCAAAAAAACTACTAGTAATTCGTCAATGCAATGCTTAGAAGTCACTAATGAAGAGAGGTAAAAATTATTTGAACAAAATCGGCAAATGGACTGGAAGCAAAAGCAAACAAATGTTCAAGTGTTGATACAAAGTGTAAAG
The DNA here is from genome assembly GCA_963971545.1 of Philophylla caesio. NCBI lineage: Eukaryota > Metazoa > Arthropoda > Insecta > Diptera > Tephritidae > Philophylla > Philophylla caesio. The sequence continues at coordinate 177,206,054 of OZ020604.1, read as the reverse complement.
ACAGCAAGGCCCAGAAATCGAAAAGAGGAAAATCAGCCAAGAAGATTGTCTATTCTAACAAAATATTGTTCTGTCAAAGTCATAGCGGCCCCATTATTCTAATATGCCCTGGGCATCCAATAGGTTAAAGACGGCCCTGGGTATAAAAACTCCCAAGCTCATCGATCTGTCTGAGTTTGACTTACTGGACGATTGGAGGTTAAGATGGTTTTGTAGCACGTTTATTACGCGTCAGTGATTATTGTAATCGGGGTAGCTGTAATTGGCGTAAAAAAAAATAACAACATTCTCAGACTTGATTATTATCGTATCGACTTGCATATGCATATATGTTTATACATACATATATACAAATACACGTACATACATAGTAAACTTATTCGCGGAAAAATATGGTTACATATGTATGTACTCGTATATAGCATATAATTACCGACATACTCGCATACATATTCATTTTGTGTATAAAAACAAGGTTTTAAAGAAGAAAAAAAGGCAACAATTTTGTTTTTCCCGCAGTGGCAATGCTTAGAATTATTGGATCGAGTATCAGTATCTTATTTGCCATCTAGTACGTGCTGAGTATTAAGGGCGGTAAGTATCCAGTTTATCATTATTGTTTATAATTATTCTTAATAAACATACATATATGTATGTACATATGTACATATAAGGTAAACGCACCGGATACCGACCACCTAAGAGTGATCAGTAGATTGTTCATTTAGTAGTTATTATTCTAACGAACTTTTCAAATTTAGAATAATTGGTCTATAAAGATTAAAGTCCATTTTATCGAATAGAAATGGCATTTTCTTGTCAAGGATAAAAAATTATGGTGTAAATTACGAAAAATTGAACGCCTCCCGACTATAGAATGCGCGTGTCCCGACCACATTTCGACCATGGTGTGTAATGGTTGTGGGCCTTCATTTCCAAGATAATGACGAATATATTTATAATATATGTATATTGATTAACTACTAACAAATAAAATAGCGAAGCTTACGACCATAAAAATCATCACACTTAGTCATAATTTGCTGTTAACAATATAGTTTATTGGATTTTAGATATTAAAATTGTTTCTTTTAATATATACATATGTATATTAAATAAATATTTATTAAATATATATTCAATACTTTAATTACATATGTATAACGGGTCATTCAATAAATCCGTTTGATGACACATACATAGATGTCGCTACTATGAACAAATTTCGAATCAGCCATCTTTCAAATCAGCAGTCTTTCAAATAATACGTGTCAAAATTCGACAGCAATCGGACCATTGGCATTCAAGTTATCGCATTGGACGTAAAGCTACTTTTTTTTTCAAAAATGGAAAAAAGCTAATTTCGTGTGTTGATAAAGCTTTGCTTTTTAAAGGGAAAAAATACAGTACAAACCAAATCCTATCTTAATAAATGTTATCCGGACTCTGTCCCATCGAGACAAAAGGTGGAGAAGTGGATTGCAGATTTTAAACGTGGTCGTACGGGCACAATTGATGCAGATCGCAGTGGACGCCTAAATGAGGCTGTTACACCGGAAAACATAAAAGAAGTCCACAAAATCGTTTTGGCCAATCGTAAATTGAAAGTACACAAGATAGCTAACATTGTAAAGATACCAGATGACAGTGTGTTTACCATTTTACACGAACATTTGGACATGCGGAAGTTTTTTACAAAGTGCCATGCGAGCTCACCTTCGATCATGAAATAACAACGTATTGATGATTCACAGCAGTGTCTGGAGCTGTTCAACCTTAATAAATCCGAATTTTTGCGTCGATATTTGACGATGGATGAAACATGGCTCTATCACTACACTCCAGAGTCCAATCGACCGTCAGCCAAGTGGACTGAACGCAATGAACCGTCTGCAAAACTTGGAAAAACACAACAGAAGGGCCAGTAAGGTTATGGCGTCCGTATTTTGGGATGCACATGAAATAATTTTCATTGACTGTCTTGAAAAGGGAAAAACCATCAACAGCGACTATTATACATATTGCGTTATTGTAGCGTTTGAAGGAAGAATTGCTAAGAAACGGCCGCATTTTAAGAGGAAAAAGGGGTTGTTTCACTAAGACAATGCAAAGTATCACAAATCGATGAAAACGATGGCTAAATTGCATGAATTGGGTTACGAATTGCTTCTCCACCCAACGTATTCTCCAGATTTGGCGCCCAGTGACTATTTCCTTTTCTCGGATCTCAAAAGAATGTTCCGGGGAAAAAGATTTTTCTCCAATGATGAAGTAATTGCCGTCACTGAGGCTTATTATGAGGAAAAAGACAAATCGTATTACAAAAATGGTATCGAAAAGTTGGAAGATCGCTATAATCGGTGTACCACCATTGGAGGCAACTACATATGTTGAATAATAAAATCGAATTTTGCCAAAAAAATGTGTTTTTCTTATTTATCTTACGGACTTATTGAATGGTTATAATAATTATTTTCTTTCCTTTAAATTTTCGTTCAAATATATGTATGTATATATTTGAATATATTAACATAATCTTTTGCATAAATCTTAATTTATACATAAAAATAATAATTGCTACCTTTTTAAAATGAAAAAAAAATATATATGTATGTATATAAAAAACAATTTCTTTAAATTTAAAACCCATGAAACATATTATTTTTGCTTGCGCCTTTTACTAGCATGCAATATTTTATGGACATTAATTTAAAAAAAAATACAACTTATCTATCATCCAAAATCGTAATTTCAATTAATGAACTAATTATGTAGGTAGCATATTTTTGATCAAAGCAAAATATAATCAAGATTGTGGACACTCGCCAAAAAAGTCGCATTTAATTCAATATATGTACATATGTGTGTATATACACACATACATACATTCAGGAACAAAAACACTCGGAAATAATGAATTTCAAATGCTAATGACAATATTTTATACTCTCATTTGTAACTCTATTCCGAAAAATGTAGATTGCGAATGTTTACAATATGACAAATTCCTTACCGTTGAGATGAACGATGACAGAAAATGCAGTTTATCTGTTTAGACGGTCGGCCGCGTTAGCACTAAATATTCAATAATTACTGTTTATTTGGCCGATAACGTTTATTTTATATGGCTCTAATTTGTAAAAACTGTTACTTTCACTCATGCCTTTTGCTCTTTTTCTTTCACTGGTCTGAAAACCAAATACCGGAACAATCCCGTGATCACAAATTCCAGAAAGTTTTGATTCGTAAGTTTTAATTTGTCAAAAAAATGTAACACGTCCCATTTTACGAGTAGTAGTATTCAAAATAACATTTATAGAACATTTTGTTGTAAAACGTAAAATTTTACCAACATACAAAGTAATTTATTCTTCAAGTACAAACACACGAGTACATATTTGGTACAGCAGCAAATTTATGTACAGTCAAATTATTTGTAATCACTGTTTGAGATCAATATTAACAGCCCGATTTAGGTTCATGATAAATCATCATTTATTTACACATATTCAAAATTGAAAATTTACCAATTTTTATTCTTTTAGGTTTGCTACTCAGCCTTATCACGCAATTCAACGTGGCGTACATACATATTTATATAAAAATTAAGTACATTTCTTTTAATTTGTATGTTTAAATTGTAATTGCAATTGGGTATATATACATATACATACATACATATTTTTATATATATGTACATACATATTAAATTAAATACTCACCATTTGTCGTAAAATTCTCAAGTTTTCGTTACCATTGCTAAAAGCTTACAATGCCACGGCACTTAACTGCGCCGGTGTGCCCATCAATCATTGTTGTGTTTAGCGCAGCTCATTGTCTTAGAAATCCCAGCATACCTACTTCCTGGAAAATTGATAGGGTATATCAGTTCAAATCCGGATTGCTTTCTAACTGCCGAAGGGCTGAGTAAATGTGCGGAGCCATATGTAGAGGTGAAGATCGAACGTATCATCATCCACAATCAATACATACCACGCTCACAACCCAAATTGTACGACATTGCGCTAGTACGATTGGTGGATAATGTGAACTACTCGGATATGATACGACCCATCTGCTTGCCAAATACAAATGATCTCCGACAAATGCCATTTGTAAATGAGTGCCTATAAAACAGTGAAGAAGAAAATCTCGCTGCTACATTATGGCTTCAAATAACGTCAACTGTCATTTGTTAATAATTTTTTATTAATAATGAAAGGTTTTTTAAAGCTTGTGATTCAAAAGCAATTAATACATTTTTATAAAATCCTTCTTTTTAAGTATTCTTAGAAGTAATATTTACAACACAGAGCAATAACCGAATCATAAAACTCACATACGAACACTTAATGTCCGCTGATTGCCAGTAACTTCATCATTTCGCTAATACGTTTGAAGTATCGAGCGATCATAAGCGCTATGAATCGATTAAAGGCTTTCTTTTAAATTGGTCTTAGATACATATCATCACCTTAAACGTTTTCTATTCACGATTCATTGAAGATACATATACATATGTACATATATATTTGTTGTATTCGGTCTAATAAGTTCTTTACACAAACAAATAGACATATACTTTAACAGAAAATGGCCCTTAAAAAGAAATATCCCTTCTTTCAAAGAAAGCAAATATTTCTGCAAGACCGAAATGAAACATCGTAACTGTACAAAAAACGAAAATTAAAAAAAAAACTTCAAATGACCAATTTTTGGTAGTGCTAAATATTTCACTGGGAAATAAATACATACGCATGAGACAAAACTTAAACATAACCTCAACGAAACTACATAACTAAGTACAAAACTAAATATATGAAGTATTGTATGCTTATTTTACTTAAACTACTTAAGGCAATCAATTGATAGAACTTGTTTTAATACAATTACACCTTCTGCAGCTTATCTGCAATGAAAATATTGACTAGTTAAAGTCAAATACCAAAGTATGTATATTTAATGGATATTTTTCTTACCTCGAAATCGCTTTAGTTTCCGGCACATTTTATTGTAGTGCAGCGCCTGTTGCGGTTCATCAAACATTTTAAGCGTTAGCACTTGATTTATTTGTTCTAACGTCTTCTGCATCAGCTGCTTATCCAAGTCAATGACAAGGCGATAATTGCCACTCGGCGTGGGCTGTAAGCCCACATCACGCACAGTGCTAATGCCACTGTCACTATTTTCTAAATCACTGCTGGTGTCTTCATCTTTGCCAAAGGCTTGTGTGTGGCATTCATTTTCCTTTTTCATTGCTTTCGCAACATGATTTGGCATGTCTGTGAGAAGAATGTGAAACGTTGATAAAGCTTAAACTGAGAGTCTGCTTACCTTCATTGGATTTCCGCTTCAGCGAAACTGCGACCCTATTACGTTCATCTGCATTGTAATCGCGCTTGGGGCAGCTGCAGATTTTCACATCCATCACACTTTGTGAAAGTATTTCACCACTAAACGTAAAAAAGTGAAAATAGAAAAATCAGATGTTTTTTATAAGCACTTTATTTTCATCTAGTAACATGCACATTCGTGCGTCATCAATTTGAGTCATTAATAAGTAAATCATATCGACACCATCACACTCACCTCATGCCCTCCAGCAGAAATATTAAGCTCGTCTCCTTGCGGCCAATGCATGAATTTTGACAAGTGAACTTCATGGCGATCGTTTGGTGAGTGGAACTAGCATTCTTTGGCATAGCACTCAAACCCAACGGAATCAAAACCGAGTAGCGATCATTAATACTTTTACCCTCAGATGTGCCGGAATATTCAGCTGAAGGATTTTCAACACGTAGCAAGCTATGACGCCGATTCTGATTCGATTCTATAAGGTGGTTGAAAAATACATACATACTACATATATAAGCACAACAAAACATGAATAATTTGAGTTAACAACCCCGTACAAGCGCTAGCAACGACTGTCTATGCTACCGAATGTATAGTTAAGAATTAAAGTGAAAAAAAAAAAACAAATAACTTACCGGTGTCTATGCTAAGGTGGTTTTGACAACGCAGCACCGGCTCGCTCACCTCGTTCTTAAAGCACATTAGCACGCGCACACGTAGCTTCTGCAATGGCAATTTCGGCACATAAACTGCTTGCATAGTCAATAGTTCATTCATGCGTATGTAGATCTTTTTGCGATTGGCCGAATACATCCAGCTCTTTTTGGTTTTAACATTATTTTTGATTTCGATATTGAATTTGTAACCACCGATGTCATGCTCCTCGAATGTAGGTAAAATATCTAAATTCTAAAGTCATAAAATAAAACAATTATTTAATTTACAAAACATCGTTATTTTAAATCAATGTAACACAAACGCACCGGCTTGACATCCAACTGTTCTTTCAATATTAATTCCTGTATTGCCGATTGCTGTAAATAAAAATAAAAAATATTTATTAAATTGGCAACAATTGTTTACACTCTCTAGTTATTATTATTGTTATTTTAATGTATGTATAACCATTTGTTTATTTACATGTTCTTCATATCGACGACAAAAATGTAAGAGCTTCATTTTGTAACACCTATCTGAATGCAAGCAAATTAACAACTAACTGACTCACACAAATGCACACCAATAGAGTAAGCCAATAAAAAAAAATGATCTGACTAAGCATTTTTTTTTTTTTGTTTTCATTCATAATTTCGCGTTGTTTGTAAACAATTTACTGCCCTTTGTGGTTGTATTCGCTTTACTATGTCTTTGTTTGTACTTGTTGCCGAAGTGAATGAGTAGGAGCGCAACATTAACCACACGTTCGTTTCGTATAACAGAAGGAACGAGACATTCGCAGAAGCACAACAAGTTGTGAAAGTGCTTGTGGATTCTGACGAAATATACATCCAAAGAAGTGTATCTACGTACATATGTATAAGAGTATACAGACATACTATGCATGATGAGCGATGGTTCATTCTTTTTTATGGCTCAAGAGTCAAACAAAAAATTGTTTTTTTAGTATGCTTTATTTGGAACACTAAATATGTAGTCTAACACTAACAAAACCCCCATTTATTAATTAAAAATTGTGAAATACAATTTTGTTTTTGAGTGCGATTGCTACCTTTACTAAAATGATATTTATTTAAAAACAATTTGAAATCGCTGAATATGAAAATAAATCTAAATTTTCTTTTCAAGAATAGCATAAGAAATATTTATCTTTATTAAATATTGTTATATAGTATTTACCTTTATTTTGCATCAACGTTGGTCTGTGTTCAACTTTTATATGTTTAAAATTAAAAATAAATTTTTAAAAAAATTTTGTTTTTTGTTGTTGTTGAAGTTTCCGACAGTTTAGGAATCTACTGAATTTTTAAAACCAAACTTGACAAAGGTTGACGTTCCAAAATTCAAATAAAAAACAAATAAAAAAAAATTCAAAAATAGAAAAGTCCGAACGGTTTTTAAAATTTGAAATGCATTATTCTTTAAAGATGGAGAAGTATAAAAAACACACACGTAAAAATAAGATAACTTTCTATTTAACTATTTTTGAGCTTAAGGCCGATCGGTTTTTTTGTTAAAATTATTAAATAAAATAGTATATGGCCAAACAATAACAAGTGGTTTTTTATAATGAAATTGATAAGGGCAATTTCATTTCAGTTTTTTTCCGCATTTATATGATAGCAATGTTTGTAAAGTACTATTAATTAGTGATGGTAGATATCGCGTACTTTTGAGAAACGCCCATTACAGTACCGGGTTTTTTATGAATCGGATGTTTTAAAGTATCGAGTACTCAGTTTAGGGTTCAAATTGTCGAAATTTTTGCATATACATATGTATGTACATACATACATATGCGACCACATTTCTGCTTTCAAGATCTACTCAGTCTGTTCTATCTGAATTCCAAAAGTAGAATTGGTTGTGGAAAGCCAGCTATTTGCGACAAGAAGACCGCTGTAAAGGATATAAGGCATATTATATGTATACCAAAAGTAAATCGTTGAGATTAATAGGTAAACTGTCGACAGTTGTGCATCGATTATCGATTATTGAAAATGTACAGTTCGCAAACTTTGTAGCAACTGAAGTGGTCAGTTGCTAGTTGCTTTTTTGAGCGCTTGGAACTAATAATTTACATATCGGTAGCTATAAAAATAAAAAAACGGTTTCCTATATGTAACTGGCATGGTCAAGAAGTATTAGCTCTTTTGTAAAAAAAATTTAGTTGTAACAAATTTAAAAGAATATCGGCCGCTTATGTTGCGTCTGTACATATGTGGTACTTTTAGGAGCAATAAGCAATCGAAATTATCACAGTTGTGTATTTTATACAATTGATTGATGTCTAATAAATAACAAAAACAACAATCGCTAAGCCGCTTTTCTTTTATATGGAGCAAATAATAGCAATTAAAATGCAATTAAATGTACATATTATTACATGCATACATATGTTTAAGTATTCACATGTACATATGTATGAATCAAATTTTAGACATTTATTTCACTAGTCGTTTATGCTTTAAGAACGTTTACATATACATAAATATATTTGTAAGTTATAGAGCTAGTAACAAAAAAAAAAGTACTTAGTTCAAAACCTATCGAGTTCCTATTTGCATAATCGTCGCGCATAAAACTCTTCGAGGTTATCATAAAAATACTTGAATTATGCATAATTTTAAAGGCTTAAAAATATTTATTGGTTGCCTAATTGTCCAGTTGTCGGTGTTTGGTTTATCAACACACTTTATTTCGCTACGCCAACGTCGGTTTGTCTGTTCATTTGTATTGACAGCATATTCACTAACAATAGCGCTAATATTTACAATATCATATTGTCAAAATATATTCCACGATTTCCAAGAAAATGAATTTGATTTGAAAAATGCTGCCAAATTATATAGTTACATGAACATTGTGGCTAGTATTATAAACTACTTAACCTGCCTTATACTGAGCCGTGTATTTGTGCGATTTCTAAATCGCGTAGCATTCTTCGATACTATGCAGTTCTTTAACGTCAGTTCTAAGATGGTGGTGGTGAATATCAGACTAGTATTTCTTAAAGCACTACTTATTCCCATAATACATGAAGTGACATTGATATTACAGCAAATACGCAATGAGCCATACAGAAATTTGTTATGGACTTTATATACACTACTGCCAATGATAGTTTCACAAATGTTTCCCAACATATTCTTCGGTACTTTAGTTATTTGCAAAATGCTTATGACCACACTTAATGAACATTTAGATGAAATCGTTAGTGAGGTCAATCGCATGCAGACTGCAGTGCAAATGCGTTTGCACAAACCATACTATCGCATGCAACGCTTCTGCGAATTATCTGATCGATTAGATTTGCTTGCACAAAAGTACAACATCATTACCAAACAAACGACGAAATATTTGCAATTACTTTCTGCACCACTGATTTGCTCTTTGCTGTGTAATTTATGCGGCATCACAGCGGGTTGCTTTACACAATATTTGGCAATTGCCGATACGCTAGTCAACGACGAGCCATATGATGTTTTCAATGCATTAACAAATGCAGTATTTCTGGCGATTTCGGTGATCGAGGTGTTATTGCAAGGTCACATCTGTGATGACAATAGGTTGAAGGTAAAAGTTAGCGTAGTAATAAATAATAATTATAAAACTTTCAATTTTATTTTACAGGTGCAAGAAACTGGATTGATTCTACAACGCATTAACCTTACACACGCAGATATACGTTTTAAGCAATCGGTGGAAGCGTTTTCATTGCTTGTACTAATTACCAAATACAAAATTCAACCGCTCGGCATTTTGGAAATAAATATTTCGATAGTTCAAGATGTAAGCTTATACGGGTGAAAACAGGCATCATTTGAAACAATAATAACTATAAACTACCATATGTTACAGGTTTTATCGGCAGTTACGGGTTTCCTACTTATATTCGTACAAAGCGATCTCACGCTTCGTTTTTCACTTAAATAAAATTTGCGCGTTTTAGCTTACCTGACTGAACTGCATGAGGTTATCCGACTGTAAAGATACCAACAAATTTTATAAGCACACAAATATGTCAGCGATATGTAACTTATAACTTACGTTAAGCCCCTGCAGATATGAGTACGGCTCATCACTTGGGCTGCAAAAAATGTTAAATAAAACATAACATGCATGTTTTCACAATTGTTTTCAAGGTCGTTTCGCGCAAATCAATACTCACATAATATCCTCTTCTTGATTGAGCTCCTCCGGAGGATTGGATGCATCCGAAAAATGTGTTATATCGGTCATTGCTGTGTCCTTGTTTGTTTGATTCGAGCTACACGAATATTCACTACATAGAAAAGTAATTATTGATGAATTTAAACGTGTATGTACATAAATAGATGTTTGGGAATATAAATCTCATCATTGAATAGTTCACTGTCGCATTTATTTATGTTCCGTACCTGCCAAATAATTGCAAGTCCGTCACTTGTACATAAAAGGTATGCAGTACGGGTAGATACTAAGGTAGGGAGCAGTTGTTGCAATGTTGGCTTGATTATGGCCCCAATAATATAAACGAATATCAAGTTAAACTTATTAAGGTTTATATAAAATTACCTGATCACATGCCACGACATTACGAACAAAATATAAATCGTTTATAATCAAATCTAAAATATATGAATGATAAAAATCACTCTAAAATATATGAATGATAAAAATCACGACTACTCAAATCATATAAATAAAAACAGATGGAAAACAAGACAAAACTGCGCAATGAAAGAGTTGCCACATTAACAAAGTTAGAAGGTATACAAACTGGTAAAATGAAAATAATTATTTTTGGGGATTTCGTCTATTACTTTAGTCCCTACAAAGGAAACGTGGCAAGACACGATTAATCGAAACTACTATTCCAGCAGTTGTTTCGGGTATTTAAACCGTGATATCACTGTTAGTATATATTTTGCATACATACTGAATTCCGCGAGTTAGAAAGAATTTCGGGAAGAATTGTCAACTCGCCCTTAGGAATCTCATAGAAACCCACATATCCCACATGTAGAGTTTCAGGTAGAATCACAAACTTTGCTTTTAGAATATCGTAGAAAGTTTTAAAAAAAACTCGTTGGTATTACTGTCAGGCACATGTTACGTAAATTCGCCGAGTTTTCTCGCTGGGCATACCTTCAAAATGCTGCACAAATGTCAAACGAAACACAAAGTATTTTTTATAACACAAAACATTAATCTTACATTTTTTGAAAATGCTTAAGTAGTTATACTTGGACGTGGAAATTTATTGGAGCTAAACGTTGTAGACAATTAGCTAAACCAAAGGCGTTACATTTATCAAAGAAAATAAATATATAACCCTCAATTTAAATTATGCAAATCGTCATTGCAAGATTTTTTTCATATCCATAAAAAAATCTCGAACACCATCTTAGGGAGGAATTCAAAAAATCCTTCAAAGTACAATGGAAACATTTATCTGGCAACACTAGTTACAATCCACAATGAGCTGTAGATAAGGCAATGGAAGAGTTGCCAATTATCTATGTGCACCTTGACTTGAACGGATATGCGCCATGCTAAAAGCAATAAAAACGAATATTGAATGGACCAGCTATATTTCAGTTTTGCATTTGTTCGTTATCGAAAACTTCCATTTTTGAAGATTATAAAAGGGTTTCATATTATTATCTGCACCTATAAAAGTCCTTATTGAATCTACTTACTTGGTGATGACACTGTTGGGATAATTTTCTGGAGTCAATGGCAAAGGCTTTATAGTTTCTATTTCCCCAAATTCCTCATATCCAGAATTCGCATCGGAAACAAAAGTGTCCAATTGGTTTACCAACAAATTGCTCACTAACTGCTGAGCATTCTGTCCACGAAAAATTGGAAGCAATTCCGATTGTGGATGAAGTCGGAATGTAACAGATGTATTTTCATCCGAAAGGAGTTGTTCCTCACTTCTAAAAACATAAAACTATTAAGTTTGCTTTATAACAATCCCGCTGTTTCATTACGTATACCTTATATTCATGGTTGTATCAGGTATGACCGCACACTTTATATGACTTGACACCGTGTTTGTATTGCAACTATTTTCGCAATGGTTTTGAATCATCTTGGGAATTTATAGCGTGACCTTGGACATTTTACTGAATCTTCTTTTGTAAATCCTTCTTCAGCTTTGTGTGTCGCAGCTGTGGATTGTGATGAAATTCCAAGTCGCGTCCCTGATAAGTTGACGAATGCGATGTAGACGTTTAAGGACTATTTTGGAGGAATTGTATGCCTGCACGGCGCTTACCATTCACGTTTTGCATCGAATATTCGAGGTATTGAGTCAAATCACTAGTTTCCAACAGTTTTGCGCAAAATGTATAGAAATGTATGAAAACGCGTGAATAGAGTAAGAGGGAAGTTGCACTCAACACGTAAAACACAAAAACGAATCGATATTTTTATAAATTTGCAGGTTTTGGAGCTATAAAATTATAATTTGAGGAAAAACAATTTTATTCATTGAAGAAAACAACGGCATATACACTTCAGCAACCGGCTGATGACCAACAAGTGTGGAAGATAAATCTTTCGTTGTATGGAACGCTATGAAAACGGTAAGTACAGAGCGTCCCGACAATAAAAAAAACCGAGCTAACATTCCTACACTGCCAACCAAAGTGGATTCAATAAGGTGGCGGTAACCGCATATATGTAAAAAACCAACGTACTTTCTTTTTTGCTTTGTGATGAGCATTAAGACAAATACCATTAGACATTTATATTGGCAGCCAATCAGAACGAAGCAGTTTGACATAATGCTCACCAAAGTAAAAAAGCCAACTGGTGCCTAAATGCCACCTTATTGAATCCTCCTTGCTGCCAACAATGCACGCATTCGAGCGCAAATATTTCTTTACTTGCGGTCTTCACCTGCTTTCAATGCTCGCTTACTTCTGAAAGCAAGCGACATGTCGCACGTGAAGACCGCAAAAAGTTGAAAGTATGCTTCATCTAGCAAACCGATCGGTAAGCGATCGCTCGCTTGCTTTCAACTGTCATTTTTGTAGTTTGACAGCCATTTTCGCATTTCGTAGCATCTTCATTGTGGCAACATCGTTTATCATAGCCTCTTCGAGCACAAAAAAGCCTTTTAATAAGATATATTGATAAAATCGAGTGTCGCTTTACTGATCTTTGTAAATTAATAATTTATACCGACAATTTGCAACATGTCGTAGAGCATGAAGGTTTGTGCCCTGCGTGCTATTCAAACTCCAAACACACTCATATTGTCGGTATAAATTAATTAATTTACAAAGATGAGTAACGCGACACTCGATTTTATCAATATATCTTATTAAAAGGCTTTTTTGTGCTCGAAGAGCCTGTGATAAACGATGTTGCCACAATGAAAGATGCCACGGATTGCTGTCAAACTACAAAAATGACAGTTGAAAGCAAACGAGCGCTCGCATACGGATCGGTTTGCAAGACAAAGCATACTTTCAACTTTTTGCGGTCTTCACGTGCGACATGTCGCTTGCTTTCAGAAGTAAGCGAGCGTTGAAAGCAGGTGAAGACCGCAAGTAAGATTCTGTTCGCGAGAATAAAAAGGAGGCTCTTCACTTTTCTTCTGTTCATTTTGACATATTTTCCTTTTTCCGAATAAAGAATAAACATTGTACTTGAATAAAAGTTGAAGCGTGCGAAAGCAATAAGAAAGCTCAAAGAGAATGAGCGAAATTGCTTTCGAGTACTTGACGCGTCTGAAAGCACACTTACTTCTGACATTAACCCCGCAGTAACACGATCTAGTTTTTATCTAAGTTGCCTTTGAATGTACCACTCTCGCTTTTCGAACTTTATTAAAAACTTGATTTAAAGTATCCTTTCAACGAAACATGGAAATTTATTTTCAAAATGTATGATCAGCTGTTCGCTTTATATATCAACGGACGATTTTTAATGAAATGTTCATACATAATATATCGGTTCTACGTGGATATGGCCAGATTTATTATATTTATTTAATGGCATATGTACATACATACAATACATTCATACATACATACATATGTATACACATATGCTTGTACGTTTATTTTAATTTTATTGTAATCAATTTAATGATCAAAACTTATGAATATATAGAGCTATAAATATATTAAATATAATAAAAAATTAGTAATTTTAAATAACATACCTACACACATATATACATACATACATGTAACTGTAGGACAACAATAGATATTCGTATAATAATAAAAATATATGTAAATCCTGAAATGGCGTTGCACTTCAATCGTCCTTGAATGCAATGCTCTCAATCCAGTCCAAATACGGGTACACTTTTGTATAAACTCCGGGTGCATTGGGTTTCGCGCAAAATTTGCCAAACGACGTAATGCCGACTACAAATTTTACACATTTCATTTCCGGCAGCTCGGCATGCAATGGCCCACCAGAGTCCCCCTGACACGTATCTTTTCCACCAGCCATATGACCGGCACAAAATTGCTCATCCGAAATACCATTTGGCAGTCGACGTTCCTTGATATATAGATTCTTACACAAATTCTGGTTAATCATGTTTAAATCAACCTTCTGTAGCTTGTCCGATCGTGGACCACGAAACTCAGTACGTCCCCAACCTGTGGCTACCACAGTAGAAATTTCTATGTCAGGTAATTGCCATAGGCAGGCGGGTCGCACTTTGGGAGTTAAACCCACTCGCCGATCTAACTTTATCAACGCAATATCATGATAATATGAAAATGACCGATATCTTGGATGCAGTGTGATGTTGGCAATTTCTATATCTTGCGAGTCAGTTGAGGTCTCATTAAGGTTTGGTGTACCTAGGCGCACGATATCCGGTGGTTTCCTATGTACAAATAAAAAAAATGTAGGTTTTAATTTATACTATGTACATGTATGTATATACATATGTAGAATTATTTAATTTAATTACTTACTCGCTGGATGTTGCGCAATGTGCCGCTGTAAGGATATACACATCGCTAATCAATGAGCCACCACAACCCCATTTTATATGCATGTCTGTTTGTGTCCAACCCAATGCGGCCTACGTAAATTTATAATTATAACGAATATTCAGTAATAGTTTGTTTTAGTGATTCGCTTGCAAACGGTCAACTCACCATGTGTGGGTATTCACCTTCATTAACGACTTGTCCACCAACAATCATTGGCAAACTTGGAACACATGTTTTGCCCGAAAACTTGCGAGGTAAATCGAACTTCACTCCTTGAATAACATCATTGTATTGCTGGCATTCTGAAACAGGAAGTTAATATACGAGTATAATATAATATAATAGCTACAACGCAAGCTTTACTCACTTTTGGCGCTTATACTTTGTGATTCTACATGCTTTTCTGCCAAGGGGCAGCAGATCACCGGAATATTTCGTCGATGCGTGCACACATCTATTTTAGTTCCATGCTCCCGATACTCCTTTATAACATGTAGACACTGATAAGCCAATATACAATAACCACTCCGCCCATCAAAGCTGCGTCTACAGAATGAGCCCTCTTGTCGCATCGCGAAAATGCCGATTTCATCGTTAGTATTAGCCGATGTTTGATACACGTCCAAATTACTAAACGGTATTGGTTGTAACTTACTCGGACGTAGATTGTTGAACACAGTTAGTGCTGTGTCGTCATTATTAGCCACATTGTAGTAAAAGGCATTGGGATTGTTTGTTTCCTGTTTGTTTGGACGAGGATTTCTCTTGAAAATATTCATGCGATCGGATTGTATATCAAAAGTTTTGATTTTGCCATGCCATGGTTTTGAAATGGTATACTTGGTGCTCTGATAGTAGTGGAATACCTGTGGTGAGTCAAAAGCTGAAAAAAGAAAGTCATTTGTTAATGCATAAATTACTTACAAACATATTCTTAAAATGAAAAAGGATATGTATTTACCAAATGCGATCGTAAGGAATAAGTTAAATAGAAAGATCTTGTGAAATAATCCAAAAATGCGCATCGTTTTGCAAAAAGCACATAATCCAAGCTTGACATCGCCAAATAACAATAATGTTAGCCTGGAAGAATGGAAATTTTATTATCAGTATATTTATTGCTTTTCATTTACAGCTAGATACTAACATAAATATGTATATGCGAGTATACATAATATATATGTATATGTAAATATATATTTGTACATGTGAATGTCATATAAACTAGTAAAAAAAAAAACAATAAACGCTAAAAATAGAGCAAAATTTGTTTAAGAACTTGCTAGTAGATATTTTAGTTTCTTTAGTTTATCTTTGGACTTCTGTTTGCAAGTTTCAAATGGCTACAAATTACAGTTTATATTTATTTTTAATTATACTCTTCCGCAATTTATTCCATAACTCGAGTATGCGTTTTATGGAATCAACCGTATTTTTTTTCCACATGAAACGTGTATATATACTATTAAACTACAATTAAATGTACTCCAAAAAATTAAAATAAATAATAAAATGTATGAAAAAGTTAGATATTTTGATGGCATTTTCTTATTTGTTATAAATTTTGAAGAATTGGTTTAAATGATTTAAATAACTTTAGCTTTACTACTCGTTTACTTTTATTTCGTACTTATGTATGTAGTTCGTACAAATCGATACGATTTAAAATTTTCCAATTTTCATGCCCGTATATTTAAAAAAATACAACAAAAGAAAATTAACGCCGAAAGTTTCATTTCATTTGCAAAATTTATGCCAAATATTGTTTTTGTTTTCACTCAGTAATATATAGTGATTAATTCAATTCAATATAATAAGATACATAAGTGCAATACAAATTAAGTTTTGTTGAGTATAACAACTAAAAGCTTATGCTGACTACACACGAATCAACAGTTTAAGCGACCTATACAAGTTATCTCAACAACTGCCTTACTACAATCGTTGTCTGCAATATAAGCCTATTATATTTGTCGTCTTACTGAGCTTGCTTTAGAGCTTGTTAAATACAAATTTTATTTTAAATAATTGTTGTTTTACTTACATTTCAGCTTCTTAGTTTTTTGTACTTTTGTCTTTGCTTAGTGTTACAGTATTTTACGGTTTTTTCAATTTAAAATTTATCAATTATTGTTAAGTATTGTATTTAAAAATGTTTCTCAATGGAAACAAACTATTTTTTCCACACCCTCGACTACTAAGCTTCAACTTCACTTAAATACTGTCAACTGTAAGAGTTGTTGAGTGCAAGCAAACCCCAACTTGTCTGAAAGTAACATGCCTTTAGCCTACCTGTGTGCCTTTTTGGAAAGTTTTCAGTTTATACGAGCACATACATGTCCAGCAAACCTTTCTATGCACACGCCTGGGAAAGTCCTGTATATTCCAAATTCCCTTAGTAAAAACCATATTTCTGTATACAATTTTTTTACTTTTGTGCTGGTTAAGCACACGAGTAATATTTATATTTCCCCATTAATCCACTTCAAGGTTCATATGAAATAAGAGTGTCAATCTCACGCTAATTCCTATATGTATGTACATATGTATCAGTTTTATAAAATTAAATTGCACTTAAGTACTTATCGATAGTTTCTTTGTGGCCTTTTTTCTACTTGCGCGTTAATAATGGATTTCCCAAAAAAAAACAATTAAAAATAATTGAATGGTGTGTGTCTGCCTACATCATTTGCAAAACTGGCCAGAAAGGTTCTTAGAGGAATTCCACTTTACCTGGGTGAAGTATGCACATTAGGGATGTCAATTTTGGGCATTTGGTTGATCCCGGGATTTCCGAGATTGGAAAACGAAATCTCGGGACAATCGGGATGCCGAATTTTATGAAATTTTGATTCGTAATTTTTAATTTTCCAAAAAATTTAATACGTCTGTAATCTTTGTATAGAAGTATAAAAAATTACATTAATATAACAAAGAAGAACGATTTGTTGTAAATCATGTATGTATATATTTATTCGTATTTTCAAGAAACAAAAGAAATAAAGGTAAAATTTGACACACATACAGAATAATTTATAATTCAAGTACAAACATACATACATATTTGGTACAGAAGATGGACTGTTGCGCCTCAACACTTATTGGTTGGATTGTCGACAATAAGTTAAATACTCTTTGTAGGACATAGCCTTTATCGCCTCATTACAAAAAACTATAAATTTCTTTTACCAAGCCTTCTGATAAATTGTATGCCTTTCGGTTATTGGACAATTGCGAGCTGCTCGTTAAAACTTGGTGCAATTTATCTTTGAGACTTTCTGTCTTATCCACTTCAGGCATCTCGTTGTTAGTTCTATTAATATCGCCCCCACTCGAGTGGGATATTATCCAGCTCATTTATAATGGCAAGGACAAAACAAAGCCTTAAGGGAGTTAACAAGCTGTGTTATTTGTCGATTTCGATTTTTTTAAAGGCTTTGTTTTGCCCTTGAAAGGGGAATTTTTAAGAATGACACAAAGAACGGCCAGGATTCCGGGATTGACATGCCTAATGTACATATGTATGTACATTCAAAGCATTTCGCCTGTGGTAATCACACTAATTACCCAATTTTCCTGAACGAAGTGAATAAACAAACCGGCGTCTTGGCTAATTTTATGCGACCACATTACAGTAAATATCCTTTATTGCATTTCGCTGTTTATTATTTATGTGTGAACTTGTGAGAATATTGAAAGAATAAGATACACTTAGCAAGTTTGGTGTTATCAGTGAAAAAAAAAAATGCATTACAAGTTGATCACTTCGCTATGAATGTATGAAATCATGAATTTAATATTTCCATAACTGTAACAGCAGCAGGTTATGTGCGAATTAGTTTTTTTATATTTTCAAAATAAAATCTGTATAACATTTACATTTTACTGTGTAATTTTAATAAAATTAATTCGAATCAAAGCATTATTAAAAGACCCGCTTTAACGCAACTCAACGCTCAGTCTGAAATTCGGCTGGCTTGGTGCTGGTACGCAAATCGAACGCTTAAATAATTTTTTACACAATCTTTTAACCGTTGCGCACGTCATTATGAAGTACGGAACGTTGCTCATCACATTTTTAAGTATATTAAATATGCACAGCATCGCCGCATCCGGAACGCGAAAAACACGAAAGGTGCACGGTCAAGGCCATAAGTCACCCGGAGGCATACAAACACCATCAGGGGACTATACCATACAATCCGAGCTTTTGCCGACTTTCAACAACAATAATAGTAAAGGCAAAGGGCATGGCAATAATGGACGGGGTAATGGTAACAAGCAGGGCGGTAATAAAGGCTTGCAAGGCTTTGTCTTAGCCACTGAACTGGACAATGGCGACACCACATTGGACTGTGATAACCCAAATGGGCCGGGTAATGGGCACGGCAAGGGTCATGCTTATGGCCATTGTCGCGGTAGGGGTAATAAATTTGGTCCTAAACGTCCGCCACCTGGTCTTTATAAGCGCTTTGCGGCAATCTATGGCGATGTTGATCGCAAGGTTGATGGTGCGGCATACAATGAAACGCTCGAGCATGACGAGGTCAATGATGATTTTAATGGAAGATCAATTGTTGCGCCAGGACAATACCCGCATATGGTAAAGTGCAATTAGTTATGAAAAACGTGTTTTCCTTAGAATAAATATTTAATACATTATTGGATGCAGATATTTAGCGCAGTGGATAGCCGAGCCAAAACAAGTTTGCTAATCACATATGTATGTACACACATACATAAATATATTTTGCATTGAAATTAAATAATAAATTGAGGTCAGAAACATTTGTCAAGAATACAAACAACGATAAGAACTCAGTGCATACATATGTACATGCAAACAGTGATATACACATGCAATTAAACGCTCATTCAATTTGATTAATATGTGTTTTAAAAAAAAAAAATATTTGTTCATTTATAATACTTAAGCTCAATTATTTTGTATATTTTTTAGGCTGCGCTAGGTTTTCGCACCTATTCCGACAGCTACGAATACAAATGTGGAGGCAGTTTAATTAACGAAGTGTTTGTTTTAACTGTTGCACACTGTTGCTACCATAGCGGGTGAGATTTGATAATTAGTTCACAATAATTTTTAATTGCTTATTTGCATGTTGAAATGTAATTACATTTGTATACTATTTTCTTTAAAGCCAAGCACCTGAGTTGGTGAAAGTAGGAGACATAAATTTGAAAAACGTTGCATTGGATGAAGTTTTTCAAGTACGCGCAATAGCCGAAATACAAAGTCACCCTCTATATAATTCATCATATAATTACCATGACATAGCGTTGATACGTTTGGCACAATCGGTTGTGTAAGCTGCTAACATATACATACATTTATCTAAATTTATGGACTAACTTAAAAATACTTCCTTAAAATTTGTTCTCTTTTCTAAATCGAAATATGTATGTACATACATATATGCACCTTTATAGTTTCACGAACTATGTGCGACCGATACGCTTGTGGGTCAGCGATGATATTCCATACAATAAACTTCATGCGATGGGTTATGGTTCAACGGCTTTTGCACAAGCTCCAACGAATGTATTAACCGAATTGGAGTTATCTATTGTGCCGTTGATTCAATGTAATCAGATTTTACCTTCGGATTCTGGCACCCCAGACGGTCTGTTGGATTCACAGATTTGCGCTAAGGATTATGAACAAAATCGTGATACGTGCCAGGTGAGTTAATAATCGATAATTGTGTAATTTTTGCTTTTCGATATATTTTCGCTGCTTTAAAAATACCGGTTCTTAGGGATCAATATGTTTAAAATAGCCTTAATTAACTAAGGGGCCGTCCATATACAAGGTGGCGCAAAAGTAAACTTCCTAAGTTTTTTTGCCGCAAAATTTATAGCATTTTCTGATAGGAGAATTACTTTTGCGCCACCTTGTATAACATGACGGAAATTTTGCCCTTTTTTGGCCCCCACTCCCCCCTGCGTGACAAGCCGTGACGATTGATTGCGCCCCCTTCCATAATTGCGTGACGCTTCTTATGACCTCCCCCCTGGAGAATTCAAAATTTGTTTAAAATGATAATGGGATAAAAAAAACTGCTTGCATTCTTGAATTCAGAAGCCAAGTCTTAGAATGTTGTCTTTCTGTCCATACCGTTTCTTACAGATATAACCAAGGTAAATTTAGTAAAATGGCTTCAATAAGCAGCTGATTGATTTGTTTTTTCTATCGCCGTGGTACCGAAACCTTCAACAAAATACATATGTATTTTTTATTTTTAATATAGAATTAAGCGTTACGTGATGCAGCTGTTGACCCCCTCAACCCCTCTGTGACAAACCGTGACGCTGGTTTTAACCAACCAATAGCTTTTAACCTATGGAATATGTACATAAAGCTATGTTTTTATCTACTCAAAGGTCTTTTTTAGAAAGTTGGGAGATCACTGAAAGAAATTATTTTTTCCTGATTATAGGCGACGTCGCATTGATTCGATCCAAACTTTTTTTAACCACCTCAAAACTAGTGAAAAGAACTCATTTTCTTACAGAAACAGAATAAGTGTGAGTTACGTAAAATCGAGAGTATAAATCGAAAGCATTGATCAAGATTAGTTACAAAAGCGCACTACTACAACGAAAATTGACACTGAAGATGGCATAGCGCCGAAACCAATTTGTCTCCAAACCAAACTTGACAAGGGATGACGGAAAATCGTGAGAAAAAACTACAACATTCCACTTCATCGGACAAGAGAGATAAGATAAGAAGACTCAACTAAACATTAATGGAGTTTTTTTTTATCGATACTTCTTCATCCGTTTAACTGTTCTAATGATTCTCACGACGCCGTTCAGTGAGAGTTGTCCGTACTCTGAAATGTTCTATAGGAAAAGCTGGCCGAGTATTAGTAGCCTCATCCCTGTTGGTGTTTTCTTTGTTTATTTCTAAAAGAGCTTTGATTGCTTTGGTAATCTCTTACAATTACACATGTCTGTTTTGCAGAACTTCATGGGACACATTCTATTTGAGATCGAACAGATGTAGTGGAAAAACAGTAAGATAAGATCTGTTTGCTAGAGGATTGAACTTGACATTGCCCTTCGTCAGGATATGATCAGTGAGCAGCGCTTAAACCTCAGTTTCTTTCATAGTACCAATACACAATCTGATAGCCTTGTACTTTGTCCTTTTAATAGTGAAGGATAAATGTACGTGCCAACGAAGACCCCTTAAATCGCAGAACCCGCAAGCTCAGCATACCTAAATTCACCACACTTGCCCATGCCTAAACCCACCACATCTAAACTCACAGTCTCTTAACACAAAACGCTCTAACTCACCACACGAAAATCTT
The DNA here is from genome assembly GCA_963971545.1 of Philophylla caesio. Classification (NCBI taxonomy): domain Eukaryota; kingdom Metazoa; phylum Arthropoda; class Insecta; order Diptera; family Tephritidae; genus Philophylla; species Philophylla caesio. The sequence goes on along the minus strand of OZ020604.1, from coordinate 177,183,718 downwards.
TGAACCTTTTCATTTTACTTTACTTGTAATAAAGTGTGGGTGGGATGAAGTTCGCCGGGCCTTCTAGTAAGAAATAAAACTGATTTTTAAATTTTGGTTTTAAAATATTTAAATTACAAAAAGGCTAACCCTTCTTACGTTTCATTAAACTGCAAGCAGCAGTTCAAATTAATTTCTCAAACTGGGTTTGTATGTATGTATGTACGTATATATATCTATTTTTAGTATACTTCCACTTCAATGTTGAGGAAAAATAAACTAATTGTCCGAAGGAGGGGAAATACACTTTGTGCATGTATAATTTTTCTCTAATTTGAGCATTTTTATAAAATTTTCAGGGAGACTCTGGTGGACCGTTACAACTGAACCTAATGCGGAAGAATAGGAAGCATTTCCGCTACTATTTAATAGGCATGACTTCATATGGATCATTTTGCCGTAGTGCATATCCCGGAGTGTATACACGAGTCTCCTCGTACACAGAATGGATCACATCTGTTGTCTGGCCCGATTATTACAACAGCTATTTTCCAGCGGAACAGCAAGTAATATAATGACAACGCAATAGTCAAAATACTGGTATAACAACAAAATGTTACCAAGGAAATGTTTGTTTATTAAATCGATAAAATAATTTAAAAGTGATAAAAAAACATGCGTTTCAATCTCTTATCGTTTGTTTAAAATTTTTACATATAAGAATGAATAAATAAATTTTAATGATGGGTGGCAAGGGCAAAAAGAAACGCAACAGTAAAGATTCCACTTCGAGTAACAATGGCAATGGCGAGGAGGGAGAGAAGAAAAAGGATGGTAAAAAGAAGAGTAGCGGAAGTAAGGCGCTGGGATGTGACATCTTCAATGATGTAGCAATGGAGAATGCTTACTATGTGTGTCATAATGTGCAGGTGCAGGAACGTCGAAGGAAGTTTTGATTAATTTTTCGAAAAATTCTCTAGCTGCTTTCGAAATTAAAGACGTTTTTTTGTTTTTTCAATGGTTGAAATCAATTTTTATTTACTATATAATTCCAGGATTTACTGAAAACGCGCGGTTTCGCTTGGCCTGATGGACAAAAGAAGAAGAAGAAGGGAAAACGTTGAAGACAATTACAAGTTGTAGCTTTTAATTCAAGCATTCAAATATTCAATATATTTTATTTATTCTATGTAATATGGTAGTTTTCAGTATTTTTAAGACTTATAGATATGCAGATATGTATGTACATACAAACATATAGAAATATGTACATACATACATATGTGGCTATTTTTGTTTTTATTCGTTTCATTAAAAAGCATATTGTTTATTTCTTTTGTTTTTGATTTGCTAAACACCGGCTGCCTTTTGCCGTCTACTCACGTAAACGCTCCGCTCCATGCTCACCCACTCAAAAATTTAAATAAAATCAATTTAATAGAGATTCTATTTTTATGCATTGAAAGTCATCATTACGTTCGTTTACTTTTGATATCGAAAATAAAATAAACACAATTCAGAAGCGCTGTTCTAGAAGAATTTCGAAGACATAAAAAAACCGAACACCTAAAACAAGCAAAACAACGTAAAAGTACCAAGTACAATCGCACTAAAATTGAGACCATTTCCAATCAATTGGCCAAAAGTATTTCATCTACTATCGTCTAGAGCACACAACGAAGCAATCGCTTTCGCTTAAGACAGCTTCCAAAAGTAAACAAAACAATCGTTAATTGTTGGCGATTCAAGCGCTTGCGCATAGAGATCCATAGTGGCCACGATACGAGTTCGTTTATATACGTACATATACATATCTAAAAAAAAAAGCATTCGGCAGCTTAAAAAGAAAACTTCAACCAAGCGCCAAAGCATAAAATCAAGTGTAACAGCAGAAAAATTTAACAGTCTGTCGGCGCGTTTGAAAGCGTGCATTTGGTGGAAATTCGAAAAGACCAAACGAAGAACATACGAGTTGTTGGCGGAAAAAGTGAAGAAAGGGAGTGATCGGGAGAAGAAAATAAATATTATTAGTGCATTTACATACATATAAAAAGAATTGTATTTAGCTAAAATATGGTGAAGACACCAGCCATCGGTATTGATTTGGGCACCACCTACTCCTGCGTAGGCGTTTGGCAGAATAATAAAGTCGAAATCATTGCCAACGATCAGGGCAACCGCACCACGCCCAGTTATGTCGCCTTCAACGATACGGAACGTCTGATCGGCGATGCGGCCAAGAATCAGGTAGGCATAAAGTCCTGGAGAATTAGAATTTTTTAAGCAAATATTACGAGCTTGAAACAAAGTGAAGCGTAAACTGGCAAAATATGTACAAACATAGTTGAAAGCGCAAACATTAAAAATGATTAAAGAAATTGTAATATAAGAACTGAGTAAAGCTTCAAAGTCAATCTTCATTGAGGCAGTTTCCGACAATTTGCGAGATTTAATTGAAAACTTAAATTTTAACGTGTTTGGCAATTTTGAAATAATTGAATTTAAATAATAAATGCATATTTTTGCTATAGTTTACTTGCAAATCCGAAACGCAATCTAAAGAATTTTTACTCATGCAGTTTTTTACATAGAACTTTCAAAAAAGAAAGAAAGAGTTCAAAAGTGCTTGAAATGTGATTTTTTATTAATTATTTTGTGAGTTTGTGTGCTTACTAATAAAAAAATTCGATATTGTAAAAATTTGAACGGAAAAGAAAATAGAAAATAGAATTTTGTGGTTGTAGGGGATACCACCACCTTAAAAAATTCACCCTAAAATATACATTTATATAAACGAATTTGTATTAGTTTGTTTATGATGCCTTATAAAAGCTTTCGCCAATGCGAAAGTAGTGAAAATGGAAACACACAAATTCACTTTCACAGGAAATGTTAAAAATCATATATTGGAATTGAAATATGATACTTGCCGTTCGATGTTACTTCAAAAGTTAGCAGCATTTACGGCGTTGGCGACGACATCTCAAACATTGACACTCTGCATTTCTTTATTTTAACCGCTTTAAAGTTTATTTGATAACAGTAGAAAATACTGTCTTCGCGTTTTTAGATACATAATTTGGCACTGATTTCGTTAGCTGTAATTTTAGGTACAGAAATTTTAAAAGGAGACAAAACTATGTATCCATCGCACCGTTTTATAATTTTACCTAATCTTTCTACCTCCTCAATCTATCTAAAAAATAATCCTACACGAACTGGTTATATCTTAATTTATATATGTACATATGTACATCGTTGAACAGTGCCAATAAAGACCACTTTGCACATTTTTTTGGGACTGCTACAAGGACTCTTTTAAATTTGTGTTTTTTCCTCCTTTTTTAACTTATGATTATTTTATTTTCATATTTTATATACATATATTTTTAATCATTTAAATATCTCAAAAACGGTGGTTAAAGAATTCATAGCCATCAGATGAGTTTGTATTTTTTCCAAAATGGCGCAAAGCAAAACTGACGAAATTTTTAAAGAATATTTCTTCCAAAATTCTATTTTATATTTTCAAAAATATTGTTGATTGTCTCATTTCATGTGGGTAATATGGCACACTAAATACAAAAAAGACACAACTCAAAAAGCAGACCAGAAAATAGTTCTTATAACTGACAAACAGAATTAGCTAAATTAATTACGCATAATTTTCTAGTTGAAGAAGATGTTTAGGTTAGATAAGATTAGGTTTAAAGTGCTGTTGATGTGCCACACACATACATACATACATATGTATGTAGGCCTCTAACCATGGGACGATTATGATACGACCGAGATTTCAAAGACTTTCTCCTCCTTAAACCAATTCATAGATTGTCAAATCTGACTAACTGCCTTATATTCAACATTGCTGCAGCGTTAAGGTCATTTTACAACCCTGTGTCCATCAATTTGTGTCGGCTTCTGCATAGCGTAAGGCGCTCACAAAGTAAGTGACTGACCGTTTCAGGTTTCTCTTCCACCTATCTCCCTATTAGCACATGGTCTGTAAGAATTCACATATTCGTCGATTACTCCGACCTTTTCAAGTACTTAAACTCTCGTAATTACCTCATAGCCAAACCAGGCCACATGAGCTTTGCTGCATTGCAATGTTCCCACTTCAAACGGGCTTATTTTTATAAAGAATTCCCTAATTTTGAGTTTGCAGAAAACGGATTCTTGTCCAAGTACATACATACATAAAAGTGGTGTAATTTATTGCAATCTCCTCTACTTTCTCTTTTCCTTGTATATCACAATGCCCTGGTACATATGTACGAGTATACCAGATGCTATGGTAAGCAAACCGCTTTGCCCACACATTAAGGAATCTGCGGCACTTCGCTACCGTTTCCGAATTGATCGCGTTGAAGTTGATGAAGATAATCATTAGGAAGAAATGTTTGCAATAAATGCAGTATGTGTTTTGTTAGTAGATTTATGCAAAAAAATTAACGTAAACATTTGTGAGATATTACTGTATGCATGTATGTACATACATATGTTGAGCGAGAGCTTTGAAAATGTACACACATAGCCAATCAAATCTAAAGGAAGAATTCGCTCGATGTTTGTGGCTGGATGGCATCGGAATTTTGGAAGATAATTCGAACTGGAAATTGTTGTTTTAATTGAAAAGATTTTTTCATTTGTGTGTATTTTCTTTTTTTTTGTATGTATGTTTTATTTTTTCACGGACGTTGGGATAGCACGCTATCCATCAAGAGGCCCGTATGAATCTTCGGTGAAGCCACCTCCGCGGGACCACTCCCGCATTTCATCAGGGAGGGGCTATGGCATGAATGAATTCCTGATTTCCATGACGCCTTTTTCATAATCCCACATTCACGTAAGGTAAATAGGGGTTCAGGAGCGCTCTACTACGACTGCACCTGTGAAAGATACAAGCAAACAAAATATTAAACATATTCCCGACTAACTTAATCGCTTTGCTAAACGGCGGCGTTGTTGGTGTATTCTGAGCTCAGTCATTTTCTCTTTACAGATGTTTTTTCACTGTATTCCAAACTGCTTTATCAATAGACATATAGGATATCAGATTTTCTGGCCTTGGATCTACCTTTATGACGATTCTTAATTTCTGCCGCTCAAATGAAAACGAAGGACAAGAAAACAGTATGAGTTCTGCGTTATCCGGCACAGCCTCATACAAGACACGAACCATTGTATCATCATGACCATATTTACATACATAAATACATACTCTCTGAAAAAGCCGAGGGTCATATAGATAAAAGTCTATTTCGCCTTTTACGCAATTTATGTATGCACATATGTACATACATGTGTACATTTTGCTACTTCTCCATTCGCTTACCAAATTCTTATGGTAATGGATAATTTGTAAAAATTTTATTACTTTGCACACCAAATTGGCCATTTATAATTTCATAAATAAATGCAATTCGATTACATTGGTGGTATGTGCAATGTGTTAAAATAATATCGCTCCTTGACAAGCTGTCACCATAAATTTTTAAGCTGACATTTCATTGAGGCTCCTTTTAAACAAAACGAAAATGGAAACCCAAAAACAACAACGAAATTTTTGTAACAATGTTTTTTCTTGACCCTCTATTTTACGGGCAAAACATTGCGCTGGGAATTGCGGCGAACGTCCATCGACGATTCTAGTCTCATTGGAATTCTGTAAATTATGGCACACAAACAATTGTCATTGTTCAGCCAGCGTATAAGCCAAATATGAGATGGTCCGTCATGTTGTCATGTAGTTAAACTACTTTTGTACATGCATACATATGTATGTATGTATGTATGTATGTAGATATGAATGTATGCATACCAGCTTGTACATATGTACATACACTTATGTCATGTATGTCATGTTAGATGCTGTCACTCATTATATTTACAATAACGCATAATGATCACCGCAGACAAGTGCTCAGGCACTTGTAATGCCTTTGTATGGTTCTAACTGGTCCACTCTCCGACATTTGCTACCATTTCGGTTCATGCCATGAATCGTCGACACCTGTTCACGCTATAATAGCTTTCGCCATAGATGCGTTTGTACATATGTACATACCTATGTATATAGCATACTTATGTACATACATACATACATATGTTATATACAAATACAAGTAACTTTTGCTTTTTAACCCAATTATTGTCGACGTTGTAGGAACGGTGCGAATTTTTGGGCGATCGTGTAGGCGTTGTGGCATGAATCACGCTTACATACATACATATGTACATACATATGTAGCTTTCTGGTTCGGATGTTTCCATGCTTGCGCTACTATAAAAATAATTTTTGACTGCGGTGAAAATTTTGCTCTTTCATGCCAATTTTTAAAAATTGTTTATGAATGCCTTCGGCGCGGTCTATATTTAGGACATGAAAATAAATTTAAAAAAAGAAGCACAATATGCACATAAAACTTATTTGGATTGAAATTAAATGTTCAACAAAAGTATTAAAAGATTAGCAATGCATTATAAGGGTGTTTCATATATACACATACATACATATGTACATACATACATATTTATGTTGTTAGAATAATTTATTCAGATGGTGCAAATGACAAAGAAAAGGTTAAGAGCCCAATTTTTCCAAGCAAGTAGAAGTGCTTTCTGCTGTCTTACTAAAATATACATAAGTAAATAGCAACTTGATTCCATTTTTTCAATATGTGTCTTCGAAGCGCCTTCTCGTGCCTATTAGGCTTGGGCGTTCTTCAAGTCCTTTTACATACTTATAAGTCCTTCTGTGCTTGATGTTTGTATGTATCAATCAATTCTGATATTTGATTTGGAAAGTTCATCTCAGCTCCGAAATCTTTTAAACAGGCTCCCGACTTTGACAATTCATTTGTTATTTCATTGCTTTGAAGCCCATATGATAATTGACTAAGACGCTGATCATAATTTCCTTCTGATTAAGTAACCGGTTATGCTAATGCTAAAAGTTAACAGAAAGTTAATTTAATATTGAGAATGATGAGTATTGTTGCCCTAAAATTCTCATGAGTTATTATTAAAATGGCGATGTGATACCATAAAGTCGGTGATCTGTGCTGGTTGCATTCGATAAATAGCCATCCCTTGTCTGAATTGGCGCGTTTCTAAACTGACTGACTGCAGAATTCATATTCACTTCTTTTAAGTGGAGACTAAGAGGGATTTGGTTTTTTATTATGTTTAGTGCTTTTAATGGGCGGAACTTTGATAATTTTTCTATACACTATAAGGGCCGTTTGCACCATCTCTATATTCTTCAGCGACCTCTTTTTGTTTAAAGTACTATTTATACCCTTCTTAATGAACCTTTCTTTAAAGAGCGATATTTTTCGCTATAATTTTTAAGTTGTTAAACAATCCCATAGTTTTCACAATTTTGTTCTCTATTTTCCCCTCAGGTTGCCATGAATGCCAAAAACACAGTGTTCGATGCCAAGCGTCTAATTGGTCGCCGCTTCGATGATACCAAAATTCAAGAGGACATGAAGCATTGGCCTTTCAAGGTAATCAATGACTGCAGCAAACCTAAAATCGAGATCGAGTTCAAGGGCGAAACCAAACGATTCGCGCCTGAGGAGATCAGTTCGATGGTGTTGACAAAGATGCGTGAAATCGCCGAGGTTTATTTGGGTGGCAAAGTTACCGACGCCGTAATCACAGTGCCCGCCTACTTCAATGATAGCCAACGTCAAGCGACCAAAGATGCCGGCTCAATTGCTGGTCTCAATGTGTTGCGTATCATCAATGAACCCACTGCGGCTGCTTTAGCTTACGGTCTGGATAAGAATTTAAAGGGCGAAAAGAATGTGCTTATCTTTGATTTGGGTGGTGGCACATTCGATGTCTCCATACTCTCCATCGATGAAGGTTCGCTCTTCGAAGTAAAATCGACTGCCGGTGATACACATTTGGGTGGTGAAGATTTCGACAATCGTCTTGTCAATCACTTTGTCGAAGAATTCAAACGCAAACACAAACGAGAGTTGGGGTCCAATGTGCGTGCACTCCGACGCTTGCGTACCGCGTGCGAACGCGCCAAACGTACATTGTCCAGCAGCACAGAAGCGTCGATAGAAATCGATGCGCTGCATGAGGGCATCGACTTCTATTCAAAGATCAGTCGAGCACGCTTCGAAGAGCTGAATATGGATTTGTTCCGTTCGACGTTGGAGCCAGTCGAACGTGCTTTGAATGATGCTAAAATGGACAAAGCCGTCATAAACGATGTAGTGCTAGTGGGTGGCTCAACACGCATTCCAAAAATACAAAAAATGTTGCAAGATTTCTTTGGCGGCAAGCAGCTGAACTTGTCCATCAATCCCGACGAGGCTGTGGCCTACGGTGCCGCAGTACAGGCTGCCATTCTCACTGGTGTTGGTAGCTCACAAATACAGGATGTTTTGTTGGTTGACGTAACGCCGCTTTCATTGGGAATTGAAACTGCTGGCGGGGTGATGACCAAGCTAATTGAACGCAATGCGCGCATTCCATGCAAACAGCAACAGACCTTCACAACATACAGCGACAATCAGAATGCAGTGACAATTCAGGTGTACGAAGGTGAACGCGCGATGACCAAAGATAACAACCTATTGGGTACTTTTAATTTGACGGGCATACCACCGGCGCCACGTGGTGTACCCAAAATCGAGGTCACTTTTGATCTCAATGCCGATGGTATACTTCATGTGTCCGCTAAGGACAACAGCACCGGCAAATCTGAGAAGATCACCATCACCAACGACAAGGGACGATTGTCGAAGGCGGAAATTGATCGTATGCTTTTGGATGCGGAACGCTATAAGGATGAGGATGAGAAACAGAAGCAGCGCATTCAGGCACGAAACGCTTTGGAGAGCTACATATTCAGCTGCAAACAGGTGGGTAATAAAATGAGGCTAATATAAGAATTTATTAAAAAAAAAAGGTTGCAATTCGAATGCAGTGGGGAAAATGAACCTAAAACTTTATATTTTTAACGCAAGCTATTTTATAACCCTTTACAAGTTTTATTTAGCTTCAGTATGTCTTAAAGTTTTAAACAACTTTATTAAACTAAATGACTTGAGCGATCCATATTATGCTGGTGGACGATATTCAACCACAAAGCTGGTCCTTAACGTAACCTTCAAAATAATCGTTTGTTTTACAAGTTTCTGATCCACATTACTCTCTTAATAGAACACAAGCATCGTTGTAGTCGAAGTCACTCAAAAGTATGTTCTGCGTCGATGGGAAGTAGTTGAACTATAATTATGTGTTCACGGTGGAAACAAACGTACAAAATTGTCCGCCTATCGAAGAATTTTATTTACGGTCTGTTGAAAACCTTCTCGTAGAGATATGCCAATGACTTAACTTCCAGTAAATGACTTATCAAATTTAACAATGGCATCTAATGTTATCATTCAAGTACAACAAATGTCACTATTTTTATACCTTTCATAGAAATGGTATATAAAGTTGGGTTCGATGTTTGTAAATACCAGATGGATAAGAGTTAGACCCATTAAAAAGTATACCGAAGTGATCAGGATGATGAGCTAAGTGGATTTAACCGGCTGTGCGTCAGATCGCCCAAAACCTAATCGCCCAAAAGCAAAAATGTCAAATCACCCAAAAAAAAATTTGGGCGATCTGTCATTTGAGCAATTAGACATATGTCAAATCGCCCAACTTTTTGGGCGATCTGTCATTTGTGCAGTGAGACATTTGGGCGATTTGACATTTGGGCAATTAGACATATTTTCTGTTTTTAGCAAATTTGGCAAAATAATAAAATAAAAGTACGGTAAATATGCTCTCAACTAAAAGCAATACCCTCTCAGATTTTTTTTTCCCTTTTACTTTCAGTATCGTAGTAAGTGGGGGGTTTTAGGGGTTGTATAGCTCTATGTTAGGGGTTATGTTATGAAGTTGTGTGAATAAATATGTAGCAAAATATAAATTAAGATTAATTAGCATTATAATTATGTATTTTACTAATATTTCATTTTACAGAAGTAAGCATTTTGTAAAAGGGAGAATTATAGAGGAGAATTATTAATTCACCCTTTTACAATATGTTGGCATGAAGAAGTAAACATTTTGTAAAAGGGAAAATTAGATTTAAAAATTTTCAAAGAACTAACCATTTTCCCTTTTACAGAAGTTGACAAGAAGTTTTTTGCATTTTTGGGCGATTTGACATTTGGGTGATTAGACATTTGGGCGATCTGTCATTTAGGAAATTAGACATTATTTCCAATCGCCCAACTTTTTGGGCGATCTGTCATTTGGGCCCAACATTTTGGGCGATTCGACATTTTTCGGTTTTGGGCGATTAGGTTTTGGGCGATCTGACGCACAGCCGATTTAACCATGTCCGTCTATCTGTCCTTCTGTCCGTCGGTTTGAACGCAAACTAGTCCCTCAGTTTTTGAGCTATTTGGATGAAACTTGGCAGTCTGGAGCCTTTTATAATTAATATTTATAATAATTAGAGATTTGTCGGAATCGGCCATATATGAAGACTATAACGTATATGGCAGGCGATTGTTCAAATATTATATTTAGCCTCACAGTTCATCTATTTGAGCAGCTATAGTCCTAAAATTTATGCAATAAGATCCGCTATTCCTGGCACTTTATAATAAACATAAAGATCGGATAAATATCACATATAGCTGCCATATAACCGATTGTTCAGGTATTGCATTTTATGTCTTAACTCCTGCATTTAGTTAGCTTAAGGCTTGGAATTTTTGAACTGACATCAGTTATTATAAGCAATATATTAGCAATAAAAATCATATAGATCTGAGAAATAAAACATACAGCTTGCATGCAATTTTTCCATTCATGAAAGGTGATTTTTCTTCTAGTCACCCTGTATTTGATTTAGTCACCCTGCATTTGAATATAAAAACATGTTAATCGCACACCATTTACTTTCCAGGCTGTTGAAGATGCGCCCGCTGAACGCCTGACGGACTCCGACAAGGCCACAGTACGTGACAAATGCACTTCGGAAATGTCGTGGCTCGATGCTAACAGCCTTGCCGAAAAGGATGAATTCGACGACCACCTGAAAGAGTGTCAGCGAGTTTGCGGGCCAATAATGGCGAAAATGCATGGAGCTGCTGGAAGCGGTGAGGCAGGTGCCGGAAAAGGAGCCCAAGGTGGGCGTGCCGGCGGACCAACTGTTGAGGAAGTCGATTAAAGTAATGCCAAATTGTAGGCGATATTTTATACTCAAATCCGCTAAACTTTAAAGTTAGTTTTTATTTGAAACATTTATGTTAGTAACTTTGAAATATTTTTAAAAATTGTTTGCTCAATGTAAATACACAAAAATTGCTTTTATTTTTCAAGCCGCAATATCAATATGTAATTCGCTTTCGATTCATTGCACAGACATACAAATAAATGTATACATACTCGTACATACATATGTACACATGTGTTAGTGCGTAAACTTAAAGCGATAATTCGATTTTTTGTTTTTTTAATTGAGCAAAATAATTGAATGTTGCACTCGTGGAGCTTACACCTAATTAAAAAAATAAAAATCGAAGTGCCAGAGAAAGTAAAAAAAATGCCGCAATTCGGTAACTTAGCTGTCACTATTTTCTTTTCGAATTAGTTCGATTTACACTCTGGCGTGCAAAAGTTTCTTTTCTTCATCTAATATAATCGTATTGCATTGTCATTCCTCAAGTTCGCATAAATTGTGCTCCGCAATATGGTGATATTAAGTAAGATTTTAAAGGATAGCTTCGCAAATGGCATGTCCTGCAACGATATAGTTCATAGTGGTCCGTGTACAACGAATGTCCTGCTAAACACATATAAATTTCTATTTTCAAATATGAAACATTTCGCACCAGTTATTGGTGTAAGTACGCGCGCTTAAACTACCGAGTTCTTGCTTATAGGAAAAAAATATTTTCAGTTACCGTTATTTGTGCACATCCGTTCGCTTGACAGGGAGGTGCTAAAATCCACACTAAAATATTATATCGGTGCGGTGGTGGGTGGCACAGCAACAGGCTGGTCAATAATGTTGATGATTTGTTTGATGCGGTTAGTTTAAAAAAAATGTATTATTGTAACAGTACTTCTATTTAAAATGAAATTCATATTTACAGCCATATCTTTGGAAAATTCAACAAATACACTTTTCTTTTTCTACCCTCTTTCATTGGCGGCTTAACAAAATGGATCGTACCAAGTCAAAAAGTCCAACGCCTTTTCGAGAACAGCATATTTCAGTGTGTAAGTGCAAATTTTTAAGAGCGATTTATGTACATATGTGGAATACGAAAACTTGAGAATACGGAAAATGAGTCAAAACTCATCGCTTGGATTTACATCTTCAAGTATGCAAGGTTCTCATTTAATACACAGTGTGTCCCGAAACTGCTTATTTTATTTTTGTTGAAACTAAAAAATAAAAGGCCTTTGCATATGAAACAATTCCATATGAGCTCTAGTTATTCTAAAAAATTTAGATCTTGCTTTAAAAACTTCTACATTAAGAAAAGGTGCTAAGTTTATATAAAAATTTTGAAACTTTTGTGGAAAAAAAAAAGGTTGCTATTTCTATTATTGTGACTCAATGCGAGAATTCTTGATAAAGGGCGATCAAAAATTATTTAAAAAACATGAATAAGGGGTGTTATTTTCCTAATACATACTTAATTTTTTAATAATAATCCCAACGGTTTTATCCCTTCATACCCGCCCGACCGACGCGAGTTAAGTGTCGAGATCTAAAACTGTTCAGCTACAGAAGAAATGCTCATCAGCTGATTGAATAGTAATATATGTATATGTATGTATGTATGTATCAATTATTGAGAGCATTGCGTATAGTTTTCTTTACGTAAAAATTTGAGTAAGAAATATCAAAAGAACCGGAGTGAGTGTTAAAATCCTGACACAAACTACAGAGTGGCTCATTTAACTCAAAATGACTTTTACATGGCTTCAGAAAGAGAGGCCGGAAATGTCTTGAAATTCTGGAGGGAACGTTTAGTTTTATTTCGCTAAGAAGAGATGGGCTAGAGATCAAGCCTGTCAGTAACTTGACCAAAAATACTACGCCTAGCATTTCTCTGCGACTAGCAAGTGTAGGAAGATTAATGAGTTTTAAACGAATTGACTCTATTCGGTCGGAAGGAATTTGATAGTGCGGGTTCCAAACAACAGATCCATATTCCAGTATTTACCTCACTAACGTTGTGAAAAGAGCCTTCGTAATGTCTGGGTCATTGAATTTATTCCTTTGACTGTAACATTTGTGTGAAGATTAAAATTAAATTTCGGGTCCATTGTAATTCCAAGATGAACAAAGTTAAACACTTGTTCGAGGTTATGTTAACATATGTCATAAGAAGCTGTTTGGATCTACAACCACTTGTCAGCTAATGTGTCTACAAAGAGAGTTAAGTTAAATATTATATTTATAAGTGTACGAGATGTTTAAGAAAAACGCCGTAGCTGCTTTCTAGCCCTTTTTTTTACAAAGTTCAAAAAATTAGGAGACTATCAATTCGTCGAATTTTTATTAGTTATTTAGTTATTTTTTTTATAGTTAATTAATTTGAAGTTAAGAAAAATAACTTTTTTAATTTATTTTGTATACGTTGTTTAACGAAAAAAGTCACTTTGCTTATGTGAGAGAGAATTTTCGAAAGAATACAATTAAGCTTATTACTTGCTTTAAGCTTCTCTTCTATTCTCCTAGTATATTGTTTTGCTATTAAGAAAATAAAGAAATAAAACTTGAATAAAATTATTATTGAAGCAAGAGAAGCATAATACACAAAAGAAAATGAACAAGAACTGCTTTTAAATAATGTAAATTCAGCCACATTCGCACAGCGAAGTAACGTTACAAATAAGTTTCTTATTTGGTGTTGCTTACAAAATATTTGTATTTTACCTTATATGTATGTATGTATATATCTGGTCAAGCTATACTCGTACTCGTTTGATGTCTATGTACATATTAGGCATGTCAATCCCGGGATCCCGGCCTTTTTTAGCTCCCTAATATCCCGGGATAAGTCTATTCAAATCCCGGAATTGTAGAAAACAAAGACTTTAATAACCATTTTGTTTTTTCAAATTTTGTATCATTCTTTAAAATTCCCCTTTTAAGGATAAAACAAAGCATTTAGAGAGTTCACAATCGACAAACAACACAGCTTGTTAACTCCCTTAAGGCTTTGTTTTGTTCTTGCCATTATAAATAAGCTAGAGAATATCCCACTCGAGCAGAAAATGAGCCTTACTATGAAGGCGATGTTAATAGAGGTAGCTGAAGTGAATAAGACAGAAAGTCTCAAAGATAAATTACATCAAGTTTTAACGAGCAGCTCGCAATTGTCCAATAACCGCAAGGCATACAATTTATCAGAAGGCTTAGTAAAAGAAATTTATAGTTTTTTGTAATGATGCGATAAAGGCTATGTCCTACAAAGAGCATTTAACTTATTGTCGACAATCCAACCAATAAGTGTTGAGGCGCAGCAGTGCTTCTGCTGTACCAAATATGTATGTACGTTTGTTCTTGAATTATAAATTATTTTTCATGTATGTCAAATTTTATGTTTATTTTCCTTTTTTTCTTGAAAATACCAATAAATAATAATAATAATCCCAACGGTTTTATCCATACACGCCCGACCGACGCGAGGGGCGTATCCACCTGATGCACGGATATATAAAAAAAAAATTGCATATATGTATGTATGTATGCTGCCCTGAGTCATGAATGGCGGAAGTTTGTAAGTGTCGAAATCTAAAACTGTTCAGCAACAGAACGAAAGCTCATCAGCTGATCGAATAGTAATATATATGTATGTACATATGTATCAATTATTGAAAGCAGTCTGAAATATCAAATGAACCGGAGTGAGTTTTAAAATCCTGACATAAACTACATAATACATACATACATGATTTACAACAAATCGTTCTTCTTTGTTATATTAATGTTATTTTGTATACTACTTTAATACAACGATTACAGACGTGTTAAATTTTTTCGGGGCTTCGGGATTTCGGGATTGTCCCGGGATTTCGTTTTCCAATCTCAAAAATCCCGGGATCAACACAATGCCCAAAATTTACATCCCTAGTACATACATACTTATGTCTTTCCGAATATTTTCAATATGTTTTATTATAATTAGATACAAATATGAACAGAGGCATGTTAACCTTATGGCCTCGTGGAAACTCTCTTTATTTTTATATATACTGAATAATTAAAAAAAAATTAACACCCGCGGTTTTACTAACACAATTTATCTACTTACATGAACCGATTGTATGAACAGACCATCGAGTCGTTTATTCTTCAACAAAAATCAGAAATCACCAAATTCATTGCCAATTCCGAAATGCTTCGCACATTTATATTTATGTGCTGTAGTGGCTTGATAATGAATGCCAAGCGTGTAAAGGCCTACAAAGGATTTTGGTTGATGGAACCTACGCCCTGCCGAGCAAAGTCTGCCACAGCAAACGACGAGTCTGCTGAGGAAGTTAGCGAAATATTGCCAAACAATTCGTGCAATCACCGAAACAAATCGTGTACTCGTTACGCCATACAAGGTATAAGAAATTACATGATAATTGGACTAACCCTGGACATCATGAAAATGCTGATGGGCAAGGTGGCAATGGCAGATGGAAAAGGCTTCATGGTTAAACTACTCGTCAAAATAAGAACCTTTAAAATACGCTCTTGCGCGCTGCTAACTTCGTATATAGCTATATATAGGGTAGGTGTGGATTTTTCTCAAATGAATCCAAAAAGTTAACTTTTTAGTTTCTTTTTAAACACTCCAGCTGCTACATTGCTATTTGAACCGGAACAATGGTGGCGATTCGACATTTAATCACACGATGGCTGCCTTCGTTAGCGGCTCATGTTTTATATTTTATCCCAAGTTAACGCTGATGTGCTATGCCTTGGTGTTGGGTATACAAATCATTTGGCAACGTCTAAAGGCACAACTCACCACAGAGGTGTATGGAGAGACTTTTGAGTGGATCAACAGGTTGCCATTCAACAAAATACTCTACCCATTGGCGTTGGGATACTTAGTGCATACGTATTGCGTTCGGAAGCAATTCGTCAGCGGTCTCGGCGAGACGATTATAAACGGAATAACAAACAATTAGTAAGTAACTATTATATGTAAGTTTGAGCTGAAAAAGCGTCCCGGTCGAACACGTGATAAAGCGCTTTATCATAATACCTACTTAATTTTTTTTATATTCTGTATTAAAAAAGGCAAAGGGTAAAATCCATACTCAGTTAGGTTGTAATTCTTACCTAATTAAACAATAAAAAACAAATTTTATATTAATACGAATAAATGCAAAAACCAGTCAAATAACACTGTACAACAGGCAAAAATACCCACTGGGTTTCTCAACGGTTACCAAAGCGTTTGGGTCTGCTGAATCCGAATCTGAAGTGAGGATTTTCGGGTCTGTACGTGGTTCGTCCAGAAACCGGCAATTGTAATTAAAAAATAAAACATTTTATTTTGAATCCTTGAACAAGTGTAATTAAAGGATTTCGAGATCAAGGAATTATAATATAATATATAGTTCGAAAAATTGGAGTTTTAACTAGTACATTTTCTACTCATTTATATATTTTTTTTTATATATTAAGAAACAAACAGTTACAACTCGCACGGGACATCGATAGCCGATTTGATTGATGACCAACTACTCACAAATATCGCGAAATGAAAAGGTGGGAATTCGAATCCTTGTCTCGGAAAGAAGTCTAATACTTCTACCTCAGCTGATTTTAGATTGCTGTTGTTTTTTACTAACTCAATTAAAATTGTTCCAAATTTGTGCATTTTTTTGCATTCCAATAGACTTACATATATTTAATTTAAAATATAATACAACTCCCTGAAATTACGTCCACTAATTCAATTTAGTGCTTTTGCCGACCGCACGCTCACTCTGCCTTAAAACTGGCCCTGTGTATATTAGTGGCGCAATGTATTAAAATGACAACTCCATTTCACTTTTGACAAAAAAACTATTTTAGGATTTTGAGAAAGCTATCATGTGGCACTTAAGGCAGCTCTTTTTTATAAAAATATGTACATAATAGGAGATTACAAATAAAGTTATGGGTTTTACAGATAAGTGCAAATATTTTAGAAATAGTATTGACTGCTCTTAGAATTATTGTAAAGCAAAAAAACCGATTTAATTAATGATTTGCGAATAAATTAGTTTGCATATTAAAACGCTTTAACTTTTTTCGCTTCGTTTCAGCGCAAGAAGTATATATTACAACGTTGAGGCATTTGAGCAACAGAATTGCCAGCTGTTCACGCCTATGAAACGGATTAAATAACACACGCACATTCGTATTCTTCTACTAAACTCTTCTTATATTTAACAAATTAATTTTATTTTTTTAAACAATTAAACATTATAAATTTGTAAAATGCACACAAACATTTATAAGTCAAGGGTGATACATACGAAGGTATTAAATAAAAATATAAAAAATTCTGTCGAATATTATCATGTACTTTTATTTTTTTTAATATCTATACCGAAGTCCCACTTTTCAGTAACGCAATTCGAGTGATATTTCGCGAATGGCCCGAATGATGTTGCCTGCTAAATCCACAATCGATGACGCCTTATTCATTGTTGATTGATACTCGCAGAGAAAAAATCGACTCTCTGGTCACAATATTCTGGGCCGTACATCATAATTAATTCCTTATTGCAAAAAGTACATCAACCATTTTTATTCGATTACTCACTTTTTCAAACTTCTACCTATACTTTTGTTGCCACAATAATCATTTGTGATATTCTGTAGTTTATAATTCCGAAGGATTTAGAAGCCTCTGCAAGACTTAACGGAAATATATCTCAGTTAGACAAAGCTGAATTTTTCATTTAAAAAAGGCCATGAATCATGGTACAATAAACAGGTAATATAATAGGACTGTACTCGTACTTCTCCAGTAAGAATTATCCAGTAAAAAAATTTCTTAGAATTTTGCAACATTCGCTCTCAGAGCGAAAAATATACCAAAAAGTACAAGAACGCAAAACCAGTAAAAACTTGCATGTTTGACGAACAGCTGATTGAATTTTTGTCCGCATCTAAATATACAAAATGAAAATCGTTGCATTAGTGATTTCCTGAAACATTCCACTGACGAAGCTTAACCAAATCAACTTGTACTTGCTTCCTGCATGTTTGATACCCACATTTTATAATTTTCGCCTTTAAAACTCTTACACAAAAATTTCGTATTTATCCAAATTGCAATAAGCTGCTTTTGATCAGCTGTTTTTCCTACTTGCAAGTTTTTACTGGCAAACATTTGTTTTGTTTTGTAACAATTGTTACAAACTATTGACTTCAAAAACACTACTAATGTTATCAGCTGATTGGAGTTTTTTTATATATGTGGTTCATAACAAGTCAAACTTTGTTTACAAAACAAACTTTTATTTTCAAAACAAACAAAAAAAATCTTTGTTTATAAAATAATCTTTGTTTACATTTTGTATATTTCTAAATTCTAATTTAAACAAATTTTGCGTTAACGGTATTTGGGAAACATACATACGTACATATGTAAGTATGTAAATACCCAGAAATGGGACATTGTGTTATAAAAGACAGGAAAGGTCGGATCTTATTTTTAATATCCAATTAGAACAGAACTTCGGCATGCTGCTTTCTGCAAACAGGCATACCTCGTGAGTCTTTCCAGAGTTTTTTTACCAGGAGCAATGCTGAGGATCCGTTGTAGTATGATGCGTTGAAAACAAATGAGTTTTTCAAGCAAAATGTAGAAACGCGTACACTTTGTTTACATTTCAAATTATCAAACTCGTCAAATTTGATATCTCTATTTTGAAGAGTGATGGGACCACAACATAGCACAAAATATACCCCAGGCTTGCATTTTCTCAAATGCTGCTACCTGTTTAATGTGCCTTGCTCATGAATAACAAAATTTAATAATTAATTTTAGTAGCTCGATACGATTTCAATTTGTACTCTTTGAAAAAAGTCATGCTCTATCAGATTTGGTTTGCAGACAAACCTATTTTTTTGTGTTAGCCATACTTGGTGTAATTTTTCGTTCTACCTTCGAAGAGAAAAACATCAAAACGATTTTCTTAACTAAAGAATCAAGGCTAACTACAGACGTCTCGCAAAACATAATAATATCAATTTAATCACCGTCAAATCTACAAAAGATTTTCATTAGAAGTCTGCTACGGATTTCAGTATTTAGTAACATGCATTTTTTCCAATTTTATGTTTTTTGGGTTAAAGCGCCTAAAAATGGGCTAAATATTAAAACTTTTAGTACATAACCTGCTCTCATATACCATTTGTTTATTTGTAATTTTTCCTAAAAAAAAATTACGGAGCAATTGAAAGCGATGCCATGTGAAAGCGACAGAACATGGAGACCATAGCCTATAAGTTATCGTATCGTTGTGATGTAAATTGTGCTTAATCAGTTGTAGTACTTGTATTAACTTTATATGTATTTACGGACGTAGCCGCTTTGACCGAGTGTATAGCCTCCGTGGGTACTTCTGCCATGAAAAAACTTCTCTACCGTTCAAAATTTGATAAGAAGAATAAGAGAAAACCAGCAAAGAGAAATAACTAAAGTAAGTAATTATTTTTTACATTGCGAGTGGTAGCGAATAATCGAAAAACCATAACTTCGAAAGTATTTCACCTTAAATCAAACGCACCAACACAATTCTCATTAACTCTTATGTATTTCGTGACTCTATTCCTGCTGGATTGCTAAAAAATTAATTGAAACGATTAACCAAGCTTTAGAAAAGTTATTTTGCATTGCATGCAGTTAAAATTAATCCCAGTAATTGCAGAATATAAATTCTACTTCACCTGCGATTTTCACCAGTTAATTTTATGCGTATCCATTGTGAGCAATACATACATACTATGTAGAGACATTCATACATACGAGAGTAGCTCAATAAGTTCATTGACAATTGCGTCAAATGAAGAGACTATATTTTACGCAGTTGTCCGTTTGGAAATTATACGTGGCTTTATATGATCTTGGGCAGAATAGTAGGAAGGATCTTCTCGTGTCATTCGACCTATAATAATACTTTAGACAAAATTACTTTTTCTGTTAGATGCTATTGTAGAAAGCGGAGGACCAAGTGTAGTAGGTCTTGTCTTCACTTGTTATTAGTAACTGGCGTAAATTCGCAAGGGAGAGAGGGAACTGGCCACTGTTAACAACATCAATAACCACGGCCTATAGATCGCGGGAAGAAGAACTCTGACTAATACGTGCATATTTGGGCTTAGTAGCCTATGAAGTTAAGTGCTAAATTTCGACGGACATTGGTAGGCAATAAAGGAACTCAATAAAATGAATTATTGAAGGTCTTATGAACCCGCCCCCCTAATACTACACGCATACATACATACGCACACATATGTATGCTTTATTAGTGTCGCCTGATGTAATTTAATTCTTTCATTGGAGATTTCTAAGCAAAAATGTGTATGCAGTCAATAAACAAAACACGACGCAACTCAAAACGACTTGAAAACTTTTTGCAAATAAAACACATGGTATCACTTCAAACTCTGTCGACTATACTCAAATTGCTTTTTGAGATATTTACATATAAATATACATATGTGTACATAAAAATATACGAATATACATACATACATGCATACACATGTGTTTATGTAAATATTGCATGTGTTTCAATAATTTAAATACATACATACATACATATGTACGAATGTATATTTTCTATAAAACAAACGTCTAAGCAATTTCGTATGATACCACTGCCGTTGTTGTCGCGCGTTGTTTTAGCTAATGGATTCCATGGCAGCTTTATTACTAACCTTCGCCTGCAACCACATCACTAGCTCATTTGTGTTTTGCTTGCATTAGCTAACGCCGGGAACAGCTCAATCAGTTCCTTTCCGTACGCACCAAACGCCTGTTGTGAGTTTTCTATATGGCTGCAATCAGCAAACTCTTTGATCCGCCATACAATTGTCTAAAGTGTTCCGAGTTATTGTTGCATAAAGGTCAAACGTGCAAACAATTGCTGTGGTGGAATTGGTATCGCTGTTCTATTGGAAGTTTGAGATATTTTTTACCTTTGGCTATAGTAAGTTGTGATCGCATGGGCGATGATGATGATGAAGTAGTACATGTTGATCATTTTAATATTATTTACAGTCGCCATTAGTGCTAAGACCAAGGAGTTTAAATATGCAAACGCTGTTAAACGTTATACGTTACTATTTGGAATCATCGCTATGGAGTGCTGCGGCTTGTGCTTTGACCTTTTCTAGCATTTGTTTGTTGAGGTGAGTAAACGTGTTTAGTTTTATACTTTATTAATATATGTACATTCATACATACATATGTATGTTTATTAATTGGGTTATTCACGCTAGTGTCCGGTAGTTCGGCATCGAGTTCGGTTATCGAATAGTTTGGTCATTAAGTTCCGTTTCGGAAACGTCTAAAATCTCCGGAGTATTTGGCTAACCAGTTGTAAAAAAATATAATACGAGTACATGATAATTTTTTTCAATAATTGGAATGCGCCACTAGCAAATAACTTTCACGGCCGGTTTCTTAAGAGCCGGTTAAGGGCAAATCGGGCTTTATGAGCCGGGTAAGGCCATACGTCAATTAAGAGAGCCCTGAATATTTATAAACAATTTTATTAATAAATAACAATTGAAAATGCCCACTACATAGGCCTCGGACTAAGATGGGTTTCATAATAAAATCTGTAAGCAAGATAAACTTAAACACTGAAACTATTGATCACCGTTTACTTTAACTGAGCGTGATTGTAAATATAGAAAGATTACAATTTCTTATTAAAGTTAAGGTATCATTTTGATGCTACTCTCTTTTCGAACATGTTGTCGGACAACTTTTTACGCTTTGGAACTTTAGTCATTGTCGCAAAGCATTTCAAAGGCAGCTGACGATTGTGAAGGAGTATTGTATTTAATCAAAATACTTTCTATCACAGGATAAAATGTATGTATGTTTATATATATTGAAGAGTTGCAAATCATAGCTTTATTTTACAAAAAAAAGCAGCATTAACTGTGAAATTCATACAAAATTTATTAGGTTCGAAATGCCTTCTATTCAATTGAATTTTTTATGAGCAACAATTAATAAAGTAATTGTTATGTAATTAAAAGTTGAATCGCCATTTATTTAATTGCAATTGCCTTTTTAATCAATTAACTAGTTGATTGAACATTAATTTGATTAACGCCCAAAACAGTCACATACATAAATACAGTTGTTTGACGTGAAAGCCAGTCAAATCTGTTAGACAAAAATGTCAATAATCTTTTTTTTTAATTATAATATTAAAATTAGTGATTATAAACATTAAAATTTGTAGTTCATATTCAAAATCAATAAATTTTTTGTTTTTACATATATTTAATAATATAAACCAATGAAATTTATTATAAGCCTTTACAATGTCATTTAGTTCGGATATAGTCTTTTTAAGTTGCTTATTACAAATTTTATTAATTTATTGTCAATTTATTAAAATTTAATGAACTACATTTCTAGTAAGTTCATCGTGTATTAATAAAAATATTAATTTTTTCACGCTATGTAATTCTATGTTGTCCAGTTCAGCTTCGGTCGAACTTCAAAAAAATACTGAATGTTCATTAAACGATCGGTTTCGACTAAAAATTCGAGTTCTATCGGACACTAGTCACGCCTTTCAAGTTATCGGGTTATTTGGTTATAATTTTTACAGTTTTCAACAACAAAGTTTACAGAACTTTATTCTGTTTTTTAATTTTTTTTTGACAACTTAATAATTAGAAACCAAATGACCAAATACATAACCTGGATGGAGTGCATAACTTAAATATATTTTTAATTAGCAAATATCTGCAGGAATTTACTTGGGAGGTACTATCTGTATACAGCCACATTCTTGCCGACGTATCTAGCATTTCAGTTGAGTTGGTTCTTCCCTATACGCACCGTACGCCTCTTTAGCACAGCTACAACACAAGCGGTAAGTCGTTTAAGAAAAAAATGTGCTTGATTAGCCGTCATTAATATTTATGAGTTCAATTAAACCAATCAAGAAATGAAGTTTATACAAACATACCGGGATTTGTATACATACATACATACGTATGTACTAGGTATGTCAATCCCGAGATCCTGGTCTGTTTTAACTTCCGAATATCCTGGTATAAGTCTATTCAAATTCCGGCAATGTAGAAAACAAGGAATTAAGTAGCCCTATATTTTTTAAATTTTGTATCATTCATAAAAATTTCTTTTTCAAATGCCAAACATATTGAATATTTTCTAAGCAAGAAAAAAAAACGATGTGTTGGTCCGTTCGAAGACGCTGAGTATTCATTTCATAATGAATTAAGATCTTCCGATTTAACAGTTGTTATTGACTTAGCAAAAAAAAAAGCTTAGTAAGGCGCGTTTAGTTAGCTGTCAAAAAGAGCAAAACAAAAACGAAAAACTGATATACATTAAGCGCCATCTACATACTTCTTATTGTTCAAACAAAGGCAAATTTAACTTTAGTTTAACATTATTTTGCTTCAACAAAACAAAGCCTTTTGATATTCCGTGCTATTTGTCGTATTTCTATAGTCCGATATTAAATTAAACGTGGAACGTAAGGATGCACAGTGGAATTTCGTTTATTTTTGTATGTGGTATTCAGGAAATTGATCAGCAACAAACCGCTTATAATAAATATGAGAGGTTGGTTTCTTAAAAATATATATGTATATATGGATATTTTCTTTAACTTTAATTTACTCCCTAAAGGCTTTGTTTTGACCTTGCCATTATAAATGAGCTGGAGAATGTCCTACTCGAGTAGAAAATGAGCCGTACTATGAAAGCGATGTTAATAGAACTAACGATGAGGTGATTGAAGTGGAAAAGGCAGAAAGTCTCACTGATAAATTGCATCGAACAATTGTCCAATAATCGAATGGAATAAAATGTATCAGAAGCCTTCGTAAATGAAATTGATAGTTTTTGTAATTAGGCGACAAAGGCAATGTCCTACAGAGAGCATTTAAGGCGCAGCAATGCTTTTCCACTGCAGATTTTAAATGGAAAAAATTTAGGTCCAGGGTGAAGTATAACTCAATTCTATCTCGCTCTAAATGGAATGGGTGATATAATTAATTTTCTTTGATGTATTTCTTTTTTTACTGAATGGCTTTACAGTGGTAGATATTCGTATAAGCGCACACATATTTTTTGAGTTTTTAAATAAAAAAAACTTTAATTCTTGCATTTAAATTAAACTCGAAACTTTACCTAAATCTTAGTACTTGGTATGGCCACTTAACAAGATTTTTGAGCAAATCTCTGCTCAAATCAAGTCAACACTGCTGAATTGAGGTTTTCAACTCATTGACGCTTCTGTATTGACGCCCATTACCGTAAACATTGCCTGCCTTTACTGCCCACAGATTTTCTATGGGGTTTCGCTTCGCTCGCACCACATTTTCTCTGGTTAGATGGTGCCAGTAACAATTGCAGCAATCTTACCCGTCTAAATTGATTTGTTTCTCGTCCGAAAAGATATCTTTCTGCCACTTCTTTGTTCAGGACATGTATTTTTGGCAAATCTTAACCGTTCTTGTTTGTGATGTGCTGTTAAACATGGCTTGCTCTTCAATTTCGTCCATTTAATGTTCGGAGAAGCATTGAGCACCCTGGGGGTTGTCGAGACGTTACGTCGATCTCTAATATTGTTTTAATTTGGCTGCTTTAGGCATGATCAAAATTAACAATAATAAACACATATGTATGTAAATACAAAATTTTACACTAAAAACCCCAATCCATCTTTTATTTATCATATTTCTTCTAAGGAAAAAAAAAATTTCACATACAGCTCATCTTTTAAAAAAAATATGTATTTTTTCTAACATAGCTTATACAAATATTCGCGTTACTACTGCGATGTTTCTTCTGCATTACAGCAATTGACATAATACAACGATTACATACGTGTTACATTTTTGACAATTAAAACTTACGAATCAAAAAAGGTTTTTTCAAATCTCGAAAATCCCGTGATCAATAAAATGTCCCAAATTGACATCCCTAGTATGTACAATGTTAACACAAAATTTGTTCAATAACTTTTTTTGTAATACGTCAAACGTGAGCGTAAATTAAAAAATGGATAGTGAATATAAATTTGTTTAAGAAGGATTTTAACATAGCCCAAAATTAAACATATGAATATTAAACTTGGCTTAGTTTTTTTTAGGTTACTAAATTGATGCTATGACTGACTAGGCATTTCGGACCAAGCTCAGCTTCTTATTCTCTCTTTCGCTTAATGCCATCAATTAGAAACGCACTCAAATCTTTTCCCGCTAGTTCTTTCCAACGCAGACGATACCTTCCCGTTTCTCTACCAACACAAGCGGCAAATACTTTCAGGGCTGGAGCGCTTGGCTCTATTCGCACGACATAACCTAGCCAGCGAAGTTGCTTGATCTTCTTAATTGTTCAATTGTTGTTGCAGCAAACGCGGAGAGCGATTTCCGTGACCTTCACAACAAAAGAAGCTAGTTGTTCAACTAAACAGGCCCGCCATCTTGTTTTCCTATCAAATTGTTGTCTGTACGCCATCGACCTTTGAATGTTCTTGATAGCCGTAAGTTTCTGCTGCAAAAATTGTAGCTTGCAATTATCAAATTTATTGTCCCTTGCCGTTTTTTTATTATTTATTGAAGGCTTAACTATTCGTAAGAAATGAGTTTATTCAAAGTAACAGTTAAGGACCAAATTTGATCGGCTTTTCAATCAAATATAAATTTGAATTAAGTATTCAAATTTTTAAATACCTTTCCATTTAATTCAGGGATCGTGAACAAAAGATATGTTCGTCGTTTTGTTTCCATAAACGCATAAACCCTTAAACGAAATAAGAAAAAATTTTCCGGTGTGCTTTGACAAGAGCAAACCTGTCGAGAATATTATCAACGATAATTCGGCTTTCTCAAAAAACAACAAAAGCAGATAAAAATTCTGCGGAATTGTATGGGAAATAACAAAATCGGAACAAGAGTCTCAGCCAGAGAACGTACATTACAGAGAAGCTTCATTCCGGTCCATTCCGTGACAATTCGCACCGTCTTTCGGTCTTGAAGCTTCTCTGTAATGGTCTCAGTAACATTATCTCGAAGATTAAAAGTTTCAGGAACGTGTTGACAGAGAACGAAACAAGAAAACATTTTTCAGAGCAATTCTCGAATGCTATTTGTTATGCTAAGCACAGCGTATACGTAACTTAAAGCAGCACAGATTTTTGCATTTTAAAAGAGCTTAAAAATTATTCAATTTTAAAAGTAAAACGGGTTGGTTGAGATTTTAACTGATTCTTTTATAATTTTAATAGGTCCGCAAACGTCGCTAAGAATACTTTCACAAACACCAAATGCTCTTGCATTCCATATTAACAAAACGGCGTTCATCCGAACGATTTCCTCAAGTTCTTCTTGACGACCGTTTCATTCTTAACGTTAAGTTTCCAAAGATTTTTTCCCGTTTTGTTTTACGACACACAATTTCCCCGAACTTTTGTTCTTATGTGATCCTCTCCTCTCCTCGTTCCCGAAAATTTCGCTTTCATTCTGTTCTATTAAAAACGTTCTAGAAAGTTTTGATCTCATTTCGTTTTTTGAGGGCATTCACGAGAGTTTTATTCTCAATTTGTTGTTATTGAGAACATTGCCGAAAGTTATGTTCTCATTTTGTTCCTTTTGAGAACGTTCCCAGAAAATTCGAACTTGTTGTTTTCTTTTTCGTTCTTCATATAACACATTTGTTCTCCTGTACAACTGAACTAAAAACAAAACATGTTCTCAATACCTGATTTATATACACAATACGTGTTTCATTAAATAAACACTAAATTTTCAGTCCTCTTAGGGCCTGGAAACTTGGTTGCGCGTACATAACAGCATTATAAGCCGGTCGCTACCTTTACAAACGCTCATATTTATGCTCTCGAGCGCTGTGGTATTGCATACAAAACGGCGCAGGGAGTTTAATGGGTTTTGGTTTATTCAACCAATTACAATTGGAACACAACAAACGGCAGCAGAGAATTACGAAAATCTGGAAAAGGCGAGCCCATGTATACATGAAGGCAAAACATGTTTGCAATTTATTTTGGAAGGCATGCGCGTGTATTTATTTTATGGCATACCATTAGATTTGTTGAGTACCATGACAAAGGGAAAACCACCACGAAGCTTTATCGAGTTGAAAAGGATACGCTTTCAGATGACTAAATTTTTTCTATCCTACGTGGGAATATATAGAGTAACTGAACTATTTATTCAAATATGTACCTACATAAAATAAGTAAATCGAATATTTATTTACTAGTTATCGAGCTGTCTGCTGTCACGCTTTTCAAATTCTACTTATGGAACAATGCAACATCTGTTATCAGCTGGCTTAGGTGGCCTTTCGTACGTCTTCTTAGACAAACTTACATTCAGCGTTTTGGCTCTGGTGATAGCAACACAAGCGGCTTGGCAATCCTTCTGCAATCAAAAACATTATTTTACTAAACACAAATTGCCTGCATTACTTAGAAGAGTGCCTTTTGCTAAAATGATGATACAAATCAATGTTGCCTATCTGGCGCACAATTACATCTTTAACCATGACGCATTGTCCAACTTGGCGAAAGGATTCTTTCGGGGCATAACGGATAACAGGTGAAAAAAATTGCATGTAAAATTCGTTTGAAGATGAGAAGTACATTGGAAATTAGTATTTTGAATCAGTATTTTTTTTGCATATGTATGAGTATGTCTTTCGTGTGCCTAATTGTTTTCTTTTTCTTGTTTTTTTTTTAGATTTGAACGCATCTATCAATTTTTAATGGGTCTTCTGCGTGAACATGAAAAAGTGCGGCCAAAAATGTAATGATTTGGTCGTTCATATATTACATTATTGCTAGGAACGAATTGGTACTATACTGGTAGTGCTCATTAGGTTTTCGTTTTTGTTGTTAACATTGAATGTTGTTATATGGCGAGCTTGAAATTATTATTTTTTTTTTTTTAAGTTTTGTTGAAAATAAAATGTTTTAATTGATAACAAAAGGTTTTATGAGATTTTTGCCAATTTTTTTTCATAGTTTATTTACAATGGTTATTATCTACCTTTTCGCGCTTTCATTTTAGCAACCACAGATGTGTTCGCAGAAATCCTTAGAAAATGCTCTTCTGAAAAGTTACTGAAATACACATTCTACATATGTAACTGTTTCTGTTGGTAGTTTTATATTTTATTCAAAAAAAAGGCAAACACAGTTTTAGCATTTTAAACAGTCCAATTCAAAGTCACGCGGACTTATAGGCTAAGAAGGCAAACTAACATTTTCAAGTTTATGGTCTTTATTTTAGCCTTATATTTGTGATTAGGAGTTAATTCAGTTCATAACTATGCATTTTCCTGACCACTTTGAATAGTAAACTGATTCAAGTTTAAATCCTAAGTATTTAAATTCAAATTCATTTCTAAAAAGGTAAGTATTTGCAAAATATTTATATTAAACTACAAAGATTTTTTTTTTTAATAAAGGGAATCAAGTAAAAAATTAAACACTTTCTGAGTAAATAGTACCAAAACGTATATTTTACTCTTAGTTGTATTAAATCTCTTCAAATTTTATAGTCATAGCAATATGCGATTCAAAAATAATCACACAAGTGCTTTTATTTACTACTTTGTGTCAAAGAACAATATGCAACAAAAAATTAATCATCAACAATTAAGTTGTCATGCCTTGAGCCTTAAGGCCAGCTTAAGATTTTGCACAAATTTGTGTGTTTCACAATAGAGAATTAAGTATGGAAAATATTTAATTCAGAAATATGGTAGCATCACAAGAATTTGCATTGTTTTTCCATATTTTGAAATTTGTGCAAATAGAAAATAACTCATATAGATTTGTGTGCGTTTAATAAAAAAAATATTTTCAAGTTCAAATATTACAGAATTATATTTATTAAATTTAAATTTCAAAGAGAAGAAGCAATTTCGTTCTAAATAAGATTGACTTGGTCGGTAATCTAGGGGCAAACTAAATTTTGACACTGTCTTATTTTTTCTCTTTGTAGAAGTGGTTTCCCTGATTATAAATCTGAAAGTCCCACCCTCCGGAGGTTTATAGTTTTTAAGTAATTTGCTGTTAAAGTTGCGAAACATTTCAATTTTAACCTCTTTTTCTCCTTTGTGCAGCAATGGAATGAATATACCCTGCACATGACGAATATATGTATGTCGAAAAAAACGAAAATAATAAAGTCAATGCGCATATTACGAGATTTTTATTTACAAATTTTAAAAATCCTGCGATTTTTAAATACAATTTTTATTATAATACGCAATGTTGTTTTATTTAATAAAAGAGCGCAGCCGAAAATTTGTAATAAAAAACCGCACGATTTTGACAACAAATTTCTTAAATTGTAATAATAATAAAATTAAAGCAGTGATAAATTAAGATAAAGATAGCCTGCCACAACATCCCCAAGAACGATAGTTTTTTTCTAAATAGTGCAACATACCACCAACTTTCGTTACCAAATTCTTTCTACTTTCACTGAAATCGTGAATGGTTCCTTATTGGAAAGCCAACCCGTCACTAATCTGGCAACACCATTAAAGTTCAAACTTAATAAACAAAGCTGCAACTTTCGTTTTGTTTTGATTTGCATTCTAAAGACAGCTGATTTTAATTACTAAAATATTATTTTGCTAATTATTAACCAGATAGACGAACATTAAATAAGAAAGATGAAGAAGAACCAAACATTTTTGCAACGCAATTCGGTTACGATTGTCATGATTCCCGCTCTGATCGGTATTCACTACGTGTGGAGCGTAATGCAAAAAAATCGCACATTAGTAACCACCGAAGAGGAGATCGATCTGCCAATCGTTACGGTAAATAGGGATTGAAAGTTAACATAGTATATCTTCATCTAACTTATTGCAATTTTAAGTTTGCCAAGTTCTGCTGGAGAAGTGTACAAGGTGCAACTGGAAACGAACAAAGTGATAAAAATAGATCCACTTCGGCAGTAGCAACAGCTGCAGCTAAATAGATATCGCCAAAGTTCTGTTGGTACATAGTTACAAATATGCTTAGAATAAAGTCTCTTGTGTATCTCACTGTTTTGCCTAAGATATATACATAAAATAGCTCCCCCAAATTTTAAATGTTTTAATGATTACATTATCTAATAAAACATAAGAAATTGTCAAAATAAAAACAGCGAAATTATATAGATTAAAATACACTTTATTTAATCATTTTGTGTGTACACTTATTCTCGCACTACAATAACCGAGTTTTACATATAAAGTGACATACATAATAACATATAACCAAAAAAAAAATGATAGGTCTAAAACAAAACCGGCTTAGCATACATGTATGTATGTTAAGTAGGTTATCAAATTTACTTACAAATTCGAAACTTTATTTATATGAATATTATGTATGGAGATACGGTGACCGGTTTACAACAATGTTCTGTCTAAAGAAATAGTCTCCAAAGCTTGAGAAACACATGATACTAAAAACCTTATATTTCATACACTATATATGAATATCTTAGCAAAATTTTTGTATATACTTAAACAACGGAGCTCCCAGCTCTTCATTCCAATGAGGTTTGTGATACTTGCATACCCTTAAATATTTAAAAATAACCTACTCATTTAACTTTTTTTTTTCAAATTCTATGAAATATTCAAAATGTTCTCACTGTGCCAATGTCGAGGTGACACTAAGATTATCCAATTGTCCATTGAATAAAACATCACTAATCAGTTTTTCGGCGATAATTCTTTGCGTTGGATTCATGACGCGTAACTTGGATGCCACATTTATACCGATAGCATCGTATTCGTCCTCCTGCCGGTTCGTTGCGGTGGTTGTATATGAGTTACCGAACAACGGCTGCAAGTGTTCGCGGGCAATTTGTATAGTTGGAACCTGTTGATGAATTTGTGTTATTTGTGCTGAACTATTCTGATTGGGCTGTTGTTGGTGTTGTTGCTGATGGAGCTGATGATGCATTTGATGTTGATGTTGCTCCAGTGAACTGACAGCCTAGATGACAAAAAATGAGTTCATTATTAAACTTTTTATTAATTTATATTAACATTTTTTTAACCTGCTGGATTTCGCGCTGCGAATTGGAATCCAATGACGTTATTTCCAAAACTTTAACTTCTGTTGCATGTTGAGGTTGTGTTGCGGATGTTGCATGTTGCATATGTTGCTCGGTGTTATGTTGTTGTAATTCGTGCTGATGCTGATGTTGGTGAGGATGTTGATGATGGTGTTGATGTTGATGCTGATGTTGATCTTCATCCTTTACAATAACACATTCGCCTGCGGTGACTGTCACTGTTTTTATCTCCGCTGTTTGGGAATGATTGAGGCTTTCAGATGGTGATACAGCGCTTGTTTCCACAACTGCTTCCTCCTCAAATTCCATTGAGTCATCCACATCAAAACTAATGGCTAGAGAACGTTTCGGCGTTTTAGCATCGCGCAAAGCTGCAAGGCGTTTAGGATTTTGTTCAGCGATGAAAAGCAATTTGTCATAGTACCATAATCTGGTCTCATAATTATTCTTCGAACTGGATTTGCGAAATTCACGCCTAAATGCCGAGCGTAATGAGTTAATCTTTCTGACAACCATTGCCCGGTCTGGATTTGGTTCAACTTCTTTAAGCTTTTCTACCAATCGATCGTAAGCTTTATTGCGAACACTAAAATGGAAACATTTTTATTATTAGACAGTTAAAAAATAAATTAAAAATCATGTTGTTGGTACCTGTGATTGCTGTAGTCGGGATGTTTTGGATGCCATAAGCATTCTTCCTGTTGATAGAGTTCAATAAACTCGCCGAGCCATAGTCGGGAGTAAGAGCGTAAATCGCAATTTAATGAACTTAGACCTGCCGACATTGTAGAGCTGGAGAAGAAAATCATATTTATAAACATATTGAAATTAATGACAACAACTTCAATGTAAAATCGGCGAATTAAATAGTACACTCCTTGATATATGCATGTTATAACTTTTTGTGTTTTGGAACTACATGAAAATTGTTAAATGCCATGAGGCAACAAAATCAAGCGTCCTTATCACACGCTCCACGGCATTTAAAAAAACCAAATTTTATGTTTATTGTTTAAAGCCGAAACGCAAACATACTTTGTGGTATATTTGGCTTACATTTATTACAAAATTTTGTTAATTGATCCCTTATTTTGCTTTTAATAGATGCTCCAATATTCAGATGACCGTTTAGGATTATACAGTCGAATATACATATGTATATATGTTTAGAAGTTTTAGGAATTGATGACTGTCTTGTTGTAGCGGCTAGCTACACCCCAATAAGGATAACCAACAATCGTTAACGTCCAGTTCAACTAGCGGGAGGTACAGTAAACGGGCGTTTTCATCAGGGTTTGACCATACGGAGGGGTGTGTTAGTTGAGTGGGTTTTGGTAGGGCATGGGAATAAGTGGTTTGTGCCGTGCGTGTCTCTCCACATGCCGAGGAGATGTTGGGTTGATTATTCTGCTACATAGTGTAGATCCTAATTGTGCCAAGGTGACGGAGGACTCCTCGGCATATTATTTTTAGTCTCATTATTAAAAGTCTAAGGACTATTTGCACCACCTCCGCTTAAACGCCAACGTTATTAATCACATTGAACAACCAGTTCTAAATGCGTTGAAGGCCATTCAATAAAATCTGAATGATAGGGTACAGAACATGAAAATAAAATATGATTTGTTAAGAAAAATTAGATATTCTGGTGTTTAGGGATTTAACTTTGCTAATTTTTTGTTTGTGATTGATATCTGCCCTTCACCCTTCTTTCGAGCACGTCGGGCGAACACGCTCGCGTTCGTTAGTTGCACGCGTTAAAAACACGGATCGGATAACTCAAGCCATCAAATATATGCTATATGTTCGCGCCAGATATGTTAACGAATGCGATAATTTAAGTGTAACATTAGATTTTACGGTACTTCCAATTATATTTCACAATGAAGCTGCGTACAATATTTTTAATTAAATTTGCTCTTAGTGCCGTTAAAAGATGAAAAATTTACACAATCGATGTTTTACCTCTTTTCTTTTCTGTACTTTCGGTTTCCTGAATCACACACAACACACACCAACCGAAAATAACAACGTCGTCAACTATTTACAAAGTTTTAAAAAATAATATAAATAATTTACAATTTTAATTATCTTAAGAGTTGTTTTAAGATGACACTCTTGTTTATTGTAAACTGTAACAGTTGTAGCTGTATTTGGTCCTAGTTGGTATTCGACTCGAACGTCCAACATAGACAACGAACACAACTCGGTACGCGACCAACCATTTTGATTACATCCAGTTAACTTTCGTTTGACAGGTTTCAGTTCATCTCTCTTATTCATTCACTCTGTCTGCAGTTAGTTTTGTTTTGCAAAAGTAAGAAAGAGATATTTATTACTCCAAATGAACAACTTTGAAACACGGCTGCCATACTTTACATTTTGTTATTAAAATTGGTGTTTTTTATAACGGCGTAACTTTGGTAATGCGACGTTCATACCGCACTGAACTGTTTCGAACAGAGTATTTGCGACTAGCGTACATTTTGCAAATGCTTATGTATGCAAGTAATACAGTTTTCGAACACTTTGGAAGTGTTGATTTTTGTATTAAGGGCCACTTTTTCAGTGCAAGTGGAACTCTGTTTGTCGTTTAAGTTAGGGTGGGTAATGGCGCAATTTTTAATGCGTTGATACATTGGCGCAAGCGCACTGTAATGCGTTAAAACATTGAGTTAACTCAATTGTGCCATGATACATATGTATCGAGTAGCGATATTGTAATACACATCGTATTGTACAAGAACGATAGAATAGTATTTTCTTAATCGTTGTATTGTAAACTGGTGCATTACAAATTTTGCATTTGTTTTTTTTTTTTTTTTTCAAATTGGAGCAATTTTGTCTTTGTTTGCCGTTAATGTTTGTTACGTATATTCGTAATCAAAGGTTATTTCACATAATCGTGTTCAGTACTTCTCCACAGGAAATACATATTTTTAAGGAAATCTCAAAAACTTTATTTGTTTTATTGCTTGAATTGGGAAGAATATCAAAACGCTCATTTATTGTGCTGGGACACTAAAAGCGATTGTTTAGCTCTCAACGCAGTATTTATTTTTCATTTTATTTTTGCTCTTGTTGAAGTATCCGACTTTCCTATCATTCTTGGTAT
The DNA here is from genome assembly GCA_963971545.1 of Philophylla caesio. NCBI lineage: Eukaryota > Metazoa > Arthropoda > Insecta > Diptera > Tephritidae > Philophylla > Philophylla caesio. The sequence goes on along the minus strand of OZ020604.1, from coordinate 177,149,270 downwards.
TGCGCTATCAACACAATGTTTCGCTCTCAACGCAATGTTTCGCTCTGAATGCATTGTTGTGCTGTCAACGCTTTATTGCGCTACTGAGTTCACAAGTTGATGTATCAGCGCATATAACTCACCTTGAGTATCAACTCAATAACGCAGCGCTGCTTGCGTTACAAATCACTAGTTTAAACTCAGTATGCAGTTTTCCAGTCAACTTTAAACGGGCTTTAAAACAAGTCCGATATGGCACGGCTAAGCTTTGTTTAACTTATCAGCTGATTGTTGATTTCATCCATATCTTTTAAGATTTTATATTGTTTTACATGATTCTGCAATAATTCTCGATTATGTATACAATTTTAAATGGAAAAAGTAGAAGGTATATATGGTGATATATGGGTAAAGTATTGGGCTTTTTTTTTAAGTGGCAGCAGCTGTGCGTGTAAAGTAAACTTGATGAAGACATAATCAAAGCAAAATACACAAAACTGCGAGTCAAAACAAAAACTAAATGTCAGAACACAACGATAGATCACTAGTTTCGTAATTTTTTAGCAAAAAGAAATTTTACGGCGCCAATCGTTTTAGTCAAATTGATGAAGAAGTCGTACAAAGTATTTTAAAGTCGTGAAATTATTGCGTCGTCGTTAATTCCAAAAAGCGATTTTATAAGCAATTCAAGGCGAAATTAATAATAATATAGTGAGTGTAACAGACAGGCGTAATTTTTTTTCTATAATAAGAAAAGGTTGAAAATATTTTTGCAATAAAAGAAATAAATATTTCTAAACGCAGTAGCTAATAAGTGTCAATATAGCAAAAATCGATGTGTGTAGCATACAGCTCGCCTAGAGCTGAGAATTTTGGCAGCCGCTGTGGAGTAAAAGGAGCCAGCGAGTTCTGTTCTGTCTGCCCACCCATAACACAAAGGATAACATTACCCAGCTTCGCATAGATCGGAGAAAGAAGACTGCAATACAATTGGCTTAAGATTGGTAAGTATAACAGGATAAAACTTTTCTGTTTTTTTAATAAAATTGTATATGTACATTAAGTGAAACAACTAAATGTAGATACATACATATATACGAATTGATATATTATTATATAATTAACGCAAGCTGAACAACAAAGTACATGTCACGTTAAACCAATTTAGAATGGATAGTGTACCGTCATAAATATCTAAGCAGGAGTGTCTACATATTTGCATTTTGATTAACATAGTCAAACATTTGTTGTGTATGTGTATGAACATAATTTGTAGACATGATTTAATCATGATTTGTATGTACATAAATAAATAATTGTTACCAAAGAATTGTCGTTATGGGTACATGTTTAAATGTTCCACTGAAATCTGTTACACTTTTCAGGTCGTCCAGTTGAAATGTAGCAGGCAAAATCGCCTTATTTGAAGGCATTACCAAAGTCCACAGTAATTTATGTTTACGAAAACGCTTATTAAAATGAGTTACATACATACATATGTATGTAGGTAGGTACATAAGTAAGTATACATATATTATTTTATAATATATGTACATACATTAGAGTGGTTCAGAGCACAACTTCACTTTTAGAAATATTTACCCTTGCGAGTATTTTTTTGGGCGTTGCCACGGTCATTTTTTAAAATTTAATAAAAACCTAGTTTTTTTGTTTTAAACCACATGAAATATTAAATTTTACCCAATTTGGTCCAATAGATTGCATTTTTCAAAACTTTCATTATATGGAAGGTGGTCTTGGTTATGGTTATTTTTGACGAAGATAACAGCGATATGAAGGTCAATATGTTCAATAAATTTAGTGGATGATACCTAACACTGTTATTGAGATACGGAAATTTTATCATAACTGGGCGTGGCAGCCTATTTTCCATTATTTCAGAAATGTCCAGTTTCTTTGTTTAAAATCGCTCAAATATCAAATTTTTAAAAACATTAGTTATAAGGGGGATGGGCGTAGTTATTGGCCGATCTTAACTAATTTCAATACCAACCTACGCTGTTCAAAGAACAATATATGTATATACCATGTTTCATAAAAAAATTCAATTTTTTCGAGTTATCGTGACCCCGAACTGGCGAACCGGCGTACGGACGGACGGACGGACAAACAGTCAAGGTTAAATCAACTCCTCTTTTCATTCTGGTATTATCTATCTCGATTATTTTTGGCTGTTGTAAAGAACGGTTATGCGAACAAAGTTAATGTCCTTGTGTACAAATACGCTTTGGTATAAAAAAAGTAACGCCGTTATTTATATCTGAAGCTTTCTTTTTTGATGACCTAGATTTATATGACTCTGTTGACAGTTGATTTAATAATGTCTTTATTTTTGGATTTTCCTTTAATTTCTCAAATTTTTATATTGTCTTAATTATGTTAACTCGTTTGAAAACGAAAAATTTAAGCACCTGACAAGATACTTGCTTTTTAGTAAGTGATAAGACACAACATAACAGATAGATAGATATATTAGAGGAGGTAAGCACTGTTATATTGTGCCATCGAAGGCAAAACACTACAACCAGCCTTCCGGACTTCCATCCAGGACCTCTGGAAAGCCCAGAATGGTCGCCGGGGTTAGAAAGTGTATGTTTTGATCTCCAATCCATGGCCATCCCAGGGTCATCCCCCGTCTGCTCGCCAAACCCTCACATTCCATCAGCAGGAGCTAGGTTACAGCGCAAGAAAATGCTCGGGTCCAATAGCGGTGAAGCCGCCGCTTTCCTGGCTAGCAGGTCAGCTGCTTCGTTACCATTCACCCCCATGTACTAGGTATCTGGTCGAGCGACCTACATATGTCGCTTTTGCGACAAGACAAGGCAGACTCCTACACACATGCTTCTGGACTGCGATGCTATAGCTCCACGAAGGGAAATATGGCTAGTTCAGATGTGGCCTAAGAAATAGTATATACACTCTCTGTCACCGGGATCCATTTTTAAATTTCGGTCTAGGGTATGTGTTATAAGTCACTGAGGGCACACTAGACCAACTGGTCGCTGTGCGATCCGCACTTATTTATATGCCCTGGTACTTAAAGAAGTAGGATACGTTTCCTCTCAGCCAGGGCGTTTAGTCCCTCTATGTACTCAAGAACTATCAAAGGATTTGCTCCCTGACCGCCGCCTGACTGTCACTCGAAATAATAACTTACTTTTAATTTAAGCACACTTAAATCTATTGCTTTAACTTATTTAACCTGGGCTAATACATAAGTACTTATTTGATATTCCTAATTTTTGGAAACTTTCATTTAAAAATTAGTAGACAACCGAACCATATAATTAAAAGTTTGAAAGCTTATATGAAATTCGCAAAAATTAAACAAATTTCTAAAAACTGTCATCAAAATTTCAAACTTTTTATTCAGGACTTTGCAGGAAAATAAAGTGCAAGTTTTAGTTAACTAAGAAGTACCGTCGTTTTAATAGAATTTTGTTTGTCAAAGTGGCCGCTGTGGTCGAGTTGGTAGCGGTGCGTGCTATAACTTGATATGCCGGTGAGTTCGAGGTTCGAATCTCAGTCAGGGCAAGCAAAATTTTAATAATAGAAAAAGTTTTTTCTAATAGCGGTCACCCCTCGGCAGGCAATGGCAAACCTCCGAGGGTATTTCTGCCATGAAAAAGCTTCTCATTAAATACATCTGCCGTTCGGAGTCGGCACAAAACTGTAGGTCCCTCCATTTGTGAAATAATATAAAGACGCACACCACAAATGGTAGGAGAAGCTCGGCCAAACACTGCGCTATATAGTGTACGCGCCAAAATTATTATTATTATTATGTTTGTCAAAGGTGTTCTTTCCAAGAACGGATCATCAAATTCCAAATGGTTTATACATAGATATGTACATGTTATGTCGTTATAATGCTTTTTGTTTTTCAATTTATAGTGAAGAAATGAAAATAAAATTAATAGAAAAATGAATGTACATATGTATGTATGTATGTATGTAGAAATAGACTTTTAACTGAGAATCATTTATTAAAATAATAGTTGAATACTTTTATTTACCTGATTCTGCCTTATCAAGCTTTGAAGTAATAGATATTTCACTGTACATACATACATATAAACATATGTATGTACATACAATTGTACATGCATGCATGTAAAGGGTTTTCCAATAAGAGTGATATGATTTTTTTTCAAAATAGAAACACACCAGTTGTTAGGGAAATTCAAATGTTTTTTATTTAAGTTCTGAATGTAACATCATTCGAATGGCCTCCACGACTTTTTTTGCAGGAACGAATTCGATAAATCCAATTTTCGAGTGCTTTTTCAACTATATTAAGTCGTATGTCATGAAAAGCACGTTCAATATTGACTTCTAAAGCTTGAAGAGAGGCTGGTTTATTGCTAAAGACCAATGACTTCAAATAACTCCACAAGAAGTAGTCTAATGGTGTTAAATCACAACTTCTTGGAGGCCATTAAATGTCAAAATTTTTTGAAATTATCGAATCTCCAAACTTTTCTCGCAATAATTAGGTTGTTGATGTCAGATGTTGTCAAGATCAACTTCTTTCAAATGCGGCCATAAAAAGTTCTTTATCATCGATCTATACCGCTCTCCCTTGGCAGTAACGGTGTCACCAGCTTCATTTCGAAAGAAGTACGGACCGATGATTCCACCAGACCAAACACCACACCAACTGGCAATTTAGATGAATGTAATGGTTGTTCATGAATTATTTGTGGATTTTCTTCGCACCAGAATCGACAGTTTTGTTTATTAACCGCACCACTCAAATGAAAGTGAGCCTCAACGATTATTTTGATAATAATATTGAATAATTTGTAAACGTTATTCTTGCGTATATCTTTCCATGATGAAATTCTACACATTACTGAATACAATGAAAAAAAATGACAGATCATGACATATTAAAAATGGCCGAAGCGACACTTAGAAATTATATCATCCCTATTGCAAAACCCTTTACATATCTTATCATTTGTTGAATATATTTTATTCAGTTCACAGTTGTTTGTTTGTATGTTTGAAAACAAAGTTGTGTTAACTGTCATTTTTGATTTTTAACCGGCATCGCTGTAGACTCAATTCTTTCATACTGTATTCGTGGTATGTTTGTTTGAATGTGCAATTTATGTTTGTCATTTACATAAACATGTACATGTACCTAGTAGGAAATGGGAGTGTTTAGTAAAGCAAACCGGTCGCATTTGTACCCAAAAAATGACAGAATAACAATTTTGATACTACGGTGTTAATATATTAACAGTCGCTTTGATTGAAAGTCGAAATTTATTGTGGGACGATAGCCAGATTTTTTTTTAAATCCAATAAAACATATTTGTCCGTCAGAACTGACAAAACCTACATATACTGGGAGCGCGCAAATTCTTCTTCTTATATGCCACCTCAATCGTGTGACGGTTTGGGCCGAGAAATAAACTAAAATGCCATAAGCCCAAAGTTTTTGCAGTTGCAAAAATGTTACTCAAGCTTTGGTTACATGAGCAACTTCGAGTATAGCTTCCAAATGTCTTCTTTTCCAGAACTCATTTATAAAATTAATATTAATAATACAATCTAGCTTGCTGAGGGAGATTTTCTCTAAAAGCTTCATTATAAGCCAATCAAAATATAAATATGTACGTAGTTTTTAAAAAGATTTTGTTAGTTAAAAAACTCCAAAAAATTTAGCCACATACTATCTAATCTAAATTAATCGTATCGAGCCATTTAAACCCCCTTTATAGAAAACTCTTCTCTAACATCACCTAGCGGGTTAATTTTTAGTGAACTTATTACTCATCAAGTAAAAAAAAGATACTTTTCTAGTCTAATCAGTTGGAATAAGATATTTTTGGACGGCAAAATGAAGCCTTTATTTTAAGTTAATCCTCCAGAAATATGTATATCGGTGAAAATTGCATTTTTATTATTTATTACTTCTAAAAAAAATGTTTATGAAAACATTGTGAGGAATATCATCTTAAATATTATATAAAAGACGTTTGCTTTCGGTCGATTTGTTCATATCTTGCTGCATAAGTTTTCCCATCGTTCTTTATTAAAAACTTGTTTTTTGCACTTTGTTTTTGTCCTCCTTTTTTCTTTATCAGCCACGTTATTTGCATAAGGTCAATATCCACAAAGGTATCCAATGGCAAAGCAAGTTTCTTGCCATTCCCATTCAAAGTGTGCTTTCCTTATGAAATGTATAAATGTAAGAAGCAATGGGCAAATCTTTATTTAAATAAGTATGTATATACATACATACAATATTTACATACCTACTACACGTATTATACAAACATACACCTATTACAACCTGTCAATTTGTTTGTGACTCTCGCTGTTTAGTAAGTATCTCGAATTATAGTGCACGTCTATAAATATCGCCGACAAAAACAGATATAATTAAATGTGCGCCTACGCAGATATTCTAGTTCTGTGTGTTGGGGTTTTACAATAATAACACAAAAATTGCTCGTTTAATTGCTTTGATTATAATAACCCTGCAAATTGTTATCTTAATATAGAAAGGTCCTATGTTATTTTCATTTCGTGTCCAGATTTATAAAAAAATCGGTCAAACAGCTCGCATATAAAAAATAATTTGAAAACAAATATTGCAACATTAGGTATAGTATTACGTACCTCGATAAGTGTATTGAAAACTGAAGGCGTTCTTCCCGAGCTTTTGATTTTTTTTAAATATGCCATAGATATCTTTGTATGTATTGTACTCTAATAAGAAAGGGTGTGCCGTCAACTTCCTAAATTTTCTAAGCTCCTTTTCATTCTTCACGTAATGCCCTTGCACTCTAGCAGTTGATGTTGTTTTATTTGATTTTAACATGGCTTGACTTTGGACACATTAATTTTAAGCTTTCATAGAGAATAAAAAAAAGGCTTCAATTTGATTTATATAAACATGGCTTCTTAAAGAAAGTAATTTATATTTTTGTTTCTAAAATTTATTAAAACTATTCCGTTTGGAGCTTGAAAGAAAAAATTATTAAGTTTAAATAAGTTACTTTGTCAAATTTGCACTGATATGTGCATCCGTTTTAATTTATTAACATTTTTTTTTAGTTTTTGTCTTGTGCGGCTGAACACGCCCGAGCACATCTTAGGAAGTCATATAAGTTTGTATAAAAGTCATTCATTGTAGTTCATTTTCATATACTTACGTAAATACGTATAAACATATATGTACATATGTATATATTACGTATGTATGTATAAATATATATGTATGTATGTATGTCTATTGATAAATATCGGCGACACGTTTGGTGAAAACCTTGAAAACATTTCTACCGTCAATTCGCATATTTTAATATTTTTACATGCGTGCATTCATTTGCTTCGTCAATTAATATACATACATACATATGTTGTGTATATGCATATGTATTTATATAATTCTGATACAAATTTAATAGATGTTATGTATGTATGCATGTATGCACATAAATATGTATTTGTAGTGAGCATCACTACCAGGCAACCGTGACGTGCACAATAAATTTCAAAAACTAATACCAACTATCTAAAAATAAAATTAATGCATTATAAAATGCATTGTACTCGTATACATATGTATGCCTGTATGCAGATGCCTACAGTGCCGGAATAAGTATACGTATTGGTATATTAAATGGAAAAAAATTGTATCTCAATTTTCCCCCCTAAATTTTGATAAAAAATGTAACTCGTTTTACAACCAAATCAAAAAATATAAAAATTCTAAACTTTCTGCATCACGGGTAAATTAACATACAAATTTGCAACATTCTTACAAAATTTTGTAGAAAAAAACCTTCATTAAAATCGAACAAAACAAATAATTCTTTATAAGTACATACATACATACATACATACGAGTATACATATGTACATGCTTTTTAATAATCGTAAATGATTTATAAATGCATCAAATTTAATCTAAAATTTACATAGCATTTGCTAACATTTTAATCAAAACTTAAATGTTCTGAACAAATATTAATTTAAATTTCGTTTAATTTTACACAGTTAAGGCCTTTTTTCGGGCAGGCGATTTAAGAGACCTCTTCAATTTAAGATGGGTTCCACTTATACCCGAATTTAGTAAGTCATAGACACAAAAGTCACAGACTAGTTGGCATTCTTTAGTTTAAAAATAAGGCCTTTAATCTCAAAATAAAGTCTCTAACTTGCTACCTGGTGATGAGCCGGTCACAAAAAAATTAAATTAAAAACAAAAGAAATAAACGTTAAAGGAGGAAAAGCAATAATCTCTAGCTCATTTTGAGACTTGAGATGATACCAAGTTACAGAATTCGGGCATTAGTATGCCATTTAATCTTTGTGTATATTGTTGTAGTATAAAATATAAATGAGCGAAAAAAAATGTATTTAAGTACACAATTTTGCATACATTTTCAAAAATTCCCTTGTGCCAATACTTTTTTCCGACACTGTATGTACATATATTTGTATATAGTATAAGTAAAAACATAAATACAACGCATTTCGCCAAAGCGGTGACAAAATCCATAGACTTTGACATTGCCATTGCTTAGCACTGTACATTGGAAATAGCCTCATAATTGCTCAATTGCTCGCAATCAGCTGTTTGCTGCCGTTGTCAGTTTGCAAGTTTGCTATTTGGCGTTGCTGTTTGAAATCGCCTCGATTTATTTTGTTTACATATTACGGCAAGTGAGATTAGTTTTGTGTTTAGCCGATTGTGTGCATTTTTACTTATTTTCATACATATATACATATACATACATACTCATATGTACATATGTATACTACATAACCTAATACATCTAAACAAATGTAAAGATAATAAACTACATACAGTTACTCGAACAATTGACCAACTGGTGTGTTTTTTGTAATCGCGGAAATGTTTTTAATGCCAATTTTGTTTGTTTAAGTTTTTTTTTCAGGATTTAAAAAAAATATATTGCATTGAAAAACTGGCTCCAAGTGACTCAAACTTTAATAATAATAAGAATTTGGCGCTAACACTGTATATGTAGCTCAGTGTTTGGCCGAGCTTCTCCTACCATTTGTGGTGTGCGTCTTTATATTATATCACAAATGTAGGGACCTACAGTTTTGTGCCGACTTCGAACGGCAGATTTACATATTTAATGAGAAGCTTTTTCATGGCAGGAATACCCTCGGAGGTTTGCCATTGACTGCCAAGGGGTGGCTAGAAAAAACTTTTTCAATGATTAAGAATTTACTTACGCACCGCTACCCACTCGACCACAGCGGCCACTCAAACTATACTGTGACTTAAAATTGTTTGCAAATTTTGACTTTGCTAACTTTTTTTTATAAATATGTATGGTACATAACTGTTACATTTTACAAAAACTAAAAAAAAAAATGTGAAAACACAACGTAAGCCTTTGTATGTACATTATGTATTAATGTTGAATGTAATGTAAGCTTGAAAAAACTACCTCACACGTGAAATCAAAGCTTTAACTTGTTAGTATCTACATACAAATCAGCTCGAGCAATATCAACTTGATTATTATTGTAAATTATAATAAATAAATAATTGTTTATAAAAAAAATACTATATTTTTCAATCAGGCACGTGTAGGGCGGACGTGCGAAGTGTTGAAAATTTAAGGTGTGTTTCGATCAAAGCAAGGTGTGTTCAGTTCAACAATATATGTACAAATGTACCTAGGGTATGCGAGTGCAATGTAATACCAGTCAGTGCAAAAACAGCAAGCAGTCCTTTATCTCCTGATAAGTTATGAAGAAAGTAAGTAATATTTAATAGTTTAGACGAAATCAAATTGTTTATGCCAAGCGCCAAATGTACAACAAACTTGACGAAAAAATATTAAGTGGTTTGAAACTACATGTACATACATACATACATATATGTATGTATAGTTATGCACATGCATATGCACCTTTGCCACTCCCATTTTTGGGTTTCCTTTTTTTATGAAATTCGTAAATCATTGCCAAAACAATCTTCTTAGTTTTTGTAAATTAATGCTTTCTAACAGAGAGAAATGCTATTTTGAAGAAATGATTAAAAGAAAATTAGTTAAACGTTAGACGACAAACGATAAGATTATGTTTAAACGCACAAACTCTCAACAAAAATAAATTTTTCAAATAATTCACGAGAAGTTCGCACAATTTCTTTTTCAGATTTTGTTACAAGAGGCTACTTTCCGTCTATGCCGTGCTTTATCCATTTCACTGCCACCGTCTTTAAGTTACCGCTTTTCGACGGCTGCAATAACGCAGGTTGAATATCATCTTGACTACTATGTATCTGAATCAGAATAAGCATCGCGGAAAAGCTCCGCCTCCGCATTTAATACTCGTAATAAGCTAAATGTTAAAAATCTGCAAAAAATTAACTTTTTTACTTTTCTTCTTTCACATAAATGTACATGCAATATAATCATAAATAATTTACTTTAAATTAAATCAAATAAACAAATGTTAAGTCTACATTAAGCGCATCAATTGCGTAATACATCGGGATAAGCGTTGTGTGTCTGTCAAAGATCTTAGTCCTCTGAATATCTGAGAATATATTTCAAATAGAAAATATGATTCTCTTTCCATTATTTTAGAATTTTTGCTTATAAATTCTGATAAACCAATTAAACCATTAAAGTAGGCGGTGTGTTTTATAGAACAATTTGTAAACAAAGTAAAACAGATATGTGATTACATATTGAAGATTATATCTAATGCGGCGCTCAGACAGCGCTTAATGAGTCAATTAGTAAATTCTGTTCACTCAAAATTGACGAAGACAATTTGCCTCAATTAAGGCTCTGTCTGTACGTCATTGCAACAATTTTTGCATATTTATATTAAGAAATCAAAGGCGAACTCAAAAGGTGGTGTTGGAGGGCCAGCTTTTTTTCGTTTTTTTTCTCTTTACTGAACTCAATCTCAACTGGCTTTGTTCTGATTGGCTGGCGTTGTAAATCACCTAGAGAAATGAGACTTTGTGAAATTATTGTAACGTTTGTGTTGTAATTGTTACTTGCACTTTTTTTTAGTTTCAAGAGTTTGAATATTTGACAGATTTACAAGATTTGTTCGCGTAGTTAAAAATCAAAGAGTTGCACTTACTTACCGAAATCGTTTACAGAAGTTAATCGCCTCCTAAGTAGCCCAATTATTATATTGAAATGCGATAAAATATTGGTTTATGAGTGCTCAATCGACATCTGAGAAATACTTCAATCCAAAAATAAATTAAAAAAGTGTTGAGTGTGCAGTGGTTGATAATTATTGTTTATTTGACTATTTATAGTACTTTGAAATAGCAAACTAAAAAACTATGTATAAGCTTTAGGTGCTTTAATAATGTCATTTCTTATAAATGATAATAATATGAAACATATGTATGTAAGTATGCACATACACATACATATGTACATATGTATGTATAAAGCACGCATATCCCAGTCGGAGATGGCCGTGTATATTGATATGTTCAGGAATTTATTGGCTACATATCTACTTATGTACTACACATAAGCGATCGCATCATTTTAATTTCGTCAATGACTTATGAGAGTCAAGTGTTGTGTGTCGTTTTATTTTCTCCAAAAAAAATAAAATTCAACCAGGAAATGCACCAAGGTTCAGCGGAGCGTCTGGCAGCAGCTGCCCACTTGGCTACGGCCGTTTCATACGTAAATGTAAATGTAGAATATACTCGTACATAAATACTTAACGTTTTTTCGAACCAAATTCAATTAGTTAACTTAAAATTGTCAACTAAACATTCGACCACTTTCTTATACATAATTCCATACAACCGTTTCACATAATCTTTCTTTTTCCCCAATGGGATGTGTTTACAAAAGTGCTTTACTGCTTATCATTTTAAATTTATAGCGCTCGCTGATTGTCAACTTCTGAATACTCGAAGCACAAAAAATTAATAAATTAATAGCACAATGAAAATTTTCGTCAGGTACACCGAATGGTAAACTAACATATGTATGTATGTATGTATGGGTTAAGTAACATATGTAGTATGTATAACCAAATATATATATTATTCAACTATTAAAATGCATTATTGCCTTAACAAAATTGGAAAGCATAGTGATATTAATTTCTAGGGCATGAGCAGATATACTTAATAATAATAATCCCAACGGTTTTTCTCGTCCCATCGTCGTGAGGTGCGCAACCGCATGACGCACGGATGTATAAATTTTTCAAATATATGCTGCGCCGGCTCTTAAAAGGCAGGATTTTGTTAAGTGTCGAGCTCTTAAACTGTTCAGCTACAGAACAAATGGTCTTCAGCTGATTAGATAATAAAATATAGATATTTATCAATTATTGACAGTATTGAGTATAGTCTTATTTACGTAAAAAAAATGAGTATGAAATATCAAAAGCACCGTTCGGAATAAACTTGATAGCGCAGGTTCCAAACAACATCTTCATATTCCAGTATTGGCCTTCGTAATGTAAGGGTCACTGCATTCTTTTGACCATCGTTTTACCAATGCAAAAACACCTTTGACTTTGTTAACTGTTACATTGATGTCAAGATTGAAATTGAGTTTTGGGTCCATTTTAATTACAAGATCAACAAAGCTAAACATTTGTTCGAGGTTATTGTTACATATATAGTAAGAAGCCAGTTGAACCGCCCTGCGAAAAAAGCACATTACCATATATTTTTGTAGTAAAGACCTTTCATCAACAGTGTTAAATGATATAATCAGTTTTACATTATCCGCATACAATAAAATTTTAGAATACATATTTAATTACAGTCATTTATAAAAAGTAAAAACTGGATCATAGCAAGGTGATTTTCTTGCGTAACCCCTGACGATACATGAATATTGCTCGAACAAATATTTTTAAAAAGTACTCGTTGTGGTAAAAAGATATTCAACGAAGAAGATTAGGTTGAAAATCGAGGAGATCGAGTATATGGATAAGTCAAGAGTGACTTACTCTGTCGAATGCTTTACTAAAATCGGTGTATATAACATCGGTACGCATAATTTCTTTGAATCCAATTTGAAACAAGAGTTATAAACTCAAGTAAGTTAGTAACAATATATTTCCCTTTAATAAGTTAATAATATTCTAGAGAGGACCTACTCCCGGTTTTGTGAAAGGGTATAAAGAATGGTTTTTCTTTAAGCTGAAGAGAATACTCCAAGTTAAAGAGAATGATTAAACAAATTCGTTACGGGCTGATACAGATGTTTAGCACAGTTTTTATGGAAGCAATTTGCTATCAAAGCGAGGACTTCCTTAAAAGATTCCTTTAAATGGAACTATTATTTCTCAAAGATCAGTCGTAAAGACGTGACATCGCAGTGCTTAAATCTCGTTCGTCTTTGTCAAAGCAGACATAAACTAGATAGATTTTTTTCCTTTTTTTTAAATTATTTATTTGATTTTAAAAACTTCTAATACGTTGTATTTAAAGGCGTCAAACGTTATACATACATTCATACATAAATATGTGCGCAAAATTTTGTAGATACTAATAAAAATGCGTTTGGAGATGCACCCATATGACAAAAGTGGGTGGTGCCTCGGCCTTCCTAATTAATTTTTTTATAAAAATACAATTTTCTGCTGGTACCTTATTCAAAATATTAAAATTTAATTAATCAATCGACTTCAAAAGATACCGATATATATAAGTTTTTAGATTTTTGTTGAATACCTTTATATGAAAATTAAGTATGGTTTGCATCCAATTTAAAAGAGACATGTGAGCCCAGAGAGCTGGGCGATGGGAGTGAAGCTTTGTGATATGGAAGCCGTTAAATACAAACAGAAAACACAAAAATAAATCAACAAAAATTGCGAAATAGAATTTTAATTACTTTTACCATATAAATTGTTTGCAAGGAAATGTCTTGTTTACAATCAGAGATGGAATCAAACAAGCACCAGAGTAGCGGTATTCTGATCGGCGTAATCTTTAATTCTCTACATCTTGTAAAGGATGTGACAACACGTTGTGACCGTTGTTCAATCACACCGTCACATTACATAACATCATATCATATCGTCACATCACATCATACAATATCGCATCTCATCAAATATCATATCATATCGCATCAAATCATTGCATCATATAAACACATCATGTTAAATCATACATCAACATGACACACGAAAACATAAAATCAAAATATCTGTTCGAGCTTGTGAACGAGCGCGCCATCATTCCTACTCAATAATGGCGTAAAACGTTTAACACAACCATCTCGGAAGTCACATTAGAAGTTTCACTTCAAATAGGTATGTACATACATATGTAGGTGCAACAAACTTTATTTTTGAACTTTTTTTCTTTGTTATTTAAATTTCTTTATTAAAATTTTGTATTTTGTTGTGATTAGAATGCTTTCAGTACAATTCAAGCAATTGATAAAATATATTTAGAAACAATTCAAGTAATTTATAAAATATTTTTTAAAATTTAAGGCTCTCAAGAAAAATCACAAGAAATAATATTCATTATTTATGTTGCTTTGCCTGCCGTACCTATTAAATATTCCTTATTGGCATCATATTTTCTCAAAACAAAAAAGCTGCACTTATTCAGCTCTCAGTTAGCGCTCTAAAATTTCATGTACTCTTCTCATCATAAAGCATTAAATCCTATTCGTCTCTATTCTGCATGATTGTGTTGTAGTAAGTTCGAGCTGATCCTCAATACGAGTATACATGCACTTGTCAAGGTAAAGAGAAAACACCTTAAAATGAATAGCTAGGGTGATGGGTGTCAACGCAACTGAAAGAAACCTTAAGTAAAAAGATGTGAAAATTGATTGCTCTACTTAAAATTTTTTACAAACAAACACTCATGTGCATACGTACATTTGTTTTTATTTTATTGTATATATATGTACATAATTGCTATTAATTTCAATTTGTTCGTAGTTGTTTTTCCAGTTAACTAACTTGTTTGTTCTAAAGCTGTTAGATTCTTTATATTTAAGTTTGTATCTATGTATGGGCATGCGGGTATGTTATTATTTGTGTGAAAAGTAAACAATATACTTAATGTTACCGATGCCTATCATATATATGTACTTATACTCAAGTAGATACATATTCGATCAGCAAACGTATTTACGATTTTACTTGCTTTTGAAAAATCTCTAATTTACGTAAATACGTGCATACATATGTAGTAGATATAAGCAAATAAATATGATAATTTTATTTGTATTGTTATGTATAAATTCCACGTTTTTTTGTATTGTACATTTTTCGCTAGTTCAATAGATTGCAAATTTAAGCAACCTATAAATATTTAAATCGATATATGTTTATATATATATATATATATATCTTTATTTATGTAGTGTTATTACCGGTGATAAATGTTGATATTATCTCTTCGATTATCTGATCCGATGATGATGTTCATGCATACTATAGAACTCTGGAAATGAACTTAAAACAGATCTAATTTTTTCGGAATTCTCCTGCTGGGTTTTTAATATACACTCGTACATTTTATATACTGTATATGTTATAAAATAAATTACCAGATCAATCAATTTGCTAAACTTATAATAAATCAATAAGTTTGTGAGCTTTGCTGGATTTATTTATTATTATTAGCAGAAATAAATTGTTATTATTATTAGTGCTGTTATTATTAATGCTATTATAAAGAGACGACAACTGAAGGTATGATAGAAACTTAATTTTTGTTTCGTTGTTTTGTGCTCAATAACTTTTAAAACCTAAATTATACATGAACAAAACACTTTGTAACATTCCCAAAGAGAAGACACTGCGAACAACACTTACGCGAACGTTCTCAAAAAGGACAAAATGGTATGAAAACTTTTTGGAACGTTCTCAAAAAGGACAAAATGCGAAAAAATTGGGGAAAAAAAAGTCTCCGGATGAAACTTCGAATACTTGTCAAGCATTCGATTATATGCTAATTATATTTATTATAATTTTTACATATTTAATTAACTGAACATTTCAAAGTATGTTTGTGTTAATGATAACAATTTGTATAACTTTATCTGTCCGTATGTATTTAATATTTTAATGCCCGTATGAAAGAAAATAACTTAAAATGGGCCTTGCATTCGAAATTATCAAAACAGTGTTTATCCGAACTATTTCCACAAGTTCTTCTTGACGACCCCTTCATTCTCAAGTTCTCAAAAATTTTGTTCCCCAACAGAAAGTTCCGCGAACTCTTGTTCTTATTTGATCATCTTTGAAAACGTATCGAGTCTAAAAACTATTATTCTAACCTTAGACTGCTTATGAAGTTAAGAACTGTGGAGGTTGTCATGTTCCCGATTTTAAATTGAGATCAAAGTCGTTCACCAAGATGCGTAAGTTTAAGAACTTTTAAACATATCGGGCATTCATCCAATATGTACATATGCTGAAAGCGTTTCTCCTCCAGTTGAGTTTTGCAGTCCCATTTCTCAGAATCCCATTTTGTAAAGATGGTATATCTGGTATACAATGCTCATTCAAATAGATTTAACCCAGGGATCGACTCTCAGCCTGGGAAAGTTGTAGAATCTAAAGTCTTGAAAAAAATGTGTTTAACTTATTGTGGTCGCCCCTCATCGGACGATGGCATACCTTCGATGGAATTTCTGCCATGAAAAAACTGTTCACTAAATACATCTGCCATTTGGTCCCTCCATTTATGATACAACATAAAGGACCCATACCACAAAATGTATGAGAAGCTGGGCCAATACGATTCACTTGATTAGTGGCACTATTGTCAATCAATTAATGCTATCTACTTTCAAATTATTTTGGGCGCCTGATTGTGTTGTACATTGTTTTTAGAGATTTATTATTTAGCATTATTTAATTCCATCGAAAAAATTATAGTTATTTTCGCGTTATTTGAATAGGGCAGTAATAGAAATGTTGCTGTGTTAACATGTGCATTATTTTTATTTACAGGAAAGTGTTGTAAATTACTATTTTCTATATTCAAAAGTGTTAAACATAAAATTCAATTTGAAAACGGGTCAAGGTTAAGCGTTGACCGTTAAAGATAACCCTTAAATGTATGCCTGTGATTATCAAGGTCTGTCTAAAAGGAAAATAGCTAAAAAAAAATCCAGGAAATGAGTGACGTTATTTGGAACTAATTCAAAAATAAGAATAAGTATACGTATAGAAAAATATGGAATGAAGACACACCGTTGACTGTGCCATATTTTAAGTTAACAAAACTCTTCGTTAATTCGTAAACAATTTACACATTATTGGTAAATAAAAGGTCGCTTTATGACTACCTCTTTTATATACCTGTACATTAAGGGTGTCCACATTTTTTTTAAATTTCGCTTAATTTGCAATTCTAGAGATTTTTTATTACCCCTTAATTCATAAAAATTAAATAAAATTTATAGTATGCTTTATAAATACAAATGTATTTTTATGTATTCGGCTGTACGGATGGGTGAGTATTTGCAGGAGTTCGTCCACCACTAAGCTCCACAATAGCGGGGAGAGTACTCTCCTCTCAAGATAAGTTAATCCTAAGTGATTTATGTTATGTCTTAAATTTTAAGAAAGCTAAATAAGCAATTTTAAAGGTTGACACAGTTGTTTTTAATTTAATATTTACTTTCGTTTTGACTTTTTAGTAGCAACCCAGCAAAAACATTTTCAATTGCAGACATTTTCCATCTTAAATACGCATTCATCATCAATTTTAATTTTATTTTAATTTTTCTCACTGAAAAGTGAAGTCGCTGATAACATAAATATAACCTAGACGATATTTCATACGGAGTGCTTCTTAGGTAAAATATACAAAAAATTCTCGTGCATATGTTTACGTACATATGTATGTATGTATGTATTTGGAAAAATATTTGAATTTATTATTTACCTTTAACTAAAACAAGTAAGAAAATTTATTATATACCCTCGCGATGTATTTTTGTATCTCCGGTGACCATAATTTCATAAAAACCCCGTTTCTTTGTTTCAAATCGCAGCTAGTATTAAACTTTACTCAATTTGTTCCAATAAATGCTGAAAAACGAAGTTTTTCCATTTTTCAAAATTTTCATTATATGGAAGTTGGGCATTGTTATGGTCTGATTTCAAAAATTTTTGACGTTATTGAGATACCTACAGTAGTGACGCCCATTTTTCAAAATTTCATAAAAATCAAATTTCTTAATTAACTTAAATATCAAATTTTAATTAATATGTTCCAATAGATAAAGAAAAAACTAAATTTTTGCATTTTTTTTAAATTCCGTTATATGGGAGGTGGGCGAGGTTATGGTCCGATTTCAAAAATGTTTAACGATAATAACAGCGATATGGAGGAAAATTTGTTCACCAAATTTTGTGACGATACCTTACACCGTTATTGAGACACAGAAATTTTTGTCATAAGTGGGCGTGGCAACGCTCATTTTACAAAATATCATAAATCCGTAATTTCTTAGTTCAAAATTGCTTCAAATACCAAATTTCACTCAATTTGTTTTAATAGATAGAGAAAAACTTAAGTTTTTGCATTTTCCAAAACTTCCGTTATATGGTAGGTGGGCGTGGTTATGATCCGTTTTCAAAAATTTTATACGATAATAATAGCGATATCAAGGAAAATATGTCCGACAAATTTTGTGACGATACCTAACATTGTTATTGAGATACGGAAACTTTTTTATAAAATATTTGTCCACGTTTGTCCAGCAAAAATTTTCGTTTGTCCACCCTTTGTTTAAAAGTTATTTAAAAAGCAAATTTTTATGGAAAAAACCCAAAAGTGAAAAATTAAACTTTTTTCAAGCTAAATTCATAAAAATTTGTTTTTTAAATAACTTTTGAACAAAGGGTGGACAAACGAACGATATATAATTTTTTCTTAAATTCGCATAAGATGGTGTCAACTACACAGGGCTCAAATTTCACTCAATTTGCTTTAATAGATACTGAAAAATAACATTAATACGAGTTTAACAAAGAAGAGCACTGTTGTAATTCATGTAGATATGTATTTACTCGAATTTTTATTTTCAATCAAAAAAACGTAAAATTTGACCAGCATACAAAGTGCTTTATTCTTCAAGTACAAATATACGGGTATACATATATTTGGTACAGCAGCAAATGCATATACAAATAATTTTAATCACTGTTTGAGATCAATATTAACAGCCCGATTCTGATTCTCGATAAATCATCATCTATTTACAAATATTCAAAATTGCAAATTTACCAAGTTTTATGTATTCTAATAATAAATAAATGTTTTTGACAAATTATAAACTTTTGAATATTTGTATATGTTTAATACTCTAAGAAGAACACATAATCGGACATTTATTATAATAAAAAAATCACGTTAAAATTATATGCATCAAAATGCGATCTCTTAAGTGTGTTATCCTCCAACCAGGACTTAAATTTGTTGCATATTAAACCTGTATCGCCCCCATTATAATAATTCATTTTACCAAACCTTCTGATAAATTGTATGTCATTATATTGTTGGACACTCGCTCGTTAAAACTTGATGAAATTTATCTTAGTAAGCTTGGCTTACTGCCTTATCCACCTCAACTATCTTCTCGTTAGTGTTTTTAACTTATTTTCTACTCAAGGAGGATATTCTTCAGCTCCTTTATAGTGGCAGTAAAATTAGAAGTTTCAGAAAAGTCATATTTAAAATTATAATATAATATATTATATACGTTATTTGGACTAATTAAAAAGTGTACACATTTGACTGGATTGTCCTCTGTTGTTTGAATTGTATTACTCAAAGTGGATTTCTTAATTTTTATTTTCTATTTTCATAAAAGCGATGCCATATTTAAATAAGTCTATGCTGCGTGCACATAAAACTTCAAGAATAACTTTGACTGGGCGGAGTTGTTTTATCAAATAATAGAATAGAACATACTTATGATACAAATTTTATAAATTTCAATTTTTAATTAATTATTTGTTTTCAACAATCCCGGGACTTGAATAGTCTAATTCCAGGATATTCGGGAGTTATAAAAGTCCGAGATCCCGGGATTGACATTCCTAGTAGGCATAAATAAGTACTTACGTACATTTATGAAAGTATGTCCTACTTATTTATGTATGGGTATAAATATATGTACATATGTACTTATTTTCAACATTTTCGATCGTGTTCTTTGCATTAATTCTATTAAAAACTTCACTCACTACATTTTAAATGCTGCATATTACTTATCATCTCATTATCATGCAAACACTAAACATAAATATTCTTAAAAAACATTACAGCTAAAAGGCAAACAAATCCGCCATATTTATAGCTCTTTTTAACCTTAGAGTCGTACATATGTACTCGTAAATACGTGTGTACATAAGTATAGTACTTTACGCTCAGTAAAATAAAAAAGAAAAATATTTTTCGCTTTCTTCTTATTTCATTTCGTGAGTGATTTGTGCGTCACTCATCTAATCTCTGTGCTAATTAGTTCATTCGAAATCAGTTAATTGTTCAACATACTAACGAATGCATTCTGCTCAGACACTGACCCTAAAAACGACCGGACGTCATTTGTTTGCTCTCATCTGTTACCCATGTTGATGAGGCTTTCGGAAATCGCTCAGCAAGTGCAAGTGCCAATAATTATTTCATCCATTCAGTGAAGCAGTACATATGCATGCAGTACATTGTATTTGAAATGTAAAAAGGTACATACATACAAACATGGGGGTCAAAAAATTCATTATACTGCTATATTTGTATGAAAGATATTTTGGTATTGAGGAGGTGGGTATATCGATTGTGCAAAACATATGCACTAATACGTCACGTTTTAATACTAAGTACATACATTAACCAATGTTTTTAATTCTTATCCATATATTTTTGGCATAGAGGTTACGAATTTTTGAAATAATCCTGAAGATTGAGCTCGTTGACGAAACTCTGTGTCCTTTGACCCGTTGCTTAACGATGCGCCACAGATTTTCTATGGGGGTTTAAATAAGGTGACTGTGCTGGCCAGTCAAGTACTGCAATTTTTTTGTCGCTCAACCACTGCTCCGCAAACTTCGAAATGTGTTTGGGATCGTTATCATTGCTGGAAATGTCAATGGAACAAGAACATTTCCTCTTTTTCATAGGGCTGCATTATTGTCTCTAAAATATCTTTTTTTATCTGTATCGATCAAGGATTTCATCATTTTGGTAAAGAGGACCGCAACTTGCTTAGAAAAATAACCCCATAGCATAATAGAGTCTCCCCGATGCTTCAAAGTGATCACGACATGTTGCTTATGTCGCCGAGAACCAGGTTTACGGCGAACGTGAGCTATCCCGTCCAATCCGAAGCGGCTAAAATTGCTGCCGTCGCTAAATAATAGTGTTTTCCACTTTGCAGCAGACCATTTTTCATAAGTTTAACATTAAAGTTGGTTTAGAAATTAAAAACTTAGAGCTGATTTCAAGGATAGTAGAGGCTTTTTTCGAGGTTGGTATGCCTCAAATTGCCTTCTGCCGTTCGTCTTTATCAATAGAGGCGAAAAAAGAAATGAGAGGACTGACAAGAAATCCTCCTATTTTTTTACGTGGAGATAATCTTCACTTACTTTCGTTTTTTTTTTTTTTGTGTGGTGGAATAACTTTGGGTACAATAGATTTATAAACTCTAAACCTTTTAGAAATTTATTTTTGAGAAGAAACTTCTCGAAATGCTTAAAGTATTACCAACTCAGTATAAACGTTTTATTTTTTCTTTGCCATGATAGTGATTATTACTATAAACAAAATTTTGACTGAAAAATACAAATAGTTTAGAGATATGTATTTGGCATTAACAATAAGTGGCGGCACCAAAAAGGCCACAAAACTAGTTTAATTCCAGGCGATTTGCTTTTGCCAGACTAAAGATTTAAACGGCATTTAAAAATTTTAAATTAAAAAGGTTTTAAGAAAAAAGAAATCACTTTAATTCACTAGGCATCCCAGTTGCATATGTTTTGCACAATACTGTTATACATACAGATTTGAATAAATATAGCAAACGAGTATAAATATTCTTAATGAGTGCTTAAATGCACTCCGCTCGTCGGAGATAATTATGATAAATAAGTAGGTCTTCATACCAGCATTTCACTGATGAAAAGTCGAAAGGCTGACTGTTTAATTTTTTAAAGAAGAAGCCAAACACCAAAACCATGCAAATATTTGATTGTATGTTAGGACTCTGAAGTAAAATGTGTAAGAACACATTAAAATCCAAAAAGCCATAATAATGCACCCTTAATGGCGTCAACTAAATCTAGAAAAATAAAAAAAAGAATAATAAGTACATAGTCTATCCACTTTATCAAAAATGTTAAATATTTTAGTTCGTTCTACCTGAACGTAATTTTAATTTTATCACGTACCTTCGCGAATATTTGCATATATGTATACATATACATGTATATACATTTTTATAACGTACTTAAAATGTATATATTTATTTATTTAAAAATATATAAATATTTTTGCAGCGTTTAAGTTCGTAGTCCTCAACATTTATTATTTTGTTATTATAAAAGAGTATGTTTCACTCAGTAAATAAACTCTCACATCGAAAGCATACTCGCATTTTATTAATAAATAATAAACATGTTTTCACCATGTTCTTTGTCTATTTTCTTGTTGATTAATAAACCAGAAAATGACTTGAAGATAGTGACGCTATTTTTTCCCAAATATATGATAATAATAGATGTTTGGTCAGTCGACATAATCGCTTCTTGACGAAAATGCGAAAAATATTCCGACAATTATTTATAACACGTTGTACTCGTAGTAAAATATGATTGCCGTTGACTGTACTCAATTTTCTACTATCATACTACATTGTTTAATCTCGGTGTAAGGGAGTGCGCCTCTATGACAGCATTATCTTAGAGTATTCAAATATAATTATCTTTCATATACCATACCAGGGTTGGAAATATTTCGACGATGTTATTTACTATCGTTTGTTTACGACTATCGATACTATCGGCAAAAAATAAAAATTCTGGGCAAGCATCTAGTGGATTGGATTCTGCAATAATTTTATTTTCTCTGCATTAGCCAAGAAATATCGAAAATTCAAATAAATAGTCAACAAGTACTGAATTGAGCCTTTTATTTAACTTTTTTTTGGAACGAATTACCAATTAATCCTACTGGAAGATTGTAAAAAATAAAACTAGATTATTTTGGCGGTTATATTTCTAATTCGTCCAATGAATACAACAGCTGTCCGTTGCGATTACAAACTCTCATCGTATGATGTAGGTTCTTCAGTGGAGATGGCCGCATGCGGATCTTAGCTGCAACAATGATCCGGTTTGACGTTTGCCCCTCGAATCGAACGCATGTCAAGTACGCTCGAAGCGTATCTTGCTTCTACATATGTATAACGATGCCGATCTACAAGTATTTGGCTATTTGTTCTTTGATCAGGTGACATATAAGTGGCTTTGTGAATGCTTTAATGACGGAATCTGCTATTACTCACAATCATGTTTCTTGCCACTGCAAAGTCGATTAACGACGCTCCGTAGAAGGCTGAATTGCGCTTACACACCAAATGATAAAAATTAACTAAAAATCATAAACATTCTTTCTAATAGCGATCGATAGGCTACACCAAATTCTCCGGGCGTATAAGTATCTGCAATTAAAAATCTTCTCATAAAATACATCGGCCGTTCGATATCTGCATAAAACATATCACAGATGTACATATGTATGTACATCATAAATACGCATGTTCGAGATAACTGATAGGAGAAGCTTGGGCAAACAATGAGCTACATACATACGTAACTGATGGAAGCGCCGAATAATTATTATTAAGTGAATTATTAATTTCGTATAGATATACATACTTATATTTTATGAATAAACTATAAAAAGTATTTTACAAATTAGTTTTCGCATATCAACTTTTTCACGCTCGTACACAAATGAAGCTCTACAAATTACATCAATTTCTCACTGCTAATTAATTTATACTAGATACATATGTATAACTAATTTTACATCTATTTATATTACGCCTGATACAAACATTTGCAATCTACTCATTCGGAAGCGCGCAATTTCACATAATGTTTTTGATTATTTTCAGTTTGCAATGAGCCGTCTTCTCGAGAAGCCCAGCATTGCTATGTCCCTTAAGTCGTCGTCAGGTAGTCAATTATCCTCAAGTGCTGTTGTTGCTGGCAATATCAATACCACTGGATTAGTCGTCGGTGCCACTGAAGTTACTGAGCTAAGCAAAACGGAAGCAAATACAAATCAATTAGCGGTGACCAGTACGAGTACAAACAGTAGTAGTGAGTAAAGAAACATGTACATACATACATATACATTATTAATTTGTAAAATTTACCGCATTTTTCCATATCATTGTAGCACACACAATTTTTGACGAAGTATTTATTAGTTTGGTTTCTGGTTCAGCGGCCGGAGCTTTAGCGAAAACCACTATCGCACCGCTGGATCGCACGAAAATCAATTTCCAAATTAGGTAAACTATAAAAATATGCGAACAAATGTACATAAGGAACTCACAATAATCAATATTTTTTAATTTTTGTACAGTAAAAATGTTCCCTACTCATTTAAGGCTGCGATAAATTTTCTGAGAAATACCTATGAAAAAGAAGGCATCTTGGCGTTATGGCGTGGAAATTCCGCAACCATGGCGCGCATTGTGCCTTACGCTGCCATACAATTTACGGCACATGAACAATGGCGAAAAATACTGCAAGTGGATAAGGACGGCAGCGAGTAAGTTGTAAAGTTTAAAAGTTCTAAATATCCGTGAATCAATAACTTTTAATACTTACACTATACACGTACATATACATACATATACAACACTGAGAATGCATTAGGCAAACTAACAACAACGATAGAAATGTCCATAATATTAAATAGTTGATGCACAATACAAGAGGCAAAACAAGAGACAGTTAAGTAATATATTTTGTTGATGCAGCGATATGCGCAATTAAAGTTTATTCGGCTCATATTAACTTAAATTTTGTATATAATTTCGCATAATTTCATTACAATAAAATTACCACGTTCAGAAGGCAATCAAATTTTATTTTTTTTTTCTTCTAGTAATTACTTTCAGTGGCTTTGGAACACAGCTTACATACATACATACATATGTAGTAACTATACAAATCATTAAAATTTGTACTATGTATATGAATTATCCTTAAACGAAGTTTAATTTTTTAATTCACTTTTCAAATGTATTCATTCAAAATGAATTCTTACTTCATATGAAAAATTGTGAAAGAAAACAGTCGGCTCTTAATCAGTTTGCAGAGCTCACCAACCTTTGGGAATATCACACCACAATACATACACACCTTTGAGTTTCTATTTTCAATTTATTTTTATGGTGAAAATCGAAGACATTTCGTTTACGCAGTCAAACAGATATATGTATATCACTAAAATTATGAATTTTTTACAGCACTAAAGGCAGGCGTTTTGTGGCAGGATCTTTAGCAGGCATAACGTCTCAGTCACTGACATATCCACTAGATTTGGCACGCGCTCGCATGGCTGTCACGGACAAATATACTGGATACAAGTATGTACAATGTTTGTAAATTGTGAAAATATATAAATTTATATATATTTTTTTTAATTACTTGACATATTTTTACTGACAGAACACTTCGACAAGTTTTTGTCAAGATTTGGGTCGAAGAAGGACCACGTACACTTTACCGAGGATATTTTGCCACCGTGTTGGGCGTAATACCTTACGCAGGAGTATCATTCTTTACCTATGGGACACTCAAGCGTGAATATTATGGTAAGCTTTAAAATTTGATTGGTATTTAAAACAAATAAATTATTACTAGAAAAAATTTATTACTTTCTCGCTGTGAATGTTGGCCCACCTTAAAGTGATCATTTAAAAGATACAACAGAAAAACAGAAATACATAGTAATCAAAAAATGTTTGGTCCCAGATAAACAAATTAGATTAGATTAGTTTGGTATGCAACATGCCAATGTCATTGTTGAACTTTAGTTGGATTATTTTTATTAACAACTGTTTTCTGCTTCTGTAGAACGTTTCACTAATTTTGAGAGATCCGAGGATCGGATCGTTAAGCAGGCATCAGGCTTATGTTGTACATCGGTACATTGTATATGTAGGTCACACAAGCAACATTACCAAGGAAGGGAAGTTGATTTTCTTCTTGAAACATATAAAGTTGTATCGATTAAAAGGCATTACGATTTAGCTTCACCTATTTCCAAATAAAATTATTGTTATTATTATGGTTGCCTTCAGTTAAATGATTACATCGTATTTCAAAAAAATAAGCTTGCAGTTAAAATATGTCCCAAAATAATATGACCGGTTAGAATTGATTGCATTGAAAATATCGGCTTTCAACTAGAACGGCTTAGAGATAAACCTCTTCTTACGGAAGGCGCGACCAATATCCCGAAAACACCGAGTTTCGTGTCAATGCTAAAAGCTACAGTTGAAGCCCTGACAGTGAAATGATAACAGTATAGGAGTAGAAGTCAAAGGAACTATCTCAGGACTAGTCTAGGGTGAGTCGGCTTTACTGCATGGTATTCTAGTGATGCAAATGTTGGAGCATATTCAAGTCTTCCTTAAAACAATAAATAAATAAATGAATTCATTATTGTAACATTTACAAACATACGAACTAGAGTGTAAGGTTATTCGAAAAATGGCAATGTGAAAAAAACTGGTCTTTAATTTTTAAATCAAGAAAAAACCGAGTAAAACGGGTCCTGTTCCAAGTAAGAAAAAGCAACAAGCTCAATGTCCATACATGTAACCTAATGCTATTGTTTCTATAAAAATTTTTTTTTTAAAATAAAGTGTAGTTTAATATCCGAGTTTGACGCCATCTTACAAAAGCTTATGTAAAGACATTAAACTGCATATAAAAATTGGCAATGCATTCTCATATTTTCAAGTCAAAATGACAGATGTTAGCTCCTCAGATATTTTCTGTGGAGATGTCGGGTTAAGTACGCAGTATCAGTTACTAATAGAAAAAAGTCGCAATTTTAGATCAGTTGGCATTAATTGGTCTCAAAGTATTCCCTCTAGCTCCAAAATAAAGTCTCTAATTTGTGTCGAGGTGATAAGCAAGTCACAAAAATTAAGACAAATACAAAAAATAAAAACTTAAAAGCTAGGAAAGGCAATAACCTTCAACTCATACATAAACTCAAATTTTATATCTTGAAGTTATACCAAATTATTGAATTCCACAACGAACAAATTGATCGAGTTTAAAGGACTTGTTGTCAATAAGGCGTTGTACAGTTTTTTAACACAAACAAGTTAAATAGCGGCAGATCAGTTGCTCTTGTTTGTTGTTGGTTTGTTTAAGTAAGATGAAATAAACACAACAGCCAACTCGGCTAGCGTAGCACAATAGGTAGCGTATTGGCTCTGCAACTCCGAGCTCCCGGGCTCAAAGCCTGGGAGAAGTAGTTATGAAAAATAAATTGAATTAATTTAATAAAAAGAAGTCTGATGAGGAAATGTGGGGATTTGCGAAATAGTACTATAACTTCTACCATTAAAAACCTGTTGTTGTTTTTTCACAAAAAATCTTTCATTAACTGGCGTTGTGCTCAATAAAATTGTAAATTATTAACAAGTACAAAATTTTAATTTATTTATTTAATTAGTTCGTCTACAGGGCTTCTTACAGACTATTAGAATAGTTAAATTTTTAAATAAATTTAACTTAAAGTTAAGTACATTAAAATTAAAATTTATAACTTCAGAATAAGTATGCATCTTGATATTGGCTCAATGTATCCATAAGTTGATTTGGATACGGCGACCGTAAAAAGTGTAACTTGCCTCACTTCTCGTTGAGTATAATGGGAATTTATCAAATCGTAAATTTCACTACAGTTTACTTTACCATTAGGGATATTGTATATAAACAAGGCGGATCCAGCGGGGGAAATGGGAGAATATCCCTCCTCCCCCCTCAAGAGCTAGTCGTCTTATACATTACATGTGTACCGTACAAAATTTTTTATTTGATATACATACATCGAATTCAGAAATTTCTTTTGAATCATTCGGAAATAAGCCCTGCCCCTTCATAGGATCCGCCCCTGATATAAACATTATTGAAAAATAACTTCTATCAGCTAAGCTCTGTAAGCCTAACAGTTTACGCCTACCCAAGATGGATTCAATAGCCGCATATAAGTGAAACTAAAACAGGTTTTTTGTTTTTGCTTTTTGGTAAACATCATGTCAAATACCTTTAGACATTTACATATATTGGCAGCTAATAAGAACGAAGCAGTTTGACATAATGCTCACCAAAGCGAAAAATCCAGCTGGCGCCTCAACGCCACCTTTTTGAATCCGCCTTGCGCTTGCACAAATATTCGGGAGAGCAATTTGGCCAATGAAGTTTGAAGAATGCATACCTAGTGAAAATCCTTTGTACTCTTTCTATTTTATTTAAATGAGTTTGGTATTAAGGGTTACATTTTATACATCAATAATTCAGAGAAATCTTCGGGTTCTGAC
Organism: Philophylla caesio; assembly: GCA_963971545.1. NCBI lineage: Eukaryota > Metazoa > Arthropoda > Insecta > Diptera > Tephritidae > Philophylla > Philophylla caesio. The sequence continues at coordinate 177,120,675 of OZ020604.1, read as the reverse complement.
GAATAAACCCACTCATTGAAAATGTTTTAGACACAATATGGTCTACAAAAGTTAATTTAGAATCGAAAATCAGACCCAAATCCTTTGCCTTATTATCTCTTTTTATGGAAATTTCCATGATCAATTTAAAGATTGCTATAAAAATCTTTTTTTTTTTTCGTTTTACTTGTAAAATTAGCAATTCTAAAATAAATGCCTCACGTTCTCTCCCCCTTTTTATACTCTTTTTTTATGATTTTTAATCTCTTTTTCACTATGTAGTTTCTTGTCGATTTTTAGGTCCGTAAAATCCCTTCCAAACAATTGTCATTTTTGGAAAAAATAATAAGGACAACACATTGATTTGCTAGTTTTTATTTTTGTGTATACATAAGCTAGACAAAATATTTAATATTTTACAGAAGGTAATGCATATATATTATATATACATATATTATATATTATAATGCATAAATAAGATAATTCAATAATGATTGAGTGGTTTTTATTTGATAATTTTGATTTAAAAAATAAAAATTAATACATTTTATAATGCAGATTGGAAAAAATAATAGGGACACACATTAAAATAATATTTTTTTTTCCCAATTTTCCTATAAACTCATTTTTAACGTTTAGTTGAATTTCCTTTGTTTTTAATGAGTTCCTGACAACTTCGCGGCATGGAGTTGACCAATTCAGCACAAATTCTACCTGTGTTGAGTACCAATCTTTCTGTAAGTGGGATGTGATGCTCTGAATAGGGCAGCATTATACTTTAAAGGATATTGAGGTAGTCTGGGGCGCACAACTTCCCCCGTACCCAAAAAATTTCCTCTACTCCACTCAACGGAAGACATCTCCAATCGTCCTTTTTGCTCAAATACGTTCCTTTTGTGGCATTTCTGCCATTGAACCATGCTTCTTGTAATCTGTTGTGAATAGTCTGGCATTTAATCCTTCCTTGATATCGTTGAAGGGCAAAAGGTGATCCCTTCTTAACTATTTGGTGGCCAATTCTCAATTTGCTCTTTCTTCCTCTCTTTTTTCAACATGGCTGGAGCACGTTAAATACCATATTTTTGGAGCCTTTCATTATACCCGCTATTTCGCGATGTTTGGCGCGACCCATTGAAGACTATTATTCTATATTTCGAAATTTTTTTAGCAATATTTATTCAAAACTTATCACACAGCAAATCACTATGAGTTAATGCAAATTTCTTTCGAAAATTTACATATTTTATTGAAGATTGATTGGAAAGGAAGTAGAGGAAAAGATTTTGTGCAAAGCAAAAAGAAAGCTCCGCACAAGAAGATAATAAAAATGGTCTCAGGTATGCACCTTTGGTATTTCAACCCAAGCTTTGCAAATTCAGATTAGCTAAGGAATTATATGCTGATAATTTATCCTCCAAACAGCTAGGTGTTTTTGAAGCTAGGATTTAACAAGAACCTTGGCATAAATATCTATGTATATATGCTGCGATCCCAGATCGTATATACTTTTTGTTCAGTTGTTATATAGAAGAATTAGGAAGTATGTGCACAAATTACTAAATATAATCATAGGTGTTCATCTTTATATTCTTATACTAAGTATTAAGAATCATCGGACGGTGCTTGAAATTGAATCCAGAACCATTTATTTGCAAAGTTTTTAGTTTAAATTATTTGTTAATTTTTTTTTAAATCGCATTCTTTCCCAACAAAAATTATGCATACCTTTCTAGAGGTGACAGGAAACGCCAAACCGAATACTCTAGTCTCACTTGCATTTGGCGCTGTTGCTGGTGCTGCGGGCCAAACATCTAGCTACCCCTTGGACATAGTGCGGCGACGAATGCAAACAATGGGTGTCAATAAAGGCGCCAACGACCAATATCGCACCATATACTCAACCTTAAAGAAAATTTATAAGTAAGTACATAAAAATATGTCTCTTAATTATCCTTAACTAATGTATATTGGTAAATTTAAAAACATTTTTTTTTTTCAGAGAGGAAGGCATCAAAAACGGCTTTTATAAAGGTCTTAGCATGAATTGGATTAAAGGGCCGATTGCTGTCGGCATCAGTTTCTCTGCCTACGATTTAATTAAAGAACTGCTTAGGGAACTATTCCAGTCGAAACGTGGGCGGCACGATGCTTAAACTATTAAACTGTTATTTTTGTATTTTAATTACATAAATTTATATATTTTCTTATGTTAAACATTATTTTTTACTTGAAAAAAAAAAGCTAAGCGGTTTATCGTATTGCAAAACGTAGAACGTGTTCATACGAATAATCCATACATTATTGCTATTTTCATTAAATTTACTAGATTTATCTAACGAGCATATTTACTAGTAAATGTAAGTTATGTTTTCTTTACGAGTAGGTAATATTAATTATACGGTTACCCATTTAGCTTCGAGTTTGTTAAGAGCCGAGTTTTGTTCCTTTTTATATGTGTTAAAATTAAAATAATATTAAATATGAATAATTTAATGTATAAACTACTACATATATGTACAGATATAGCACAATGCGACAATAAATATTAACTGATTTTTTTTTAACTGCAGATACTATACACTTAGTATAAAAATCATATGGATTTAAAGTGTGTAGTAGGTGCATATTTAAGTATAATGGTTCATTCGGTTGGAGTTTTACAAATTAACTAAATTACTTATACATACAAATGATCTTGCTGCTATATTACATACATACATGCGTGCATTAGTAAGCGGACGTGAATGGGAACACTATTGTTGACGTTTCATATGTCTTCTGGTGAAGTTTTCATTGAAAAGTATGCAAGATATGGTAAATAAATTACAAAATGAAAAAATCGTGACTTATTATTTATAACAGTTTATTGTCTAATGTAATTTTTGAGTATCAGTACTGATTTATCAGGAGGTTATATTAAATTTTATCGAGAGAAGAAAAAACACGTCCTAGGAAAAAACCAGTAGCTGCAAATATAGAAATGCTAACTTGCTTTAGTGTTATGAGAAAACACATGTTTGAATTCAATATTTAATAATTGACGAATCCCAGATATACATATGTACTGAGATTCCAATCTGAAGAATTTTGAAACCTAGTGGTAATTTGATAAAAACTCTAGCTTTAGAAATAAAAAAACACGGAAAACGAAGTTCTACCGATTATTTTAACTTAAGAGCGCAGGGTATTTTTATAAAACTACTAGTTTTCCATAAATCAAGATGTAAACGGGGGAAAAAAAATCTTCAATATCTTTAATTTAGGAAGATGAAAAAAAACCAATTCAGATGTAACAATTTTCCTATCAACACCTGTGTACATTGCTTTGTTGCGAAGAGACGCCAGGGAATGTGTATTTTTAGAGAAGCCGTATGTCAGTTCATTTCGGTTTGCGTTCCTTTCATTTTGCGGGGTATTCTTTTTTTCGATTAAAACTCACCACTTTTTAGCTTTACCTGATTCCAAATGTGCACATTTCGCTTTGTCGTGTTTTGAATTTTTTTTAAATAAATTGCTTTTTCTTACTTTTTTCCTGTTAAATAAAAGACACATCTTCATTTAAAAATTTTCAATATTCAAAATTAATATCATTTGATGTAATTTTAAAAGAAATTTCAACCGATTCCACAATTTGGTTTTATAAGGAATTTATCGAAAAATGTCCATTCAGCTACTGCTGAGCTAAGAAGACATAATAAAAAGGTTAACAAAATCACTCCTTAAACAAACTTTCTTTCAAATCATTTTTAAATTTTCCCAAAAATTTGGATGTAAAGTTTGGAAACTTTTGCAATTTAATTTGGAATTTATCGTTGCTTTGGCTATGCTTATGATTTTATCCTATTTACATCAAGAACAACATTTTCTTATATAAAGTCCTGGTTAATACAATACTTTCGAGAATTCTTTTTTGTGCTTTACTCGTATGAATCGAAGGATAATCAAGCGCAAAGAAACTAGTCAGAAATCACAACCAATTCGTTTTGAAAAAAAAAGTGTTTAACATACATACATATTTATTTGTTGGCGCTCTCACTTAGGTATAGTGTGAAAATAACGACACCTGAATCAACCTTATTAGATGCTGAAATATACAAGTTTATGGTACTTTTCAGGAACGTACTATGTTCATAAGTCGAAAGTGTTTGACGGTCAGTTTTTAATAAGGGATTTTGAAAGATACCATAGAAGATAACAGATCCGTGACTGGAAGCTTCCGCTTCCGCTTTGTTACCATGCAAACATGTACAAAGCAAAGCAACCCTGTTGGCAGCAGCGAAGACATATCACATTTCTAAATAATTGATTATTGTTAAAAAATAGTGTTTCATGTTTTTCAATATAATAATAAATTGGCAAAACATTTGGATATTTTATTAAAACTTGTATAAATAAATACTAATAAACTGGTTGTTTGGCCACACCAAATGCAGTATTCACAATAGTCGCTCTTTAGTTAAAAAGCAGTGTTGTCGTTTTGCTACAAATGTATCCATTTTCCTTCTATATTTTGGCTTAGTATGAATTTGGATACAATTTCACATGAATTTAAATCAATATTTCTTTAGCATTTATTTTTAATTATTTATGATTCAAAATTATTATCAACTTGTTTTGAAAACAGTTGGAATCTTGTCGCCCAAAAACGCCGCTTTACCCAAAGGTTGGCAAACATTTTGACTTTGTCTGTTAATGTTTGTGTTTGATAAATTCTTAACACATTTTTACTGGCAATAATAATTGACAGGCCAGTATTCTTATGATAACTAAAGTATTTCTAGTTAGAAATATCATTAATTAATATAGAAAATTTTTCATGTATTTTGAAATTACCAAAAATGTTTTAATGTATTATTTTTAAAATGTTAAGTTTTTACATACCGTCAAATTTGAAATGCAAACGAATTTTTTGAGCGGAAGTTTGACATGCACATGAATTACTTAAGATCACGTATTCAGGCAACCGTGTATTTGTAATTGATTTTGAGAAAAAAATAAGCTTTTGAAGTTTTTTGTTTTGCTTACATTTCATAATTTTTTTCAACTTATTCGTGTTGATTTTCTAGCATTTTAGATTTTCGTAAAAATTTTGCTATTTATTTAAAAAAATTAAGTGTTTTGTGATTGGGTGCAATAACAAATACAAGCAAGACAAGTCGCTGCACTTGTTCCGTCTACCGAAAGACCTTAATTTGCGCAAAAAGGAGATGGACTTTTGCGGCCAGTACGTTGAAAAAAATTCAAAAATTTGCAGTGAGCACTTCCTCCCTGAAGATTTTGAGAGTAAGCCAGCCACAAGCTTTTTTCAGATACATACTTTATTTTTTAACACTGATTTTTTACACAAATTTACATTTAGAGGATTCGCGGTATTTATGCTCCAAACCAATTGTGTTGCGCCGGCGTATTTACTACTTGATGGAAGCGTTTGACGATGTGTATGGATTTACTGCCAACGGTGTTGGTGCTCGAGATGGTGATAAAGTTGACGCCTATGATTTGCCAGATTGAAAAACCAGCCGCGATTTTGGAGCACTTTTGTTAAACTCCCTCAAATGCGAAAACCATATCAATATAATCACTTTTAACAAATTTCCAATACAATTTTCTTAATAAACATTTCAAAAATAAAAATTATTTCCACAGTATTCTTGTTTTGTTCTCCTCTTTATTACAATTTCGTTTCATTTGACAGCAAACAAACATGGTGTCTAAAAGTACTACGTCACTGCCAGAAAATTATTTTTTTCTCTCACTTCGTATTGCGTGATCTGGTATATTTGGTTCATGGAAATTTGAAATACTATTTTTGAACTTGTGTAAATATGTTTAAATGCCGACATACTCTTTGTTTCTGAGATGGATACATTTGGATACATTTTTAAGTAAGGGCTAATGCAGTGACAACACTGTTACAAAGTTGCGATTTGTTACGGAGTGTGTAGAATGTAGTTTTGAACTATTTTTATTTGAAATCATATTTTTTTGCAATTAAAACACAATAATATGATAATCAAGTGAAAGTTAAATTAAATTATCGGTAAAACGCATACATATGTACATATGTATATGAGAATGTTCTTTCGAATTTAAATAATGAAACAAGCTTATATTTTTAACAACCGGCTGTCATTAATGAGCAAGCTACTCCTACAAATATGTATGTACATACTCGTTTATACAAATTTGAAGAAGGTTAGTGGTGTATGTATTAGTGAAAACTGATAATCATACATACGCACTTATGAGTAAAATAATGTATAAAATGAAATATGTACATACATACATACATATATCCCAGCTAACCAAAAAAACAAAAGAGCGTTCCGAAATAAGGATCCGAAAAGAGTTTTATTTATGAGTTATTTTGGAATGTTATATGTAAACTTCAATAAATGCACCTTTTTCTGAAGGTTCCTGGAGTGTAAGCGTTCATCTAACGTAATTAAAACAAATTTAATGCAGCGTCTTTTCAAGTGAACTTAAAATGATCAGTTTAAAGTCAATTCGCATGTTTTTGTGTAAAAAAAAGGAAAATAACTACATTATTAAGATTTAATTGTGTAAAAAGAAAGGAGAAGATTAAAAACTCTACAGATTTTGAGCAGCAATTGGTAATTTTTCTTTTTTTTGGTATTGTTATAATTGCATATAAATTATTTAAGTATCTCTTCTTATTGTGTCATTTACAGGAAGATATATTTTTTTTAAATTTCAGTCACTAGCCTATCAAAATTTGTACGTTAGTGCTGGAAGCGGGTGTTTGATGAGGAGCTTTCAAATTCCTTCACCTGGAGAGGTACTTCATCAAAAATGTCACTTCGGGCGTTACGTTTGACAAATGCCATACGTGGTATATACACATAAGGAAGAAATATGTTTTTTATGTTTTTGAAATAATACAAATCTATACTTATATACATATCTATGCATATACATATGTAATATATGTATGTATTTATGTTAAAGTCTTCTTAGTTGTAACTCATTATACGTATGTTAATAAAATACAGTATAAATAAATAAAAATAAAATAACCAATTCAAAATTTAAAGAAAGTATTTTTATTATAAAGGGTTTGAAAAAATCAAAAAAAAAAATGCTCGATTATGAATCCAAAAATACTGCAATAAACCACCAAAAAGAACCAAGAAATGCTCAAATAAGACTACAAGAAACGTTCAAATGTGGCTACAAAAAGACTTCAAGAAACATTCAAATGTGACTCTGAAAAAGCTTCAAAATTCACTGTAAATGAGTCATAACACGCATCGGATTTGGAGTCTTTTTAGGATGTTTTTAGTTAGCTGGAATGTGTGCATATTTTATTTCTATTATTACTGCTGTCAAAGTTATTGTGATACCCTTTAGTGCAACAGGTATGTATTTTACTAATACGTGTTGATATTTTGACTAATTTTTGGCCGTCATTACTTTTTAAAAATTCAAGAAATCCCCCGCATTTTATTTAAAAAATTACTTTTGTTTGGAGTTGACTTTCAATGTACTTACGCCATGCTGCAAGCATCAAAATGTAGGATTGATAAAGTAAAGTTTCAAATTTTACCAAACTGGCGATAAGAGCAACTAAGTATTCAAAAATTTTAACCATTTACTTTCAAATTTTCAACTATTATTTTCGTTTTTAAAAAAATTCTATAAGGTATGCAGCCTTCATCAAATAGAAAATCTAAATTTATGTCTCTAAAAAAATTTTCCAAATTTAAATACTTTTTAATAATGTAATTTTTCGCAATTCATTCTCGAATATGAACGAATTGGATTAGAACAATTGAAAAACAAAATAGGGCGACTCTGTGAACTTAAAAATAAACAATTTTTTTTAATATTTGTTGGAACGATTTTCCGGTTTCGGAGCTGTGCCATCTTCAGTGTCAATTTTCGTTCAAACGAATATCATTATTTCACCCCGTCGGACAAGAGAAAGAAGAAAATAATAAAATTTTTTTTAACTTTATGAAATAATATTTTACAATTTTATTGAGCTCAAGGCCAGTTTATGGAAGATTTTTTTTTTGTGAAAAAATAACAACAGTTTTTAATGGTTGAAGTTATAGTACTATTTCGGAAATCACCACATTTCCTCATCAGACTTCTATTTGATTATTAAATTAAATTAATTTTTTATTTAATTTTTCATAACCACTTCTCTCAGGCTTTGAACCCGGGAGCTCGAAGTTGCAGAGCCAATATGCTACCTATTGTGCTACGCTAGCCGAGTTGGCTGTTGTGTTTATTTCATCTTCCTTAAACAACTGGCCTTGAGCTCAATAAAATTGTAAAATATTAACATTTACTAGGCTAACAGAAATATGAACAAACTTTATGAAATAATTTCAGAATTTTTGCGCTTTGAAGTATCAAGTTTGAAAAATTGGTTGAAATCAGCACCATTTTCCGAAAAATAAAGACATTTGCGTATTGAATTGGAACTAGATAATTTTCAATACATCGAGTGAAAATTCAGTATTGTCCTTAGCAAATCAGTACGTCTGGAAACCATACTTACAATCCCAAAATCGGCCGGAAAAAGTCCGAGCGAGTATGTGAAATTCCTCTCTCGGGTAAGAAAAACCGACCGCTCTCATTATGCAAGTCCACGCAGAAGCATGGACGATGGCAATATCAGATGAGAGGGCTATTCGAGTGTTCGAGGGAAAGAATCTCCAAAAGATTTATGGCCAAAATCGCTAGGACGGTTAAGTAAGTCATAAACTAACGAAATTAAGATTAAAACAATGGCAAGACATGCAAAATAGTACTTTTTTTGATTGTTTAAGTAGCAAAACTAAAGTACATAGGTATATGGTTAATCAATTATTGTTTAATTAATTGACATATTGAAAAATGGTTGTGTTACAAAAACACTATGTCAGAAAAAAATTAAAAATTTTTGCATATTAAAACATAAAATAGTTAACGAATTTTTGAAAAGAAAAATAAGAAATATGTATGGGTATTAATAAAAATGTGAACGAATTGGATTAGAACAATTGAAAAACAAAATAGGGCGACTCTGTGAACTTAAAAATAAACAATTTTTTTTAATATTTGTTGGAACGATTTTCCGGTTTCGGAGCTGTGCCATCTTCAGTGTCAATTTTCGTTCAAACGAATATCATTATTTCACCCCGTCGGACAAGAGAAAGAAGAAAATAATAAAATTTTTTTTAACTTTATGAAATAATATTTTACAATTTTATTGAGCTCAAGGCCAGTTTATGGAAGATTTTTTTTTTGTGAAAAAATAACAACAGTTTTTAATGGTTGAAGTTATAGTACTATTTCGGAAATCACCACATTTCCTCATCAGACTTCTATTTGATTATTAAATTAAATTAATTTTTTATTTAATTTTTCATAACCACTTCTCTCAGGCTTTGAACCCGGGAGCTCGAAGTTGCAGAGCCAATATGCTACCTATTGTGCTACGCTAGCCGAGTTGGCTGTTGTGTTTATTTCATCTTCCTTAAACAACTGGCCTTGAGCTCAATAAAATTGTAAAATATTAACATTTACTAGGCTAACAGAAATATGAACAAACTTTATGAAATAATTTCAGAATTTTTGCGCTTTGAAGTATCAAGTTTGAAAAATTGGTTGAAATCAGCACCATTTTCCGAAAAATAAAGACATTTGCGTATTGAATTGGAAATAGATAATTTTCAATACATCGAGTGAAAATTCAGTATTGTCCTTAGCAAATCAGTACGTCTGGAAACCATACTTACAATCCCAAAATCGGCCGGAAAAAGTCCGAGCGAGTATGTGAAATTCCTCTCTCGGGTAAGAAAAACCGACCGCTCTCATTATGCAAGTCCACGCAGAAGCATGGACGATGGCAATATCAGATGAGAGGGCTATTCGAGTGTTCGAGGGAAAGAATCTCCAAAAGATTTATGGCCAAAATCGCTAGGACGGTTAAGTAAGTCATAAACTAACGAAATTAAGATTAAAACAATGGCAAGACATGCAAAATAGTACTTTTTTTGATTGTTTAAGTAGCAAAACTAAAGTACATAGGTATATGGTTAATCAATTATTGTTTAATTAATTGACATATTGAAAAATGGTTGTGTTACAAAAACACTATGTCAGAAAAAAATTAAAAATTTTTGCATATTAAAACATAAAATAGTTAACGAATTTTTGAAAAGAAAAATAAGAAATATGTATGGGTATTAATAAAAATGTGTAGTTGATTGTAAAATCTTTAACAAGGTATCCCACAAAAAAAATTTCATTCATAATATATGTATGTATGTACACATGATTCATCATTCAATTATAAAAGGTTATGTACTTACTGACAGCTAAATTCTGACAATCCTTAATCTATAGTTGTATATTGGAAGTACGCAGAAAGGGGGAAAAATGTGATCCCTTTTGCGAAAAAGTATTTGAAAAATACGTATTAATATAGTATTTTTTAAGTAATTATTTCATTTTTGTACTAACTATCTTATATATGCGGAATTTTACCCTTCCATTTTATTAAAATAAATATGAGGACATTTAACTCTATTTTAATTTGGCAAATAATAAAAATATAAGGTCGAACCATGAGCCAGCAGAAGAACTAAATTTAAAATGGAAATGCCGCCAAACCAATAAAAGTTTAAATTAAGAAAACTCAATCGTGTGTATAAAAACATAATTCCAGTTCTCTATCGCACATATATATTTTTCGAGAAATGCGGTCAGTGGTGGTACGGCCTCTCTTCCAATAATTTATAGTTTTCTCCATGACCATGAAACTGATTACACAGTACGACAATTTAATTTTCATGTAAAGTTAAAAAATAACCAAAAAAAAAATAAACGTCCAACATTTTTAACACAAAATAATAGTTAAGATTTAATTTTTGGTTTTTTTTATATTTTTTTTGTACTTTTAATGAATTTCGTAAATTTTCCGAGACTCCGAGACTGTTTATTTATTTTAAGCCTATTTTCATATGTTAACATTTCTCATGTGTACCAACCACTGTCGTGCTGTGTTATATGTATATATGTAGATCTCTCAGTCTAACTCATCCCCATTTATCGGTATTTTTATAAAAAAAAATCCTATCTTTTAATGCAGGCTATAAGCTATACCTGCTAAATCTCATTCCAACTCGGTGACCCGTTTTTACATGATTGAATTACAAACATAAAAACTTTCAAATTTAAAATATTTGGATTATTCCGGCCTATTCTGTATTTAGATTTTGGAAATTTGGTCGGAATCGGAATGAATAGCATCGCTATACATCGAAAGCGATCATTTTTATTTTGCTTTTGAAGTCTTGTCTCTAATTCTCTGAAAAGAAAAAAAATAAATTCTGATCCTCTTAGATCTGAAGAAACTAATAACAGATAGAGTGGAAAGGATGTATACATTTCGATTAGCACAACTGGCCTGTAAATTTTTTAAATGAAAATGAAAATAAAACCACATGATTATTGTAGAAACTGGCACGATAAACCCCAGTCAGGGCAAGCAAAATCTTTGTAATAGAAAAAGTTTTTTCTAATAGCGGTCACACCTCGGCAGGCAATGGCAAACCTCCGAGGGCATTTCTGCCATGAGAAACCTTCTCATTAAATACATCTGCCGTTCGGAGTCGGCACAAAACGGTAGGTCCCTCCATTTATGGTATAACATAAAGACGCACACCACAAATGGTATGGGAAACTCGGCCAAGCACTGAGCTATAAAGTGAAAGCGCCAAAATTATATTTATGTATATTATAATAATAATAAGTTTGCTAAAATTGATATTGAATTAAAGAAAAATGTATTATCAAAATTTTTCCAAATGCGATAGTTCTATTTTCTGCATGTAAAAACTTAAAAAAGGTTCAAATCACATTGTTTTTTGTTAATAAAATGTGTAAAAAATATTTGCTTCTAAATCACACTTGCGTTTTTTGTTTATATAGTTTGTTGTATTAAGGTGCTCAGTATGTATATACATACATATGTACATGTGTGGTTGAATATTCGGTTATATTATATTAAATTGAAATATCAAATTTCTGCAAATATGTTTCATTCTATGTACAAACCGCATTTCGCTACTAGTTACCTACTTTTCAACTACCTTTGCGTGAAAAGGGATAAAATATTTTCCCCTTTATCAGACCTTCCTAAATGCAACCTTACAAGGCAGTTGGAAAACTTAAACGTCAATAAGTATCCAACCTTTTATAATTGAATCATGATATATGTATGTATGTACATACTTATGTTAATTTTTCTGTTTTATATTATTGCAAATTTTGCGTTCCCTGAAAGAATTCTTACAAATTCTCATAAATTTCGTTGTTGGTTTTATGTTAAACAATTACAATTCGTAAACGTAACCAACGTCAAATATTTACTGGTGTGATACGAAATTTACAACCGCAACACTGGCTCTTAGCAGTGAAAAGATTTGCTGCGAACATATGTACATACATATATTAAACACCTACAATTTCTTTCGTTCAGTGATTTTTGCGCATTCGTTCGGTATATTTCAAAAGTTTTATTTAAGCGCAAGTTGTTGATTAAGCATTCTTATGGGAACGAAGCTCATTTGTGTTTGTGTTATTAGCAACGTTCCACTATTACATATATACTCTGATACCAACTGATAAATGTTGAAAGAAATTTGTGTCGATAAGTGCTTAATTATCCTTCTCCACACATGTATGTATTTGTTTTAACATAATTTGATACTGAAGTGATGACGCAAATTAAATAGGCGAGTTTGAGCAGATTTGTAATGGTTTTTTTTACTAAAAAAAACGTGAATTGATAAAAACCAAATTGCCTAAAAAAGTCATTATAAACAAAGTCTAACATAAATAATACATAAACTTACTTATGTACCTATCGTCAGCTGAGAGTCTAAGGATGATAAGTCAACATTTTAAAATATTGCACGTTTTCAAGCGAGTATACATATGTTTGTATGTATGCACATGCACACGCACATGTAAATATTTATATGTATAAATACTTTAGAATGGGCCAAACCAAAAATTATAATTTTTTTAAGGCACTCTGAAACTATTATTTATGGTAATAAAAAAAGTTATGGTGAAATTTAGAGCACTTAGTATTAATATTAGGATATATACCATTGCAAGTGGATGTTTTTTTACAATAGTCGCGATTTTTATATAAAATTTGAACATCTGAATACGCACACACTCGTACAGGTACCATTTTAAAAATAGTCAAAACAACTTCAATAACGAAAAAGACGTTTTGAAGTTCCTAGTAGCTGTTTTGACTATTTCTACGATGGTATCTGTACGTGTGTGTATATGAGGGTGTGTAATTCTTAAATTTTTCAATCAAATCAAAAAAATCAAATTTGTATGCAATAAATTAATGAATTGCATGAATAACGCCAAGAGACGTTTCTGTAGCGCATTAAAATTGCTTGAAGAATATGTATTTTTTTTTTTAATTTAAAAACTGATTTTTACGGTAGTAACACCAATTTAAGCTTAAAAATTAAAATTGAAAAACGGTTGAATATTCAAGGCCCAATTTAATGAAAACGGTTTATTTGGCGACAAAGCTTTTACGTAGGGAACTTAATTTTCTATAAGAATATTTTCAGATGAAAGATTTACAAGCTCTTGATAAAAATCGCGACAATTGTAAAATAAAACTTTCTGCCGCAATATTTATTTATTCATCAATTTACCGATTATTTAGAGCAGATTCACCGCACGTAAAAAACTTTCGTTAATTACGCAATTCCTTATGTTTGTGGATGTCAGGGTTTTTGTAGTGTAAAATACCTTCGTGTTAGCTATGTGGATGATGATGAGATGATATCATCATTCTAACTCGTAAGTATTTATACTTCTCAATATCCCAGCATTTGCCAGGATAATATTTAAACAATTAGTATCTCACTTCCATTCCCAATATTAAAATTACATAAGTTGAAATACATACTTACATAGCAGGGAAATTTGAAAATGCAGTGACTTATGAATTTCCAGCGCAAAAACTTTAAATTCATCACTGCTACCCTTAACTGCCATTATTTAATAGACTACTGTCAAATTTTAAGTAAGCTGAGTCATTTAAGCCCAAATTCAGAAAGAAGTACTTTATTTTGAGTCTAGTAAATGCCAACTGGTCTAAAATTGTGACTTTTGTCTATATTAGAGACTGAGACTGCTTCCTGAATTCGGGCATAAATTGTGACCAGGTAAACGCAAGAAAAATCAATAATCTTTAGCTCAAGTCTCAAATTTGATTAGTTTATGCCATTAAAAGCAGATAACCTCTCGACTTTTAACAAGAATTTCGTGCGCTTATCAAGCACCATTTTTTGCTTTAAAACAACGCGATGGATGCCGTGATTGCTCACAATCGACTATAAGCGCAACTGTGGGACCACTTCAAAGGATAGGCGAAAATTAATGAATTCGGCAACGAACTGCTACGCCACCGATCATATTTCCCATATTTAGCACCATGTTTATTTACAAACAAATTGTATGTGCATTTGTATTCGTACAATGTATTCGCGAATTTCACAAGAAATCTAAAACTGGGTTTTTTTAATGCGCGATGTACACATATGTACATACATATGTACATCCATACATATGTGAGTTTGTAATTTTACTCATTGTATGTAGTCGCTTTTCGTTTTCAATGTGGTTGTTTGTGGTCGGTTTGACGTTTAATTATTTTATGTGTCACTACATTATCGGCGTCCGAGTAATTATTTTGATGCTAATAGTTAGTGTAAGTTTATATTGCCATATGTTTATCTACATACTGCTGGACATACATACTTAAATTCATATGTACATATGTACATATAAATTAATTAAAATCTCAGTTGTTAGTTAACTGAATACTTCAATAGAACTAAATTTTTTCTATGAAAATATGAAAACAAATAGAAAATATAGAAACGTAAAAGCGAGGGAATGCCCGAATTCAGTGAGCAGTCTCAGTCTCCAATAGAGACAAAAGTCACAATTTTAGACCAGTTGACATCCATTAGACTCAAAATAAAACGTCTATTATCAAAATAAAGTCTCAAAATTGTGACCTGGTCATGAGCAGGTCACAAAAAATTAAAATACAAGCAAAAGAAAAAAACGTGAAAGCGAGGAAAAGCAATAATCTCTAGCTCGTTTTGAGACTTGAGATGAGACTGAGTTACAGAATTCGGGTATCAGTCTCTAAAAGATGCAAAAGTCACAATTTTGGACCAGTTGGCATTCATTGGTCTGAAAATAAAGTGTATTATGTACATATTATGTAACTTATGCCCGCATTCAGTAAGCGGTCTCGGTCTCTAATGAAAACAAAAGTCACAATTTTAGACCAGTTGGCACCAGTTGTGATGACTTAGTTATAATTCACGGTTTATCATGTTTTGGTTTGCCTGGTGGGACAAATCCTTATTAATAGACAGAACAGATCTAACAATTTTCTTAGAAATATGTTGTTCATTAAACGCAAAATATGAGGTCTATCATTTCCTTTGTAAAACATTAAACTGAAACAGAGCATCGCTGATAACATAACGTATACATACAATGTATGTACACTCGGTGACATTACTAGCGCCTCAATACAGTGGTTTTGGATTGCGGAAGTGGGTTATTCTTTTAATTTTGAAGTAGATTTGATCCTGTCCTTAAGACATAAGCGCTTCAGATGAGACTCATTTCGCCTATTTAAGATGCTCGATCTTCCTAGGGATGTGCGTTCATTTTTTCGACCAGTTTCTTAAATGGTGTTAAAAAATCAACGTATGAAAGGAAACTTTCTAATTATACTTCCTCCGTATAGATTGCTATTACAATTTATTGGTATAAATACATTTTGCCACTTATGATTAATTAGTCCGACTTGGGACGCAATATATTGCAAAAAATTGTGCGACTAATCTCTAAAGAGAGTATTCCGTGATTAGTCTTATTCGGCTACAATTGAGTATTAATTAGTTGCGAACAAGTATCAAACGGGTATAATTTTAGATTACTCCTATATTCACCTTTTTCGGGTATAATAAACGATTAACTGATTAGCGCTTAGACCACAAATTTAAAGCGTGTCGTTGGCATGTAAGCATAGCATTTCTTAGCAACCTTCCGGAAACTGGTTCGATTCTCACTCGAAGCAAAGATTTTTATACCCGAGCGTACTTGTACACTTTGTTCGGATAACGGTTGTTTGTAACAGCAAAAAATAATCGAAATAGATATGGATATCAATATACATATGTATATAAAATGATCAGAATGAAAAGAGGAATCGTTTTAGCCCTGACTGTCTGTCCGTCCGTCCGTCTGTCCGTGGTAACAATAACTTCAGTAAAAATTGGGATATCTCAATGAAATTTGGTACATAGATTTCTCTTTGGACAGGGTAGGTTAGTATTGAAAATGGTCAAGATCGGTCCTTTTTTTCGGTATCTATTACAACAAATTGAGTGAAATGCGGTATTTGGAGCGATTTTGAACTAAGAAATTAGGTATTTATGAAATTTTGAAAAATGGGAGTTGCCACGCCCACTTAGGAAAAATTTTCTGTATCTTAATAAAGGTGTAAGGTATCGTCACAAAATTTGGTGAACAAATTTTCCTCAATATCGCTGTTATCATCGTTAAAAATTTTTTAAATCGGACCATAACCTCGGCCACCTCCCATAAAAAGGAAATTTTGAAAAATGCTACAATTTCGTTTTTTCTTTATCTATTGCAACATATTAATTAAAATTTGATATTTAGATAGATAGTTAATTAAGAAACTTGATTTTTATGAAATTTTGAAAAATAATCTTTGCCACGCCCACTTATAAAAAAAACGTCTGTAGGTATCACAAAATTTGGTGGACGTATTGTCCTTGATATCACTAGCAAAAAAATTTTGAAATCGGACGATTTCCATATAACGGAAATTTTGAAAAATGCAAAAAACTTCGTTTTTCAGTATTTATTGGAACAAATTTAGTAATGTTTAATACTAGCGGGTTTTTATGAAATTATGGACACCGCGAGGGTATACAAAATTCGGTTTCGCTCGAATTTCGTTATTTTGTTATTTTTGATTTTATAAATAAACTGGCCGTCATTTATACCCATTCGAAAAGACGTTATCCAAATTTTTGAAAATAAGATTCGCTGTAATTCGGGGACAAGTACCGAAATACGTGATTTTTTTTTTTTGGTATCGGGTACTGCATCACTAACTATTACTATTTATTAATTCAATACGGACTCTTGGTACATACATATAAGATAACTAATATGGAATATAGTTGAATTGATGTTACACCTTTTAAGTTACGCATTTAGTAAATTAAAAATTATATATACTCGTAGTACGTCATACTATGCCAGTGGACAACAAAATAGCGCACTTTGGTCTTCACCGTCAACTTACTTTAAAGTAACTGCTGTTAAGTGTTTTCAAGTAATTCTTGTTTATTGCATTTGAAAATATAATTTTTTTCGATAAAATCGTTATTGTTAAAACCTCACTGCTCACCGAAAAGAAAAAAAAACAACAAACAACAATTGCGGAAATTATGGCTTATTCTTAAAAGATCGGCATCGTCAAAAATAATACCATAAGTCCTCTCGAACTGTCGCGACGGAAATAGATGAAGAATTTGGCTTCAATGTTTTAAGCAGGCTTATAAGAAAGGCAATAGATTTCTAAACAAAAAATTTTGTTTTCTGATGAGACAAAAACTAATTTGATTAGAGTTGATGGAAAGACATTTGTTCATCGCGTAAAGAAACCAAGCATACAATCCACGGTACACTACAAAGGCGGTAAAACACGGTGCAGGAAATTTAAATTTTGGCTTTTCAAAAAAAAAAATGTATGGAACGATGTCAATGTTAAGCTTGGGGAAAATAAATTTAAGAACTTTGGGAAGGAAACAGGAAGCGTGAAACTCTATTCGTTACATTTGGTGATCCTAATAACAACTTTTAATATATATGTACATACATACATACATACATACATTGATTTAAACAAATTTAAAAATTAAAAAAAAAAAAAAATTTTTGATACATTGATTTAAACAAATTTAAAAATTAAAAAAAAAATTTTTTGATAAAAAAAAAAGTTTGGCCACGCACTCACATAACAAAAAAAAGTATTTAGTTCCAATATTTCCTTGAATAAAAAGAAACCTACATACAAACATACATATGTTCGATTCCAGATCATTTGGCGCTGACAGTAAATAGCTCAGTGTTTAGCAGAGCTTCTATTATAAAGTATGAAGTATATTTTACATGGTAATACAGTTTTAAACCAACTTCGCACGGAATATGTTTTCATGGGAAGCATTTCCTTGGCAGAAATACCGCCGGAGATCTAACATTGCCTGCCGAGGTGCAACCACTATTACAAAACACTTTTTCTGTGATTTTAGATGTCACAAGCGCTGGCCGAGTAAACTAAAGTCAGTTTCAAAAGGCCTGCTTTAGTAAAAGTCAGTTCAGGCTCCACAATTGATGCCGGACTACAAATCCTGACTCAATCTTTTAACTTTCTTTGAGTCTTTTCAAAAAATCTCATTATACAGATATAATTATTGGTTTTTTTATTTTAGTTTTTTACCACCTGATTTTTAGTAAAAAATTATATTTGATGAAAAAAATATGTATACCAGAAATAATGATATGCTTTATGTATAGTATGTTGTCAGCTCTCACTTGGATGATTATGTTTAAATTTAGGAGCACTTTAAACACTCAATTTTCAGTTTATAAAGTTTTGTGAAACGTAAAAAACATTAGTGAAACCCATACATTTGTATGTATATGTACATATGTATGTGTATTACAATTAATAAAACGAACTTCCTTCTTTTTTGCATTATGGGATAAAATGTGAATTTCCCACGGAAATAAGTAATATGAGGAGTTCGGAGATATCAGCTGTAACCCACTCATGTAGTTTGTGATTAATTACTTAAGTAAATCCTAAAAAATTTCTTTAAACTGCGTAAAAGTAATTTCAGTATTGAATATTTTGTGTATTTAGTGTGATTGTTGTAAGTCTATTCGTATAATTTGGATGGGGATCGCTTGGGACCAACATATACATATATATAAAATTTATATATATATATATATATATATGTATATATTTATACATATGTTGTTAGCTCTCGACTAAACTGAATTGAAGCAAGCTAAATTTACAATTTACGACACATATCTTTTAAACTAAAAATAACCACTTCTTTTTCTAGATCACTTATTTTGTTTTATAATCTCGAGAAAACCGGCTTGACATCAATATGGATATACTGTCTATGAATGAATCGCCAATGTTGTTGCAAAAAATAGAAAATATACGGATTAAAAATGAAGCTATATGCGTTGATATTCAAAATTTACAAAAGGAGCATGAAGCGGCCAATAATATATTTAATGAGTTCATTCCCGACTTAATAAACAGTGACATTATTTTGGAAGAACAACAGAAACGTTATGATAGTTTAATGAATCAAAGAAATTCATTGATTATCAATTTAAGAAATAATTTAGAAAACCATTTTTTCGCTCAGAACGAAGTAATCGATGAACTGAAAATATGGCAACGAAGGCAAGCATTATTCCTTAACGGTGGACCGGCTCCGAACAACTTAAACGATATGCAAAGCCTAGTAGAGGCATTGTTTGGTCGCATCACCGAAATTATATCACTCATCAATAATTTAATATATTTTGGGGATGAACCAGTGCTCAATGTAATGTTAAAACATGCGATGAACTTACACAATGTTCTTATATTTTCGGCATTAATCGTGGAAATTCAACCAAAGCAAATTATCAAGAAAGGTTCAAAGTAAGTAGAGCAAATTAAGACCTTGTCGTGCTGTTAAATCAAAAGAATTAAAATAATTTTTTTTATATTTTTTTTTACAGATTTGAGTCCAATGTGCGTTGGCTAATCGGTACGATGTTGAAAGAATCTCGGAGCGAACCAATCATAAAATGTGAAATACTTTCAGGTCAGATTTTTAATAATGATTTAAAATGTAAATATATGCTGAGTGTTTGTTCTAGCTTCTCCTTGCATGGTTAAGATGTCAAAGTGGCTATTTTGTTTACATTCCAAAATTTTTAAGATTGTCGGGGTTGGGTTTATAAGAAGGTTTTTTTGGTTTGGTATTGGATAGAGATCTTTTATACTGGTTAAATTGGCATTAGGGCATTCTTTATTTGAAATAATTTATTTGCATTATTTAACGGTGTTAAACTCTCGACCTTAAATTGTTGGGTCAAGTTGGCTTTTAAGTTTATGTTATGTATGGGTGTAATGCGATGGGCCCAATTTCGGTTCTTATGGCAACATTTATATAATTTGTTAAGTATTGATTTTTGAGAGATCAGAGAAGCAGGGTTACAGTTGTAGATTTAGTTAGAAAGACATTATATAATATTAAGTGGTTTATATAATGCAGCTGAGGGATTTTGTATGTGCGCATTTCAATAATATCTTTTATTAAATGTAATACATAAGGTCTTAACGATGTTTATTACGACAAAATTCGCTGTGAACTTTAAGGATAAGTTTTTCAGTGCTGGTTTAAACTCAGTTTAGTTAAACTCAGTTTAAATTTAAACTTAGTTTCCTTGTGCTCAATTAAATTTGTTGCAACCAAAACGAAGTAGTCAGCAAAACAGCTGATTAGTTACACTAAGTTTAGCCGTGCGCGATCGGCCGTTTAAACAAAGTTTAAACTCCGTTTAATGTTGACTGAAAAACGGCATATTGAGTTTAAACGACAAACAGAGTTCAACTTGCACTGAAAATCTAACCCTAAGTATATCGTCTGCAGCGCAACAGTATGAAGTGATGTCATTGATTGTTTTTACGATAACTCGACCGTAAACCTGCATATTATGATTAATTAATATTCCACCCGCTCGTTTATCTTTTTCTTTCTGAGTTTCTCTGACACACTCACCGCGCAAAAGCGGTATACAAAAAGCCAAAATGTACGTACTTTTTTACTTACATACGTACGTAATCTTGTGTGGAGTATCCCACCTTTTTTGAATTCGCCTTGAGTATTACATAGAACTTTTAAGCTCGAACTTAATACTACATATATGTACATATGTTTACATACTACATATATAATAACTAAATACACAAATATAACCACATTTATGTATTTAATTTTGATCGACAATTTTTCATCATTTAGGGCCGTTTCCACCATCTCTGGTTAAAATTACCGGCGGTTAGCTACAATTCAGCTTACTATTCAGCGCTTGCTTATCTGACGGATAGTCTTAACCGCTTTTAGTTCCGATTAAGCGCTTAACCGGAGATGGTGCAAAACGGCCCTTAAACTATCTCACAAAATGATAGATCCAAAACAAGAAATATTACGAAAGCACAAAAGTGATTCTCTCACCGCTCTCAGCTTCTGTAGTCTACGTAACTTAAGAATCAAAAAGCAACAGCTCTCTAAGTTTATAAATTTACGTTATGACTGGAGTAATCGTTTGTTCATGTTTTCCAATTAGCAGGTAGCTCTTAAATGCTTTAAGTTATGTATACGTCTAGAGTAATAAGACTATTATTCTTCCGCCTTAGACTTTGATTTTTCTTTTTCTAAATAAGCTTTTAACGATCAACTCTTATGGCACTTGTCATAGCAGTTTCTTTTATCATTATTTTTTCACTCTTTTTTATTTTTTAAATAATAAGTATCCTTATGATTGGCTTTGGAATGAATTTTCATCATCCCTTGTCAAGTTTGGTTTTAAGACATTTTGTGTGACATTTTCGTTCTCAAAGCCAATCATTTCACACCCTGTCGGAAGCAACTACAAGAAAAGATCAGAATAAGTATCCTTATACTTATCACATAGTCAATAAACATTTAATTTGTTAGTTAAATTATTTATGACTTATTTAATTGAATTTCTGTTAAAAGAATCATAATTATATCTTTTATTCGAGCTTATCGGTAAAAGTCTTCGAGATAATTAATACAAACAAAAACTTGTATTTTAATTTAAAAAATCTCTATAATATTGTAGAAGCACAAGCTAGACGACTATCAGCTCAAAATGGGAGTCAAAACTTTCAAATTCCTCCTGAATCAAATGGCGAAATGACTGGCAAGGAGTGTAAAATTAGCTTCGACAGCAAAGAGCAGATATATTCTGCAAATTTCACGTAAATACATAAATCCAGTTCAAATTAATTGCAGTATAAAACAAAATTTATTTTTACATTTACAATTTTCTTACAGGCATCTTGTTATAAAACATATTGAGCGCTCCGAAAGAAGAGGTCCGGAAATCGTTATGGATAAAAAATACACTTTACTTTTCTACACAACTATTAAGTATAAGGAATATGAGATCACAGTAAGCACACAATATTAATAGTGAATATTAATAAAAATATTTTACAAATATTAAATATTTTTGCACTTCCGCATGTTCATCCTACTATTAAGTGTTGGACACTTAGTCTGCCATTGGTGGTAGTCGTCCATGCTAGTCAAGAACCGCAATCATTGGCAACAGTTATCTGGGATAATGCGTTCTCAGAAATAGGACGAGAGCCGTTTAAGGTACCTGATAATGTTCATTACAAAATATTATTGGAAACGTTAGATATGAAGTTTACTTCCTGGACGGGTCGTAGTTTAACTGCGGAGAATTTAAATTTTTTGCGTAAGTTTACCTATTTGTCAATTTTTTACTTATGTACATACTAAAAATTAAGAACCTTTTATCTAGGAGAGAAGCTTTTGTATTCATACGATGGCCCAGTCAATGAATATATAAGTTACTCACAATTCTGCCGAGGCAAACTACCCAACTATAACTTTACATTTTGGGAGTGGTTCTACGCGATAATGAAACTAACAAAAGAACATTTGAAACAATTGTGGATAAATGGTCATATCGTTGGGTTTATAAATAAGCGTAAAACCAAGGAAGAAGTATTAGAATCTCAACCAAATGGTACATTCTTGTTGCGGTTCTCTGATAGTACATTGGGTATGTGGTTAAAACCCGAAAATGAACTTCGCTAAAACTTCTCCTAATGTTTTTAAATTTGTATATTTTAGGTGGCATAACCATTGCTTATCGTAATTATTATAACGAAATAATAGAACCGTGGACTGGCAGTGACCTGCAGACACTTTCGCTAGCTGATCGTATAAGGTACTTGCCAATTTTGAAGTTCGTATACCCCACATATACGGATCGTGATGCAGTGTTAGGTATTTCTTGTACTCAACAATCCGGTAATTACATACATATACATATACACACATACATACATACGCATACAATGTTTATCTATAATAGGTTTTTTTTTTAATTTAATTTTTAAATTGTATTGATTATTTCAGCACACTCCGGGTATGTTCGTAGTAAACTGATAGTACACATTTCCAGCACCCAGCCTCCACCTGATCATCAAATGTAAGCTTTCCAATTAACGATAATAATCACAGATTATCTGATTTTGGCGTTCGCGTACACAAATTCCCGAAAAGTATGACAAAATGTGACCGCAAACTAGTAGTTTGCTTGGACGGGAAATTTCTAGTTTTTCCAGCAAGAAAGTCATCCTCTCTTGCAAGTTGCTGCTAATTATATTCACCGGAGATCTATGCGAAAATCTAGTAAAGAATGCACATAACATTAACTTAATATACGAAGATCCCACCTCATATAAATTTTGAATGCATGTTTGTAAAAAATCTGCGAATCAGCTTAAAACATTCAAACATATCTAATACATATAAATTTATACCAAAATAAAGTACTTGTGCATTACAAAATTTGTATGTATGTATATGTATTCATATTTAGCCCTCATACAAAAACTGCTGGCTGGCAGGCCAGTTGGCGGAAACAAATTTCCTCAGACGTTGTGCGATGTCATGCAGGAAAAACTTAAAAAGGTAAGGAAGTATAAGATCCCACCTCTAAGGCTTCCTGTAGTGGGGAATAAAACGCCGAGGCTAGGGAACTTCGCCAAATGTCTAGGTGTGATACTAGACAAGAAGCTATCGTGGACACAGAACGTCCACGAGCGCAGTAAGAAGGCAACGGTGGCCCTCTACAGCTGTAAGGGAGCCATCGGGAAAAAATGGGACTTGTCTCCCAAAATCATGCACTGGATATACACAGCCGTGGTAAGACCAATCTTGCAGCTGTAAGGGCATTGGTGTCGTGGGCAATCCTCAATTAGAAAGCCATACAATTAGTCAAGTGGGACACTACATAATCGTCAACGAACTGGGCTCGCACGTTACGGATTACTGCGCCCCTATTCAAAGCTTCACAAGGAAGTTTAACCTACTGATCGGCTCAAAGCTTGAGTTGAAGGACTACCTAAAAAGAAAAGAAGTTGGATATAAATAAATCTTTATTTTTTCCGATAGTCAAGCAACACTAAGGGCACTTGATTACGTTAACTGCAACTCTAAAACAGTGGCAGCCTGTCGCAAATATCTAAACGAGATGGCGGAGCAGCTCATATGGCCGGAGTGGGACGTTAAGCTATCAAAAGGTCTTCTCTTGCTGAGCAGAGGAGACCTGTCCCTAGCTTTTGTAATAATAACTGGCCATGTACTGATAGGTAGACGCGCAGAGATACTACGGGTTCCCTGCAATGACTTCTGCAGAAGCTGCAGAAATGAAGAAGAGCATGAAACCATGAGGCACCTCCTATGCGAATGTCCCGCACTATGGGAAAATTCTTAGGATCAGAGTTCTTTAACGACCTAAGCGATCTGGCCAGAGTAGAGGTATGCAAGATATTAAGGTTCCTAGTTTCCGCACGTTGGTTCGAGTGGTGAGATTTTTCAATCCGCTTGGTACCATAATGGGCCTAATAAAGGCCTAAGTAGGTGAGCTGGCGGGATTGCTAGCAGCAACTTTAACCTACCTACAGATGTATGTACGTATGTAAATACATATTTCATACTTCAGTTTGTTTATATATAAGTATGTACATTCATATAAAAAATTATGTTTTGAGTATGCATATGGATAGTTCAATTTTATTCAAATCATCCGTATTTTTTTGCGAAATATTTTTTTGAGAAAGTCAAAAAATAAGCAGGTAAGATTTTAAGTTTATTGTTACAAAAAATGGAGTTACAAAACTTTAATACTTAATTTAACTTATAATACATTTACATTTGAGCCCAAATGCGTCGTTTGGGTATAAAATCTCAAATGCAAAGCCAAACCACGCATTTCTCCATACAAATTGGCATTGCCAAATGGCTCATTTCAACGCATTTCAACAAAATGGGTTCCAACGTAACATATTTTCTCGAACTCATCAAAAAGTAAAAACCCTGACAAACGATTAGGCTTATTTTTGGCACCGGCAATATATTGTCATCACAATTAACAATCTCCCACTTCCACTTCCTAACCATTAAAATTGATGGTACCGTGTCCCCATAATTGTTTCGTTGTTGGTTTTTTACACAAAAGAGAATGCTTAATCAGCACACGAAATTCACTTTTTTCAATTTTGTTAAAATTCTAGAGGTTATACATATGCTTTCAATGGTTCTCAAGCATAAAAAAATAACGCAACTTGCTCAAAAATAGATAGTCAAGGGCAGCAGTGATGAATTGTTAAATTATTCTTAACATTGTGATGAACTCCTAAACGGCGAAAGGACGAAACATTTTATTTCGATAAATAGTAAGTGACTTTATGGAGTTAATGGAGCTGTAAGAAAACTACAATAATTCGAAATTTTAGAAAGATAATATTTATATATTAAAAGAAAAAATAAATCAAACTTCTTAACTCAAGAATTTATTTCTTACAAATTCTTGTTTTAGGTATTTGGATGGTTATTATGTCGCATTATTTTTAATTTATTTAAACATATTCCTTCTAAACGGGGTTAATATTGTAATCAGAAAAAATGCTGTCATTAAAATCCGGATTTAAACTAACTGTTTACGGGCACATAAGAAACAAAAAGTGTTGCCTGTTAGTTTTCGGTATTCAAAAGTTTTGAGATTACTACTATTATTATTTTTAAGAAGCAACACGGTTTTAATGGTAAGGGAGCCGTTTGACAAAAATTGAGGGAGCTAGCTGCTTAGTTACCAAACTTAAAATAATTGAATCATGACTTCATACCACATATAAGATAAAACTCCAATCAGCTGTTAACATTATACTACCTTTTCATTGTACCATGATACATTAACATTGAGCCCAAAAGTGCATTTCATAAGAGTAATTTTAAGTCCGTTTATATTATCTAATTCGCATTTCTTCTGACACTTCATTTGAAACATCCTTTTTTGTACGGAAGCGGTTTGGTAAGTCAGTGACTTTTTGAATATCCCGCGCAGAAACTTTAAATTCATCACTGCTGCCCTTGACTATCTATTTATAGTCTACCGTAAAATTTTGAGCAACTTGCGTAATTTTTTTATGCCCCGATATGGGACACTGTGTTATAAAATAGTACAGGCAAAGGTTTGATCTTATTTTTAATATACGTTCCGACCGTTTTTTGCAAAATGTCAGGTCCGCTTTTTCTACTACATATGTATATAAATGAAAACGATGAACTCATTTGTAAAAAAGGTTAATTCTGAATTATCAACAATTTCAAAATTTCGTTTTAATTTACAATAACTTAAAAAATGTAAAAAATGTTGATACAAACTTTTAGACTTTTTGTATTGTTTTATACGAGTACTAAAACTTGTGTTTATATACACTAGCGGCAAAAGTAATTAATAGACATGCAATTTTTTTTAAGCTTTGACTATTTCATTTGATTTTATACAATTTCTAAAAAAATGTTAACAAAATTACGAAACCCATCAAATTAGCAACCCGGTACCCGAGTACCCACAGATCTAAAATTTTGTTTATTTAATCGAATAACAAATTTCTAAACATTTTTCTCCTAAAATATCATTAGTTAGTGATGCATTCAGCTGCATCAGTTGGTGATGACGCTAAACCGAAGCCAGAAATTATAAATTTTTTTTATAATTATAAAGCTGGCGTTGACACATTGGCCAATGGCAGTTTTATCCAACATGTTAGACATTTGTTCACTAGCTTCATACATGATTTATTATGAAAATAATAAAATGATCGTTAAAAAGACGACAGAACGTCATCAATTTATGCGGATACTAAGTGAAGAATTAGCATTGTCGATGATTGAACATCGCACGGCGAACCCTCAAGTAATGAGTCAGTTCTCAACAAAGATTGCTGTTGAATGTATTTTAGTGGTTCCAAGGGATAAAACAGGGAGAAAAAAAAGGCGAAATCTTGCCATGTGTGCAATGCTTTGACAATTAAAATACAGCGAAAGACTCGTAACAGCTGGGCCCAGTGTAAGCAGCCAGTATGTGACGATCATTCCATAATCATTATACATACATTGTTTTAAATGTCAGGTTTATGTTATTAATTATTAAAACACATGTTACATTTCTTTATTTTTTTAATAAAATTTGTTTGCATCTACATATTTATAAACACCGTTTTCAATTTAGTTTCTATACTTTCTACTGTGGGTACCAGGGTACCCGGTTGCTAATGCGGCGTTGGCTGAAGATTAAGCTTATTTGAACAAAAAAAAAAAATTAGTCAATTAAGTGCACTCAGAACTAGCTTTCTTATA
Source organism: Philophylla caesio (assembly GCA_963971545.1). Classification (NCBI taxonomy): domain Eukaryota; kingdom Metazoa; phylum Arthropoda; class Insecta; order Diptera; family Tephritidae; genus Philophylla; species Philophylla caesio. Next base: position 177,092,995 of record OZ020604.1, on the reverse strand, counting down.
AGCTAAAAACCGACAACTCAAGTGCTTAGAATAAAATATTGAGTCTTCCTTTAACTATTCGTAAAAATACACCGCTATGGGTACCCGGTTACTAACATAAGGGTTAAAAAAACCAAAAAAAATATTTTTATAGTATGCAAGATGAAGTTCCAGTTTTCCACGGCTAAAAGTTTCCTTAACGCTGAATTTTAAGATTTTTTTTGGCACAGTTGCATCCATTTAATGTTTGATCCAAGTATGTATATTTTTAATTGAAATGAGCAACACCATCGACAAAAAATTATTTTGTTGTTTCTGATTTCTTTTATTCTTTTTTTGGCAAAAAACATAGTACATATGTATGATCTGTGATATAATTACGAACTTCCCTGTAAGCCAGCTACGAGCTAGAAATATAGCTTACGAGTCGGTTTAATTGACTTGTTGACAAGTAAAAAAAGTAGCTTATTTTGTTATAGCAGTGCGAATATATTTATCATTTTTTCATATAATACATGTGATGCGCCATCTCTCTTGCACTAATTTAATTGTTTGATTTCATTGAACTTTATCTGCACTACTCTAATTTCCTCTGCTTTGGCAAATAATATGGTGAATATTATTTTAAATAATTCTTATTAGAACTATTAAATAAAAACTATATTTATTTTTATATTAAAAAAAATACAATAGTTTTAAAACAATAATAAACAAATCATTAAAGAAATGTGCATCCAAAAAAGATGTGGCTGGCAGGCATGATACAAATATTTTTAAAGGTAGTTTAATTTTTTGACAGAAACAATGTTTTACGACAGACGCCCAATATTGCCACTACTTTGAAATAGACATTGGGGATGGGGATAGGTAGTCAGAGTCACATGTAATGTTATACTATAAGTTCTAATAGCATTAATAAAAAACAGTCTGGTGGATTTAAAAACAAGGCTTTTAAGATTTTCTGAGCCCTGAAGTTACATTTACATGAGGCGATTTTTTGACAGGTAAAGTTGTCTTGCAGTTTTCATATACGACTATAACCATACATATGTATGTATGTACTTTGAGGCAAGCGATTTATTTTGCATTTTTGCACATCCTGCGTAATGTTTTTATAATGCATTACTAAATTTTATTACATATATACTGCAAGCATAAAAGTAAGTTTAAGATCATTTTTGCAATTGAATTATGGGTATCGGTTTAGGACATTCTTAACATAAAAGTGCAAAAAAAATATGTGCGGTACTTTTCGGTTAATTGGTGGACCTTCTTATTATTGATTTCCCTATGAAATAAGTTGATTTTAACCGATTGTATTAAGATACATTTGAAAAAATAAATGATGTTTGTTGTTCTTATGACTTTAAAGACTATGTGAATTTAAAAAAGATTAGATAATAAAATTAATTTATATGTGAGCTTATTTGATCGAGTAATTATTTTATTGAAAACGCAACACTATATAACTGAGTTTAAAATATTAAGAAAATATGACCTTGTTATCCAAAAATCGAGCTCGAAAGAATTAGAGATTAAACCGGATTCGTTTATAGCACGAGCAAGGTGAGCATTGCGTGCATAATTCGTTTTTGAATTGCTGCTATAAAATGTAAACGAAAATTCGAAAGGTTTTTTGCGGTATATTAAAATACACACGTTCTAAGAGGTTAGGACAGTCTACTACCCGTTGCAAAAATTAGGAAAAGTATCGATCTTCTCTTTTTAAGCGACTTAAGACCTATCCGCATTGAGCGAGCAGTATAGGAAGGAAGAGAATTTGTGAAGCAGAGGGAACGCAGTGTATGTTTAAGGAAACTTTTTTGAACAGGTTAAATTTTATCAATCCTGAACTGTCATACGGGCGCAAGTTAAACGCTGCATACTCCAAATGAGAGCGCAAAAACGAGGTGTAAAGCAATTTTACTTCGAATCCGATAAATTCAGAAACCTGTATTAAAAATTTTTTGATGTACTATTTATGTAATACAAATATTAAACTTTTAGATTTATTTATAATATACTTTATAAATAACTTTATCACGCTATGTCAATAGCGCACATTCTGAATTGAATGACATTGATTGGGAAAGCAATCGGTTTGCCGGAACCATTCGTATAGCGAGAGGACACTATGAATTTGAAAGCAGGAATTAAATATAATTCGATGTACTTTATGCAAGTATGAATATACTATATATACTGAGAAAGGCGATAGTGTTACATAGAATTAATTGCGAAATTATTCGACACGTGAATTTCCACGAAAACTAACTAACCTAATTAAATTATTACTGCAAGATTTGTTTGAACATATGTATGTATGTTTATATATACATATTAAGTAAATTATGTACATACATATGTATGTAGACAATCGGTCAGCCGAATAGTGCAAATTGTAAAAAATTAAATATTTGTTAAAGCTTTATATGTTTATTATTGAAAAAGTCAGATGTAAAAATCAGAAAAGTAAAATTTCAAAGTTTTTGAAGTACACACGAATTAATCAAGGTGTATAAGTATATGTAAGTAAAAGGCTTCCATGTATTTTGTTGTTGCTTTGCTGGACTGATTTACATTGCCAGCCATTCGCAAGCCAATCACCAGCCAATCAGAACGAAGATCTTTGACGTTCAGTCCAGCAAGGCGAAAAAAGCGAAAAAATCAGCTGGCTCCTTAAAACCACCTTCATGAACCCATCAGCAGCTATCATGGTGGAATTATATACAGGTTGCGTCGGTTGCGACAACCTGTTTTAAAATGTTAATGTCATTTGAGCCTGACTCCATTAATACTCTGAAACACCTAAAGCCTGTCACATTCACAGCCTGTCAGAAAATTAAGAAGAGAAGACTTGCGTTGCTAATGAAACTGTATATTTCTGATTTTGAATTACAAATATTGAAATGGCGAAAGTTTGATGTCTCCAAGTTCCTTTACAAAATTGACCTTTAAAGACTATTTTTCTCTCCACTGAGCAAAATATGTACATACCTAAATATAACCAGAGTATGTATGGATTGGGCCTCGTAATTAAAGAGTAGTTTCGGATTTTAGATTTACATACAAATGTTTTAAATATTTCAATTTTGATGTATGCATGAAAATATATATACGCAAATCTAATCCAAACAATTTACATTAATTTTAATAATTATTTATTCCTGGACGGTGAAAGTGCCAAAATTAAAATTTTCAATTTACATTTTCCATTTCTATTTACATTCGTGATACGAAATTCCATGCGTTTGCATAATATTACAAAGACTTTCAATTGAAAATTTTTACTATAAATCCTTAGTACGTTTGCTTCTGTTCCAAACTTGGAATACCGACCATTTGTTTATTTTTTTTGTTCTAACAGCCCTATTCGCGTTTTGTCACAGTCTTCAATTGTTATGGGTAAATTGTCATTATATTGTCACGGCCAGTTGTCATAGGTATGCACCGCCAATAATGGCAATAGAAAAGCTCTTTTCACTCGCCGCATGCGGCGAAAAGTTCTGTATAGCAAAAACAGCTGATTTGGTTCACAATTTCAAATTTTATTCTTCGTTTTATTTTATCGCGTGATACTGAGGATTGGCTCATGGCAATTTGAAAATTGTTTCCAACGCACTTTTGATATGATCCATGCGCGTAGAAATACAAGCAACCAAGAAAACGAATTGTATATGGGATGCTGGACTTTTGACGGTCACTTGGTTCCAACTTTTCGAGTAATCTGCGGCAAAGTGATTTAGGAAACCGAAAGTTTTGTATAAATTTGCCTTTTGGCTGTAATTTCTTCTTGCTCCACAATCAAACACATTATAACCACTTGCTCTGCCATAGCTAAAACTCGAACGCAATCTGTGGTGTAAAAACATAAAAACGCTTGGTTTATTTAAAAATTTAACACCAATTCGCACAAAGCATTAGAGTTGCAAATTTTTACTTTAATAAAATGTAACACAAAATCATCTGTGTCAACGTTGTCACATGCTCTGTAGGTCATAACAATAAATATGACAGTAGACACAAAAAGAGCTTTCAAAAATTTCTGCGCATACCAAAAATGTGACAGTTATCACAATCATAGCAGTTGTCATTACGGCGAAATTTGTCACTGCCTGCGAATAGGGCTGTTAGTTTCTCTGACATTTTCACCGTAAAATAAAAAAAAATTTTACTTATATGTGGAGTATACCACCTTAAATGAATTCGCCTTGCATGAGCAGCTATAAATCGTTATTTTGAATTTTAAAAAAATATCACGGATTCAAAAAACTTGTCATTTAATAGTTTTATTCCAAGTGTCCAAGGCGAATTCATTAAAGGTGGTGTTAATCAATCAGATGATTGGTGGTTGGTTGTCAAGATCAATTGTTTAGTTGCAAATAATCAATTGTACTCTTTAACTACAGGAAATTTCAACATATGGTTCACTATAACTTTTTGCGGTTCAAAGACGTTTCTCGCGCGTAACGATCCGCTTCATGATAGATTATTTCTAATTTGACCCGTAATTGATACACTTAACAAAACTTTCGGAAGTATACCCAAAGAATAGCGATTGTGCGTAGATGAACAAATGTGTTCTACTAAAATGTGTAGCTTTATGAAACAATATTTACCTAACAAACCCAAAAAATGGCGATTAAAATTTGTATGAACTCTATACGGGATTATCAGAAAAGCCTCAGGAAGAGGAACAGGATCTTCAATCTTTTGCAAACATAGAGGTTAGATTAATGCGCGAAGTGCAGCGTTTTCAAAATCACATTTTGTATTTTGATAACTATTATACTACTCTACCCCTCTTAGTCTACTTGAGAACGCAGGGTATCCTTTCCGTTGGAAATTATCGGCGTAACCGAATCAAAAACTGTAAGCTTCCTGAGGAAAATGTTATGCAAATGCGAGTAAGGAGTTTGTTGCCAATATATGTGGTATTGGTATAACATCGATATCTTGGAAAGATAACGGAGTGGTCAATATGTTGTCTACATATGTACATTGGAATGAAGCCACTGCTTAACTCACTTCGAAGCACATTAGACCCTTGTACTGTTAAAAGATATGACAAAAAGGAAAAGGTAACTAAATCTATTCCCTGTCCGCAAATTGTTAAGGATTACAATGAGCATATGGGTGGAGTAGACCTCGTAGTAGAACGTGGACGAATCGAGTTTTTTATCATCTTTTGGATATGACTTGCATTAATGCATGGTTATTATACAAAAGAATAAATAAAGACCGCCCCGATGTGAAGAATATAAGATTTAAGATAAAACCGATCATTGGATAACTGTGAACAAAAAAGGACGTTGCAAGATGCCAAATTGTCCAGACACGGATCTACTGTAGTAAGTGTAAAATAAATTTGTGTTTAACTGCTGAAAAAAATTGTTTTTATAAGTATCATAATTCTGAATAAAACTACTTTCACTTTCATTATACAAATAATTTAAAATATTATTAGCTTCTTTAATGTTTGTATACTTAAATATGAAATATTTATTAGTGTAACGTTATATTCGTGTCAGTTATGTCAAATAAATAAATTTATTTCCTACAATAAAAGTGTTTTTTTTTTTATCGATTTTACTATGAGAAGCGAAGCTCAGGTTAGTGCGCGCTGTTAAATATACAGATACAACCACTTTAGCTTCAGTTAGTTCGAATAAAACTTGATATTTGGAAAAACTTAAATGCAGTTATGTTTTAAATGCCGTTTTACGTGTGATATAATTTTTTCAGTATAATCGAAGACCTTACGCATTTATTGGTAAAACCTATTGGAATATATACTGTTGTATGTGTTGCATGTGCAATCTAAGCTGAATATAAGAAAGAAAATGATAAATTTTAATTTAAAAAAAATGAGAAGGCAAATAATATTTCCATCATGTCTCGAGAAAACATATAAAAAAGCACTAATGGATTGAAAAAAGAATCCCAAAAAAAATTATTTTGCCAATATGGTACAAATTTAATAAAAACTGTATTATTTCATTTTTCAGCAAAAAAAATTGCATATACATATGTATGTTTATAATTAAAATTTGCATTTGCAGGTATCTGTGGCTACAATTTTACATATCGGTGTTTTGTATATGCATACAAATGAGTTATCCCTATACTTTCAGGTCAAATATTCTGATTTATATTACGACTTAAAGGAAACTAATATATACGTGTAAGTTCTAAAAAATCCATTTATCCAGCGATCATGTGGCACTAAAAACTTATAATGTAAAAAAGGCGTTCATGGAAAATTTCCTCCATAAAAATTTTTTGCATTAAGGATCTAAATGCTGAAATTTATTCATCAGTTTTCGAATCAAACTAATTGCAGAATAACCGACAATTTAATGGCAACTCTGCCAATTAATCATTCACAGTAAACAGCTATAAGCGATATCGATTGCAAAGTGCAATGATAAATATATCCAGAACTGCGTAAATCTTATTTCAGGAAGTTTAAACCAAACTTTAACTTGTGTTTCTTAACACCCATTAATAAAGAAATTTTTGTGCGTGTGTTAAATGAAAAGTTTGATTACGCTCTGTACTTGTGATACGTAATTCAGTTACCAACGTGTTGCGCATTCACTATGTGTGGCGAACAAAGGCCTTGAAAAATTGCAATTTCAGAAGGCCGACGAAACAAAATCAACTACTCTGCAAAAAAACTATAGGAGATAGAGAAGTAGTGATAAAGGTGTCCTATAAAGAGAGCCGGTTAAAAACATAGGTAATTGAACATCTAATATTAATTTAGTTTTGGCAAAGGGGGCGTTTGATTGGTGCAGTCAAATTCCATTGAAATCATTGTTTTATATTTGTTTGCATGTTGACCGACTCTTTTGTTCTTTACATAAAAGTGCATGTTATTGCTTGTGCTCTTTATTATTTAATATGGCAACATCCATCGGAATATGGATTTATCACACCAAAAAAATCGGTATGGTATTCATATAAAAAATCGAAATAGAGATCGAAGTAAAAATCTCTACAAAAAATATTAATACCAAATTTATTTAATGAACAGCTGCTATTTAGAGTAAATAATAATTGTTCTCAAGATAATTATTATACAAGTTGATGGACTGGTTGACTAGACCGGCAAATCTTTAAATACGCCATTATAAGGTTATATTTTCATCTGCATATATATCGGGTATATTTTCAACTGCCTTAGGGCCAGTTGTTCAGTGCTGGTTTAAATTTAATGTTGGTTTTCTTGCGCTCAATTAAATTTGTAGAAACTACAAAAACGTTCTCTGCAATTAGTTGATAAGTGTAACGCAGCCAAATTGTCCACTTAAATTTAGTTTTAACCTGTTTAAAACCCTTTAAAGTTGACTAAAAAACTACATACATAGTTTAAACTTAGATTGAACGGCAAACAGAGTTCAACTTGCACTGAAAAACTGGCCCTTAATCGTAAAAGCCATTCCATATACCACATGAATCGGTTCTTATGTATAAATAAAGCGACAATAATATAAAAAACATATACGTATTATGTACTGAATATGGACAGTTTATTCAAAAAGCTTTTACTATATCAATCGCAAAATTTTATTTAGATATATAGAAAACGCATACGTTGAATATAAATTGAAATATAGCACATATGTATGTAGTAATTATTTTCATCATGATACTCGAATGTCGTCTGATATATCATCATATTAATGAAACATACTTTGAACTACATATTTTTAAAAACGCTTACCATTCAGAAATTTAAACCGATCACATTTATTTCGAAAACTAATACTTTAAATTAACTATAGATATTGAGGACGATTTTCAATTTGATATCGAAATCCGAAGTCGAACTACCCGTTTTCAAAAAATATCGAGTAAAAATTATCGATATGCGATAAAAGTATTTTCGATATGGTATCGTATCGCTTTTGTGTCCCTACAGCAGAACGCAAAAAGATCTCGCCTATTTCGTGTGATGTAAATTTTGTTCTCGCGTTATGATTTTTATTGATTCTAGGTATCCTTTTTGTTTAAAAAAATAAATAATTGCAAACGAGTGCTGTGCAAGAATATATCGCAGTGAAATATTAAGTGTGGAAAGGTTAGTGCAAAATAGTGAGTGTTTAAAAATAAACTAGGGAAACATATCTATATGTATTTATGTATGTACATACATACTTACATACTGTTCATTGGAAAGCTTATACGCTGTGGAGGCGGTTGGTGTTGATACATATTGATTCGTATACATAGGTATGTATATATATGAACATTTGTAGGTACATATGTATTTATGAAGCATTTTATCTGTTTTTCATTGGTAAAAAATAGAGTAAGTCAAATCCGTGGGGAATGTTAAACGGGGACCAGAATAAACAATATATCATTTTCCCTTTTTAAATTATGTATGTACGTTAACGGCCACTGATTAATTTAATGAGTTTTAATAAAGGTAACCTACGGAAGGAAGAATACAGTGGAGTAGTTGATAAAAGTAATTAGAAACATTTTTTGTATGCATTCACATATACATGTACATGTACATATTCACAAGCTTACAATCCGTATAGTACTATAGTCAAAACTTCAATCGATTAAAGTATATTTGCTTAATGTAGATATGAAATGTTCGATATTGTTCCTACCGTTGCGTAACTGCTTGTAGTCATTAAGGATTCTGGAACAATTTTTTTAACTAAACTAAAGAACTGCGTCTATATATACATATGTACATCATATGTCACATACATATGTATATGTATTTGTATATGTACATATATGTATGTTTGTTGCTAGTGGAATAGTAGGTATTTAATTCTTGAGATATCTACATACATATGTATCTTTAAATGTACAGAGAATATTTCTTCAAAGACCAAGTAGTTTTGCCTGGGTGTGCAATAAAGAAAATTGCATCGATTAATAGTGAAAAATTATTTCGAGTAGGTACATACATACATATGTACATATGTATGTACATAATTTAAATGCAAAGGAGATAAAGTTTTACAATAGCCACCCATAGCGTTGCATTGCAACTGCAATTTTTGAAGTTGGATTAATTTTTTTTAGCGTATTCATAAAAGATGGTGTCAATAAATCAGCTGATTGGGGATTTTTGTTTCAATTATTTTGTTGAAGTTAAACAATTCTACCATTCAACAACAAGAGATTAAGATTTAGGTTAATTACTCTTAATTGTAAAATTTTATTTGAGTAGAAGTACTTTCGAAAGATTAAATTCTTACTTTGTGCAACAAGAACAAATAAATAAATAAATGATTGATTGATCATTTCACACACTGTCGGAAGCAGCAACAACAACGCTGTCGCACGTAGAAGTGAGAGGTGCATAGGGCATAGCTGGCCAAAGGGACGAGTAAATACACTCCTTATTCCCAGGATCAATAATGCAATTTCTAGAGGTGCTGGGTTTTAGTGAGGTGCTCTAAGCAACCGAGGGCACAATAGACCCACTGCTCGAAGTGCATACCTTCAACAATATACATATGTATGTATGTATATCTATCTAACAACAACAAAACATCATAGCAAAATAAATAAATCTAAAAATTTCGTTCAATGCAGTTTCTTATTTCGCCTAAGTTTAATACAAAGAATATAAACTTTGACAATAGCCCACCAAGGGGTGTATTTTTAGGAACACCACCACATTACATAAATTAGCCTTCAAGCGAGCTTTGAAGTTTATACATACATATGTAAGTACTTACAGTGTTGTGCATATCATTAAAAACCAAATTCAATCATCCATGGTTTGCCACTTATATTAATTTATTTATTTTTAAGAATTTTTTAGTTAAAATTCAGTTCATTCTCTAACATTATCCATATAAATGCAAGAAAACAAAAGGAAATTCAACAAATTTGTATCTAGATCCTTGCTGGGAATTACCGTTAATTTAAAAAAAAAAAATTGTCAAGGGTGTTGCGACTTTCTTCCATGTAACGAATTAGCAAATTTTTTTTTTTATGAATTTACTATAAAACTGCATACACATAAAAAATTCTAGCATTTCTGAGAATAAAAGTTTAAAATCTATATACATACATTTGTATGTAGGTAAAACTTTTTTAATTTTTTTTAGTATTCTACAAAGTTTAAACTTATATTCATACAGTTTATGTAAGGGAATGCGTATGATCAAAAGGGTTGCGGTTTAGTTTTTGTAAAATGTGCCAAAGTGTGTAACCTCTAAATATAATTATATGATTGTGATTATATGTACATACATATTTATGTAGGTACATACTTACATTCGTACATATGCCTTACATAAATGTTTAAGATATCTGGGTTTGAACAAATTATTATAAAAATATATTTTTTGGGAAAGGAAACACCTTAATGTAATAATTGCAAAATCTTTTCAATCGACATGGTGTCAGAAACGCGCAAACGCTTGAAATGCTGCGCTATTTAATTAACATATTTTATACATTAACACAATTTTTTGTGCTCTTATTTGTAGTTTAGCACTACTATTGTGCCATAATTATAGAACTAGTTTTAGTAGCATGCTTCTACGAACTCTTCCATAACAGTTTGAAAATATTAAATAGTATTATTTGAAGCCACGTTATTAGAGACATGCATTTCATTAACATTAGCTTACATGTGCATGTGTTAATGTGTATGTATGTATGTATGTTATATGTGCTTTTTTGGCGATTTTTTATTTTTGATTGTGCCTTAATTATAAGGCGCAAACAAAAATACATTGCATTTTTGTACGTGTAAACAAAAATTCGCCCAAACGTTAAAGAATTCGGCAAGACTTTTGGATAAATATCTACATATTCGAATTCTGACAGAGTGACACGAACTCGTAAATAATTTTCTGCACGATTTCTTAAATTGTTTTCTATGATATATTACAGGTTTCTTATAAAATTTCGTTTACCTAAAAGAACTTGACGAGAAATTTGAAAAATATATATATTTTTTTTCACAATTTTATGAAAATTGTTTGCGTAAATGTTACTAAAACTCTTCTGGATACACATACATACATACATATGTACATACTAATATAAATATACAAGTCAATTCTGAATCTTAAGTATTAGCTGGTTTTTCCGCACAAATTGCAGAAGATAACAATATATTTGTAGTTCACATTTGATGCAATGCTATAATAATCGGATGTATGTACCTACATACATATGTATGTATGTAAGTTCCAATAGTTCCTAGTAAAACAAATAAAGTGAGCAGTTATGTTTTCGTTCGCAATTATACCGGCCTTGTTTTTATTTACTTCATAGATAAGGTCATTTATGCCAAATAAGTTTTTTTCCATACTAATGAAGTTAAGAAGGGGCTTAATGCCTTGATTGTAAACTGATAGCGCCACAACTTCTCTTGGCCTAATGTTGCATATGTACATAACCAATTAGAATGCATAACCATGTATCCAAATTTGATGTCCAGATCACAAGCCCTCCATACTGATACCATACAATTATTTTTCATAATTTTATTATATACATACATATGTACGTATATGTTTATTTAAAGCGCATTTTAAAGAATATAGTATGCATATATAAATACTGCATTTGTATAATGCATTTCCGCACAAAAACAACTAAGCAGTGTTATTGTTTGTGCAAATAGGTGCAGTGGGGTTATCAAATGCATCGGTTATAGCAAACGACGAGTATGTAAGACATTGTAAGTAATCAAATGTTTTTGTGCGCTGATAGATCTACAAAATCTAAACTGTTTATTAGAGGAATTAAGCTTGGATTTTCCCTCAACGATCATGCATGAACATATGTACATAGTATTTGCATCGAACTTGCAAAGATTCGCTGTAATTTATATACGTACACATTTTTCTTTAGTATTTTTGTAAATGTACCTATGCACCTACGAAAGGAAATGCATATGTATTTAATTAATTTCAATATACATATGTACATACATACGTGATACATAATTTCTAACGTAAAGGAGTAAGTAAAAATTTTACATATATAACTTTTCTTATCAAAAAATTTCTTAATTTCTTAACTCAACTTCCGTTGTTATTCGCGGTCGAAACATGAATACTTATGGCAACGTTTTTCTAATTCTTGGAAGTTCTGCCTCAATTTATGTATGTCAGTTATTTTTTTTATATCAAAATGTATAATGCTACATAGTATATGTACATACATACATATGTACATATACATACATATAGACTGTATTTATGCCCGAATTCAGTAAGCTGTCAGTTGGCATTCATTAGTTTCAAATTAAAGCCTCTAGTCTCAAAATTCTGACCTGGTGATGAGCAGTTCACAAAAAATTACAATAAAAACAAATAAAAAAAGGTGAAAGCGAGGAAAAGCAATTAGATCTATTGCATTTTTAGACATTAGATTATACCAAGTTACAGAATTCGGGCACTAGGCTATTTTTCATATGCTAAATAATGATCTATAATTTGTATACATATATAAAAATATATTTCCTTACATAAGAACCGATCTATAAGTCGACATTTAAAACCAGGGACCGTAATCATTATGAGTTTTATCAAAAAAATAAAAATCATTTCTTGAGCGTTATTTTATAGCTCAGAAATAAAAATAAATTTTTGAGTAGTATATATTTAACTCTTTACGTCACGGTTTTTATCTGGCAAGGCTAGAAACACAAATTCTAGCATACTCTTGTTAGGAGGGTCAAATTAAGAGATAGCTGCAACTTTTTTTGTTGTACGTCAGGGGGGGGGTCCGTTATAAGGTGGTTACTTATGGTAACCACTGTGAAATAAGTGTTCAAATTTTTCGTTTTTTTTTCTTCTTTATTTAAAACAATAAAATACATATTATATTACAAACGACGATGGTGATTATTAAAACATTGTTTCCCTTCCCTGTAGCAAAGAGGTACTTGGCATATTATGCAGCTCCATACTGTGCGTACTGGTTTGTTTTTCGTGCTACATGCACTGCATCGCCTTTTAGTACCTCTTATGGGTTGATGGTTACCTTCAGCAAGTCGTATTGATTCAGGTACCTCGTGTTTGTGCTTCTTGATAGAAGCACATTTAGGTTAAGATTTGCCAGAGATTTGCGAAAACCTTCTCTTATTGCTGACATAGGCCGGTGCAAGCATATCTTGATAAACTTGGCGTCTAAAGTCCTTGAGGCACAGTTCATCTAATCCTGATGTTTCGTCTTTTTGGCACTCTTTATAAATTAGGAATGCATTTACCACTGTGCAATCTAAAAAATGAAAGAATATGCGGTGCCACCACTTTTTAGATTTTCGATCAATCGCGTAGCTACCCTTCAATTGATCGAATTTATCTACGAAGTTTATGTTTTCGTTATAATCTTTCAATGCTAGAGGGCAAGAAGAAGAAGCACACTTTGTCCATACCTTGTACACCCTTTTGATAGGCTTTTTCGGCATATATTGCTTCAGACTGCTTCTACCTTTGAATTTGATCATTGACTCGTCGATAGCGATCTTTTCAGAGTGGTTGTAGTTTTTTTTTGTAAGATTCTCGGAGCATTTCTATAAAAGGGCGCACCTTATATAATTTGTCATAATTCGGATCGTTCCGTGAAGGCAAAAAATTGTTGTCATTTAAATGTAAGTGTCCAAGAATCCATGCAAAACGGTTGAATGGCATAAAATGTGATATACATATATTCGTCATGCAAATCAGGTGAGGATGACCAGTAGTCTCTATAACTTGAACTTTTCTTTATGCCCATTATTAAATTCAGAGCAATAAAAATGGACATCTCTTCTACACTGACTGGTTTGTAAGAAACTCCCTTTTGTTGAGCATATAGGTTCGTGTGAAATACTATATGTTGCATAATGTTATCCGTCCAAAGTAAATTAAAAATTTTGAGAGGAGTCACACTATGGCTCACTACTAAATCATATATTTCGTCCGGCAAATGAGATGAAGGCTCAAAGTTATCAGGATCCAAAATTGGATACGCTTTCTTCCATTTGGGAGGTTGCAATGAATGAAATGGTAGCGGAGCAACTTGGTTAGCCGGTTTATTAGTTCCAAGTAGCTGAGCTAATGGAATTTCATCGCCAGAATCAAACTCGTCATCTGACCGAAGAAGATTCTGGTCTAATAAAGGAGACTCCTCTTCCCATTGATCATCCTCATCAGACAGATCACCACCTGCACAGCTATCAATGTCTGAAGGTATATCTTCAAACAAGAATGCTTCAATTTCCCGATCCGACAACTTGTTCTTGGCCATTTTACCTAAAAAGAGTAAATTTATTCTACCTTGCACTTCACCGTAAACTTTCTCATAATTTAGCCACTTACCGCACGGTGGTTACCGCTGCTAACCACTTTGAATAAGGCTAATTTACTTAAAAGTTTAAAAAGATTTTACTTTTTTTTTTTTTTGTTAATAACAAAGTACGCAATTTGCACAAAATTAAACCACAATATTTATTTTGTGCTCACAAGGGAAGATAAAATTAGCACACACAACCACGACTGTGAAGTTCACGAATTTTACTAAACTTTCATAACTGTAATCGACGGTTGCTCTGTTTATTTTCAAATATTTATTTTCATAAGAATCGCATAGCTTGCTTATTGACAGCCGACGTTACCTATGATTTCCGTAAGCTGGCGCTGTGTTGAGTAAAACCTCAAAATATAGGTGGTTACCTGTGGTGGCCACCGTAACGAAAAGAGTTAAGTGCTAGGTGGTTAATTTTTTCTGCTATGATGGAGTAAGTATATATTTATTTATTTATACAAAGATCAAAAAAATAAAACTCAAAAAATAATCATTATTTTTGATGAAAAAAATAATAATCAAAAAATAATGGCTATATGTCGAAATTCTACTATTTTCACCACCAGTGTATATACATATGTACATATGTACATGTATACATACACTGTCGGAAAAAAGCAGACAATCTGAAAAGTTCACCAATTTTAAAGTAGTTGGAAATCAACTTCTTTAAAACAAATGCAGCGTGCGAGTCTTTAATTCTTCGTACTCGTACATACATATATTTATATTAGCGTAATACAAAATAATTTAAAAACTTCTGTAGTGAAGAGAAACTAGGAAGTTATTCAATTGAATCCAAGGCACATTTTTCATATTTTATTTTAATTTGAATTGTCAAATTTTGAAGTTCGTTGTGATAGGAATGCTTTCAGTACAATTCAAGGTAGTTGATAAAATATTTTTGAAATGTTAGCTTTTAAAAGCAAAAACAAAATATACAGAGCTCAAATTTATTTTTTCAATTTTTCTACTGCTGCTACTTGATTGAATCCATATAATATGAATATGTGTATAGTATATTCATACACTGTACTCATAAAAACTCTTATCCGACAGCAGAAGACTGTTGTGTCATTCACTTACAATTTCCAATAAAAACATATGACGAATTGACAGCCGTTGTCGAAAATACTTACGAAGAAAACAAAACAATTTACGTGAGAAGCTAATATATTAATAAAATTTCAAATATATGTATATCTAAACCTTTTTACGAAGTATGTATGCAGAAGAAACTAAATTAAATAAATGAACTGAATTCCTAACTTGGTTTAAACAAAAATACATACATACATACATAAGTATGTTAATATATTTTTTAAAAACTAAACTAAAAGGCGTTTTTAAAAGGTTAGAAAAGAGTGCGTATAAAATAAAGGAGTTTAAAAACAAATCGAGGTTATCTACACGTATGTAAAGTAGTACTTGCTTATCGTCTTTTTTGACATTTTTAATGCTTTGAAATTCAGTGAAATTATGTTTTTAAATTTATGAAATTACATAATAGGTTCTCTTAGCTTTTAATTACTTTATACCCACTCCCATACACACACATAACCATGAACATGCAATATATGTATGTATATATGTATTTGAATTTCACTTTTACTCTCGTGTCCAGTAACATTTTGTTATTGAACGAGTGTTCAGGAACGAGCAGGAACAGTCAAGAATTGTCTTTCAATACAATGGAAAATTTGCCACAACAGGTGAAATTGCGGCAAGTATTTAGGTAATTAATATTTCTAGCCTAACAAACAAATAAACATTGTGGCTAATAGATAAGAAAGCATTGTATATTTGTTTACAAACTACATACATACATACATATGTATGTATGCATGTACATATGTATGTGTGTAAATACAAGTGTAACTTCAAACCAACGAATTAAAAAAATAAAGCCATAAAGCAAGCAAGGCTTATCACAATCGAATAAAATAAATTGTATGCTATGAATTTCCGAATTATTTTATGTAGTAAAGCCGCGAAACTATTATTGACGTGTGAAAATCTCAGCAGCTCCCATTTAGGGGTTAAATTTGGCGTTAACTCATCAGTTGGATTGGTATGTACAAAAGGTACTATCCTTGGTGAATCATTATGTATAGAAATTTTTCATTTCGATATTACTCCGAGGCTGCTTAAATTTTCCTTCCCACCCTACTCCAAGGGGGAATGGGTACAAACGAAACAGAAGGTGGTACAATTAGGTACCCAACTAGTACAATCATTTGCCATATTAAAAAAATATTTTTTTTTGAAATCCGATGTCCACTTCACATAGCTGCACCGATGACATTTAACTTGCAATGTATTGTTGTGATGTACGGAAAACCAGCTTCGAAGTATACCACAGATTATTTCACTACCATTTCGGAACTTTTTCAGGACTAGTTCAGGACCATTAGAGAACGATTTCAGGACCTCTGCAGCCTAGTTTATCATCATTAAATGTCCAATACATTACAATCTCGAGATCGTTTCATAACTTTTTCGAAATCATTTCGGGAAAGGGTCAACGGTTTTTGAACTATTTCAAAAGAATTCCTAATCATTTCAAGGAAGTTCGAAACTAGAAGTGGTACTAATAAAGTCGTGAACTATACCCGACTAAATGAATAGAATAAATACCTAACCTTTTCATGTTTGTTACTACTTTGCTCAGCCTTTCACATGTGTTTACACATCTAATTTTATTAGTATCTAGTGCTAACGGCATTATTTTCGCTTTTGTTTGTAATAAAAATTTGATATTTTTGATTTCGAGCCGATTTGTTTTTATTTTAAAATGACTAAGCGAAGTCTTGTAACTTAAACATTATTGGAATATTTGTTTACATATTACAAAAAAAAAACATTTAAACAGACAAATCAAAAACAGATTGTTAAAATTTATAAAAAAAATTGTGCGAAGCAAAATCTAAATTACGTACCTATTATAAATAACTAATGGCTCTATTATAAGTTCCGAAGCGAATGTGTTTGGCGAAGCGAAAAAAAAAATAGTCACCATATTTTGTAAGAGAACGGCGAAAATGCTGCACTAATGATGCTAATGCCTTGAAATATTGACTCGCGCTTCTTCACTGTTCGCTTCGTCATATCCATCGAATTATTGCTATCTAATTTTCATTTTCTCATAATACATACCTCCCTACAAAACAAATACCGACCGAATTTTTATGAGGACGAGGCGAATACAACCAATCCCAAAGTATTCTGCAACCGGTTCTTGTACTGATTCTTTATCGAGTTTTTCCCACTCAAACTATTGCACGGTGGAGCTCTTTGTTTCACTTGTTAATTATTCACTTTTCACTGCAAGCAATATGACGTACACTCATACATACATATATGTACATACGTACGATGTTTATATTCTACTGGTGATTGCATTCTCACTATTCCTTACACTGACCGCACACGTTTTGTTTATAACATTAATTGTCTGGGTGTCGTCAAATAACGCAACGTAAGCTTTTCTTTTACCCCCGGCTTGAATGAGTATCGATGCTAAAGGCCAGTCAATAATTGACAGCTGTTTGTGTATGCAACATAAGAGATTCTGCTCGCCAGTTGACATTCTTGGAAATTGGTCTGCATTGGAATTTCACAAATCATAATTTAGAAAATTGTCAAACACATGCGAATTGGTTTGCAACCGTAACTACAGTGATATCGAATTTTAAAGTACACTTGCGCAAACATTTATGCATACTAACTAGGTACCTTGTGATTTATTTTTTATATGTGTACATATACATACATGCATATAGCAAGCATATTTTTACATCGTTAAAATATATTTTTAAACTAATTTGGCGTGGTCGATAAACTCGAAAATTCATTTTTCCAATAAAGTGTTTTTGAGATCTAAGCAAAAATCGGGTTTCTAATTATCCCAACGCTGCAAATAAACCACTTTTTGAAATATTTGTCATTTTTCCATCTTATTCTGACGCTCTTGGACTTCAAAATTTTGTATAAAATTTGTCTTTTATTCTACATTTGTATTTATTTTTTTGCTTAGTTTATCAAATAAAAAATAAGATAACTTCTAAAGCAGCTTTTTGTCTCATTTTCGTATTCCGCCAACCATAAAAATTTTGTCAAAAATTTTTATTTTTCATCGACAGGTCGTCTATTTGGTATACTTTTGTAATTGGTACTATCAAATTTGTATTTGTTGGTACACGAATTGAACAAACTAATTTTCAGTTACCATTAAACTTATTCAGGGCTATCACTTAAGCCAACGTAGTTGGTATTTTCGTGAAATCTACAAAAAAAAAAAAAAACTATCACAAAATTACTTGTATGTTAGTTCGAATATAACATTTACCTACTCGTAGAACTTTTGAAGGTATTCGGCAAATTGGATTCAGTGATCACATTTTCGTAGATTTCACAAAAAATCGGATTACAATGAATTCAGTGAATTCCGTATATAAAGTCTGTCGCCTGAGTTGTGCGCAATTATGAACCGGAAAAAATGAGGCTACGAAAAAGCCGACCTACATACATATGTATTTCGCATGTTACAGTCGCTAAACTTCACACGCATCTCCATGTATCGTACCATTAAGTTTTTCAAGTAGACTGGTGAAATAGTTCACCACCAAATATGCGTTCTTTCCCGCACTAAGGGAACGCCAAAAGCAATTAAAACCGTAGAGCACCAAATTTGTCAAAATTCGCCATCCTCGATCGGAGACAAGACTGCGCATCATAAAACTTGATTTGAACCTCGGTGCATATACAAAATTTCTGGACATTCACTTACAGCAGCGTTAAAACAAAAAAAAAAAAAAAAATCCAAATCGAAAGCTTTACTACTTAGTGTACAAAACAGCCGTTTTATACAACGCTTTGAAGCTCCTTAACGCAAAACTTTCCAAAGGCGCTGTTCCTGCTCATACAGATCATAATCTACGCAATTGTGGCACAAAAAGCCCTGAAAAGTGTTAAACATTTTGGATTTTATGATCAAAAACTTAAGCACAAACTATTTGCTAGTATTTAAACCGAAATAATTAAATATCGCTAATAAATCAGCTGATTATTAAGTTATTTTATTAACTTGAACTTATTACGCAATTTCCAACATAAAAATATTAATATACTCAACGGTTTTTTAATATCAGTCGAGTCAAGAGTTACCACGTGTTGTTCATCTCTCTCATTCGCACCCACTCATCGCACTTGATCTGTTTTTATGCAAGCAATTGATATTTACTGCTAGTTTGTATATTTACATAATATTTCTATGGAAAAATAGTTTTATTAAGTATGATATTAAAAGTATATTTTGAATTGAAATTTTTGTAAAACTTTATTTTTTTATTTTTATGCCTAAGCAACCTCACGTTTTTCATTAAATTCGATTGATTTCAATGTTTTTGTGTGTTAATTTTTTTCCAAATATTTTAATATTAATTATCAAGATTTAATTATGCCCATAACTAAAACTAAATTTTTTAATTATAATTTCGCACATAACTAACAATTGAATATAATTTAATTATCAATTATTAATTATAATTGATTTCCCCAATTTAATCTGTTAATTATTTAGTTAGATTGATTTTTGCCCAAGACTGGAGCGTATATGTAGATATATATTTCAAAGTCACAAAGCGATTTTCCGGCTTACATACATATCTTCCATGGTCGATGGAAAATTCTTATCGCACCGCAACGTAACAGGTTTTTACTCGTTGCGAGAAGACGAAAACAAAACGAACTGAACGAATTGAGTGCAGTGCAGAGCGAGCAGTGCAGCGACCTGTTAAAACTTAAAATTGACCTACCTGTTGGCTTGGAAAATTACCTTCACTTTTATGCCAGGGGCTCAGTTCATTCAAACTTCGGTATATATGTATGTATTTTTGTATTGTATACACATACAAACATATGTATGTATGTACATATGTATCTGTATGTACATGGAGATCCTTATCGCTCTTGCCATATTCGTGTATTTTAAAACTAGCTAGTGCTCTTGTATCTATTTGTTTTGCTTTACTCAATAACCTTTACGTATGTATGTACATTGGTTCATACATCTTATGCATACATAAATATGTATGTTTGTATTTATATGCATTTTATACATACATACATATTTATCATGCTTTTCTACTGTAAATAAGTATGTGTGTGTGTATTGACCAGACCGGTCAAATGATTTGTTTGTTTCGCGTTAGGCGTTTGTTGTTACAAATGCCCATTTGTATTTTTAGTCACGTCTTTTATTGTGTTTATAAACTAGTAGACTCGTATGTAATACTTAAATGTGTGCTGGCCTTCCAAATTGTTTCAATTTAAAGACTCAGTTAGGCACATGCAGTGCCTATGATTTCTTCTAACTCAACCGACATTTTCTTGAGAAATTATATGCATTTTGTTTCTATCGTTTTTTATTATTTTTATTTTAATTGCATTCATTATAACACTTCAAGTTTTAGCGGTTAGTTACTGTTCCTCGAGAAATTTTTGATTATTTTAATTTAAAAAAATTCATGTAATACATACATACATATCCTGGGGTTAAAATATTTACGAAAAATATTTGTAGTATATGGCCGCTGTAGTCGAGTTGGTAGCGTTGCTTGCTATTACTCCATATGCCGCTGGGTTGGAGTTTCGAATCTCAACCAGAAATTGGTGTTGGGTATTGTTATTTTCGCGCGCTTTAAAGCGATCGCTGTTAGAAATTATCAACCGTGCTACCAGTTTCACATTTCAATTGCACAATGTGATTTTAAAAATTTCCTGTGAATGTGAAATAGGTTGCTCCCAATTTAACAAATTTCTTCGCATATCAGGTCATCCCTGTCACACATATCGGTTATCGTTGTGGCAATTCATAAACAGCTTTTGTTGAAATTTCCCTTTCGGTTTCAGCTATGTATGCTTTTTTGAGTAGCCATCAGCAAAACACTTAAAAATACGCACATTTTAATGAATAACTAATACAGAAATGTCATATATGGCTTCTACAAGCATCAAAGAATATTTTAAAAATTATTCCAATCGAAAATAATTAAACATTCACACACTTTTTGTCATTTTCTTTTCAAATCACATACAATCGAGCATTCGGATTCAATTCACAAAAATGTATGTGAATGTGAAATTGGGAGCACCAAACATGTGATTTCGAACCGAATCTACAGGGAAATTTGTGAATGTGTAACTGGGAGCACGGCTGTATAATTAAGTTTGGTATGCGAGGGAGGACATCGAAATTATGACATGTCGAATGGTACTTGAATTTTTACATCTCTGCCATTGCTAAATATAAACGATATTCGACGTGGATTATCGAGACAAATATGCATCGATCAACTTGCCTTAAAACACCACACAAGTTAACATGTTATTGCTGTTGTTTTTATGTGGCTTGTTTTGCTGTTGATCCTATTGCTGAAGTGAAAGTTTTTGGACTAGCGAAATCCAGTGCGCTCCGGTAAAACAAAATAATTAAAATCAACTTCCATGCCAGAAAATATTGGTAGTGCGCCTAAACTTATTACACAAAATATCCATTTAGCTCACACTCAAGCTCTCGAAAAAATAACGAAAAAAATAAAAATATTATGTATGTATGTACATATGTATAATTAATTTTAGAAAAATATCTACATTGCAGCTCGTATACAAATATAAAATGCTCGTGAGCCTAAAACTAAACACCAGTCGGGAGGTATGTGTGGCTTTCAGAGTGAACCTAACCTAAAAAAAAACTATTGACACTTGGAAACCAGCTCTTTCGCTTTATTTTTTAGTAAAGCTTGATAAGGCAACTGCATCCATAAAATAAATTTCAGTTCAATCATTTTTTATTTGCCATAAAGTCTTCGGCCAAATAAGTAAACCAATTCAAGGCGTCGAATTCTTGACTATTACTACGCTCCAAAATATTGAACGCCTTGTAAATAGCCAAATGTACTTACTTACATAAAAAGAAGAAAAAAAGGTCAAACAGATTATTTGTTTTTTTTTCCATTACCGATCAAAACAAGTACTAAATTACTCATAATGTGTGGTTACTTGCTGTGGTCATTCTGATTGAATACATATCTTTTAATATTTGTTAGTCACTAAAAAAAATTTTACGAAAATTCCGATGGATAAAACGATTAAAAATAAAAGTGATGTAATTTTTCTCGGGTAGAACGAGAATCCATTCTTTTGAAAAGAAACATTCGTTAAACACGGTATTAAACATACTCTTTGAATCAAATCAAAACTTGTTTAGTTTTCTTATAAAATAGTGTGTGAAAATATCGCCAAAGTCAAAACAAGAAGAAAAAGGGTAACAAAGTTCAAGTTTGTTGTGCAAAAACAAATAAATCTTTTCTGTACATACATATGTATATCATTCGAAAGGTCTGATCGGTTGATAATTAGCTAAGATATCGGCTAATAAGTGCGCAAAAGTACGAAAAATCGGAAAAATGTTTAAGCTTAACTCGAGATTTCGGGGGTGTTTGATAAATTCCAAAATGGGATTATTGTTCTACTCGATAAGACCTACTAGAAAAATAACATCACTTAACAGGTATTTCGACTTCATTCTTTTTTGTAGCACTGTGTAATGAATGTGTGTATATACGAAAGGTCTGCATGATTGCAAAATGAATTGCAGACTCAAACTCAATGTGGGCATTTGGTGCTCAACAAGATGGTACGCATTCATGTACTTTGGTTTGAATGAACATTGTAGAGAATGTGTGTGGTATGAATGGAACTTGTGCGTAAAGGAAGTTGAATGATGTTTGAGATCACTCATAAATATTCTAGTGCAGTGGGTAATTCGAATGATTGAATTATGCGAAATAGTTAAAAAGTGAATATGACGTGCAACGGCTGTTGACAAAAGAAATACGCAATTTATGTAACATATGTACATATAAGAATTCAACATAGACGTAAGTTTAGTAAGCCTAATTGCATTTTTTTTTTAAATATATACATATGTAGATATGTATGTATGTACACTTGTTCCAAAATTAAAAAATTATAGTAGACATCTGCATGAATTAATTCATTTATGAATGCACAACTTACTCGTTCCGGTTTTTTCGGTCCCGTGAAGCCGCTAACTATTTGAAATGGTCCGTATGAATGCAGGCGGCGAAGTTGTGCGGCAGTTGGTGGCTTTGCTATTGCCGAAGACGCAATTCGTTCGTTTCATAAGTAAAAAGAAGCCATGGCGCCGAACCTATGAATGCGAGGACAATGAGACAAGAGCGGCTTAACGTTATATAATTCATTAGAATTCACCATAGTTCACCATAATTCAAATGAACTCGAAAATGTGATATGCGAAAACGCAATAGCAATTTTTTTCAGAAAGATTTTTGCGATGATATTGCTGTGGATGTAAGTACCTATGTACATGCATTTGTGCTCACATATGTACATACATACATACATACTTAAGCAAAGCACCGTACCAGTACATTGGTATGAATGTAATTATATTTAATCATTATGAAAAGTGACTTAATATATATGTAAATTATTCAGGGTTTGGTGTAAACTTGAAACTTAAAAAAAAAAAAAAATTTAATCCGCGCGTCATGCGGATGCGCCTCTCGCGTCGGTCGGGCGGGAATGGAGGGTAAAAACCGTTGTTATTATTATTATTATTATTATAGTTTGTCGTTTGAACTAAGTTTAAACTCACTATACAGTTTTTCAGTCAACCTTAAACGGGGTTAAAACTTAATTTAAACGGCCGATATGGCAGGGTTGAACTTAGTACTGTTTTTTAGTTACAACAAATTTACTTGAGTGCAAGGGAACTAACTTAAACAATTTTAATCTGAGTTTAAAACCACCACTGAAAAACAGTCCCTAAATGATTCTTTTAAAAACACATAATTTTAATAACATAATATGTACATTCGGAGGCGGCTCAGTATTGACAATTTTCTTTTGAATTATTAAATTTTAATGGTGACGCACGTTTGTAATCATTTGTATTTAAAATCGAAATCCAAGTGCCTTTTTATTAAACTTTATATTTTTATTAAGGTGGACCTTTAAAATAATGGTAAGCAAACAATTAAACGGTCACAGTAAACAATTTGCCCTTTTGGCAAAAAAATTTTTTAAATCTACATCAGTTTTTAAACCTTCAAGATTTTCACTTTGTTGTTTGTTCAAAACTCTGATTTGCATGGTTTTTTTTTATAAAATATTATTTATTTTTTATTACTAAATATTAATCAATATTAAATAAACAAAAGGAAAAGTGTCAATAATTCTAAAAAATCGCATTTCATGTGGACCACTGTATAAGTAAAACACATTAAGTTTAACCACCAAAAATCCTTATTTGTCGATTAAACAAACGTTGATTTTAATTCAATCAAACCATGCTGTTCGGGTTCGCCCAATGATTTAATCATCGATCGGCTCAAATCACTCAATTCGGTTATTTATTCGTTTAACTCACTGTGATTTTTTTGATGGAGAATAAATCAAAAAAGGCATAAATAAACGCTTTAATTTTTGTGCCGGTACACAAACTGGATGACGGAAAAAGCGAGATTTGATTGGAAAGAAGATATATTAATTCATTACAATAAAATTATATTTATTTTCATACATACATACATATGTATCTATATACAGTGGCTCACAGTGAAAATGGTCCACCTGTAACAAAACCCCTTTAATAGCAAACAAATCTAGGAAATTAATACCTATACCAAAAGTTTTGGTGAATTTGATAAGTTCACTTAATTCAAATTATAAATACAACCAAACAATTTTTAATTCAATTACATTTTTCATAAAAATAAGAACTTAGCAAAATAGGAGAAAAATGCATGTCACAGTGAATATGATCCATTACAGCAACTATTAAATAAAGTACTATAAAGCTTATTACTAATATTTTGTTGGATATCCTTTTTGGCGACTAATGGACTTTAAACGATTTGGGATAGATTCCACAAGCTTTTTGGTATATTCCGGATTTATTTTATCCCATTCTTCCAAAAGGGCTTTTTTTAAGTCATCTTTGCTCGATATGCTGCGTTTCCTTATTTCAATTTCCAATTTATGCCACAAATTTTCAATAACGTTAATATCTGGTGATTGGGGAGGCGTTTTGATCACTCTGGGGCAATGATACAGCAGCCATTCTTTAACGATTCCAGCCGTATGTTTGGGATCATTGTCTTGGTAGAAATGATATGTGTCCTTTATACCAAGTTTTTCGGCACTTAGTAAGAGATTATTTTTTAAAATATTTAAATATTGATATTTGTCCATAATTCCTTCGACAAAGTTTGCCAAAGTTTTGCCAACACCAGCAGCTGAACAAGCACCCCAGACCATCACGTGGCCGCCACCGTGCTTAACTGTTGGCCGCAAATATCTGGGTTTTCGCCTGTGAGCCACTGTATGTCCATAAATACAACTTAAAAGTAATATATTATTCATGAAAAAGATAAGAAAAATAAAATATATAAAGAAAACTCTTTAATTCACATTTCTTTATATTAGTATTAATAAATAAGCACACAAGTTTGATCGTCCGACATTTTCTACAGAGTTAAATGTCTGCTACTACACAACAAACTGAATAAATTCATATGGTTTGATTTTATTCAAATCGAACTTACTTTCGCTCAAGTGAGTGATTTGATACAAACAAGTTCGATCATTTTATTCAATGCTGAGTTTTGTTGCATGATTAAATGTGAGTAAAAATTTTGTTGTATGATAAAATCAAGAAAAAGGTGATTTTTACTGATCTCTGCTACCAACATGCATACATATGGGTAAGTCCTGGGTTGCGGACGCGACATTCGCACGTGTTTAATTCTTGTTAAAAGGCAGGAAAAAGAAGCGAACTGAATCCATATTATAATAATTGCAAAGCACTGCCGGGGTGCTTCGCTCCATATATTTTTTGGGGACTTTAAGGATTTAAGTCCTTATATATATCAATATATAATGTGGTTCGGACGCGACAGGAAACGGAAGAATTTTTTTAATGCTTGCGAAAGTATGTAAAACTTAGCGAAAATTAGAAGATAATATATGTTTTTTAAATGAGTGATGTAAAGTCAAATAAGGCCCCCCGTTTGTAGATTTACGAAATTTAAAATATGTTTATAAAAATTTGGGTACGAGCTAAAGCATGGTTGCGGACGCGACATTGCGGACGCGACAAATTTTTACCAATGAATAATAGTAATAATAATACATAATAAATTGTATAAAGTATATCATTTCCGAGGAGATGTATGCCGAGTTTTTCTCAAATTTGCAGTCTGATACTTTTTTAAATGGCAAACCTACTATAAGCTTCATGCCGACTCTAAACGGCATCCGATAAGCCAAATGAATTTTTGTTCACCAGCTTTCAAAAATGCACTTAAAAGGGTTTGGCAAAAAACTGCCGAGTAGCGAATCCCTTCAGAAAAGTTTTTTTAGTAATTTTGATATATTTCTCCCGTGACTTGAACCAGCACTCTACATACTATATAACATGGGGACCACCTCAATGAGTAATATACAGTAAATAGGTCTGTTTCAGTTTTTTAATGAAATTCTCATAAGAATAAACAAAAATTACATTTCAAGTGCAACAAAGTAATAAAGAGACTTAAAAGTAATATACATCTTTTCCCGCCACTTCTTAATTTTTTCTGTACTGGTTGTTTCCATCTATAAACAAAAATGTTAATATACTAATATGTATTATTGTTTAAGTGAATTTTTGTACTCACGGTTGCGGACGCGACAAATTTTAATCACCCATAAAATATTTTATTCAACAGTTCGGTAAAAAATTATTTTATTTTTTGGAAGATGTACATATGCCTACTTAACTGCAAAAACTTTTTTTTTGGTTGGAGGACATGTTTGCTTATAGGAACAACTTGTGTAGTTTTTTGGTAACGGACGCGACACAAGGATAAGGGTAAGATCGAATCAGAAAATCTTCATTTTCCAAAGTTTCTTAGAGTTTTTTTCAATGTTATATAAGAGGCTATAAATATCGGAATTACAGCAATTATATGGATCCAGTTAAAATAGGCTCAATACAAAAAGAAAATATGTTATATTTTGTTTGCAAAAGAGGCAAATGAAAAAGCCGAAAAAGCCTTTTTTTGAAGTCCTATTTATCGGTCTATAATTAGAGAAAACTATAAAATATTTTATATCCATATCATATATGTATGTACATATTTAACTTATGCTGAAATATAATAAAAACATACTCTGACCACTTTGAATTTTCCGTTCGCGGTAGACCTTATTTGGGACTTACCCATATGTATATTATTTATGACACATTTCAGTAAGACCACTTTCAACTATACCACTCGACCTCAGAAACACCACAAATTTTTCGCGGGCGTGACATTGTAATGATTAGTGCGGCAAATTTGTACGTTGCACTGCAACAAGAACATGAATAAGTATGTAGATATGTACTAGGGATGTCAATTTTGGGCATTTTATAGATCCCGGGATTTTCGAGATCGGAAAACAAAATCCCGTAGTAAGGCTCATTTTCTACTCGAGGATGATATTCTCCAGCTCATTTACATATGTATGTACATATATGCCAAACAAAGCCTTTAGGGAGTTAACAAGCCTTATTATTTATCGTATTACTATAGTCCGCTATTAAAATAATAGCGTAACGTAGTGCATCTAGTGAAATTTCGTTTATTATTGTATGTGGTATTCAGGTAATTTTACCTTTGAAAGGGAAATTTTGTTGAATGATGCAAAATTTAACGAAAAAAACAAATGGCTATTAAATTTCCTGTTATCTGCAATTCCGGGATTTCAATAGACTTATCCTGGGATATTAGGGAGTTAAAAAAGGTCGGGATTCCGAGATCCCGGGTAGATACATACATATGTATGTATGTATGTATATTTTCCAGCTACCGTTCGTTTGTTACCAAAACAAAATAAAAACTACTAATATCTTTCCTTCAGGCAAATACAACTTACCACATATGTTTGTATGTATGCATACATGTATGTACATATGTATGTATGTATGTAATACTACCACTAATTGAAACTCTTGTACGAGCATAAACGATGGAAAAGCACAAAGACTATTTTTTAGCTCATATTTTATTTTGTTTATTTGTATGTACATACTTACATACATACATACATATATGAATGTATCCAGCTAAACAGATTTGTTTAATTGAAATATTTGAACTATATATGTACATACATACATACATATCTATGCATGTATTTAAAAAAATACAATTAGGCTTACTAAACTTACGTCTATGTTGAATTATTTTATGTTATATAAACTACGTATTTCTTGTGTCAACAGCCGTTGCACGTCATATTCAATTTTTAACTATTTCGCATAATTCAATCATTCGATTTACCCACTGCACTAGAATATTTATGAGTGATCTCAAACATCATTCAACTTCCTCTACGCACAAGTTCCATTCATACCACACACATTCTCTACAATGTTCATTCAAACCAAAGTACATGAATGCTGTGGTGACCGGTTTATGCTGAAATCAAACGTACCATCCTGTTGAGCACCATATGCCCACATTGAGTTTGAGTCTGCAATTCATGAGTGATTCATGAAGCCATTTTTTTGCATTCATGCAGACCTTTAGTATATACATACATACATATACATACATACATATCTGTGATCATATAATTAGGGACAATAATATCGCTTTTAAACATCGAAATATTTTCCATCGAAAATGTTTATTTTATTTTAAATTTACATTTATTTAATAGTAGTTAAGTTTTGTGTATCATTTCAATAATAACTATTTTTCTGGGTCAACTTATAAAGGACATTTACCCATTTTTAAATATATTTTTTTCTTTTAAATTAACTATTCTGATTGATTTTAACTATTACTTCGTAGGAGAAATTTTTTAAACTTCAACACTTTACTGCATTTCTTTGGAAGACTAGACACTAAATGCTGACATCGTTGAATTCGAATATTCTGCCATATTTCTTTTATATTTTGAAATAACTCTACTGCGCTCTGCCCAAAGATTTTCGATTAGGCTTAGATCAGGGCTTTCTGCAGAAAACCAAGCTTTGACGCTCCTAGCGTTGTTATCGTTCACAAATAAAAACTAAAAATAGGCACAGCATATCATTGTAGTAATTTTGGTCCATGCGACGTTTTAAATTTTTTTATTTCAAATATGTAGTTTGTTTTTTCATGCAATACATCCACGGAGTCTTCCATTAAGTAGTAAGTCGGCGTCTCAGGCTCATTGTCGATATGTTGTAGTGTAGTTGACTCTTTATTTGCTCATAAATTTGCGTAGAAGTCAGAAGAAGTTTAGTTTTTCTCGTTCTGCAAATTATTTTGCCTTTTGCTACACTCGTTTTTTCTTGATAGTGGTTTTCGTTTTGGCGTTTCTGTGGTGCCATTGTTTCATAAAAGCAATTGTGAACCATAGTGTTTGAACATACATATGTATGTACATATATATTCTTATTGCAAAAGTGGTAATTTTTCGTTCTTATTCACAATTAATTTTCGAAATTCTGGCGACCAGCTCTTCTTACGACCCATATCTACGAAACAAAATGTGTTAGTAAACTACGATTTAAGTATAGTGTGGCAAATTTTCACAATTTACTTATATTTTTGTTGATAAATTCGATAAAAAATGAAAAAAAAACTGTATCCGTTCCTAATTCTGTGAACAACCAAAGGCACGCTGAGTTTGTGACTGTGTAAAATAAAGCAGTTTTTTTCTCTCTACCATGCGTCATATTTCTAAAAACTGTTACAATTTACAGTGCCATTTTACAGTTAGTTCATTCAAATAAAACAAAAAATTCACATTTTGGTTGTAAAGAATTTGATTATTATATTGAATGTTTTTAATTATGTGACCACCACTGTACAGGGTGCGGCCAAATTGCACTTTTTTTTTTTTTTTATATACTTTATTGATACAAAGTACAAATGTAAAAGAAAATGTTTATAGTCAATATTCGTGTGACCTGTCAGGAGTATAATCACTCAATATAACCGCCGTTGGTCTCAATTACCGCCTCCATCCTTGTCCTAAAGCGCCCGCACGCTATCTGTAACGCAGCGTTGTCCATATTGGCGAATGCTGCTTCGATAGCGGCGCGTAGAGACGCGACATTAGGGTGCCGCGACTTGTGGTTAATCCGTTCATCAACGCTCCAAACATAGTAGTCAAGGGGGTTCAAATCCGGGCTATTCGAGGGCCAAAAACCCTTTGGACCAGAACATGACGGAGTTCGTGACACCCGCTTCCTCGCAAGAGAACTCTTTGCCGGGTTAGCGGAACCTTCCTCGGACTTCTCATAAACAGTCGATCTGGGGTACACGAAAACTCGAATGATCTCGGTCGCCGAACGCCCAGCGCGAAGGCTTTCAATAATCGCGGCTCTTCTTTGGTTTACGTTTGATATGTTTAAACTAGAATCAATTTTGCAGCTAGCCCAAAACTTATGCAACTACTAAGTATGGTTTTATTGAACTTTTTGTCTTGACTTTCGCTTTATACAGTTTTACTATCGATATTATTTGTTATCCAATGTCTATTGTAGAGAGCTTTTCTTATTATTATTACCATGGAAACATTTTGTAAAAATTTTTTTTTCAATTTCGACCATGACGTTCGTTTTCTAAAACATAAAATATTCGCGTTTTTTTCGGAAAATGTTTAAAAAGGGTAGCGAGTCGTGAGTCTCCTGAGACATTCATATTTGCGGTATAAAAAATTTAAAGAGCTTCAAAATTGAATTCCAATATTTTTTAGTTTATGGTATTTGATGTAATATATTTATACACTCTGTTTACAAATTATAACACAAGCAGATATTGACAAATTTGGACAATTTATTTATTCAACATTTTAAAATTATTTTACAATTAAAATATCGTTAATTCTTTAACAAACGCCATTAAAAACAATTTTTTAAATTTTATAAAAACGTAGGAAACATTTATCAAAATTTCATCAAAATTTTGAACTAAAAAAAAAAAATAATTTTGGGGTATGCAGATATGTACAGCCGTTGAAAAATACTTAAGAACGATGCTGAGTTCAAGCCATTTGAGACTATTTTCAATAAAAACGCTTAAATATCTAGGATAAAACGCTTTATTTCATAAACTAAAGATGTTTTCAACATATATTACTAAATTTTTCTTAAAAAACCATAATATTTTTTGCTCCACACGGAAAAATTGAAACAACTCTAAATTCATTTGGGAAAAATACTTAAGAACGAGGCAAAATAATGGTTAAAACATAAAAATTACGAGTGCAAAGAAAGAATAAATATTAATATTTTGTCGCAAATCCTTTTTGCTGCTTACTGCTGCACAGCGTCTTTGCATTGACATTAATAAACTTCTACAATGTTCAACAGGAATGGACTCCCATGCTATCTTCGTTTTTTCAGACAGTTTATCCATATTTGTAATATTTTGCGTACTAAGTGCATTTTTTACGTCGTTCCAAAGATGCTCTATTGGATTTAAGTCTGCACTTGACGATGCCCAGTCCAGAAATGTGATCGAATTTTCTTCAAAAAACTTTTTTGCAACACGAGAAGTATGTTTCGGATCATTGTCCTGTTGAAATCTCCAAATCACTGGTAAATTCTCTTCCGCATATGGCAGCATTACCCTTTGGAGTATCTCAAAGTACTTCACCGCATCCATATAACCTTCAATACGATGAATTGGCCCGACACCGTTCCATGAAAAGCAGCCCCACACCATTGTTGAGCCCCTCCGTGCTTTATAATTGGAGAGACGAACTTGGGGTCAAATGCTGCACCTTTTGGCCGCCGCACGTACTTTCTACCATCTGGGTCAACTCGATTTATTTTCGTTTCATCGCTGAATAAAATGTAACGCCACTGATTTTGAGTCCATGATATGTGTTCTTGAGCAAATGCGGTTCGACGCATTCGTTGCGACGCTTTCGTTGCGATCTCGATGGATGTCTGTAGCACTCTTCCTCGGGTCCTGTTTTGACAACGTAATGATCATCCTAGTTAGAAGTTTTTCGAGCCTTTTCATTTCTGGAAACATTTTCTGCTGTTTTAAACTCCGAAAAATAGTTCAAAGCATTAAAAACCATCGTTTTAGAAACGTTTAATTGTCTTGCAATAGCACTGCAGGATAATCCGGTCTTTTGCAACTCGATGATTGCTTTTCGAAGAGCTGGGTTGCAATTTTTCCCTTTTGACATTATTTAATCGTTTTAACTAAAGTAAATTGCAGTCAGGAATATTCAAAATACTTTCTTTTTTATAAACTTACCAGGTAGAATATCAAACAGAATAAAATTAACAAAATTGTGTACAAAAGCCGAAACGTTCTTAAGTATATTTCTCACTAGAAGATCAAAGTACCTTCTAAAGTTCAAAAAGTTGAAGCAAAAACTTCAGAGAAAAAATTCAAATGAATGCATTACCATGAAAGTGAAACCAGCAAACACATTCAAGCACAAAAATTACCGTTATGACGCCGTACTCGATAAAAGATGCGCATATATGGTTGCCAACGCCTCGTTCTAAAGTATTTTTCAACGGCTGTATGTAGGTCATTCAATTTTAGTGCAAGTTTCTTATACTGACGCCATTTTGCATTTCCTTCCATATAAAAAATAATCGCGGTTTTGTGTTGTATGGAGGAAATTGCCAGTAGAAGAACTGTCAAAAATAAGTGATAACTTTTAGACACTTGAATGGCCAAAAATCTGCATACACAAAAATTAATAATTAAATTTTAAATTCAAAATTTTTGCGGAAAATTTATTAAAACATTGTATATTTTGCAAGGATGAATTTTAACGTTAAATTTAACCGTTCCGAAATGTTTTCTCTTGTTTCGGTTGAAACATTTCAAAATATTATCGTTAAAGCAATTATCATAATAAATTTCATTACGTTTTTAACCGAAACGAAATGCTGGTGTTAACGTTAAAACGTTAAGAAAAACGCTGGAGATTCACTCGTCGCAAACAGAAGCGCAAACAGGCGCAAACAGAAGCAGAAGTGCATACTTTTAGGCACATTAAAATTAACGAAAACGGAAATTTTATAACGTTGCAACATTAACGATTTGATTTCGTTTTAATAACATGGCGCCGAAACGCAACCAACTCATTTCGTTAAGTTAATTTTGCTCGTTAACAAAACAAAATGGTATCGTTTCGTTTGTTGAGCAGCCCTGGAATATATACATATGTACATATGTACTATATAATGAACGATTTTTTTATTAAAACTTCGCTAAACAAATAGCCACTAAAATTTCAACTATAGAAAAAATAAAACAGAATGTGAAAAAATTATAAGACACTGCTTACGAGCAAAATTTAATTTTTTCTTTCTAAACAACGAAAACTTTAAGCCTAAAGCGCTGATTATGCATACTTCGCACTACTTTCGCATAACGTTTGAGAGTTTCGCACAACCTTACGTATTTCATGTTGATTATGCTTCGCACACCAAAACTTATCAGCCCTGCCAACCGTTAAACAATAATAAATGGCTATTAACGTAGTAGGGTCATTCACGTTATGCGCAAAAAACAGCTGATCTTTGTGAAGTTTGTGTAAACGAATTTTGATATAAAATTTTAAAGTAGGCTTAATGATTTTTTACAAGGAATTAGCAAGTAAAATATTCCCTCAAATCCAAGGCGAAATATTCCATGAACACCACATTGTTATATTAAACGTTATGCCACAAGCTCTCTTGCTAACAATCCTTCGGTGTGGCTCTGGCGACACTTTCAAGAACGATACACCGCCAGTTACGAGCGGATAACGCACTGTTCTAATTGGGCACAAAATACTTAACACAACTATACAACATATTCATTCACTTTATGTGCAAACTGCCCAAAATGTTTTTTTCACTAAAAAGCACAAATCAAATGTAAACAAATATTTTTGTTTTTATCAAATGAAAAGAAAGTTTAACAATTGAGATAAATGAAAAAAATCAAATTATCAACTTTACCGTGGTTACCTGTTAAATCTGCCTTGCTCAAACTCAGTTATACATGTATTTTCAAATCCGAATTTCAATAACGAATTTAGAATTCGTTAACGTTATGGGACATAAAAGAAAATTGTATGATTGTACATACAATTAAAAACCAACGACAACCGGCGGCATAGGAAAAAAACCTAATAAATAAAACTTCATTTCAACTCCAGCAAAAACTTCTTACAATAACTTAAAACAATATTTTGTACTCATTTGCTGAATTCTTTCTCTACACTCCTTTCCATTTTCAAAAATGTTTCGTACTTTCGACGAAAATACAAGTGGTCTACCTTTTATTTTTAGTATTTGTATTTCAGCTATATTTATTTGGGTTTTTTAAGGAAAATAAAACAAATAATATAAGAATTCACATGTTAACAATAAGAAAGTGTTGAATATCCCTAAAAACCTTTACATACAACTCTGTTAAAGTATTATTATTGGCACCACTGCAATTGAAATGTCACTTGAGGAAAACGCTAGCAAATCAAAATTCAACAGATTTCAAATTTTTATTAAGTTGTGCTAATTTCTGGGTAATCGAATACAGGTAAAATGCATTGAACAGATTTTATTTGATATTTCAAAAGTTATGCGAAAGTTGTGCGAAGTATGCATAATCAGCGCTTTAATCACCCCGGTGACTATATTTTTAAAATTTAAATGCAAAGTCGTAAAGAAAAGTTTGCTAAAAAATTGTAAAAAAATAGTAATTAAGTTAAAATAGGATTCTAGCAACATTAACAGTAATCTGCATTTGATAGTTTTTATTTAGAGTATTGGACGCAAAATGTGACTCCTTGGCCGAAATCACTATCGATAGCTTGCCAGCTCTACTGAAATTAGCCATACGGGGACGCCAAAATTTATTTATTTACATAATCAACAATTTTATAATATGTCTTATTTTACACAACTTATCACTACGATTATAATTTATACAAAACGAGCGCGTTCAACTAAATAGTTACACTTGTTCTGTTAATAAATCCTAATTGCTTATATATGTACATAAATAACATACTTTGCTTTTTCCTAATACATTTTTTGTTTTTAGTTTTTCATTACAAAAAGAGTTAAAAAATAATTCACAACTATCAACGAATATTGGCAAGTAATTAATTGTAACACCAAATATTTTGATTTACATTCGGTCACATCAAACATTCAACAAACAGTGCAACAACATACTAAGCATCTTCATCTACTCGACTACCACCACCACCACGAAAACTACCACCACAGCCATAACTACTAATGCGCTTACATATCCTATACGCACAAAGTTGCAAGGTTGCAGGACATCCTCATCAACACATTTGCCGTGCTTATAAATTGACCGAATGAAATACATATTCATATTTTAACAAAAAGTTTTGCTCGCCTTTTTGCATCAACGATTCGAAACATATTTTTGTTTTTTTGCACTAAGTCAACATTCAGCATTTGAAAACGGAATTTTGGTTACAATTAAAAATTTGTACATTGGTAGTTGTTGCCCGCCCGCAGCAATGAGTTTGTGGAAGCATGTAGCATGCTTTCCAGAGCTCGAAAAGCGCATGACTCAGTACTATGATGGGAAGGGACTAGCCGAAATACGCGTGCAATTTGCGCCATGGATTGAAGAGACTATAATGTAAGTAAAATTGACAAACGTCGGCAAATGAATATAAAGAAATTTTTGTTTTAAACGTTCGATAAAAGAGGAATAGTTAAACTCTATCGCGCTAAGCTTGCGAGCGATTAAATAAAGGGCTTTTTTTTATATATATGTATATGTATATGCTATGTAGTATGTACATACATATGTATTTATGTATATAGTCTGTGTATTTGTGTGTAGGTATGAACAACGAGCGTGTGTGTTTGTTTATATACATATGTATAATTGTAATTAATTTCAACACTTTGTGGCAAGGCAAATTTATCAAGGTGGTGTTGAGGTGCTGGCGATATAAATCTCCTAAGAAATTTGACATCCAGTCCAGCAAAGTAAAAATAAAATACATGGACGCGATTTACTTATATACGCTCACCACCACCATCTTGTTAAATGCGCCCTGGTTCGTGGGCTGTTTTGTGAGTGGTCTAATTTGAATTGCAATTAATGAATACATCCCCTTTCTTTAAAATGTACAATTTATTTCGTTCTAAATATAATTGCTTTGTAGAATGTATACAAATTTAGTTTGTACCCTGTGGAAAAATGATTCATACATCCATAGTAAACGAATGAATATAATAACAATTTGATTCATTTGTTTGATTTCTGCCATTCATGTGTGAAGCGGCACCTTCGCTGTACTGTGTTCGATTTTGGGTAGAATTGAATTTAAAATCTTTTTATTTGAAAACAAAAAGCGATATGTTACACATCCAATGCATATTTTTTGACCATTCAAATGGCCTTCCTGAGTGTCCTTCTACATTCATTTTCACTTTCTTTGTTGGTTTGGCGTGTCATAAACTATAGGCCTTCTCTTTTCGCTATCCATAAAAGAGCTTTCAGTAGGGCTACTGCGGTATGTCATTTAGAAGGCTTTGTGTAACCGCTCTTCTAAACCCGCTTTAAAAATCTGTATACATATATGTACATACATATGTGTTTATGAGCTATAAATCACGTTGCCAGATCAGATTTCAGGTTGTGCAAAATGGCATTTCCGTAAATAATCAATTGAAAAACCCTTCAGCGCTTCTGCCTATACATGCATATATCTAACTGTTTCCAACTGAATATGTGTGTGTATATGTATGTATGTACATATGTATGTTTGTATGTATGTATGTAAATATGTTTGTTTTAGCGTCATTGAATTTTTCATTTTCTAGTTATTAATAATTTCTAAGTAAATTGAAATTGTAGATCCGTTTATGGTATAAACTAAAATTCTTTGTCTTCTAGGAATCAACGTCAAGCTCCAACTAACGATACAAATTTTGAACAATTGGTAAACGTTTTCTACGAGGGGCTTAAGCAAAAGCTTAGTTCTTTAGAGGGTGATCATTTGTTAAAATTTAAGATTCGAGAAATTTGCACATATCTTGCACAAACAACACCCGTCGAGCTTTATACGCACGTTCGAAACGGTCTGCAGCGTGAAATTCAGGCATTGAAGGATATGCCTCAAAGTAGTTCCTACATGTATAATCCAACAGTTGTAGGTATGAATACGGTCAATCCATATTTGGAGGGCGTCGGTGGTCATCTTGGTGGTATGTATGCACTCGATGGACAACATGGTTTGCATGCGCGCATACGAAAATTGGGTACCGATGTTGATAATATGCATATGGCTATACAGGCTTTGCAAGGAGATTTGGATGTCGTATTGAAATATTTTAATCAAACGCGTGCATTACGTACATCAGAACAGATAGCTGAATTGGATCTTCAATATAAGGAGCAATATTTGCTATTTGGTCAACGCAAAAGCGCAACGATTCGTGATTTACAACGCGTCATCAGCGAGTATGATATTATACAAGAAGAAGTGATAACGCAGTTGAAATTGTGGCAACGAAATCAGGCGCTAGCCGGCAATGGTGCTCCATTCAATGACAATTTAGATCAAATACAAGTATGTGTAGAGATGTTGGTCGATATGGTGGCTAAAATCCACTCATTTGTCAACCTGCTGACATCGATGAATATGGGCGACAGTGATGATGCTCTTCTTCATGACTTGCTAGATCACGTACTTTCTGTACAAAGGATGCTGGTGCTATCGGCGTTTATTGT
This sequence comes from Philophylla caesio, assembly GCA_963971545.1. Taxonomy (NCBI): domain Eukaryota; kingdom Metazoa; phylum Arthropoda; class Insecta; order Diptera; family Tephritidae; genus Philophylla; species Philophylla caesio. The sequence goes on along the minus strand of OZ020604.1, from coordinate 177,054,890 downwards.
AGAGCGACAGCCTCCACAAGTAATGAAAACACAAACGAGGTAAGTGATGGTAAAAAAGATTTACAGAAGTATGCTTAATGAATATTAAAATTATAGATTTGCCGCAGCTGTACGATGGCTCATTGGACCACAGCTTGGCGTATATACAAACAATCCAAGCATAGAATGTGTTATACTTTCCGGTAAGATATGATTGAGCTATTTGCAATCTTTTACATACTACTATTTTTATTATTTTTACCATCGATGAGAACTCCCCCGAAAAATTACACAGGTCGATAAAATTCGAACTTTGTGTTGCATCACCATTGACATAAGTTTTTGTTGAAGGAAGCGCTGGTCTGCAAAGCAGTCATTTGCTTACACATTTTACTAACAAAAAAAACCAGTTTTTTAATCCATTCCTTATCGTTTACGAATTGTATTATTATAGAGTTATCATCACTTAGACATATTTTATAAGATTTGGCGACATGCCCTTATTTACGATACTTTTAAGGATTAAATACTAATATGACAAACTTATGAGGGAACATGATTTTTACAGAATTATTCCATGAGGCATTGATAGATAAGAATAGTTTTTTAATATAACTATTTTAATCCCATTCCTAATCGTTTTACGAATTGTGTTGCACTAGAGTAGCCCATAATTAGATGGATATTTTGAGATTCAATTGGAAAATTAGGGATGTAGATCTTTTTTAACAAAAGTTTTTCTCATGTTTGTGCTGAAAACTGAATTTCTTTTTTAATTGTTTAGATTTTAATATTTTCTGTTCACTGTATTCAAATACATATTTGTATTTCCTAGGGGATTTGAAAGGACAAAAATAAGTTTTTGATCACTTTAAATTTAAAGCTATAAAAGTCATGGGTGTCTACTCTGTATATAGCAATACGCAAGTAAATGACATTTGAAAGGTGATACGACTCGACACAAATTTAAAGTGCCAAATTTGCACATAACATATTTCTAATATTCAGCTATTGGAATTGCAACACATAGCGACGGCTAATTAAATAGTTTGAAATTCTTTTTTGACAGACGATTCTCTGGATCTCATTTGAAAATCGGCTGCCATAAATTTGTTTGTTACTCCAGTGTTAATGATTTCTCACAATGAGAGGCAATTAGTTTTATATAAATTCTGTTCTATTTTTTTCATATAAAAACTTACGAATTATTGCGGGTTACAGAGGCCCAAGCACAACGGCATGCAGCAAACAACAGTAACTCCGCTATGCAAAATTGCACACCTCCTCAGTCGTCCGGCGAAATTATAAACAACATTAGCACAATGGAATATCAACAGCCCTCACGTGTGTTTTCAGCAAGTTTTAGGTATATCAACACCAGAAATATTTTACTCTGAAATAATCATTCCCTCATTGCAGAAATATGCAATTAAAGAAGATCAAGCGAGCCGAAAAGAAGGGCACAGAGAGTGTAATGGATGAAAAATTTTCTCTTCTTTTCTACACCACAGTGGTTTTTAATGACTTTAAAATTAGTGTAAATATAAATGTCATAAGCTAATATCGATATAATTTTAATAAATATTTAATGTTGTTTCGTTTTAAGTGCTGGACACTATCTTTGCCTGTTGTTGTGATAGTGCATGGCAATCAAGAGCCACAGTCGTGGGCAACAATCACTTGGGATAATGCTTTTTCAGATATAATGCGAGAACCTTTCCAAGTTCCAGAGAAAGTGCGTTGGCCCCAGCTGTCAGGTGCGTTGAATACTAAATTTTGCTCGGCTACAGGAAGAAGTTTAACTGATGATAATTTACTATTTCTTTGTGAGTAAGAGATTTCTATTCTTTCCGAGCTTAATCTAATAATAAAAAATTGCTTATTAGATGAGAAGCTATACCGCAATGAAGCAGGCGAAGACACCGAATTCATAACATGGGCGCAATTTTGCAAAGAGCCTCTACCTGGACGAACATTCACATTTTGGGAATGGTTTTTTGCCATCATGAAATTGACAAAGGATCATTTGTTGAACCTTTGGAAAGAGGGACTAATAATTGGCTTTATAAATAAACGCAAAACGTTAGAAGAAATCTTACCCATGCAACCGTATGGTACATTTTTATTACGATTTTCTGACAGTGAATTAGGTAAGATGCTTACCTTATGCGTTCAGTTTAAAGATTCTCTATGGCTCTGTATCTGACGATTTCAGGTGGAATAACTATAGCTTTTGTCGACGATCAGGGCAACAAGCTCATGCTGACACCATGGACGGCGCGAGATTTGCAAATACGATGTTTGGCGGATCGTATACACGATGTGAACGTGCTACGTTTTCTTTATCCAAAGAATTTGGCACGTGACGTCGCATTTGCTGCTTTTTACAACCATCAAGTTGGTAAATATCTTCAGTTCAGATTTAGATTTATGGCTTGTTTTGAACTAAGCATTGTTTCTAGAAAACCAAAAATCAACACGAGATGGATATGTAGGAAGTGAAATAAAGGTCAATGTGCCGGCCATAGAGGGCGGCTCTGTAGCTGGGACGCCGCATCAGCCACCAGACATACCTATGCCTAAGTAAGTTTTTGTTGTTCAATATATTACAATTTTACTTTATTAAAATTATTAAATTATTATTTATTGCGTTGTTGTAGAAAAAAGAAAATTCCAAAAAAAAAGTTTAATTTCTATTTTTTCTATTTAACATTTGAGACCGTAATGGTTCAGTTAGTCTAGACTTAATTTTCGTAGGTATTGTGGAGAAAAAGGTCCTATGGAAAACTGTGTTATCGTTTTATCAAACCTTCACCTAGCTTAAACAACCTCAAATCCGTAGATTTTGGAATCTTAAATTTAAGCTCTATGTAAATTGAGAGCGGCGTGAGACTCTACCAATTTCTTACATATTTAAGTTAAGCCTTAACTAACTGAACTATTTATATTAACTATGGTTTGGAAACTGAAATTTTTAAATTATTATAGTGTGCGAACGTTGTTGTCGTTGCTTCGTTTAAAAAAAACTGTTTTATCCCCAATTACATATGCCAATAACAGCAATTTTGGCATACATTCTCCATAATATATCCAATTTGTGAAGAAATTCTCCGAAAAGGTGTTATGAATATCAAACAATCAACTAACGACTCGCAAAAATAGTATATACATACATACCTATGTATATATTTGTCTCCTTAAAAGAGGCTAACAAAATAGCAATACAAAAAAAAAACTATATAGGGTTCAACGTTTTGATATTACAATGACAAGAATTTATCAATAGCAAAGAATTCTAAGTCACAGGAAATTCTCACTTCTCATTTAACCGACGGTACTCTCTTGGAAATGATACCCAGAAAGAAGTTATAATATCCCAGTTTTGATTATTGATAAAATCAATACTGGCTTAAGAAAGTTTAGATCAGGTTAGCTTACGAATCGATATCAGTAGAAAATATTTAAATCATCATTATATTCCCTTAGAAATTAGTCCCCGGATAATCAACTTATTTAACTAAAATATGCTGCACACTCGGCATGTCAATCCCGTGATCCCGAATATCCTGGGATCATTCTATTCAAATCCCGTAATTGCAGAAAACATTGAATTTAATAGCCATTTATTTTTTAAATTTTTTAATTTACAAACAAAAACAAACAGAAAGATCCGATCGAATAAAACACACAAATAACACACTAAAAACATACCTTTCAGAGTTGTCTTAATATAAGAAAATTTAACATGAGAAACAAAAACAACAAGTTTACAACTGTTGTATTACAAATAACACGGCTTGTTAACTCCCTTAAGGCCTTGTGTTGCCCTTGTCATTATAAATGAGCTGGAGCATATCCTCCTCGAGTAGAAAATGAGCGCCTTACAACTTATCAGAAGGTTTGGTAAAATATATTATTATAAAGGGGGCGATACACGTTTTATATGCAACAAATTTAAGTCCAGGTTGGAGAATAACACACTTAAGGATTTAATTTCTGAAAGATTGCATTTTGAACAAAATAAGGAATAATTCTGCCTCGCTCAAATGAAATGAATGGGTGATATATTTAATTTTGATTTTTGTTTTATTTTTTTTTTACTGAATGGTAATACATATTAATATTTAATGCTGCTATCACATAGTGATTAAAAATAATTTGACTTTATGTAGTTGCATTTGCTTCTGTACCAAATATGTATATTTGTACTTGAAGTATACATTATTTTGTATGTGTGTCAAATTTTACGTCGATTTCCTTTTTTTTTTTCTTGAAAATACCAATAAATACATAGTACATGATTTACAACAAGTCATTTTTCTTTGTTATGTTCATATGAAGTATACAAACTTCTATAATAGAACGATTACAGACGTGTTATATTTTTTGATAAATTAAAATTTACAAATCAAAACCTCGTTAAATTCGGGATCCCGGGATTTGGTTTTCAGATCTCAAAAAGCCCGGAATAAATAAAATGCCCCAAATTGACAACCCTAGTGCACACGTTCGTTGGTATTGTAAAGAAGCAAAGAAAACATTTGGGTGACTTGGGATAATTTTATCAACCCCACCCCCCATCCTATGAATGCAAGAACCTTATGGACATCAAGTCCAAATGAAATAAAAACTTCCCACCGACAAACGTAAACAACAATCGCAACAGGAAAAAAAAACAATATATAAAAACCCAAGCTTTTACTGAAGAACGCCTAATTTAAAAATATAAAGAAATAGCAACTCGCGGTACAGATTAAGCAACAATGCTCCGACTATGGCGGCTTTATGATGAACTTCTTCAAAAAGGGATCTATCCGCACTACTGGAAGTTTGCAATTTTATCACCAGTTCCATAGCCTAACAAAAATCCAAACACAGTAGAAGGATAACTAACGTCCCATCAAAATTTTTTCGATTTCAACAATGCTTTCATCCGCTAGAGCAATACCGTTTTTTTTTTACCAAACCACGGAGTACACATTCTTAGCTATGCATTTGAAATAGTGCTGCAAGCTAACATAAAAATTAACGACCATGTGTCGGAAAATATAGAAAACATTTTCGATAGAGTCGACTTTAACTTGACTATGATTATGGCCTTTTGTCTACACAGAAGATTATCCGAACGTGATGACTTAGGGTGTCCTTTATCAGTTGTGTTATTCTCATTCATTAATCAAATATATATCGCTGTTAAGCGCAACCTTCGAGCCTCTGTTCATTGCCTTGGAAATCAAGACTCGCTATTAGACCAATTATGTGTACGCTTTCGCAGTACGTGGTCTGATCTCTTCATTTGTGTCTCATACATACCGCCAAACAGTAACGAATCGCTATATAAATCCCATGTTGACAACGTTTTATCACTTCATTCGAGAATTGGACATCATCAATTATGCATGCTGGGTGATTTTAATTTAAGTAGTATCTCATGGTCATTTTTAAATAACTTAGCGTCTTTAATCCCTTCAAATGTATGTAGATCTTTCGAGCAATATTTTGTTGACTCTTTTGCAAGTTTAGATCTTCACCAAGTAAATTATTATTGTAATAAGCTTAATAGAGTTTTAGACTTTATTTTCTTATCCATTAACTTGAACTTTAAACTCAGTGAGTGTTGTGTTCCTATTTCGCCTGTTTGCCAACATCACCTTCCTTTAGAATTAGACTTAGAATTCTATGAATTTTTGAATGCCTCTGCTGGGAGTGTTATGAATAACTTAAATTTCAACAAAGGTAACTTTGAGCCTCTAAATAATCGATTTTGTGAGATTGACTGGGATCGATTGTTCTCTAACGAGGATGTCTCTAGGTGTTTTAATCATTTTAAAGCGACGGTGCGTAATCTGTGTCTAGAACATGTTTCAGTTTATTCGAATCGGAAGTATAAGTTTCCGTGGTATACTGCAGAGCTTAAACGTCTAAAAAATCGCTGCAATAGGTTGCATAAAAAGTTTAATCTATTTAAAACTTATTTTAATTACCATGCGTACATATCTTGCTTGTTTGATTTTAAGTCTCTTGACCAGTCTTTGCGGAAAAAATACATTGGAGGTTTCGAGAGTAATATTAAGTCCAATCCTAAGGCCTTATGGTCTTATATTAAATCGAAAAGAACAAAATCTAATATTCCTTCCACTATGTTTTATAAACATAAAACAGCTAATTCTGTCCAAGATACCTCTAATCTCTTTGCGGACTTTTTTAGCGAAAATTTTATATCGGATACCGACACTGTTGATGCTGTTATCAGTGATGTTACAGAAAATTGTCAGTCCTTTGGTTGTCTATCACTAACCGAAGAAGATGTTCTAAAGGGTATCTTTAATCTGAAGGCATCAGCGCAAACAGATGCCGATGGGTCCTCGCCTATTCTTTTCAAAAAATGTATGGCTCTTATTAAACCATTAACGCTTATTTTAAACTCATCCCTATCCCAGGGTACTTTCATTAAAGACTGGAAAATAACTCTTATTACTCCGATTTTCAAAAGCGGGAATAAAAATGATATATCTAATTATAGACCTATTGCAAAATTAACTACGGTTGCTAAACTCTTTGAATGCATTATCAAGGAAAAAATGTGGCATGCTGTACAGAATATGATTAGTCCATACCAGCATGGATTTGTTAAAGGTAGATCTACTGTCTCAAATCTGACTATTTTCGCCGAAGACTGTCCTGCGAGTTTTGAATCAGGGTTTCAAGTCGATACAGTATATACCGACTTCTCTAAGGCCTTCGATAAGGTATCACATCAAATTTTGATCGCTAAATTAGCAAATGTTGGTTTTCATTCAAAGTTCCTCGCTTGGATAAGCTCCTATCTCTGCGATAGGCATTGTGCGGTTGCACTAGAAAATATAGTTTCCCGTTCTTTTCATGTTAGCTCTGGTGTCCCCCAAGGACTCATTTTTCCTTCAATCAGATCTTAACAGGGTAACCTCTTGGTGCGAGCGAAATCGGCTACCTCTAAATACTAGTAAATGTTATCACATGATTTATTCCAGAAAGCAAAATATAATTAATTCCACATTTACTCTTCTCGGCAATACTCTTAAATCTGTAGTTCAGGTCAAGGATCTGGGCATTTATTTCGACTCGAAGTTGATGTTTAAAAGCCATATAGACTACATTGTATCTAACTCCTATTCGATGTTAGCTTTTGTTCGTCGAAATAGCTCAGACTTTTCAGACCCATATACACTAAAAACCCTATACATTGCTTTTGTGAGGTCACGCCTTAAATATGCGGCCAACATTTGGCGACCCTTCCACTTTGGGCCTGTTAAACGAATTGAACGTGTGCAAAAGACTTTTATTAGGTTTGCGTTACGATCCCTCAACTTTACTGAGCCGTTACCTTCATACCCTGCACGCTGTCAGCTAATTAAGTTAAATTTACTTGAGGATAGGAGAAAATTATTATCTTGCTCCTTCATATTTAAAGTTATTACTGGGGTTGTTGATTGTCCTGATATTCTGCAGAGAATACCATTTAATATGCCGAGGCGAAATTTACGTCGTTCTGAACTTTTTTATCTGCCTTATTCAAAGTCACTGTACTCTATGAATGCTCCAATTTGTCGTGCCCTTAGAGAGATAAATGATCTTAATCATATAGTGGACATCGACATATCGCTTCCAGCGTTGGTGTTGAAAAATTTAATCTTAGAGTCATTTTAATATACAAGCTACCTACTTTTGTATTAGTCATAAGTTTTATGTTATTCATTTAGTAAGCATAGTCAGTAAGAATTTTTGTATTCATTGACTGAATTAATAAATAAATAAATATACAAAAAGCGTTGATTACATAGGAATGTATTCAATCAATATCTTTACCATAGTAAATGTTCTGTATATGCATTTGCTAGTCCTCAAGCCTGAAAATACACAATAAAAACAACAATATCAGAAAAAGTAAAATTAACATTACTAAGGATCACGTTCTCAAGTAACATTTTGTAGAAAATATAGTTTTAACACACAAACACAATATGCGACCAATTTGAAAGTGAAAAAAAGTATCTGTCGAGATATAACAGAGGGTCTTATTAGAAAAGTCTACATAGAAAAAGCTCTCACGCTCACTCAGTAAAACGAAGACTCAAATGTTTTTAGAAATCTGACTTACAGCTCTATTCTGTGCACTTGACAAATTCAACATCTTGCTTATTTATCAAGATTGACAATTTATCAAGATTTTTCTATTCTATGTCAAAAATAAAAAGATCTTTTCTTGATAAACTGTCAAGATGTCAAATGCTCTTGACAAATAAAACATCTGTTTCACTCTTTGTGCATAGTTGTGAAAAGTAATTTATTAGAAGGAAGAAGATATTTTACTTTTATTGTTATTGTTTGACGAAGAGGAAAATAGAGATCGCACGCGTTACTTAAGAAGTTTACGAGGTGCTAGTGATTCATTATCGTTGAGTGATAACACGTTTATTCAAAAATTTCGTTTGACACGTGAAACGTTTGGTCATGTTTTGACTTCCTATAAATTAAATTTAATAATAAGTTACATATTGTTTTACAAATTAATGAAAAATATGTGAAATACTTACGATGTAGAAGAATCTATTTCGTGAATAATACAAAGTAAACATAAATCAGCTTTTTCTGCTTCATTATATTGTTCACCACACATGTGGGAAAAGCCCTGCAGTCTAAAGCTTTACGTTTTATCAAGGTAACCACAGAATAAGAAAGAGCTTCTTGCTTGATAAAAATCTTGATAAATTATCAATATTTTGTTTATTTGTCAAGTGCACAGAATAGAGCTGTTAGTATATTTAAATTTTAAAGTGTCAATACAAGCCGGGAAATATACGAACAACACTTTATCTAAATACTAAATGAATTCAGCCTGCAATTAATTGGCTTAACATATGGTTCACATCAAAGTGGCATAACATTACAGCATACTGTTATTTACGCTGCAACAACAAATCAGAAAGCTCAAATATGTTCTGGTAGCATATACATTTCTCATTCAGAGTGAGTATGATCTAAATGAGCAAGGTCCACATATAAAACTTGTGTGGGCATGTTGGTATAACCACGGATACACTAAAGTTTGCATTAAAAAAAATAAGTTCCCTGCTTAAATTATATAAAATATTACCAACTTTTGCTGTAATACACTAAAAGATCAACAGAAAAAAAAGCAACAATGTATAATTAAAATAAATGCTTGGTTGATATGTAAGTTGTTCCCTCCTTCGTATTATACGACTTTGACAATAACGTTCGCCACTATTTATTAAAGTTTTAATTATTATAAAATATTTAATTTTTAACTATTATTTTCGCAGCAACTCATAATTTATATATTTGTATTTTGCTTAAACCTTTAACACTATCTCTATAAATGATCCTTGGTTTCGCTCTATTTGAGAACTAGATTGCAATACTTTGAAAATTAACTATTTACCTGCTGATGGAGTTATTTTTTTTATCTATTTTTTGTGTAATAATGGAAATGGTGCGTTTGCATTGGGTTGCTTCTCTTAACCAAAGCTAAATGAGGTCAGTCAGCGCAGTTTACGACTGTGCCGATTCGGAAATTGTTGATATGTTTAACAGAAATAACAAATTTGCAAATTTGATAGCTTGTGTATAAGTATACGAATTATTTCAATATAACTGAACACAATTTTGTCTTTTATTTTTCTTCCGATTTTTCTGGATGTCCGACAACTATACTTTCGACTACAATTCAAATCAACTGTACATCCACTACTTTTTAATACTACATTCAACTACATCCCCTGTATGTTGAACAACTATCCTCTATACCCACATATCGATAGTTATATCGAGGGTCTTGACATAGATTGGAGTGACGTAATGGTCTGAAATGGGTGGTCTGTATGAAGGCAAAGTCGAAATTATTGGTATAATGGTCAATTGCTTAGTGAAGTGCAACATGCTTTGTGTGCTCAAGATTGTTAAGTAGGTATTTTTTTCTTAACACATTTCGTTTTCATTAATTTCGTATCGTTTTTGTTATTCGATTGGAATTGTTGCACCACACTTCGTTCGCAATTGTGGTATAATGTGCTGTTATGTTCTTTTTTTTTTTTTGAATTATTAATTAAATTTCTATATTAATCGAAACAAATCGCTGCGTGGCGTAATCACAGCCATTTAGTTAATAAATGCAAATCACCACTCATTCATTCGCTGCATATATAACCCACTAACTAACTTTAATTTAGTTTCAAAATTTTCACATTTCGTTGGCGACTTATGATACTGTTTCGGGAATAGACGAGTCCACACAGTAGTAACATAAGGCAATACATTTTATTCGCGGTAATCCGGCACCGGATTGTCCAGCGCTCTGGGAAAAAAACAGGTTTTTTGAATTAATTGATTACCAATTTAATAGCCATCAAAAACAAAAAATACACTCAAGTATCATAATGGTTTATTTTTCTAAGAAAATTTATTTATTTAGAAATTTGTACGTATTGTGGTTTTTGCTGCTCAAAATGGCGATAACTTTTATTCAAATATTTCTAATAGGTCAACAATCCTGAACACGATAGCCTAATCTATATTACTTGTGCCATAAAGCCATTAACCCTAAGGGCCATTTACACCATCTCCGGTTAAAATTACCGGCGCTTAGCTACAATTCAGCTCACTATTCAGCTCTTACTTTTCTGACGGATGGTCTTAACTGGCGCTTTGAGTTCCAGCTAGCGCTTAACCGCAGATTGTACAAACGGCCATAAGCCATTAACCCTAAGGGCCGTTTACACTATCTCAGGTTAAAATTACCGGCGCTTAGCTACTATTCAACGCTTACTTTTCTGACGGATGGTCTTAACTGGCGCTTTGAGTCCCAGCTAGCGCTTAACCGGCCATAAGCCATTAACCCTAAGGGCCGTTTACACCATCTCCGGTTAAAATGACCGGCGCTTACTTTTCTGACGGATGGTCTTAACTGGCGCTTTGAGTTCCAGCTAGCGCTTAACCGCAGATTGTACAAACGGCCATAAGCCATTAACCCTAAGGGCCGTTTACACTATCTCAGGTTAAAATTACCGGCGCTTAGCTACAATTCAGCTTACTATTCAGCGCTTACTTTTATGACGGATGGTCTTAACTGGTTCCAGTTAGCGCTTAACCGCAGGTTGTGCAAACGGCCCTAAGTAGTATACTTTGAGAAAGTGCAGACTTTCTACAAAAATACCGATCCAAACCTGATTTTTAGTTATTACACTCTATTCTTGTTTTTGTATTTGCAATTTATCAGCATAAACAATATTAATTTTTAAAAGGTTCCAGTTCGAAAAGTTCGATTAATGCAATGCTGCAGAACGGTTGTTTAAGTATTTTTGAAATTGCAAATTACTCCTTAGGCGAACAACCGCGATAGATTTGAAAATATTTTTGCTGTCAGAAGTTTTGCCTGTAAACATATATTTTTCAAAATTTCGCAGGCTAGTAGAGAATTGAAGCAAAATTTTTTTTATTACCAAGAAATTGAATGCAAAGATTTACTTTCAAATATTACATATGTATTCATAGATATGTGTGACTTGTACATACATACATACTTATTGCCTTTAATGTTGCTCTAAATCTTCAAAAGTATTTGAACATAAAAGTAGTTCATAACTGGCTCAGACGTATTTCGCCCTACACAGTATGCATGTGTTTGTGTGTGTCTGTGTCATATATGTACGTATGCACATGTAAGCCATTTGTTGCTGATCTCTCTTATGTACCTAAATTCTTGCCATGTCCCAATTATCGGCATTCAGCTGTTGCCCTTCATTTCTATAATATTTCTTAATATTTGTATTGTCGTTAACTTTCTCAATTTTTTAAACTCATTTTCATAACCCATGTTTTTTTGAAGTCGATTGTTGTTGAAATAATGGAATAAAATAAATAAATTTAAAAAAAAAAGTATTGCCATCTATATCATTTCAACAAATCATCCTAATATACATATTTTATTATCAAAGCTGTCTAAGCTGCTTAGCTATGGGGGTAAAGATGATTCATATGCAATGCATACAAGCATACTATGTATATGTAAACGAAGCATCTAATATCATATCATATATTTGCTTTGTACTTATTTCCACACAAAATTATATTAAGTATAATAAAAATTGATGATATGCTTTCGCTTGCATTTATTTAGATCGCAGAGCAGCACCCTAATGCATCTTTGAGCACGTACACACATTCTATTTATCTACTTGTCCAAACGAAATAAATTGATCCGAATCAAAGCGAATCGATTCGTACACGAAATTCAGCAAATAGCTTACAAATATTCCACAACTTTAAAAAAAAAAATCCGTATTAAAAGGAATCTATGCACACATCAAATAATTAATGGTTGAAAGCAACGAATACAAATTTAGAATACAAAAAACAGTAAAACCCAAAATAAAAATTTATAAAAAAAAAAGTGAAATCCGGACACATGTTGGCTTGCCCAGTTACATCTTATAATCCTACAAATTAAAGAAGTGCTTGTGTTATTCACATATGAGAAAACTAAAGAAAAAAGTATACACAAAATGTTACAATAAGTACAATTTGCTTATATTTCTCTGTGGTAAACGTATGTAGTATGTACATACATGTTAGAAAAAAAATCATAATCGTCCTTATATGTACAGTCAATTGTCGAATTTGTGCATTGTTATACATAGACAAAACAAATGTGCATACAAAACATACATATTTACATGGATAGGGTTGTGCTGTGCTTTGTCTAGTCACTGTGCTATTGTAAATGTTGCATGCGAATGGTGTTATTGCCTGCTGTTTTTATCTGCTCACAAAATTAGAAATAAGTGTATACGCTTTGTGAATAATGATATCATACACATACGATTATTTACATATGTATGTACGAGTACATTTACAACTGCGGTAAAAATTAGGAACATAAGCAGTAGTAGCACCTTGAGGCTTCCTTGCGTGTGGTGGACATTTTATTGACACATTGAACAATGTGAACGTAAAGAAAAGGTATACGTTAGTAATTAATAAATACATATTTGACATTCGTCAACAAAAAAAACATAAAAAGCTTACACAAAAATACTCTGTGGTTCGTCTTTTTTATTGAACATAGTCGAGCATTTGGCGAATTGAGAAGATTTCAATATTGAAATTTTACTTAATTTTACGTTGACAGGAAAGGAGACGCAAGTAAACTTGGCTGTTCTACGTTTAAGCTATGCGATATCATTGGTTGATGGGTTTTTGTTGCAATTCTATTAATTAATTCAGTTCAATGCTATTTTATGCAGTTGTACATAGATAAGTAAAGGTTTATTTGTTTTGTTAATAATTACGCATTTATTTGCATATTAACTAACTGTCATGACGATTCACAGTTTGCTAATTGAGTCTGCCACTCTTCATTTTTCTCACAGCTTCAACACTTTCCTTTTGAATAACTTCCTTTCTTTGAATTTGTGCAGTTTCGTTTACTTAATATATTTTTTTCCGTCGATCCCTTGTGTTCATTTATAAAAGAGTTTTACACCACTGCTATTGCTTTGACTGCAGTTGTATTTGTATAAGAGCGGCAACTGAAAGCCGAACGAGTGGGGAGAGGAAAAATATACAGTTTATATGTGCAAAACAAGATAAACCTATGTGTAACTTATATCACACGCAGGCATAATTGTTATGTATTGTTTTTTTTTTTTTTTTCTCATCTGCATGCTGAGATATGTAAAGGCTTTTACATTTAATTTAGCATTTTCACACCTATCACTATTTATTTAAAATATCAGCTATATATGTATAGTATTTGTAGTAATTATTTTCAAAATATCTTCCATGCCAACATTTATGCATTTATAAATATGTACATACATATTTTATTAAAGTTTATTTTAAAATTAATAAATAAATATGCATTTTTCTCAATTTTAGTGACAATTTTATTTCTGATTTTGATACAATTTTATATTGACGGATGCGGATAGACACACACGCACATGCAATAATAACATTGACACGATAAGAAATTTAAAGAGAGTGTGAGAGAGAGAGAAAAAAAGCACATGGAAACATACAATTTTTATATAGATTTGTTTTAACTACATACGAGTACATACATATATGCCATCAAGCAAATAAAATAAAATGTTATAATTGGGTAGAAAAGAATATTTCGCCGTTGAGCACGCGACTCATATTGACATGCATAAGTCGTGGTATGAGTCAAAAGATCATTATTAAGTTAATATAAAAAAAAAAAACTACAACATAGCTAAATTTCAACATTAACATTTAGTTGAAATATATTTGCATTAAATATACTTCGTCGATGTCAACTACTCCCCAACACGGTAAAGCGATTCGAATTTGAATTTCAACTCCGGTCGTTTCAAAACTGCGCACCACGAACATGTACGAAATGCTGCCCTCTGAATGGAAGGACTTCGAAATGCCATTTTGCGAGCACGTTTATGGTATGTTATAAGTATTGTTTTATTTAATTTAAGTTCATTGCATGCATAACCAAATGCAATAATTCCACTTATCAATTATTGACAATTGATATGAAGTTCCTCATATGAACGTATGTATAACTATTTCGATACAACTTATAATACCTATTTTTTAAACCTTTATCCGCATCCAAACTATTTTTTTATGTACATAAGCTACTGATCATAAAAATTAAAAAACACGAACGACACCGATATTCTGACTTGACTTAGACAATTTTACATCTATGTATATCTCTAAATGCTTGTAACTAATACAAATGAATAGGAATTAGTCAGAAAAATATAATGTAATACAATATATATAATTCTAGAATGATAACTCATGTAAATTTCGTCCATTAGAAAAACAATTTTTAAAATAAGACAGCTCCAGCCGAGTATCTTAAATCCTACTTTTAGTTTCCTTATACGAAATAGACATTGCAAATGAGAAGTGAATTAGTGTTTATAATGACATATGCAAGGATTTACTTAAATATTTATTCAATTTATGGTGAGTAACGCCACGTTACGTCGCGGCTTTTATAAGGTAACTATTCTATATGACAATGAAAAGTAATACGATTGCATTGCATGTTGATAGTTTTGTATTTTGCAATACCTTCAAATCGTAATAAGGCAAAATATCAGCTACATTTTTATTAATTTCAAGGGCTTAATCAGACACAAATATTGACGTGATGAAAACTAAGTATAAGTGTCGTAATTGTTGCATACTTTTTGGCGCACAGCAATTGCTTTTATCCAACAAAGATTTATTGAGAAAAATAAAGTTAAGGAATCGTAAGTATGCGTAAAGCAGTAAGATGAAACCTAAATTATTGACATAAAAAAATGAGTCTGGCATAAAACATAAGACGAAATATGCTAGTTACCGTCCACGGTGAACTTATGTACATATATTGGGAAAGGACTGCGAAAAAGTGATTAAATATTTTTATGTATTGTGAATATGCATGTGCACATGCTTACATATGTTTATATACATATGTATATCAAGATATTTCTAAAAAGTACATTACCAAATTTTAGATAGAAAATTATTTAAATAATTTTAAAAACTCCGACATAACCCAATTATGAAAACTATAAAATTTTCTGTTTGGTATTTTAAATGCGCTTTAATGCAGCAAGTATATTGCATGAGTGTAAAATGTTTATAATAGCTGTTGTTAAAAAAATTATGAATGTATATAGTATTAGGATAATAATAGTGTAGTGCAACTTGTTTGTACGTATCTGCAAAAAAGTATGCGTTTAAAAAAAAAGACTAAAAATATCGGTTTGGGATATAAAACAAAACTATTGTGTATGGTTATATTTTATTTCTAAAATAGTTTATAAAACTATAAAAATAGCTAAAAACGGCTGTGCAATCATTTCAGTAAAAATCCTATTGGAAAGCTGAAATTGCTTAATGTTAACGGAAGACATTGCGAGTAGAAAATTTCATGTCAATTGCTATAAACACAAGGAAACAGTTCGAATTTGAAATAATATTTCCTAACGAAAATGCATCAATACTTGAGCAACTGTAAATTGCTTAATACAAGTATCTAGTTGTTATCCCCAATACTCGGGGGGTTATCTGCTATAAAAAAAAGAATTTAAAATTTGTTTAAGCAAGTTTACCTGACATTTGAAGTAAACTAAAATTCTTTGCAATCGCCTTAGCGATTAGTGACGTCGAACATATTTTCACAAGTTCTTTGTGCAAATTACTTTTTTCTGTACGATAAGCTGACCCGTACATATTTTTGCATATATTTGACATCAAGTAATGAAATTTCATTACAATGAAACGATTTGCTATAAAAAATTACGTAAAAAATACCAGGCATTGCGCATGTAATACAATTTGCGTCTTTTCGATTTAAAAACAGCTCTCTCAAAGCATCCATTGGATCACATTAGATAATTAGAGTAAGAAATCAACCAAACCAAAAAAAAGGTAGCGAGGGGATAATGTTTGACTAAAATTCGCGATAAAAATTCCTCAGTAAGAGATTACCCAGATGTTTGAAGTACAATAATGACTAAGTCCATATGCAAGGAAAGGCAGCCAATGAATAAAAAGGGCGTTTTGAAAAAATTCTTTCAATCAAGGATATAATGTATTTACCGCTAAACAAATTTGATAATGCACATCATTGTGGTTGAAGTTTTTAAAAATGAATCCTAGTAATCTACGAATTTACAAAAATATATTACATATATCTACATATATTTACATATTTAGTTAATAAGAATTAATGAATCCTATTGTTAAAATATATGTGACGTTTGAAAAACAATAAAAATATATTGGGAAATAGTATGCTCAAAAAGTGCAGAGTGAAATCAGTGCCGATTTAGAGAAACTAGTTCAAAACTCCAAATAAAAATTATTGTTATATCATAATTAGATATCGTAATTTTGTGAAACATTTTTTTTTTGTCTAACGATAGCTATTACTTTAACTTTAAATAATTTGTGTTTATATTTTACTTATGGTAAGAGGGGTTTAAAAACTGCTTCGTATATCTGTATTGTATAATTCGCTCAATTGTGTATGAAAATTAAGAGAACAGATGTTGAAGAAAATTATTTCATTTTTGTTATAAAAAATTATTGGAAAAAGAAAGAAAAGTCTTGTAGGTACATATTTTAAATGAGTATGAACTTAGGATAAATTATAAATTGCCCGGCACCTTTTCAAGATTTAACTTCGTATGATAAATCTTATAAATCTTGCGTTAAATCTTAATGAAAATCTAGAAAAAAAAACATTTAACCAAGCACTGAGCCAATGTATGAAAATAGATGTTATACTATGTACATGTGTTATACACGTGTGTATTTACTTAATTAAAATATATTTAGCACATATTAATGTTATTTACAAAAAAATGTGTAAGTGTTGAATAGTGAAGAGTCACAGTTAGTTAAGTAAATATTCCAAATAAATTTTAACACTAAAGGCTGCGAGCAACTAACAATACTCGGAAACGTACACATACATACACACATACATACATATATAAACATAAAACATGAAATAAGTAAGAAGCGTTTATTTCTCATGTTTTTAAGTGAATCCACTTTTGTATACTCGTACAAACATATATTCTTTTGATTTTTAATATTTGTTTTGTTCATTTCTACTTTCAGCTTTTACTTTCATGTCGCAAGTCGATGCTGAATATATGTACATACATATAAACCTCAATTTATCGTTATGCATGCTGCTCCTCGTTGAAATTATAAAAAATTTAGAATCTATAAATTCATTGCTTTTGTTTTTTTTTTTCTAATGTTTCTAACCCCTACAAACAATTATGTTAATGTTTATGAAACAAAATGTACGGTTTAGAAGTACATAAATGTAATATTTTTATACTCGTCGTTGCCTTATATACATTCACACATACTTATATGGTTACATTGAAAATTTTTTAATTTTTTAAATTTTTTTTTAATGTTTAAACTACTTTTAACAGTGTAATGAACTTTTCGATGTATTGTAACTAGTTAAGTTATATTTGTTGTGTTGTGGTTAACCAAATGAAACAGCCAAAAGGAAGTATGTATACAAATTTTAAATGTTTAATGCATGTGTATTAAGGTTCTATCCATGATAAAAATGCTAATGCTTAATTCAGCAAAAATAAAAAGTTTTTATTGTTAGAAAATAAGAAGTACAATTGAGAAAAAGCAAGCAGATAAAGAAAAAAAAAATCGCTAATAGCTCTACAGTTTGCAATGAACGTTCAATTCTTGATGATGATAATTGTGTATACTAAATTTAAGTGTAATTAAATTAGTAAGCTCATTAACTACAAGATAATGTGAAGAGCATATATATTTTTCTAAACATCTCTTTTTTGAATTCATGCAGTGCAAACTTTTTTGACGCTGAATATCTTATTTCTGTTAAAAAATCGATACGATACCATCACCCATCGAAGTTAGGAAACGAACGTCAAGATTCGCTGTGCATACATACATATATGTAGTATATCCATGTTCATTTTTATTGGTTTTAATTCCATTTCATTTGCATTTTTTTTGTGGTATGATGTTTTGTATTAGGTTGCGAAAAGATGTTGATTTTTAAATCGAAAAAATTTTGATTTCCTTAATGTGCAGTGTTGTATGTTTTTATTTTTTTTTATTATCTTCTTAACTTTTTGAGTACTAGCAATTCTAAAATGTCTTAGTTAGCAGGCTTTAAGCTTTATTTTCGTTAAGGCTTATTCTAACTTTTTTTGAAGTTTAAATTATATACATATGTATGTATAGTTAGTACATATTTATAGTAAGTCGTATCTAGCCAAATATGGTTTTTTTTTAGTCAAGCAGATGTCAAGAACCAAATTGGTCATGTTCTGAATTTGACTTCCTAGTGAATTTGCCTTCCGAGTCTATGTAAAGTTGCTGGGTGAAGTGAAAAAATGCGAGTGAAGGAGAAATGCAGAACATGGCTAAATAATGTTTTGCATATCATTTTTTTTTATTTTGCAATAACAAAGGGTATTAACATTAAAATAAAAAAAAATTAAAGACGTTCGTTGAAGTTGACCCATTTAATTTTTTTTGTTTGTTTATAAGATTTCTAAAAATTGGCTTCCATTTCGTTTCTTTAATAATATTTTATTATATAGTCATGTTAAGTTTGATTAAAAAAATTAGAAAAAAATATAGTATTTACGTTTGTCTGGATTGAGTCGTTTGAATAATTCATTTAAAAATAGAAATTGTATGCATTAAAATAGAAACGTATTCACGTTATTCATACATCGATACATAAATACATGCATAGATAAATAGTAGACATCAAGTCAAATCGTCTAATTTTAATATTAAAATTTAAGAATAATAAAAAAATGGTATACGTAAATAATATACATTTATTTTTACGGCGACGTTTATATTCGCTTGCCGACACATACAAAAACGCATTAATATACGGTTTCTTTTTTATATACATACATATACATATATTTATAATTATTGCATACTTGATTGTAGTAGTACATATTTGAATGGCGGTGTAACCGTTCCGGCGTCCCGATTTTTAAAGAAAATTCTAATTGCCGCAGAAAATCAATGTTCAAAGCGTTATAAGTTTAAGTTTTCCTAAAGTTGTTATCTTTAAAACGGCATCAAGCTGAATTTTAAAGATAAACCAATTTCATCTCGCATAATTGCGTAAATTGCCCAATTTTGTTTTATAAAATACGTTCATACATATGTATGTACATATTTTAAAATCATCTTTTCATAACCAACTTTAGGTAATTGTAATACAAGACGCAGACATTTCTATACCTACACATTTATGTTAGCATGAATAGAACTTAAAATTTACAAACTAATTTTTGCTATACATACAATATTGCGTTTGTATATTTAAAAAAGTAAGCAAATTGAATAAGAACTTAAATGAATTGAACGTATTGAAAAGTATTTTAAAATTGAAATGTTATTTACACGTAAACTCATGTCTAGTTTTTAAGCACTTGAAATTGTATGTACATATGTATGTACATATACAAACATATGTATTTATATATGTATTTATATATTATATATTTCTACTAGTTGACAAGTCTACATTTACAATCTTTTATTCCTCTACATAAATTAAATGTAACTAAACTTCGTACTGAATGGCAGTGTCACAGTTATGATTGCACAGAATTTGAAACTGGTACACAAAAAAACGAGCAACATCCTGAACGAGTGTCCGGCCTGCACAGAACTGCAAATTTAATTGGCTACTTAGCTCGAAACAGTGAATTTTACATACATAAATATAAATTCATAAAAAATGCAAATACATACCTTCTATTTATACATATGTATATGTACATATGTAGGTATAATACATTTTCTTTAATTAATTCACAACATATTTGATGTATTTATACATATAAGCTACAAACGAGCATACAAATAAATAGGTACATACATATGTATGTATATGAATAACCATGTATGACATACATATTTACATATTTTTATGGGTATGCATATTTTTTAAATGTCCTCGGATTCGTAACTGATGCATTCACAATTAAAATAAATTTAAATGTTATTATAACTAAAGAATACAAAAAATACATCGAAATAAATGGAATGTAAATTCATGAAATTAACAACAATATCATTGCACAATGAAGTAAATTTGTGTAATTGAAGTTTCCAAAAAAAATTCATGTCAAATTGGCCAATACCAATTACACTTCTCTACACTTACACTTACTATTCTCAATAAACGTTAAATATACACAATTTTATTGAAAAAATAATTCATTTTTATAGGTGAAAAGGAAAAAAATGCTTTGCTTTTGGTTGTAACATCATACTTGAAATGCCTTTGTTTAATTAAGCCTTGGTCGTTTCGTACTATATTCAGCTTAAAAACCCCTGAAATGGAAGAGTTTTACATTTATGAATTCCAAAAAAAATTCTTGATATCCATCTCATGAAGATTTTGAAATTGTCAATTACTCAATGACAGTATTTTTTCGATGAACTGATACACCGTTTATTTTTCAATCTTATACATACATATGTATGTACATATCTCCCTAAAATGCGAATGTAAACTTCTTTTAAAATTGTGCTGCTAATTTGTGTTTGGGTTGAAGTGCGTTAAGTATACTTGGTAAGTACTACATATACATATTTATTTCTTTTACATATCGTGCAAATTACGGCAAAGTGCTATTTTCCATATTTTTATTTTTTCGAAAATTTATCGAAATCATCTGAAACTGAATAAACATTGAATACATATACATACATATGTATGTCTGAAATACTTGTATATTGGCAGTATCAACAAGTGCAGTCAGCAAACATTACAGTACAAATCATTCCCCCCTATTACGGTTCTCGTCGTCGACACTAAACGACGACGACTTGTTAAAATCGGTATTGGCGGTAAAAATACGCAGTAGAAAGACGGGCGACTAATCGACAATTGAACGAGTAGTCGACAATCGCAATACCGTTGTCGATCAATAATCGACTAATAGTCGTTTATCTAGATACTACCAGTCGACAATCGCAATAGGGGTCGTTATCGATAACTATTGACTGCTATTGACACACATTCGGTATTGGCTAAGCAAAATTGCTGTCGACGCTGAGTTCAAGCGACGCCATTTCAGTCGACACCGTGTTTACTGACGACTAGAAGAAAATTTGAATGCAGTTTTATAAAGCCATCGATAGGCTATGATATCATTCGAATCAGTAGAATCATAAAACGTCAGGGGTTTAAAGTGCTTCATAGATTCACCTCTTTTTCTTTGCCAAAATATCTAGGTCACTAGTCACCTCAATATCTCGAGATACGTCTTCAATCTCCGTAAAATAGAAAAGGACCGTTCGCTCGGAGCCACCGTGACTGGCAACGTAACACTGATTTGGAAAATTCGGTAAATGTGTTTGTAAAATTGCATATTACGAAGGCGGTTTGATAAGTCATAAACTTTTAGAATAAAATATACTTTTCGGCATAAAAGCATTCTTTGTATTCCGGTTACTGGGTAATAGTTTTTAATTTTGTTGTCTAGAGTCAGTTTTTGTGTGTGCTACGAATTTGAAAACACGGTTAAAATTTTCTGAGGCTACCGATTTTTTGGGGGGAATCCAGACACCCAGAACCCCTCCCCTGTATCCGTCCCTGCATTCGGGTAAAATATACGAGGAACGCCAGGGTTGCGAATTTACTTTGCAAAAACAGGTGATCTCAGCTGTTCCAAATTTTGACGTTTATCGAAAAGATATCTCGCTTGTTATTATACACAATGGTACAGATATCAAGGCACATTAAACAGGTAACAACATTAAAGAAAATGCAACCCTGGGGTATATTTTGTGATTTGTTGTGGTCCATCACCCTTCAAAATAGATGTATTAAATTTGAGAAGTTTGATAATTCTAAATGTAAACAAAATATACGCGTTTCTACATTTTGCATAAAAAATTATTTGTTTTCAACGCAAACAGTGCAAGACGCATCATACTACAACGGATCCTCAAGAAGCATTGCTCCTGGTAAAAATATTGTGATAATATTCACTGGTATGCCTTCGAAAATGCAAAAAAAATGGTCGGAACGCACACAACTGTTTACAGAAAGCGGCATGCCGAAGCTATGATGTTCAGGATATTAAATACAAGATCCAAACTTTCCCCGTCTTTTATAACACAATGTCCCATTTCCGAGTATGTATGTTTCCAAATCACGTTAACGCAAAATTTGTATAAATTAGAAATTATAATTATACAAAATGTAACCAAAGACTGTTTTGTTTTTGTTTACAAAGTTTGACTTGTTATGGACCACATATAAGAAAAAACTCTAATCAGCTGCTAACATTAAACTACCTGTTTATTGTATCATGACAGATATATAAAATTAGAAAATGAAAACCGAGTAAACGTCCAAAATGACACTTGAATTCAAAAGAAAATCCAGTGGCGGTACGCTTAGTAAGTTTTGGAATCCTTATTTTGTGAAATTTTCGAATACAACAAATTGCAGAAATGTCTCACAGATGCTTTTTATGTGGAAAAAACAAGAGATAAAGCAAAACATATATAGCTTTGCATGCGTAAGTGTTTCGTTACAAGTGCATTACAAGAGTTTCATTGCACTATCTACGTTGACAATGTTGTTCGCTATATCGCTGGATTTGTACCATCAAAAATGCAAAAGAAAATAGTATGCCCAATCTGTCAAGACCAATTGACAGGCGATGAAATTGATTTTATCGTTTCAAAATTTTTCGTTTATTTATTTTCAATTATAGTTCAATTGACAAAAAGCATATGCTTTTAAATTATATGCTATGTGCAAAAATTATAAATCTTCATCAAAAAAAATTAACAAATTCCAATTGAACGACATTGCGAATATTGTAAAAATATCACTTCCGTTTTGAGTTGAGACAACATAATGTTTTTTCTCTTTAGTTGAATAGTCAATGATTAAATTTTTACTCACTGAAAATGGAAATTTATGCATATGAATTAAACATTCACATATAAAAAATTGCTTATCAATGCAAATCAAATCGTTTTTATTTGATTTGCAAAGAGCTACAAAATAAAATTTTAATAATTCATCAGCACACTTTATTTTGTATGAGTAAACTTCGTCAAAAAAGGGTATAAACAACCCTCTTCAAATTTATTTTTTGGCGCAACTGCAGATATGTCAAACATGTAAAACCTGCGCATGCGCACAACGTACATTTACACTAAAACTATCTCCCTTTGATTGCTGAATTTTTACACATAGCGCCGATACTTAGGTTACTGCCAATATATATGTAAGTATGTAAGTATTATATACATATATGATTGAATAATAGCAATAAAATGATATTTCAAAATAATGGAAGCAATTTTCTTTAATTCAGGAAGAAATACCTTTTTTGCGGTAATGCGGCAGTATGCCATTGAGTGTAAATTTTCGCAAAGAAACCAATTGATTTTTATTTTTTTTAATATTTGTATCTTAATAAATATACATATATAAAATCGGACAATGTTTGTACTAATCGTCCAGCACTCTACGCACTCTATTACGGTATTTTTGAAAAATGCAGACTGCTGTATTCACATTTTACCAATACAAACCAAAATAACTGAGTTTCTCTCTTTGTTGTGCTGATTTTGCCAATTCTCAAGACAAGTAAACTAAAATTCGATAAAACGGTTATCACATCCCATCCCTCAAAATGAAATGGCATTTTGCTCTCTCAGTTTCCCCTTCTTTGCTAGTTTTTTGGACATCGATTTTTTATGTATTTCGTAACAATTCGTAACAATTATCTGTATCGCGTACACTCTTAATGGTTGCAAACAAATTTTACCGTGTGAAGGCAGCTAATAGACCGTTCGCGTGTTCCTGAAACTTATACTAACTATTTAGTTAATTTCTTTACTACTAGAATATTTTAAGAATACGTCTTTAGATAGAATCCAATTAAACAAATTGTCGTTATTGAAACAATATTTTATAGCATTAGAGAATTAGCGTTGCTTACGTTTAATTTATGTCGTTTTGAAGTTTTTATTAATTGCTACCCTATCACTAGTGACACTTCTATGAAGTGAACTTATCAACGCTCCAACGAAAGTTCAGATGTTTGGGTACATGAGTTTGCCAAATAAATTTTTTAAATTAAACCAGAGATCGAAAATAACCCTCTCCACTTATTTTCATAGTATTTTTCACTAACGCAAACACAAAAGTATCAAGCAAAACGTATTTCTCACCGTACAAAATTATTCTGTAGAATCATTTTGTGCTTTCTACTGTGAGTTATTTTCCAACTACTGAAATTTCTATTAGAAAAAGACACTTTGGCATAAAGTTTTATTTAAGTGTCTTCATATGCAGGTTATTAAAAAACAGGAATATATTTCATGCGTTTACTCGTATAATGAATTGGTGCGAACATTTATAATATGCAGAAGATAGTACATTTATGATATTATTCACTAAATATATTGGGCATTTTTATGTATAAAATTTGAATTTTGAAATGGGTGTGGTTATATTTTAGTACACTTTCGAGTTAGTTTTAGTAAAAAAAAAAATGTATTCTCTTCATGGTTACATATGTATGTATAGTACATAAGTAAAGACAAACTAAATATTTATTATTGAAATTGAACATAAATTGTGTGTAAATTACAAATATTCACATTTTTGCAAAAATTAAAATCATTATGAGAATCAAGTTCGCTGTTTAAAATAAATGAGGAGTTTTATATTTAAAGTTTTAAAAAAATTATATATGTTTATACATAGATAAACAACCATCGACGATATTGAACTTTTCAATATCTGTGTATATTTTTCCAAGTTTTTCGGAGATCGCCTCCTCTAAGATCAAACAATAATTACAAGCACTAAAGCAAAAGTATTATACCAGTAACATAATAGCAAATGTAAAAATTTTTTTATGTTACCAAATAACACTTATTTTATTTTCTCACTGCGATAAGTGTTCCAAACCAACAGTAACAGAAATTATATGAAAAATAATTTTTCTAACTGAGCAAAAGCACTCACCTACAAAAAATAAAACACTTTTTCTGTTTTGTCCGTTATTTATTCTCTCAAGTAATAAGAGTTATTTTGGAACATTTTCTAAGTGGAGAGCGTTATTTTCGAACTCTGATTTAAATACATGAAACCAAAACTCTTCGAAATTTATTTATTTTTTTCAATTGAAAAGTCATTCAAAATCAAAAGACGCTTTTTACTTTCGAGGTCGTCGTTAAAATTTTAATAAGATTGGAAAGAAGTTGAATTAATGGAACTAAAATATTCCCTAAAGACGTTTGATCTAAAATTGTTACTGTTGTTAAAATGCTGCCTTTGAAAATCACTCTTTTTTAATTTGCCAACAAAGTGTTGTATATTAAATAATATATGTACAAATAAAATGTTCTGAAGTTCTGAGCGTGCAAACTCAAAGTATGAATAAAACCAATTTTTTTTTGGTAAATTGTAGTCGGCTACAATCGAAGTGATATGGTCAAAGAGGAAGTGCAGAACTGATGGCTATTACAGTAAAGTGAAAAACTACTATCGCAGTGAAAACGGCAACACTGGTCCAGCTGCCATGAAGTCTTGCTGTTTTCTAAATAACTGTGCCCATGAGATCGTATCGATTCTAAAAATGCAACGCTTTAGTGGGTTATTGTCAAACTTTATCTCCTTTGTATTTAACTTTCGCGCAATAATTTTTACACTATTAGAGTCACCGCAAAACGTTACAGTCAACCATACCTTTAAATTTCTTGTAGTTAAACGAAAGAATTGGTTATTAGAAACTAAACTATTGATTTTGACAACCAACCACCAATCAGCTGATTGACTAATACCACCATTTATGAATTTGCCTTGAACGTCTTCAAAGTGTTCACACCATTAGATGATAATTTCAGTGTGTAGCTTACAGGGGAAAAAACTGAAGGTGCCCAGTTAACAGAGCTGAGCGAAATCAACAAAAAATTAACAGTTTGTGTATTCTCATAAATGTATGTAAAATTTATAATTTTTGTTTTATTTTAGACAAATTCATAAAAGTCAAAATAATTTTAGCAGACATAGTACGTGCTCTGGTTCCATATTGATATTTACTTTTGCCATCTCATTCTCAATAACATTAAATCGCCTTAATCGTTATCTTTAGTCATAGGCAAATATTTCATCCAATAAAAGCCAACCAGTAGCAAGTAGCTGAAACGATAATTTAACACAAGTTTGTTTTAATAAAACAAGATTCAACCGCGCATATTTTGTCCATTGCATTCAAACGTGAAAAAGGTAGATTATTAATAAAAAAAAATAACTTTTTAGTCATTTTCTAAAATTAGATTTTGTGAAATAGTTTTTTGGTGCAAGTGAAAAACGAAGTATATATCAAAGAGCAAATTTGTAGTTCAGAAATGTCACATATACATATGTATAATATACATACATATGTACACAAGTACTCATGTATGTACATACATATATCACACATTTGTATGTACACAATAATCATAAATTAGAAGATTACGACATTCCTAAGTCATAGCCGAATTTAGTTATTAATTAGCCTACGGAATATGAGTAAGAAGCAAAATAAAAATACCAACATGGCGGCGAAATCGGAAACAAACGTGATTACACCAGTGGGCAATTGTGAAGCATTTTTCTGTTTTTCAAACATGATTACCAGAGAACTTATATTTGACAGCGAAGATTTTCACGCGAATATCAGTGTGAATTGTCAAAATCCAAGTAAATGTCTTGTCTCATTTCACCGCGCCAGAGCTAACAGGGGAAATTGAGAGAGTGGCAAGTTAACAGAGCTGAGTGCGATCGAAAGAAATTTAACAGTTTTTGTATTTTCATAAATGTAGGAAAAATATACTTATTTTGGACAAATTAATAAAAAGCCAAAATAATTAAAATAATTATGTCAAATTTTATGTTTATATTTGTGTGCATTTGTGAAATCCATGACTGAAGCGGTCCCTTTTTTATTCTATGGAATGTAGTTTGAAGTAATGCACAAATGTGAGCCTAACCAACTTGTTGTTTTGCCGACGGCATTTCAAATGAGGAAATTTATCAATATCGATGGATATTGGAAAAATTAAGTAAATTGCCGAATTTCATTTGTCAAATATAAACATTTGTTTTATGAATTAATAAAGATTACTCTTTTTGTGTTTTGTACTTAAGCAGTGCGCAAACGCAAATGTTGACTTGCCGGCGGCATTTTACATTTGCTGACAAGTATTTTTTTTTTGCTTTTATACGAGTTATGAGTTTAAACTATGTGTGTATGTATTTGTATATCGGTTTAGATTTGGTAAATGACTACAAATATATATATATACATATGTATGTATATAAATGATACTAGATATCGTATATAGCAGATTCCTCCTCAGCATAATGTGAATCAATAATTTGTCTACACATTAACAATTATGTCTGCATATACTTACTATGTACATATATAAATAATTTATATACAAAACAGCTAACATGTGCATCCATACATAATACACGTTCTCTGGTGATTACACCAGTGGGCAATTGTGAAGCATTTAAATTTTACATATACAACAAGAGTTGTGTTCTATGCTCGCCAACAAACAAAAAAGCAGTTTTTGATGAAAAACAGCGGTAATTTAGCGAATATACGGCAATTGATATA
The DNA here is from genome assembly GCA_963971545.1 of Philophylla caesio. NCBI lineage: Eukaryota > Metazoa > Arthropoda > Insecta > Diptera > Tephritidae > Philophylla > Philophylla caesio. The sequence continues at coordinate 177,026,655 of OZ020604.1, read as the reverse complement.
TTAAAATATGTGAAATTGTGATATTCCGGTGATATTCTAATTTATCATTCTTGATATTCAACACGAGCAGTTTTTAAACGAGAAAGTTTAGGATTTATTTGCGATTGACGCTGAAGTTAAACTTTGTTTACAAAGCAAACATTATTTGCATTGCGTGTATTTTAAGGAGTTTGGTCTTGTGACACAGTTTAAAGCAGAAGAAAATTAAATGTTTTGTACATTTTATTTAAATTTAGAATTGTCAAACTCGCCAAAATAAACATACATACATATGTATCTATTTTGACGGGTGATGGACCATAAAAGCCACAAAATATACCCCAGGGTCGCATTTTCCTTAATGCCGTTACCTATTTAATATCCTGATAAAAAATGTACAAATTTTAATGAAGATCTTTGAAATTTGGATATCTAGGGATTTTGTTAAACAACGAGCAATATTTGTTATTGTTTGGCCATATAACTTTGTAATTGTTATTATTTATGAACTCTAAGGCCGATAGGATTTTTGGGAAAATATATAAGGAAAAAACAAAAATGCTCAAAGAGGTAGAAGTTATAGTAGTATTTCGCAGATCACCACATCTACTCATCCGACTTCCTTATTCAAGGCTTTCGCGGGAGTCGCACGCTAACCAAATGCCTAAATCCGCTGTACTAATCCTACTCTGTATGAGCTGTTGTTATTTTCCTTCTTTTCCCTTCACAACTTACAGCAATCAATTTTTATTAAAAAGAAAAAAATAAAAGCAGTTTGAAAAAATAAAATAAATATCCCGAAACGGGTGCCTGTATTATTTAGTATATCGATAGTTTTCCATAAAAAATAAAATATTTTTGAAACTTTAGCTTTTAAAAAGCAAAAACGAAATACACAGAGATCATCATTTTTTTTCTAATTTTTCTACTGCGCCTACATATGTATGTACCTCTTAAATATGCCTTGAGACGTATATTTTTATTAATGCACGTATGCAGACATCATTTGTCTTGAACTTACATATATTTTGGCTGATGTACGAGTATGTACATTGTGTGTAGGTCAAGGTAGATATATACGACGATAGATCTGTTTAATATGATATAACGAAGAGGGGCTACTCGAGTCATTAATTCGATTAATGTACTTATGTATGTACATACATATGTGAAAACCTAAGTTATTAAAATTTTACATTATTTTAATTATCTTGACTCTTTATCAATTTTTCCAAAATGAACCCAAAATGTGTAAATTTTTCTTATGAAAAGACACACACTGTAAAATTTGTTTCGGCCTTGCTCACCTCTGTTAACTGGACACTCTCGCTTTTTCTACTGTTAGAACTGACGTGGTGAACAACGACGAGACGTATTGGTTGATTTTGAATATTCAATCCGAAATTCGCTTCAAAGAACTTACGTTCATAACATATAATGTAATATATGTACGTTCTTTGGAACTTACATAACAAAGAAGTTTCATGGGGTTTATTCCCTGTGGAAGGTTATATCGGCTTATTTTATCACATCAAAATCAAATTGGATCGAATTAGATTCTAAAAAAAGTCACCGAAAGTCGACTTCGTTCAGGTATGGTGCGGATCTGGATTTGCGCCTTTTTCGTTATGTGCGTTCTTTGTTCGCGTCTAAAGCAAAATGTGTGGAAGGTCAAAACCCTACAACGAGAGAGAATCAAAGAAATTATAAACAATTAAACTTAACTTTTTAACTATTCTATTTCTTCATTTTTCTTCTCTTTTCTGTTTCTCATTCATATTATTATTTAAAGTAAATTAAAAAAAAAAAATTGTAATATGTTAGATTTAAGTTATGACCATAATATCTTCCACGTACACTACATACATGATAGTTGAAGTTCTATTAAAAGACCCAAGTCTAACTTTGTACTACTACAACATAAATAAAATAAATAAATAAATGTGAGATTAGGTTATGCTGGGAATTGCACATTTTAATGTTATTGCAAGTTTCGGCATTTTAAGCAACATATTTATATATTTATATTAAAAGTATATTAACAGTTCTTCTGAGTTTAATTGAATAAAAAAAATACAGAGCAGCATTGTGAGACTCAAATAGCGAAACTTGAAACCAAGTGTGCAACTTCACTCTTTTATATCTCTTTTAGCAAGTGTTAGAGCACCGTATCATTGAAAGACTTTGCGATCTGTAACTAAACACCGGCGAAAACAGTTTTTTTCGCATTTTCCGTTTTGCTGGACCTAATGACAAATGGTCACGTTCTGATTGGTTGGCGAAGTTGATGCCTACAGAAATTTGATATACAGTCCCGCAACAGCAAAAACAAAATAGACCCTTTTTACTTATATACACTTACCACCACCACGTGAAATTCGTCTTGGTAGGAAGGAAAATGAAAATACCAATAGGGCGGTGAAATCATGAGCAAATGTGCACACACAAGTAAGAAATTTGTTCGAGAACTGATAGTTATCACAAATTATCAGTTTTTGGCGAAAAGCACCTTACAATTCTTTCAGAAAGTACAACGGCTAACAGAAGGTTTGAAAACTGTGGCGAATTTCTGCAAGAATGACAACGACGACCTGATGACTGATGTCCACAGCATACTCAATTTATGGATTGAGCTTTTCTCCTTAATGCTTAATGTTAGCAACTGCAACCATTATAGATAATCAATGATGATGGACTCGACAGTTGTGATAAAATTCGGAAATCTATAACACGGCTATAGAACAACAAAGCGCTGGGCCTGATGTGTTGCAGCTGAGCTTTTCAAATACGGCAGAGAGAAGCTGGTTAAGTGCATGCACGAGCTCATTTCTTGAATATAGTCGGGAGAACGCATGTCTGCTGATTGAAATTAAGTGTACTCCGCCCAAACTACAAGAAGGGTGATTCTGCAGTTTGCGCCAACTATCGCTGGATTAGTCTTCTTAATATCGCGTATAAGGCTCTGTCGAGCGCATTTTGTGAGAGACAAAAGTTTACCGTCAATGAACTGATTGGACCTTATCAGTGTGGCTCTAAGACCTGGTAAATCTACCATCGACCAGATATTCACTGTGCTCCTGATCTTGGAAAAGACCCGAGAAAGAAGAATCGACTCATACCATATTTTTGTCGACTTCAAAGCCGCTTTCAACAGCACACGAATAAATTGCCTATAAGTATGTCGCAATGTCTAAATTAGATCTTCCCGCAAAACTTATAAGACTATGTAAAATGACGTTGAACAACACCACCAGCTAAGTCAGAATTGGGAAGGGCCTTTCCGAGCCGTTTGATACCAGACGAGGTTTCAGACAGGGTGACTCTTTGTCATGCGAGTTCTTTCACCAGATGCTGCAGAAGATAATTTGAGCCACAAAAATAAATCTTTCAGGCACCTTCTTATATAAGAGTGTGCAACTGCTGGCGTACGCCGGCGAAATTGACATCATCGGCCTTAACAACCGCGCAGTTAGTCCAAACTGGATAAAGTAGGCAATTCCACAGTAAAGTCCTCTCTCGATGGACAAAAACCACACTCTATAAGTCTCTATTTATTCCCGTCCTATTATATGGCGCCGAAGCATGGATGATGAAACCTTCAAATGAGAGGGATCTTGGAGTGTTCGAGAGAGGGATTATCCGAAAAATATATGGACCTTATCGAAGATCTTCTATTCGTTGGAAAGATCAAGTGGAAAAATACTTGGCTATACTTGGGATTTCCAATTGGCGCCAGTTAGCAAGAGATAGGGAAAGCTGGCATGCTATGTACATATGTTGACCTCGGTCAAAATCGTTTAGGTGGTTAATGCGCCAATTAAGTAAGTAATTTCAAATGTGACAAATTTTCACTAAAAATTATAAATAGTTTGGTTAAGTTTCCTTAGTGTAGTGTTTCAGGAAAGCTTTAATCCAATGTTTTCCATGTTAAACATTTATGTAGATGCAAGCAAAAATTCAATTAAAGTCTCTTTAAAGATATTTTTTTATTTGTTAGCGAATTGTGCGTTACTTTTTGCAAGTTGCTGATGAATATTTTTATACCCGAGCGTACTTGTACACAAGGGTATTTATTTTAACTTTGTTCGCATAACGGTCGTTTGTAACAGCAAAAAATAATTTAGATAGATATAGACATATATATACTAAAATGATGAGAATGAAAAGAGGAATCGATTTAGTCCTGACTGTCTGTCCGTCCGTCCGTCTGTCTGTGGTTACAATAACTTGAGTAAAAATTGAGATATCTCAATACAATTTGGTACATAGATTGCTCTTTGGACAGGGTAGGTTGGTATTAAAAGTGGTCAAGATCAGTCAATAACCACGCCCACCTCCCATATATCGGAAATTTTGGAAAATGCTAAAACTTAATTTTTTCGGTATCTGTTAAAACAAATTGAGTGAAATTCGGTATTGGAAGCGGTTTTGAACTAAGAAATTAAGTATTTATGAAATTTTGAAAATGTGCGTTGCCACGCCCACTTAGGAAAAAATATCTGTATCTCAATAACTGTGTAAGTTATCGTCAATAATTTTTGAATTTGGACCATAACCACGCCCAACTTCCAATTTTGAAAAATGCAAAAAACTTCGTTTTTACAGTATTTATTGGAAGAAATTGAGTAACGTTTAATACTAGCAGCGATTTGAAACAAAGAAACGGGATTTTTATGAAATTATGGGCACCGCCCATACAAAAATATATCGCTAGGGTATATAAAAATCGGTTTCGCACGAATTTAGCTTTTCTTACTTGTTTTCTGATATATTCGAACAGACAAATTGTGAAGCCTTTATTTAGGGGATTAACGAGCGTTCATCACTGCGGCATAACTGCAAATAGAAAGTATCGTTTATTTCTTATCGGCTTGTTGTGTTCTTTGCGTGTTAACAATTTAAAGAGTTGTTTATGTTCGAGAATAGCGGTGAACCTAAAGACATGGTGCTATGTATGTGAAGTTGTGATGTTGGCGCATTTACACAAACCTCCAATAGTGGATAATTAAAAAAAAAATATTCTTTATGCATTTTAATATGGAAAAATAGTGAAACTACAATGGCTTCATTGTGTCATTATTACCATTTGCCATTGTACACTTCATTCTCTTAAAACCCCTTTATTATATGTTTCATTTCCCTCTTGACCCTACAGTGTCAAACAAAAACCAAAAAAGCTAACGAAACAAATATTTCGCAATCCCTTAATTTATCATTTTTTGTGGCAACCATATACATATATGTACATAATACATACATCCATACTTACGTAAGTAAAAAACAACCTTACATATACTTCGTTTGTTTGTTGGCGGCATCTGAAATCCATGTAGAAATTTACATTTCCAGCTAAACATAATGAAGCAACTCCCGCGGAAACCGAGAAGAAAGAAGTCTGATGTGGAGATGTGGTGATCTCCGAAATAGTAATATAACTTCTACCGCTTTGAGTATTGTTGTTTTTTCCTAATAATTTTCTCAAAAACACCAAACGGCCTTAAAACTCAAATTCAATGCAATTTTCCGCAAAAATAAAATGCAGCGAGTTTTTCATCATTATTGTCCGGCCTTATCAACCTAAGATCTGATCGAAATTGCACACTTAACTACAATTAAGCGCTTATTTATAGTCGCGTCAAAACGAGCATTTGCGTTTCTGGCGTTAAAGTGTTGAACAGGTTGTAGAAGGAACTCTGCAATCCTATTCGAATCGGTCTCTGTACTCTTTGCATACTTTTAGACTTAAGGTTTGTTCTTTATTCGAAAACTGTAGCAAATGAGATATTACAATCTTTTTGAAGTGCAAACTTGAAATTTGACTATTGATATCTACTTTGCTTTTCACTTGCGCCAAATCTTAATAGTAATTAGAATCAGCGTAATAAGTTCTATATATCCTCATTTTGAGCTTTATTAGAACTAAACAGTCGGTATTATTTTCTTCTTAAAAAAAAAACAAGAAAAAAAATATGAAGATATGAGATAAACTAAAATTCTCTGTGTTTCAGCAATCAGCGAAAACCTACGGTATAAGCTACACTTTTTTGATATCTATAGGCATTCAAAGATACGCCTCAAAGTAGTTCCCACATGTATAATTCGGCAGTTGTAGATATGAATACGGTCAATCCATATTTGGAGGGCGTCGTTGGTCATCTTGATGGTATTTATGCCTCCGATGGACAATATGATTTGTATGCGAACATACGGAAATTGGGAACCGATGTTGATAATATGCATATGGCTTTACAGTCTTTGCAAGTAGATTTGGATGTCGTATTGCAATATTTTAATCAAACGCGTGCATTACATACATCAGAACAGATAGCTGAATTGGATCTTCAATATAAGGAGCAATATTTGCTATTTGGTCAACGCAAAAGCGCAACGATTCGTGATTTACAACGCGTCATCAGCGAGTATGATATTATACAAGAAGAAGTGATAAGGCAGTTGAAATTGTGGCAACGAAATCAGGCGCTAGCCGGCAATGGTGCTCCATTCAATGACAATTTAGATCAAAAACAAGTATGTGTAGAGATGTTGGTCGATATGGTGGCTAAAATCCACTCATTTGTCAACCTTCTGACATCGATGAATATGGGCGACAGTGATGATGCTCTTCTTTATGACTTGCTAGATCACGTACTTTCTGTACAAAGGATGCTGGTGCTATCGGCGTTTATTGTAGAGCGACAGCCTCCACAAGTAATAAAAACGCAAGCGAAGTAATAAATACAGAGAAATATGAGTATTTTCCAGAATATGCTTAATTTAACTATAAATTATAGATTTGGCGCATCTGTACGATGGCTTATTGGACCACAGCTAGGTGTATATACAAATAAAACAAGTATAAAATCTTTTTTACTCTCAGGTAAGATAAAAGCAGCCCTTAAAATTTGCATGGTTTAGGTCAATCAGATATGAAATTAGAAATTGCAAAGGCTGAAAATATTTAAACAACTTCCTGTTGCATAACCAATTGCAAGTGATTTGTATATGATTTTGTAAAATGCACATCTGGTCTACAAAATATTCAGTAGGCTTTACCTTCCAGCTACATAAGGAATCGCAAAAAAATTTATGTTGCACATTTACATACATACGTACATATATTCGTGTTCAAGTGTTTCATATTAATCTTTGAATTCTTGCTGATTTAAGAGGCCCAAGCACAACTGTTTACTGCAAATAACCGAAACTCTGATATGGAAACTTGCACTCCTCCTAAAGCGTGTGGCAATATTGGAAACAACAATAGTATAATGACATATGAACCATCCTCACGCGTGCTTTCAGCAATTTTTCGGTACATATTACATACATACATACATACATACATATGTATGTATGTACATATATATATCAATTTGCGTTTATAAATGCGAGCACAGCTGTTTAATATTCATTCGCTTTCAGAGATATGCAATTAACGAATATAAAGAGAGCAGAGAAGAAAGGTGCAGAATGCGTAATGGATGAAAAATTATACATTCTTTTCTGCACAACTGTGTCTTTTAATGGTTTTAAAATGAGTGTAAGTATAATTGTCATAACTCATAAGCGCACGGGTTCGATTAAGCGTCGCATGAATTTGGCTTATTTTGGTGTGGCATACGCGACCAAATTGAAAAGTTTAAGTTCATAGGTCCTAAGCAACATTAACTTTAGTTTTAACTGTCGTTCTTGCAAAAATCAGCCCGTAAATTTCATATGTCCTTCAAGTTAGCATGGCAACCCCAGCAAAAAATAAATCAATGAAGTGTGACCGCTGTGGTCGAGTTGGAAGCGGTGCGTGCTATAACTTGATATGCCGGTGAGTTCGAGGTTCGAATCTCAGTCAGGGCAAGCAAAATCTTAATAATAGAAACAGTTTTTTCTAATAGCTCCGAGGGCATTTCTGCCATGAAAAAGCTTCTCATTAAATACATCTGCCGTTCGGAGTCGGCACAAAACAGTAGGTCCCTACATTTGTGGTATAATACCATAAAAGACGCACACCACAAATGGTAGGAGAAGCTCGGCCAAACACTGAGCTATATAGTGTACGCGCCAAAATTATATTATTATATATAAGTGGGGAATTTGCAGCTAATTTGTTGCCGTATTTTTTTGCTTTAGCCGTTTTTTTTTTTAATCCAAATTTATGTCAAGCTAGCAACAAATAGATCACGTACTTTCTGTACAAAGGATGCTGGTGCTATCGGCGTTTATTGTAGAGCGACAGCCTCCACAAGTAATAAAAACGCAAGCGAAGTAATAAATACAGAGAAATATGAGTATTTTCCAGAATATGCTTAATTTAACTATAAATTATAGATTTGGCGCATCTGTACGATGGCTTATTGGACCACAGCTAGGTGTATATACAAATAAAACAAGTATAAAATCTTTTTTACTCTCAGGTAAGATAAAAGCAGCCCTTAAAATTTGCATGGTTTAGGTCAATCAGATATGAAATTAGAAATTGCAAAGGCTGAAAATATTTAAACAACTTCCTGTTGCATAACCAATTGCAAGTGATTTGTATATGATTTTGTAAAATGCACATCTGGTCTACAAAATATTCAGTAGGCTTTACCTTCCAGCTACATAAGGAATCGCAAAAAAATTTATGTTGCACATTTACATACATACGTACATATATTCGTGTTCAAGTGTTTCATATTAATCTTTGAATTCTTGCTGATTTAAGAGGCCCAAGCACAACTGTTTACTGCAAATAACCGAAACTCTGATATGGAAACTTGCACTCCTCCTAAAGCGTGTGGCAATATTGGAAACAACAATAGTATAATGACATATGAACCATCCTCACGCGTGCTTTCAGCAATTTTTCGGTACATATTACATACATACATACATACATACATATGTATGTATGTACATATATATATCAATTTGCGTTTATAAATGCGAGCACAGCTGTTTAATATTCATTCGCTTTCAGAGATATGCAATTAACGAATATAAAGAGAGCAGAGAAGAAAGGTGCAGAATGCGTAATGGATGAAAAATTATACATTCTTTTCTGCACAACTGTGTCTTTTAATGGTTTTAAAATGAGTGTAAGTATAATTGTCATAACTCATAAGCGCACGGGTTCGATTAAGCGTCGCATGAATTTGGCTTATTTTGGTGTGGCATACGCGACCAAATTGAAAAGTTTAAGTTCATAGGTCCTAAGCAACATTAACTTTAGTTTTAACTGTCGTTCTTGCAAAAATCAGCCCGTAAATTTCATATGTCCTTCAAGTTAGCATGGCAACCCCAGCAAAAAATAAATCAATGAAGTGTGACCGCTGTGGTCGAGTTGGAAGCGGTGCGTGCTATAACTTGATATGCCGGTGAGTTCGAGGTTCGAATCTCAGTCAGGGCAAGCAAAATCTTAATAATAGAAACAGTTTTTTCTAATAGCTCCGAGGGCATTTCTGCCATGAAAAAGCTTCTCATTAAATACATCTGCCGTTCGGAGTCGGCACAAAACAGTAGGTCCCTACATTTGTGGTATAATACCATAAAAGACGCACACCACAAATGGTAGGAGAAGCTCGGCCAAACACTGAGCTATATAGTGTACGCGCCAAAATTATATTATTATATATAAGTGGGGAATTTGCAGCTAATTTGTTGCCGTATTTTTTTGCTTTAGCCGTTTTTTTTTTTAATCCAAATTTATGTCAAGCTAGCAACAAATTTCCCAAAAATTTTGAAAATCAAAAATAATTTTTTGGAGAATTTGCTGCTTATTTTTCCAAATTTTGCTAACTTGACGTCAGCTAACAAAAAATTGTGTTTAAAAGTTTTCGAAAAAAAAAAAATTATTGGAGAATTTGCATGGAGAATTTGTTGCCATATTTTTAATTTCTTTTCTTTGAGCCGTTCCTGAAGAAATCCAAATTATGCTAATTTGACGTCAGGCTAGCAAAAAATTTATTTTGTAGCGAAAATCAACGGGTCGGCTTCGATATAGCGCCGCATGAATTTAGTTTTTTGTGGCTAAACGCGTATACCAAATCGAAAAAATCAAATGCACATACATACTTGCATGGATAACCGACAAAATAAACTTTTGTTTAATTGTCGTTTTGCAAAATCAGTTTACAAATATCATCATAATTTTTATTTATTTATTTATTTATTTATTTATTTCAGTCAATTGAACAATAAATTCTTACTGACTATAAGACAAAATGACTTAAGACTAATTGAAGTAAGTATACAATAAACTATGGACTGCTCCACAAGATAAGGACGGTTCGTAGTTTTGAACATCATTTAGTTCCGAAAGAGTCCTCATTAAGGGAGCATACTTTGCATAGTTAGATTTTGTAAACCCGAGGTAAAAGACTGGAACACTCCGTAGACTAAGCATAGGAACATTAAAAGTTATTCTTTCTAAGAGGTTAGGGCAGTCAACTAAACCACACAAGAGCTTGGTAACAAAAGAACAAGCAAGATAAGCATATCTGTTATTAAGAGTTTTTAAGTTTAAAAGTTGGCAGCGTGATTCATATGAGGGACTGGGTTCACTAAAATTTAAAGAACGAAGAGCGAATTTGATAAATTTTTTCTGTATTCGCTCTAGGCGAATTAGGTAAGAGTTGTGATATGGTCTCCAAATAAAAGAGGCATATTCTAATCTAGATCTTACTAGGGAAATGTAAAGCATCTTTATGGTGTACGGGTCAGAAAACGAAACACTATTACGACGAACAAATGCCAACATTGCGTAAGACTTGCTGACTATATAGTCTATATGCGTGGAAAAGCTTAATTTTCTGTCGAAATAAACACCAAGGTCCTTTACTTCAGTTACACAATTAAGTAACGATCCAGAAATATAATAACGTGTTGGAAGCGGTATGAGCTTTCTAGTGAAAATACAATGTGAACATTTATTTATATTAAGATGTAACTGATTCCTTACACACCATGAATGCAGTTCATGAAGTTCATTTTGGAGTGCACTGGAATCATGCCTGTTCCTAATGACCGAGTATATTTTAAGATCGTCAGCATATAAAAGGTATTTAGATGAAGAAAAGCAAGACCCAATGTCATTTATAAATAAAATAAAGAGAATTGGTCCCAGAACACTACCCTGAGGAACGCCTGACGTAGCGATAAAAGGCAGTGAGTAAACATCCTCAAATGCAACCACGCAATATCTATCAGACAAATAAGATTTTATCCATTGAAGAAATTTAGAATGGAAGCCCATGCTAGATAATTTTGACACTAATACATTATGGGAAACTCTGTCGAACGCTTTTGAGAAATCAGTATAAATTGTGTCAACTTGGTAGCCTTCTTGAAAAGCAGTTATACAGTCTTCGGTAAAAATTGCAAGATTAGAGATTGTTGACCTGCCCTTAACAAAACCATGCTGATTTGGACAAATTAAGCTACTTACAGAGAATAATAATGTCTCCTTAACAACACATTCGAAGATTTTTGCAACTGTAGTTAGTTTTGATATCGGTCTATAATTAGAAACATCATTCTTGTTACCACTTTTAAAAATTGGTGTTATATAACTCTTCTTCCAATCATCAATAAATTTTCCAGACGCTAAGGACATGTTAAAAATCAATGTCAATGGTTGAATTAGCGACCTGCTTTTTTTAAAAAGTATGGCCGAGAGGCCATCAGAATCCATTAGGTTGGAGGATTTAATTGAATCGATACCTCTACTGACATCATCTTCAGACAATACCAGCGATCCAAACGAAAGAGTGCATTCAGGAATGAAGACATTGGCGTTATTATGATCCAAGTCAGACACAAAGTTTGAGGAAAAAAACTCAGCAAACATGTTAACTGCTTCTTTAACGCTACTCGCACGTTTATCGTTATAAACGACTGAGGAGGGAATATTTGTCTTTGTATTCTTGGATTTTATGTAGCTCCAGAATGCTTTCGGATTTTTTTTTATATTAACTTCATAGTTATTAATATATTTTAAGTAGAGTATTTTGTCTAAGTCATTAAATTTCTTTAAATATAAATGATATTGTTCATAATAAAATGGCAAATTAGTTACTTTAAACTTTTTATGGTATTTATTTTTTCGATTTTTTAGATGTTTTATATTTTTTGTGTAATTTCTTGAATAATAGAATTCAGATCAGTAAAATTGCATAGATTATAGTTAAATTTAAAACATGAACCGACTTGTGGAGCAGTAAAAAATTCATAAAACTGTAAACTAATTACTAACGGAAAATGGTGCATATTTTTTGCCGAGATCGGAGAACTACATATTTTTAATTGAAAGTGTAAATTATTGCTTAAAAATATTAAATCTAAGAGTCTATTATGTTGGTTAACAAATGAATTAACTTGAGATAGACCGATATTTGAGAGGCTATCAGTAACGAGAATTTCACTGTCCTTAGACATGTTTACTGGAGTTAAAAAAGACAAACTAATTAAATAACGCCAAGAGATATTACTAAGATTAAAGTCTCCTAGAACGCAAAGCTCATTATCCCCAATACTAGAACTTAGCGAGGTAATGCTATCGATATGTGCTTTGTAAGTCGTATAACTGCTAGTAGGAGGAATATAAGAAGCACATAGAAATAAAAGTCCACGCGGGCAACGCACACTGATGCAAAGTTGATCAAGTATAGAATCCGAATTTCTTAATTGGACAGACGAAGAATAATGTGTACGTTGAATTGCGATGAGCACTCCACCACCTCTCGAACACCCAGTTTTTTCCCCATCTCTGTCCTTTCGATATACGTTATAGAGCGCGGGATCAAAGAACTCAGCGTCAAAAAAATTTGGAGTTAGCCAGCTTTCAATTATAACGAAGATATCATAGTCTAAATGAGAACTTAATCGGCGAACTTCGTCTGCTTTAGTTCGCATGCCAGACACGTTTTGAAAATATAGTTTTAATTCATTCGAAGACTTACGATTTTCTAGAGCGGTATTGGCGGACTTTCTTTTCTTTGTAAAAAACGAAAAGGGCGAACAGTAACATTAGCCGGCCAGATCTCAGGCATAAGCAACTTGTCAAAAAGCCCTTCGGAAACACCCAGTTTAAAATTTACACGCTTGAGGGCCTCAGTTGCAGCATCTTTCTTCACAAGTTTGAAGCAAGATAAAAGATTTTTTTGAATACCCGAATGTTTTTCAACATATTCAAGTAT